>JAULJL010000047.1:2643042-3315542 GCA_030761205.1 Fremontodendron californicum
GGTTTCTTTTATGTTTGGTTGAGTTCTTGGTGAAGGGTGGTCAGGGTAGTTTCTTGAAGCTCTGCCAGTGCATAGGCGTGGTGTAAGGTATTTGGCATAAACATCTTTATAGGGTTTTGTATTGCCAACTTCAATCCATTCAAAAAGAAACTGACAACATATTCTTCTGTCAATTCAACCCTACCTAGTAAGAATTCAAACTGATCATGGTATTGAGCTACTGTACCTGTTTGTTTGAGGCTCAATAGCTCTGTCATGGGGTCCCCATAGAGTTTGTCTCAAAATCTGGCTTCCACAGCTTGGACATAATCATTCCAGGCTATGGCTTCACAGCCCCCTTTGTATCGCACCCAGTTTTGGTGCCACTGCAGGGCTCTTCCCTCTAAATTGATTACTGCCAATTTGACTCTCGCTTCTGGTGGTGTACGATCCACATCAAAGAACTGTTGGCATTTGTAAAGCCAACCATTGAGGTCATCTCCATTGAAGTGTGGAAAATCAATCTTTGTTCGTCTGGTGGCAAAATACTGGCCTCGACCTCCATGAACTCCCTGAGCAGGTCCATTGGGTTCCCCATTGTGCAGCTGGGTCATAATCTGTGTTTGTTGCAGGTTGAGGGTTGAGATATCACTTCTCAATGCTGAAATGATTCGTTCTTGGGTGTTCTCTTGCCCTTGAATCTTGGACATCATCTCCTTCAATGATTCCTTAACTACTTCTTCGAATTTCCTGAATTCCTGAGATCTTGTGTTTTTTGCCATGTTAGGTGCCAAGATGGAGGCTCTGATACCAAATTGATGACTGTAAAATCAAGATGGGCTGGCAGGGAAGCTGAGAGGTGAAGAACAGCTACCGAGCTGAACTCAACAATGGTGATAAGAGAACAAGAGAGATAGATTCAAGAATGATTGTATTAGCATAACCAGTAATCTTCCTGGTACATGGTATTTAAGGGAAATCAAGTAACTAACTCTAACTGATTCTAATAACTCTAACAGACTGCTGACGTGGATAACTTGACAGTTGTTCCCTAACTACCTATAACGGCTATTTACATATTCTTCTCGTAACATCCGTCGGATCTTGTATCTTGAAATTGACGTTAACCGTCCGATTTAACCCCTTTCTCTTTTTCTCTCTAAAGTTTAAACTTCTTTTTTGAAGCCAAATTGAAAGGGGTCGGGTTGCATATCTTTAATTCAATGCTGCTCTGCTTCCTCAGGTTTGCCTTCTTTTTTTTTCAAATTGTGTTTATTTTTGTTTGGTTGCTTGGAAAATGAATGAAAATAGATGGAGAAGAAAAGGAAACTAAATGAATATTTCTCGTGTTGTTTTGAAAAAAAATGTTAAATTTAATTTAGTTTGAAGTACTTATTGAAGCTCATTTTTTTGAGGGTTACATTTACAGATTTAAACTCTGTGGGAGCTTTAACTTCACTGTAAATGGAACTGATGATAAAAGAATGGACGCCATTTGTTCAATGGTGAAGAAATTAGTAGCTTCATTTAATTTTACAATAGTTAGTATTGAAGTTGGATAGCAAAGCCTAAAAGCCCTAATCTTGGTAGTTGTGGAACCTTGGAAGAAATAGAATCTTTTATCTTGAAAGATATTGTTTTGGAGAATTTGAGATAAATGTGGAATTGGGTTTTTGTTACTCTTTATGTTTTTAATGTTTGGGGTATTGGAGATGGAGGAAATCATAGCTTAAGATTAGAAACCAAAAGAGAGAGTTAAGTGTTATGGAGGATCTTTCCAAGTATGCCCATAGTCCTGCCCATTTAGCTATTGTCTGCCGTGACTATGCTGGGCTTAGGCACATTATCTCGACACTCCCTCGACTTGCCAAAGCTGGTGAGGTTAATACTGAAGCTGAACCTCTTGGGGCGGAGCTCCAAGCTGATGCTGTCTCGTCTGTCATAGATCTTCGTGATGTCCCAGGTAGGGAGACTCCACTGCATTTAGTGGTGTGGTTGCGAGATCCAATCTCGGTGGAGATTTTGATGGCAGCTGGAGCAGATTGGAGTCTTCAGAATGAGCCTGGTTGGAGTGCTTTGCAGGAAGCGGTATGTACAAGGGAAGAGGCAATTGCTATGATCATTGCACGACACTACCAGCCACTTGCCTGGGAAAAATGGTGTCGTAGACTTCCCTGGATTGTTGCATCAGCAGCTCGTATCCGTGACTTTTACATGGAGATAACTTTTCATTTTGAAAGTTCAGTCATTCCATTTATTGGTCACATTGCACCATCAGACACTTACCGCATTTGGAAGCGGGATTCAAATCTCCGATGTTGATATAACACTTGCTGGATTTGATGGGTTATATTCAAAGATCAGACGAAACATTTCTCTTTCTAGGTGAAGGCTACACTTCTGAGGATAGGAATCTTTCTCTTCCTCCAGGCTCTTTGGTTGTTCTTTCTCATAAGGAAAAAGAAGTTACAAATGCTCTTGAGGGGGCTGGTGCACAGCCAATCGAATCAGAAGTTGCTCATGAAGTAGCATTGATGTCGCAAACTAATATGTATAGGCCTGAATTGATGTCTCTCAGGCTGAGCTTGTTCCTCATTTGAATTGGAGGCGACAAGAGAGAAGTGAGATGGTTGGAAACTGGAAGGCTAAAGTTTATGATATGCTTCATGTGACAGTGTTAAGTCAAGGAGGGTTCCTGGTGCAATGACTGATGAAGAGCTTTTTTCTGTGGATGATGAAGAAAGGATGGCAAACGGTGGTGAGAATAATGAGTATGATGATGCATTGACAGCTGAGGAAAGGATGCAGTTGGATTCGGCACTTCGTACGGGAAATTTAGATTGTCTTTGTGATGATGATGAGCATGGAGTTGTTGACTGCCAAGAAAATGGTTCAGGGGGTTCCTATGAAAATTGTGAATCAAATGGTGTTGCTAAGGAGAATAAGAGCTGGTTTGGATGGTATAAGAAAGGCTCAAAGAATAGTGATGATCCTGAGAAATCAAAGATTTTGAAGTTCTCAAAATTGGCCCCTGAAGGTAGCAATCAGAGACAAGTTGATAGTCACAAATCATCTTCTGAATTTACAAAGGAAGATGCTGTGGATGGCAAGAAGGGTAAAGATAAAGGCAGCAAGATGAAGAAGAAGAAGAAAGGGGGCATTAGTGATGCTAAACATGAGAGTGAGTACAAGAAGGGTTTGAGACCTGTTTTGTGGTTAACACCAGATTTCCCTTGTAAAGACAGAGGAACTACTGCCTTTACTTGACATATTAGCCAAAAAGGTCAAGGCTATAAGGAGACTAAGGGAGCTTTTGACAACTAAACTGCCTTTGGGTACATTTCCAGTCAAGGTAATTTAAGATATATACTCAAACAATTATCTGATTTTATGGTAAAAATCCAGTTTAGTTTTTAATTGTATGCATAAATCATGCTTTATGTTTATACCAATGCAATTTTCGGGTATATTATTTATTTATTCCTTTTGTGGTTGGAACAGAAGTGATGATAAGAAATACTGAAGTAGAATTGAGGTTTCACGGTTGACTAAGAGTGGTAGTCATGTCCTAAAATGGCACTAATATCGTTGGGAACTGTTGTGCAAGTACAGTAGACAGTAGAAAATGGTGACTTTATGAGTGTGAGTGTGTGACTAATATCGTAAAACATTCCCACCACCCGAAAAAGGGAAAAGATTGTTTCTCTGGCTGGCTACTAACATGCTTTCTCATATTTTAAGTTTTGAATGAATTCACATTGATGTCTCATTTCCCTTATTCCAGGTTGCCATCCCTATTGTCCCAACTATTCGAGTCCTTGTCACTTTCACGAAATTTGAGGAGCTTCAGCCCATGGAGGAGTTCTCAACACCTCTCTCTAGCCCAGTTCATTTCCAGGATGCTAAGTCAAAGGAATCAGAGAGTTCAACATCATGGATTTCATGGATGAAAGGGAGTCGCGGTGGCCAGTCAAGTGATAGTGATAGTCATCGGTATAAGGATGAAGTTGATCCTTTCCGCATACCATCCGACTATACCTGGGTTGATGCCAATGAGAAAAAACGTCGTATGAAAGCCAAGAAAGCCAAAAGCAAGAAGCACAAAAGGCAGGCAGTAGCAGCAGCCAAAGGTGGGGATGGAAGCCATCAGGTGAATGAAGATGTTGAAGAATAATCACATCATCTTAATTATTTTACCCTATTTTACTCGGACTCGGGTGTGAGTGTCGGATACGGGTATGTTTGATTTATTCTAAGTTTTTTCATATATTTGGAAGGTCCTTGGAGGATCATATCTTCATACTCATGTCCGGATATGCGTCGGACACGGATACTTGAAAAAAAATGAAGAATCGGAGCAACATAGATTTTACCCCATTCAGTGGCATCTGCAACAGAGAGGAGGCAAGGCTCCTCTCTGAACCCATCTGACATTTTTTTTCTAATTCTACTTTGCATTACGGGGCAGTTGATTTCTATGTTACTCAGAACGGATGTGAGTGTCAGATATGAATATGTGTCTGACACGGGTATGTTCAATTTTTTTGCAAGATTTTCATGTATTTGGATGGTCCTTGGAGGATCATATTTTTATACCCATGTCCGGATATGTGTTGAATACTGGTGTCGGATACGAATACTTCAAGAAAAATGAAGAGTCGGAGCAATATAAGTTGATTTGCATAATGATTGGTAAGGGAATCACTTTGATTAACAAGAGCCTTGTCTTCCTATGTTGTTGTATTGTTATTTGATGTGAAATTAGAGAGTGACAAAATCTCCTTGTTTTCTTAATAGCTTGTTTCAATTCTAATTTTCCTTGGACCATCAAATCTTTGTATCTAAGTCTATGGTCATTAATTTTTCATTTTTTTGATTCTTATTCTTTTATTCGAATATCTATCGGATATTAATCAAATTTTTTTATTAAAAAAAGTCTGTTTACCAGTTAAAAATTATTTAATTATTAGTTTAGAATTTTTTTATATTTAATATATTATTTTTATTAAATTCAAGAAAAAATAGTGCATTAGTTGCAATTTTTATTTTATAAATATCACTTTAATTAGTGCTAACATTTCATTGAGAGAAACTTTTTCCCTAATTGCACTTTTCTTTCCTTGAAGAAAAAACAATTCATTAATTGTATTTAAGGTATTATATATTTATATAAATTTTGACACGTTAATAATTTGTGTTGTATAGATTTTGATATGTTCGTGCATTCGTATTATTTTTTGTGTCGTATCATATTTTATATCATGTTTTAATTATATTTTCGTATTGTGTAATTGTATAGTGTTCAAAATTATTGATTTTACATGATAGTTGAAAACCAAAGCTTGATCATTAGGGTAAGTATTACATTTCACAATTAATTTGCATAAATTTTATGATTATATATACTTTAAGAGATGGCATCCAGTAAGTTTAGAATTCGAATTTCAATATTTATAATCTCTTCCTTTATCCCAAACTGGAACCTCTTTTGTAAAAAAAATTCCAAGTCATCTCAGATGGACTTTGGCTCAAGCTTCATCCTGTTCAATCATTCCTTCAGAAATTGGACTAATACTTAATGGCAGGGATTTAAATAGCGGCCGCAATGCGACGTTACGGCCGTTATTTAGCGGTTGCAACTCCTTTTGCCGCCGATATTCATGGCCGATATTTACCGCAATTGACCGCGATAACAGTCATTACGTCTGCAACCGCGATAAATACAACGCGACCGAAAACGCGTCCGCGATCGCAATTTAAATCCCTGCTTAATGGTAACTAAGAAAAAAACTTCTATTACTATGCAGATGAGGCAACAGAAACCAGTATTTTGTTAGGTATTTTTTAGCCTGTTAATGTGTAATAGAAACAGCAAACTACAAAAAACCTGTTAAAGGTTTATATTTCCTCAATCCCTCCTCTCCCTTTCTTATAGATCTCTCCCAATTATTTTTTTTTGCTAAAGCATTTGCATCTTTCATACTCATGGTATTTGATAAAATATTCGTATCCGATAGACATATTCGGATATGAGTATGGATATGATTCTTCAAATATATAAAAAAAAATTAAAAAAATTGAATATATTCATGTCGGACATATATCCGTATCCAACATTTATTTTCAAATCCGGATAATATAGCTAACAAAACATCCAAGAAAAGAAAAGAAAAAAAAAAAAGAAAGAGAGGAGATATTGAAGTTTTTCATACAAAACTCAGTTTAACTAGAGCAACATATAGATTGAGAAATCAAAAGTTAATTATTGGGAACAGTGGCTTGTTCTGGTTTTTAACCATCCAATACATATCAACAAATGATTGATGAAAGTTTTGCTTCTATATTTCTCATTTATTATTTCCTTCAAATCTTGGGCAGCCCTGATCAGTTACAAAATGATTGTAAACATTTTATATAGTGATAATAAGTTAGAAATTCTATTTCGATAGGACATGTATTTTTATTATTATAAAATTCATAAATAAAGTAATTAATTATGGGGTTATCATTATCTTGTTTGTAATGACGAATCTCGTATGTGTTCCTAAAAAAATATAAGAAATTTATCAAAATTTTGAGATCTTAAAAAGTCATGGAAACATATAAAAACTCTTGAATAAACTCTTGAATGAAATTGAAAAAGAGATGTAACTTCAAACTGGAAAAGAAATGTAACTCCAATTCTTTCGGAAATGATAAGATCTTTGACGAAAAAAAAAAAAAAAAGCTGATCTGTATCATCTTAATTTGATTCTGATTTCTTTATTATTATTATTTTTTTTAAGAATACCGTTTCTCTTACCCGTAAAAAATAGGACTGTCCTCTTTTAAGTTTTTCATACTCATCCATGACTATAACTTTTTTAACTATATTTTGAATGAAATTTCTAGCAACTGAATCAGAACTGTAATTCTTTTTGTCAACAATAGCCAAATGAAACTTGGAAACTGTTCTACAAATGTTTTAATTTGACTGCCATTCAAAAGGAAGTTAAACTAATTTCCTGTTAGTTTTTTTTTTTACTAAAAATACTAAGAAATTTTATACTATTAGCAAATTTACAGCTACAGGTCAAGTCACACATAATATAAACCTTGACAAGTTCAATGAAATTGTTGAATTTTCAATTAAAAAATAACAAATTTACAAATTTGCAGAATTAATTCAACAATTTGTTAAGTAATTTAAGCTTAATTAACTAAACTAGATTATTTATATAGAAATATTTTTAGATTCTAGAGTTATCTATAGGAACGATTGAATTAGTGTTATTGAATCAAGTGACATCAACTCAATTGGTAAAAATATAAAAAAAAATCATTAAATGTTAAAAAATAAAAAAATTAAATAAAAAAAATTATGTATTTTAATATTTTATATTAAAAAAATTACTTATTTACTTTTTAAAAAATACTCATTTTTCAAAAAATTAACCATTTTTCAAAAAAGCTATTCACTTACAAAAATGATCACTTACAAAAACTATCTATTTTTTATATTTAATTTTTTAAAAAAACAATTTATTATTTTAAAAAATATATATTTTAACTCACAAAATGAGTGTGGAATTCGAGTAATAATAATAATATTTTCTACTTGAACAATAGAACAAATTAACCTGTTAAAAATAAAAAAGTTATGGTTTAAAAACCATGGCAACTTAACAAACTTCCCTACCATTTCGCCCCGAAATTTCCTCCCCATATTTATTTCCCATGTTTCTAGCTTTGCATGCATTTCATATTGCGTAGATTGTCGTTGGTGAGTCAGGCCGAGTTAGAGGTGAGTCAGGCCGGGTTAGAGGTGTCTCCGCCGAGTCTCAACCAACCACAATGGCTCCTCCTCCTACTCATTCCAGGGTTCTAGAGATTAACCTCGTTTCAGCTGAAGACCTAGCCCCGATCTCCAAAAACATGAAGACCTACGCGGTTGTTTGGGTCCAACCAGACCGGAAGCTAGCCACCGGGGTAGACCAAACCGGCGGAGCTGATCCAACTTGGAACGACAGGTTCATGTTCAAAGTGGATGACAAGTTTTTAAACTCCGAGGATGCCACAATTGTTGTCGAGATTTACGCGGCGGCGTGGGTTAAAGATGCCATGATTGGATACGTTAACGTCCTCATCAATGATATTTTCCACTTGCGATCTGTAGCCGACGCCAAGATCAACAACTCCGCCACGAGAACCGTCACGCTTCAAATCCGCCGCCCTTCTGGCCGCCCTCAAGGGCTTCTCAAAATGGAGGTTGCCCTTGTTGATAGTACCATGCGTAGCATGCCTCAGCTAGATGACCCGAAACCAGAAACAAATGCAGCAAACGCTAAGATAAGCCGTTCACAAAGCGACCGAACCGAGTTAACAATGGAAGAAAACTTGGAGAAAAGGCCTGAAAAAGGTTCGATTATTAATGGTGGTTCAGGTAATTCCAATAGTTCCGCGGTTAAAGGAAATGGTAGCATGTTGAATGGTGACTCACTTTGTAACTCGGACGTGGGGCCTTCAGCTTCGGTTGTAGCGGCAGCCATTGCAAAAGGGTTGTATAAACCACCAGTTAATCAACAACCTCATACAAAAGAAACAAGAAAAATAACGGAATGGACTAAGAAAGAGAGAGAAGAAGAACTCTCCATGAAGCTAGAGAGGTGGCGGTCGGAAATCCCGTCTCCGTCCGCCGCCGCCGGGAAAGGGAAAAAATCGAGGAAAGGGAGGAGATCAAGGGGGAAAAGGAGTGATGGTGGTGGTACCAAGTTGTTTTCATGTTTTGGTAATGTTTTTGGATGTGAAATTTCGATTACTTGTGGTGGAAGTAAGAAGAAACATGGCAATGGCAATGGTGACAATAAAATCTGCAATTTGAGCTCTGTGGATGATAATTATAGCCAATCTGTTGCTTGAATTTTTTTGAAAGATTTAATTGAGGTATGGAAACAAGAGAATAATTTAAACTCTTTTTTGTTTCTTTTTTCCTTGTAAACTAAAAAAAAAAGGCATTTCATGAACAACATGGGATAGTTGCAATGCAAGTGATATATTATTATTTGTATAATTTGCATCTCTTTTTAGGCTTCTATTGAATTTTGATTTTGAATTTTACACATTACCCGTAATTCCCATAATATAAATTGCACTTAATTAGAATGAAATTAAGCTAGTTCATTAACTAAAAAAAATTGAAGTTACAAAAAATTATAGACTCTCACAACATTCAAGCATTTGATTCGATAGTAAATACATATATTTTCCTATTCAAATGTGCCAAAATTTTCCTTCATCTTGGCATCACTTAGTATAGTTTTCTCTAAATGTGTCAAAATTTTCCTTCATAGCTTGGTTGGCTATCCTTGATAAGCTCAGTTCTTCGAAAAGGATGAAAAGATGGGATTTGGTTCAATATGCTACATGTTTGCTACATTAGGAGGATGAGGAAAGTAAAGATTACCTTTTTTTTGCTCACAGGTATGGCAGAAGATAATTATAATTATCTCTGTGCATAAGAGTTTCGATAGTTGAAGCAATGGTATTTAGTGGGCAATTCTGCATTTTAAAGGCAAAACTTTTAAATTCATTCTATTTAGATTTGTTTGGACAACAATCATTTAACATATTAGTGGGGAGAGAAAATTTGAAGACACTTAACTAAGCAAAGAACTTTAGAGAAAATATTTCAAGTTAAAGCTGAAGCTGTTAAGACACGATTTTGCATTATTTCTAATATCTTTAACAATACCGTAAATATTACATTGTGTAGATAGTGAGGTATAAAATAACATTGTCGAATTTGTTAGGCTTTATCTTTCATACTGCATGTAGCAAGTTTCTTTTTTTTTTTTTTTTTTTAAAATTTTGGAATAAAATTTCAATTATAAATAATAATAATAATAATAATGTGATTTAGAGAAAATAGATACTTATTTGGAATTTTGGTTGATAATGTTAGAAACCTAATTTTGGTTGATAATGTTGATATGAGTATGTTCAATTTTTTCCAAAATTATCATGTATTTGGAGGTTCATTGGAGGATCATATCTTCATACTCATGTCTGAATATGCGTCGGACACGGTTCTCGGACACAGGAACTTCAAGAAAAATGAAGAGTCGGAGAAACATAGCTTTGTATGTGCTTGTCATTATGGTTTTAGGAGTTAAAACCATGAACCCTAACAGTTGAAAAAGATCTTCAAATATTCTTGAATTAGTCTTACTAACTTTTCATGGTCCATGACATTATCGGACCAGGTTGGGTCTGATGGTGGTTGGAGGTCTTATCTTCGCATCTTTCATGACATATGCTTCGGAACATCTTGCGATTAGGTCGTTCTTCAAAGGCCTTGAAGACCGGGACACGACACGATCAAGGTATGCATGTTTCTTATGTTGATAGGAAAGCTTCAAAATGCTCATCTTACTTACCAGCACTGCAGTTTCCCCCTTTAATTTGTATTCTTTTTAACATACAATCATATCACAACAATTGATTTGTAAAATATTGCAGAAAATTTTGTCAAATTAGAGATGCAAATTTTCTCCATTAGCTGTTTGTTTGTTACTTTGTTGTAACATTATTCTTTCAGTTTCTGAAATAATACCATATCATAATTCAATGCTTGGAGACCACCAAAATATAGAAGAAATATGTTATTAGATTCGGGTGAGTTTCGGATTAAAATGTGTCTGGCATAGATACATTCAGTTTTTCTAAGCTTACCTATATATTTGGAGACAACGACCTTATTAGAGGTGTTCATGGGTTGGGTCGGATCAGATTCAGGTCAGATCTATGGTATCAATACTATATATACTTGTTCAAATTCAGCATGGTTCGAAATATAAATCTCAAATTTTGTTCAAGCTCGTATATATTTGTAAATGGGTAGTCCAAACCTGTTTAGGTACGTTTATATTAATTTTTAAAATTTTTTTAAACAAATATGTTATTTTTTATTATAATTTTTAAAATATGAATAACTTAACATATTTTTAAATGGTTATACTATAATATTATATATTTATTTTTTTATATGATATAAATTACATTATATATATAAATAATATATTATATAAATAAAAAATGGGTCGAGTTAGGTCAAGTTCGAGTTTTGATTGTTGGAGCCAAGGTTCGGTTCATTTTTTAAAAGGGTTTTTTTTTTTTTTTTTTGTCAAATCTTATATTTTGAGTTTAAAATTTTTGTCCAAATTTTTTCAATTATCGAACGGGTTTTTGGGTTTGGACAGGTAGTTTGACCTTTGAACATATCTATTTTTTTACCTCTGTTTATATATATCGACACGAGTATTAATTTCAAAAAAATAAATAAATAAAAAATCGAAGCAACATAATTAATGGACATTAATAACTGCTAATGCAAAGAAAATATAATACAATCATTTTAAACCACAAATTTTTTTTCCCATGTAGGCCATGTTATCATATTCGAACTACATGCCAATTTTTTGTCGAAAATGTTAAGAGGATAAAGGGTGGAATTTGGTTAGCAAATAAACAGAGACTTTGTAGCCTTAAAAAATCTCTCAGATGATCTGGAATACATTATATAGTCATTCCCGTTTACAAAGTTACATGTTTTTTAAGCTGAATTGACAAGCAAAGATTATCAATGAAAACTTACTATTCCAATTATAATAACTTAATACAGTGATTTAAATAGTGATCGTAATTTAAATAGAGGTCGTAATATAATGTTACGATGGTTATTTTACAGTTTTAGTTCTTTTCGTCGTCCATAATTGATTGCAATAACATATATTACGTCTGCAATCGCGATAAACATGACACAACCGAAAACATATTTGTGATTGTTATTTTACAGTTTTGGTTCTTTTCGTCATCTGTCGATAATATCTATTACGTTTGCAATTGTGATAAACATGATACAACCAAAAACATATATGCGATTGCAATTTAAATCATTTTAAGTTAGAAAAAAGAGAGGACAAAATACCATTGCTTTTTCAGGTGGTGGTAGAAGGGGATTTGCATGGAAAGAAGAGTTTAGAGAGGAACATTTGAAAGAAAACAAGGAAACTGAGTCATCGGC
The DNA here is from genome assembly GCA_030761205.1 of Fremontodendron californicum. Lineage (NCBI taxonomy): Eukaryota > Viridiplantae > Streptophyta > Magnoliopsida > Malvales > Malvaceae > Fremontodendron > Fremontodendron californicum. The sequence goes on from JAULJL010000047.1 coordinate 2,655,083, forward strand.
TGAGTCATTCTGTCTTATTTCATGACTCTCTCATTGATAGTGAAAGAAGGCAATACCCCAATGCATGTCGAGCTTGATAGGCATGACATTATCATTTTTTTGGTGATTCTTTTCCTCATATTCCATATCTCTTTAGTTGGTTGTAGACCTGCTCATGGCCGGGCAGCTCGTAAGGCCCAACAAGCCCGGTTCGTATTGGGCCGGGCCTGGGCAAGATATTTTTGTTTCGGGTCGGTTCGGACCGGCCCGGATCAGTATTTTTTTATTATAATAATATTATTTTATTTAATTTTAATTATAAAAATATTAAAAAATAAAATAAAAATATATATTTTTAATTTGATGAATAGTGAATTCGGGCTTACCGGGCCGGTCCAACCACACCCAGGGCCGGACCTGGGCAAAGAATTTGAAAAAAAAAGGTCGCGGCCCATGAGCATGTCTAGTTGGTTGCCAATGGAGGGGAATTAGGGGTTTAGTGACTTATACTTGGGCTATACAAATCATGTTTAGCAAGAAAAAAATCACCCTCAAATTATATTTATGTTTGAGTAGGAAATGGATTGCAGATACTGGGATTTGAATTCAGATTTGCTGGAAGCTATTTTTTAAAAGTGATTATTACATGAATCAATTGGATTAAGTTATGAATACTTCAACTGAATGCTTAACTTTTTATTTTGGGTACAAAAATGTCGTAATTTGAGAATAAACGAAAGAGATTGTAGATGCTGAAATTCGAATCTCAAACTCATTATATGCTATATTTTAATGATGGTTATATGAATCAATTGGATTAAATTTCGAATTTATAATTTAACTTTGAAAGTGACACTCTTTAGCAAAGCATTTTATTAATTAAAGGGTACAAAACTCTTTTGAAGTAATGCTAATTGCTTTCATATTCTACTATATAACTTTTTGATAGTACGGACATGACAATTAGGTAATCCACCAAAGAAACAAGCAATTTAGATCATTAATTTTTGCCACTGCCCACTTGAAACTAAAGTACTAATTAATTTTTTTTTTTTTTTTAAAAAGTCAAATCCATAAGTGAGAATTAATTAATTAGCTTATAAAAAAAAGGAGGCCAATATATAGAATGTTTTATTGGAAAGACTTAGCAATTTTGCTTCTTTGAAGAGATCTGAATCTTCTTCAGTTTTGTCATAACTTGCCTCTGAATCTTTGATGAGTCATTAACCAATAAAAAAATATTGTTAATTGTGATTGATTAATTATTGGGTACGTTTTTTATATACTGACGATAAATTTTTTTAATTTTATTAATAAAATTATGAAATTATCATATATATTTCATTTTTTTAATTTTTTTTTAAAAATATGCATGCCATCCTACCAAATCCAATTTTTTTTTTTTCTTTTAGTTGTCTGTGATTTCTATTAATTAAGAAACATGGCAACTAAATTTAACTTTAATGATGAAAAAGTGGACTTTAGATGAATCATCATCCTTATCCTAAAGTTAAAGTTAGACTTTTTATTAGTTTTGCTAAAGATGAAGAAAGCTACAAAATCTGCACATTTTGCATTATTCTGGCTTTTATTCTAACAAGAGAAAGTTGAAAAAGAAAAGAAAAAGATTCTATATTCCTATGGCAGGGACATGGCTGGGTATCTTCTGTTCCAAGTCACAATATTGGTATATTTGACCAAACCCTAATTATAAGATCCTAAAGAGTTAGTTGAAGAATCTGAATATTATCGAATAGAAAAAAAGAGAAGATTATAGTTAATAACTTAAGACTTCTTTTGAGAATGTGATGCGAGGTACTATTAGGTGTTGTTTTTTATGATTGAATCCTAAGAAGGTTTAATCATAAAATGCACCCTTCAATGCGGTGGGAGTCTTTCCATTGATCTTTCAAAGGAGTTTAAAAAAAATGGAATCGATAACTTATACATGATACATGCATTTAGTTTGATTAAGACTCCATTTGAGAGTGTGATGCGAAGGACTCATCGTATTAGGTGTTATTTTATTATTGAATCTTTAAAGGTCCAATCATAAAATGCAACATTCAATGCGGTGAGAGCCTTCCCACGGGTTTTCAAAAGAGCCTAAAAAATGAAATATAAACGAGATATAAATCTACATTGTCTTGAATTTAATTTAAGTACGTACTTTATTTTCCAAATTACACTACTTAATCATAAAAATATAAAAAATAAAAACAAAGAGAGAAAGTGTTGAGAAATTTACAACTTTTTTTTATCATAAATTTGTAGGTTCTATGTTGGGTCCCAAAGGATGTTATAATTGAGGACAAGTTTTCATTGTTCTTTAAAATCCTAAAAGGCTGGAGCTCCCCTAAAACTTTATCAAAAGGTTATCTGTTTTTTTTTTTTGTTTCATGATCAATGTTTGCGTAATGTTCAGTCCAAGGATTTAAATAGCGGCCGTAACGTCATCGATATTCACGATCGATATTTACCGCAATTAATCGCGATAATATTTATTACGTCCACAACCGTAATAAATGCAATACGATCGAACCATAATTTAAATCCTTGGTTTAGTCCATCACAGTTACAGACAGCCTTAAAATTTGACTATTTATAAGGTTATCCATAAAGTTTCTTCCCCAGAAACAGTAATGATGATGATAAACCCTACCTTCACTTCACGAGCAAGATTTCTAGATATCTCTCTTTACTTTAGGGTTGATGTAATTATACAGCTAACTATTAAGCAGAATTATAGCTAATTATAATACTTAATGTTAAAATTTAAGTATAATAATTGAGTTTTCTTTATCGGATAATTGGTCACTCAATTTAACATGGTATCGGAACTTTCGATTTCAAAAATTGCCAAAAGTTTTAGGATAATCTTGACAGCTGTATCAGAATTACAGTTGTGTGTTGCTGCTTTAGTCTTTCTTTAGTTTGTACATTTCTTCTACACTTGAATTCACGTGTAAGTCTATTAATTATTCATCCGATTTGTACGTGAAAAGGCATGTTGAAATTTAAATATAATAGTTGTTTCATTTTCTATCAACTTAAACTTTTGAGATAATTGATCATGCAAGTTAATACTTAGATTATTATAAACATGAAGAATTTTGGATCTAAAACTAGCAATTTATGCAGCAGCTATTACATGAATTGAAAGAAGTTGAGCTTCCATGTTTCAAAGCATGTTTCACAACCTGATAGATTAACTGAACTACTGGAACCCATATTATTACATTATATAACCAGCAATTTTCTTGCACTGAGATGTTCATAATTCTCTACCATGGAATTCTATGAAGATTAAAACTAGTGGGGCTCTTCTCTTGAATCATTTCAGTAATGCTAAAAGCTTCCATAATATATATATATATAAATATATATATATATATATTTGATGAATCTGAATGATGAACAAGCAACAAAAAGCTATGTCTTTCACAATTCATAAATTAAGATAAGTTTCTATTACAGTGTTGGAGCAGACAAGAACTCTCAAAGTAAGAAAAAGGAAGAGAAAACATGTTGTTTGGTTGCTAAAAGACATATATCACATACATAGTGATCATCAAATAAGAGAAGCTTTTGAATCTTACATGAAGCCAAGATTCCAAATCTTATTCAGTTAACTAACATCCTCCATTTTCTCAGCAACCAAACATGGTAAACCAAAAAAATAAGAGGATAAGCCAAGCATTAGACTTGCCTAGAGGTTAATATTTCCTCGAAATTTGCTCCAATTATTTAGGCCATGGCTCAAATGCAAAACCATTAAACATGAACAGAATTTGGCCTTGAAATCTTCCTCTCAACTTTGCAAGTAATTTCATGCTCATCTTCATCTCCTCCTTGATCCAACAAGTAATAATTGAAACCCCCAAAGAAAACCTAAAAAAAATTGGAGAAGAAGAGATCAGAAACTAGCTAGAGAAGAAGGTGAGAATATTGAGAGTATATATATATATAATTGGGGAATGAATTATGAATAATATTATTTCCTAGTTCTTGCACTTCTTCGTATGATGGACGGATGAAACAAGAGCTAAAAATTAAAATAAACACAAAGGTCCACCAACATGTGAGTTATGTTATCTGGATTCAAAAATAAGTGTTGATACGGGTATATGATCGATACATATATATTAATTTTTTAATTTTTTTTATATTTAAAAAATTATACTCATATTTATATTTGAATATGTGTTTGAATGAATATTAAAAAAAAATGAAGAATTCGAATAACTAGCATGTGGGCTTACTTTACATGTTTTTAACTTTTTGTGTGTTATTATATTAAAAATAAAATTGCAATAAGCAAAAATTAAATTAAATTATGTTAAAGAAGCTCTCTTTATAATTTTTAGAGTGGGAATCTAAGCCATCTAATTGTGGTCCACGAATTCCAATTAAATAAAATTTGATGAGAAAGCAAAAAATAAAAAATTCAATAGACAAGTGGAGAGATGTTGTAACTTGCTAATTGTAGACCAATATTATAAAATTAATCCGTACAATATTTTCTTTTTAATTATGATTTATATAAAATTTTGGGGTTTTTTCCCATTATTCTTGTTTTACATATTTTGGTCAAGAGTAGAGTTGTTATGAGTTGGATCGGGTTGGATCACGTTTGAATGTTCGTTCTGACTGAATTGAGATGAATTTTTGTAATTTGGATTGGTTGAATAATTATTTAATTAATAAAAAAAATTTATTTAAATTTATTATAAAATATATAAATATTAATATAAAAATAAAATTTTGAACATTAAATTAGGCTTTTGAATCCGACGAATCGGGTCTAGACAAGTAAATTTTTTTATTATTCGAATTCGATCAATTTTGACCCATGAATACCTCTATTCTTTTCCTTTTCATATATTAAATATTTTATGATGTTTTATAATTAGGGTTGGGCTCCTCTATATTGCTTAATTGCCTGTATTTCATAGGCATTTTTTGTTTAATAGTCAATTAATGTATACGTTGAATCTTGCTTTTTCTCTCTTTTTTAAAGGTTGCCAATAGAATTTTATCTCTTTGAGATTATACAAACTCATATGATTATATTCTCCAAAAACAAAACTCATATTATATGTGAAAATGATATTTAAATTTTTATCATGTCCAAACACACATATATATGTAATAATATTTTGTAGTATTTTCACACTTCATGCATCTTGATTATGTTTTTTGAGTTCAAAATTTGATTTTTTTTTTTATTTTATGTTTAAAATTTGTTTTTGGTATTTGACGTTATGGAAGAAATTAATGGGTTTTTGTTTTTTTATAACCAAAAGACCAAACTCCATTAAAAAAAAGAATAGTTAGTGCAAATAATGATTCAAAACTCCATAGTAATCATGTTAAAGGATAGTGATAATTATAGTTAATCCCACTCAATTAACTCTATTAATTAAAAAAATAAAAATCATGATTCTCGTACAAGTAGACCAGATCTTGGTTTCCACCAAACAAGATTTTTCTTGACACCTAACTTTTACTTATAATTTAGGAGTCCCTTTTTGATCCGTAGTAATTTTTTTTTTTAATTTCATAAACGAAATTAAAAAACCGTCACATATTTTATTTTTTAATTTTTAAAATATATTTAAAAAGATATATGTAATAAAATGATAGATTAATTGGGCCAATATGTTTTGTCATGTTTGGCTTTTCTTTATGATTTTGTCAAGCCAATCTTTGGATGCAAAATATCATTTTGATCTAAGATTACCATAGTCTATCTTATCTTATCCACAAAATCAGATTTAAATTATTGGATCAACTGACCTTAGCTCCTTTTCATTTTTCTTTTATTGATAGTTAAGTTTAGGGGTGGGGTTGGGACCTCCATTTGATTGGTATATTAACATTTGCTCAAAAGTCTTAATTTTATTTTATAAAAAGGATCGAAACCTAAGAATATGAGATTGTAACCTAAAAATAAAAAATTACAAATATTAAAATTCGAACCCATATTAGTTAGATATCACATCTTATAAATGATTACGTGAATAAAAAATAATTACGTAAATCAACTGAATTAAACCTTATGTTCTAAGCCCTAAATCATTGATTAGTCTCAATATATGTCAAATACTTGGACGTTTTAATGTCTAAAAATCAAATTTAAAGATCAACCCTACTTTTTATTAATGACATTTTGATTATTAAGTAGGGTTACCATCTTAAAACTCAAAATCTTCTTACCATGTTTTCTTTTTGTTTTTCTAACCAAAAAAAACAAATGTTTTTACAACCAACAGCAATACTACTATTAGATTTTCTAGAAGACCATAAAATTTTCTTAAAAGTTTTTTCAAGTTATGTAAATATTACACAAATCTAATATAAAGTGAGATAGTAACTGAATTTCAGGGGGAACAAAATTAGAACTTTATTTAAACTTATGGTAATTACATAATATTGTCAAAAAAAAAAAGTTTTCTTTTGAGATTTCAATGGGGGCAGCTGCCCAATAATATAAAAAAGGTTTTTTTGGATTGCTGCCCCTTTACTACCAAAACAATTCTACTATTAGATTTTCTAGAAGACCATAAAATTTTCTTAAAAGTTTTTGCTAGTTATGTAAATATTACACAAATCAAATATAAAGTGAGATAGTAATTGAATTTCAGTGGGAGCAAAAATAGAACTTTATTTAAACTTATGGTAATTACATAATATTGTCAAAAAAAAGTTCTCATTTTAGATTTCAATGGGGGCAGCTGCCCAATACTATAAAAAAGGGTTTTTTGGATTGCTGCCCCTTTACTACCAAAACAATTCTACTATTAAATTTTCTAGAAGACCATAAAATTTTCTTAAAAGTTTTTGCTAGTTATGTAAATATTACACAAATCAAATATAAAGTGAGATAGTAATTGAATTTCAGTGGGAGCAAAAATAGAACTTTATTTAAACTTATGGTAATTACATAATATTGTCAAAAAAAAAGTTTTCTTTTTAGATTTCAATGGGGGCAGCTACCCAATACTATAAAAAAGGGTTTTTTGGATTGCTGCCCCTTTGCCTCCATTGTAAAATCCCTCTGTATAAATGATTCCTTCATCTTTCCTAACTAACATGAAGATGATGCATGCCAACAACAACAACAAAAAAAAAAGGGTTTTCTACCGTTACTACGACTCTTCATTTTCCCTGAAGTATCCGTGTCTGATACATATTCAGACATGGATATGGAGGTACGATCCTCCAAATATATGAAAAAACTTTAAAAAAAATTAAGCATATCCATGTGGGACACATACCCGTATCCGACACTTACTCTCGAGTCCGAGTAACATAGTTTTCTACAACCCCAAAAAGAAGGCATGAATGTCATCCCAACTAGAGGCAGTGTAAAGAATTCCTGATTGCCCCTTCCATATACATGACCTTCCTTCAGCATATTCCTTCTGTTTCTTAACCAAGCCAGGGAACAATGGCACAAAGGAAACACCATACTGACTCCCAACTGTCCTTAGGCTTGAACTAGACCCAATCACAATACCTATATCTGCTTTCAGCAGACAAAGCAAATCACCTACTGAGTCTCCAATGTAAACAGTCAAGTTCTTTTTGTCATTGCTACAGCCTAGTAAGATATCATAGAAAGCTTGAATCTTGTCAATAGGAGACTGCACTTTCCGAACAATTTCACCCGTGGATACGGATTCTTCAAAGCTGAATTCATTCGCATATACGTTCAGAACATCTAAACCCCCTGCTTAAAATGAATGAATAAAGAAAATAGTTTCACTTAGTAATAGACTTTCTCTCAGTGTTAGCAGTCGGGGGATATATTCGGACATTCAGTTTCTCAAAAGACATGAAATCATTGAATCATACAACATTCAAGAATGCACTCAAAGCAACTGACAGGATAGAAGTAGAAAAGATGATAGAAGGAGAGCTAATCACCTGATTATAATAATGTAATGCTAAGAGGGAATGGACATACCTGAAGAAAAAGCTGCCCGGATGAGATCACCGCACCAACAATAAGAAAGAACGTGGATATTGGCATTAAGATATTCATTCTTTGCGATTTTCTGAAAGAAACTAATGCAACCATCTTGAAGAATCAATCGTTCACCGGCTCGTTTAATGTCTTCAAGGTTTAGACCCTTAAGTACCCCTGACTCAATCACCCTAGAATTTGCCCTTTTCTCAAAATCTGAGAGTTGCTCAAGTGCTTTATGCAGAGTTTCATAGTTGAACTCCACTGTGAAACCACAGGAAGTAAAAATCAATATCAAAGGAACTAATTGAAATGTTATCCAGCACATCTTTTTGAAGATTAAATATATAGTAAAAACCTTAAGGTGGCATTGCAGTATATTGCTGTACCTTTCTCAGAGGGCAAAATGCTTTCTATGCATTGTTCATACTCTTCTGTGTATTGTCTGGAAAGTAGAGCCCATGTGTTCCTCAGCTCAGAAGATGACATCCTAGTAATTTGACCTTCTGGTTGGTTCTGATCAGATTTAGGGGCTGTTACTATTGCTATCTCTGCCAAAATGGCAGATGAATCAACAACTGTGCAAGTAAGATCAAAATCGGAAAATATCATAAGATGATCTTGTGCAGGGTCATGCTCCTTAATCAGAGGAACAACAGTGGGCTGAGTAAGTGGTTGAGCATAGAAGAACTCTATTTCAAGTTTCATGGCTTGGTGATAAAGCTTCTCAATGATGTTTAGTTCCTCGCCTGTCAAAGAGACACTAAGTTTATCCAGCAAGTCTTCGGTTTGCAGAGCTGATGCCTAAATTCAAAGAATCAATAGTTGAGCCGTGGGACTTAAAAGGCCATTTATTTAATGATATTTTCCTCCGAGACTGTAATAAGTATAGTATAATCCAGTTGACCACTAGAAACAATGAATCCAATCAATGCCATACCTGAAAACTTTCAGAAGAATAATTCTCAATCCACTTTTTGTATGGGTGGTCTTGCTCATTGGGTTGTAGAAGTGCCTGAAACTCCTTACCAAGAAAGGCATACAGCCTCATGCAAGGTGTCATGGCCCCTAGAGTGTAAGCTGCAATTATTGTTTTCTCAAATGGAGTGGCAAGTTTTCCTGGAGCTTTTCGTCCTTCAACCTTCCCAGAAGCTGTTGCCAGCAAGAATTCTGTATACTTTAAAGTTGCAGAATTGACAGGGCTTTCTTTAACACAGTCAGAACCCCACTCCTGCAGAACTCCAACATTCAGACCAAGAGGATACCCTTACAAGACAAGAACAAAGGAGATGCTGATATGCATATGGATTATTAAGTAACCATCTTAGAGAGTAAACGAAGCTTCATAGTATTGTAAACAGCATAATAAGGCAGATAGTACTATCCAAACAAGTCTGATTATTTCCTCAAATATCGTTATAAGATTTCTCTGAGAGATGATTTACGGGACTTATCATATCAAAGTCCAAAACCTCATCCGATTGCAACTTGTCATCAACCAAAAGGCCCAAATACTTCATAGGCTAGCCCTCTATATCATCAGAAAAAAAAGGGGAGAATGAAATCCAAGCAATGGACCTTTTATGTCATTAAAGAATTGAATAATGAAAATAGATAGCCAGTGCCAGACGTGATCAAGATTCAAGACCGATATGGTACAAAAACGTAGGATTATTAAACTTCTATTGAAGATGGTATCATATGCCAGTTGGACCCATGGTAGCATCTTGTAGACACCAATGTTTTCCTAGTAAATCCTGTTTTAACTAGTTGGTGAAAGGATATTTTACAAATCTACAAGCAAATGGCAATATAAAGTGAAATTTCAATTTCCTTATTCCGTCTTAACTTTTCCGATAATTGAGCATGCACTAAGCAACAAAAAAGAAGAATCCTTTTATCATACCTGTACAAAAGAATTGTGCATTTTTAGCTCCTCCAAGACACCCTTCTTTAACTCAGAGATTGCTAACTTTGCATCATCATCATCTGCATAGTCTTCTGCCAGTTCATATCTAAAATCCAGATTGAAGAAAACAAGAAATCAATTAAGGACCTACGTATAAACAGCAGAGGACAATTCTACTTAAAACTAGCTGTGAAAAAAAAGATATTCTTTTTATTCTACCACTACATGTCAATTTAAATTGTGGAAACTGAAACTCACCTCAAGCAATGTAATTACTTTTTCCCAAAATAATAACAACATAACCCTCCACAATTGGTTGCTGAGAAAGCTGACAAAAATAAAAGAAAATAAACATCTGAATAATTGCTTAAGCAACCAAATGGCCCTTAGAAATTAAAATTTCACTCATTTTCTTTTCCTTCACTTTCTCAGCAACCAATAACTAGGAAGGGGTTGGAAAATAGTTATATCTATCTTAAAATAGATATTCATCGCTCAAAAATCAGCAGAGTTTCATAGAAAATGATATCCCTGCTTACAACCCCAATGTCTCACTTTTCACAACTCAACAAGATGATGCAAAAATCATGATGTTTTCCCTTAACCATAATATCAGCAAGGAATCAGGGACGTGCACCAATTTAACACTACCGACGGAGGTGAAAATTATATGTCGATTCTTGAATTTTCTTTTAATTTTGAATTAAATGCAACTAAACATGGGCAAATTTATCAAACCATTTCTACATAAACCTTTGATCAGAAAAGAATAATAAATAAAAATCAGAACTCTAAGTCATTTCAAAAGCATGCCAATTCGTATCAATATAGCAAATTAACCAATTCATAAATATCTAACTTAGATGTAGAAAAAAAAAGATCTTTATAATTCAAAAGATTCATTTTCTTCTAACCAAACTGTATACGCAACCTAAAGATACTCAAACAATTAACCCTTAAAAGGAAATATCAATCTCCATAGGCAAAACCCAAGATCGAGATTCCAACTCGCTTCCCTCTTCAAACCCTCAACGCAACTATCCAATAATATCAAATAAGCAAATAAATCAAACAATGAACTAAAATGCATCTAAAAAAGCCCCCCATTCCTAAAGTACAACCCTTTAGCAAATCAGATAAAAAAAAAAAATTCAAGATTCTATTATCCAAAAAAGGATAAAAATTCATATAAAAGTTACTAAAAGATCACAAAATTAAAAACAAAGGAAAACCCAGAAAGAAAGAAAGAAAAAGGCTAAAAAACTCAAGCTTGTGACCTACAATTCATTAACAAATAGAAGATTAGAAGAAAACCCAAAATATATTCTCCAAAACAAACAAAACCCAAATTGAAAAATCCATCAACAAGTCCATAAAAAAGATATTAAGGGAAAAAAAGGACTCACGCTTGAGCAAAGGCCTTTGAGAAAGTGAACGTCTTGGCGATATAATGGCGAAAGGTGTCGATCTTGAGAGACCCAGAAGCCAAACAAAGAGCAAAAGGCGAGTAAAGAGAGAGCACTGATTCTCTACGAAACTTGATCCAGACTTTCTCGCAAGACCCTCCTCGGTGGGGATAACGGCGGCGACGGACTTTGGAGGGATCGCCATTGGATTTGACGATCTCCGAGTTGGAGGAGGAGGCGATGAGTAGACTCGGTGGGGGGGATCGGCGAGTTGGAAGAGGTTTTGATTGGGTAGCGAGAAGAAGAAAGAGTAAGCGCATCAAGAAAGAGAGTGTGCGTTGGCAGTTGCTTTTGTTGGTATAATGGTAATGGAGATTGGGGAGGAGAGAGAGGAAACTTTAATTGTTCAAGATATTTGAGTTCGAAAATTTTATTTTATTATTTAAAAAATATTATTTTATTAATATTTAAATATTTTCATAATTAAATTTAAATAAAATTTTTTATTAATTAAATAATAATTTGATTTGAGTTACTGTTTGATCTGACAGGTAGATATTGAATCGAATTTGAAATATTTTTTTATAATTCAAATAAATTCAACCCAACCATAATTACTAACTATTTAAATAATAAAAATTTATTTTTATTTAAATTTAATTATAAAATATAAATACTAATCTAAAATTAATTTTTTAATATGTTAAATAGCAAAATGAACTTTCGAATGCAATCCTAACCTAAAGAAAAAAAAAAATTTATTTGAGCTCGAGCCTGATCCATGGACTCTTGATTCTTATTTAAGCCCAAGCCTTTCGCGAATTGAATTTATGAACCTAATCCCTTAAATCAAATTCATGAATCAAACCCTTCAAATCGAATCCCTCAAACAAAATTCATGAATCGAATCCCTCAAACCGAACCTGTGAACCGAACCCATAAACCAAATCCTCAAACCAGACCTTTCAAACCGAATCCATGAATCAAACTCGTCAAACTGAGCTCATGAACCAACCCCCCTCAAACTAAATCTATGAATCGAACCATTAAATCGGATCCCTAAACCGAACCCACTCAACCAAACCCATCAAACTAGACTCATGAGTCGAGCCCCTTCAAACCCAACCCATCAAACCCTATCCATGAATCAGACCCATGAACCGAACCTGTTAACTAAACTCGCGGACCGAATCATGAACTAAATCTATGAATCGAACCCATGAACCGGATCAATGAACCGAACTCATGAACAAACTTATGAACCGAACCCATGAACCAAACCAATGAATCAGATCAATGAATCCAGACCATGAATCAACCCACCAATTCTCTTGTCTACATTAAATTATAGCTCTCACTCACTCACTCTCCCTCCCTCCCTCCCAATGGAGCATGCTTCTATTAGTTAATTGCAAAACACAGGTTCATTGACGCATATATAACAAATGCACTTGATTAAATAGGTGAAACATTAACAAAACATAGTTCAAATTCTCCACCACTATATAGTTTACAGCATGGAACAAGAAAGTTAAAGCTTTCAAAGAATGATTCAACTAAAAAAGCCTGTCAAACTGGCCCTTTCCCTAAACTTTCAGAATTTGAGAGGGGGGGGGGGGGGGGGGGGAGGGGTTTGTGATACAAAATTGGCTCTAATCTGAAAAAATGGGTACATATGAAACTGCTACTAGCTTAGCTTCGTATCAGTTGGTTAACTATCAACCTTCGCAACCTTCCTTTGCTCGATTTGGCCGGTCAATGGGCACTGCATTTCTGTCCAACTGATTGGAACCATTGCTCCACCTGTAATAGACAACAAAAATGGAAGCCGATCAAGGCGTTGTTGAACATTATGTTACTCCGACTCTTCATTTTCCCTGAAGTATATGTGTCCAACACTCATGTCCGACATATATTCGAACAAGGGTATGGGAGTATGATCCTCCAAATATATGAAAAAACTTTAAAAAAAACTGAACATATCCGTATCGGACACATACCCGTATCAGATACTCACCCCCGAGTCCGAGTAACATAGGTTGAACACATAATAGTGGATGTGTACACTAGAAATATACAGTCTCTGTTTCAGAGCAATTTAAAAGAATTGCCAAAGTTTTTTTTGTTTTTAAAGCAATCTATTCTTACCAGCCGAGCTCTCTGCAGACACGACACCCAGTTCATTCTTAGCAGTTGATAGATAATAAGCCCGTGCATCTCCAAGAGACAGCTTAATAAAGGAGCTCTGTTAAAGGAAAACTATTAGCATAACAAAAACAATTATAAATGGCAACACAGTTCTCCAATCTCCAACTGACTGGATAAAAGGTTAAGACTGTGAATATGATAATGCTACCTAAGTTGCTCCGACTCTTCATTTTTCTTGAAGTATCTGTGTCCGACGCATATCCGGACATGGGTATAGGGATATGATCCTCCAAGAACCCTCCAAATACATGAAAATCTTGGAAAAATTGAATATATCTATGTCGGACACATACCCGCGTCTGACACTCACATCAGAGTCCGAGTAACATAGAATGCTACAACATAAAGGATACCACCACAGCTCTGACAATATCGCCAGGACGAAACGACAATTGCAGATCCACTTTGTCAATTTCAGTTGCTCTAACATCCTGTTGCCTGTTAAAATACACCTTCAGTTAATACATACCTTTTGCCAAATCTTGCCAGAACCAGAAGTACATAAATTCATCAAACATTTGGAATTCTCATGGACTCCATGCCTATGTTGCTCCGACTCTTCATTTTTCTTGAAGTACCCGTGTCCGACACCCATGTCCGACACATATTTGGACATGAGTATTGAGATATGATCCTCCAAGGACCCTCCAAATACATGGAAAAACTTTAAAAAACTTGAAAAACCCATGTCGGACACATACCTGTATCCGACCATCACATCCGAGTCCGAGTAACATAGCACCATGCACCTTACAAGTGATGGACAAATGGCATGTTTTGAACTTATAAAAGTACTAGCAACTGCCCATTATATCCATACCAAAGAAAGATGGAGGGAGGATATACTAAACATTAATTTCATCAACCAATTTAAATCTGCATTCTTGGCTGTATGGAATGGCTAGTTGTCAAACACGACATTTAATACATGAATCATGGGCTACAAGGAAATGATGAATATCTTGAGAACAAATTGGTATACAGCCTCCGGATTAAAGAACCCTGTCGACAAAAGTAAAGCATGCAGTTCTGAAAGGAAAAACACATTTCTATTACGTTGGAAAGAGAGGATAGAAGGTATATATAGTTTTGGGGTCACAAATACATCAGAGATAGACCGGATAGTTAACATTTAAACAATCCATTTTGGGAATACCAATTACCAAGTGATTGAAATTGATAACTGAACGCTAAAGGATCACATCATTTTCAAATAAAAAACTCACCCTCTACTCCTAATAAAGCAAAAGAAGATTAGGTACCTAATTATACCGGTGAATTTTTCTTTCACAGACTTTGGACCAACACACATAATATCAGCTGATGCTGTCCTAGCCATCACCTTAGTAACCTGTTATTCAAATAAAAATCAGATTTTGATCACAAAGAAAATATCGTTAAGATAATTAATATAGTTCTTGAGTAATATATAGAGAAGCACAAGGTATTAATATAGGCAAAAGATGTTTCTTTGAAAAATATAAATGCAAAACTTACTCGGGCAATGACAACCGAACCAGGCTCCGGAACAGGACCATGGGCTTTGTGACCAGTTACTTCTACACTTTGTCTCTATAAATGATTATGATCACCATTGTCAATAACAATGCCAGAATGCTAACACATTATATAACATGAGTTTTAATTATCAAAGAACTAACTCAACTAAAAGTCTAAAAATATGATTCAAAAAGAAAATTATACGTATAATGGTTTATACTTTATACCTACCCAAACATACAAGAAAATCCACCCAAAGAAAGAAAGAAAAAAGATAAATTTATCTAAGCTAAAACTCCATAAAGCTAAAAACCCAGACTTATCACCATTATCAATAACAATGACAGGATGCTAACATATTATATAACATGACTTTTAATTATCAAAGAACTAACTCAACTAAAAGTCTAAAAATATGATTCAAAAAGAAAATTATACGTACAATGGTTTATACTTTATACCTACCCAAAACATACAATAAAATCCACCCAAAGAAAGAAAGAAAAAAGATAAATTTATCTAAGCTAAAACCCCATAAAGCTAAAAACCCAGACTTTATTTGTAATAATAGCATAAAAAATAGGTAAGGTTAGTTGAAATATATCTAAAATCCTAAAACCCAGAATTTATGTTGAGAAATAACATATCACCAAACAAGGAAAAATAATTGTGGGTTAAATTATGTAATTCTAAGCTAAAACCACAGACTTTATATTGATGAATGAATAGAAAAATAAGGGAAAAATAAGGAACTTTGTGGGTTAAATTGATATAAGGTAGAAACTCCAGATGGAAAAATCAATGGAAACCTGGTCCGGAGTATCAGAGACCCAAACATATAATAAAATCCACACAAAGAAAGAAAGAAAAAAGATAAACTTATCTAAGCTAAAACCCCATAAAGCTAAAAACCCAGACTTTATTTGTAATAATAGCATAAAAAATAGGTAAGATTAGTTGAAATATATCTAAATTCTAAGCTAAAACCCAGAATTTATGTTGAGAAATAACATATCACCAAACAAGGAAAAATAATTGTGGGTTAAATTAATGTGATTCTAAGCTAAAACCCCAGACTTTATATTGATGAATGAATAGAAAAATACGGAAAAAAAAAAAAAAAGAACTTTGTGGGTTAAATTGATATAAGGTAGAAACTCCAGATGGAAAAAGCAATAGAAACCTGATCAGGAGAATCAGAGGGAGGGGATTGGATGCGGCGGAAGCCGGTAAGGGAAGCATAGATGGTCTTGTTGTGAGGTGCCATGTAAGCTCCTTTCCCTGCTTTGAGCTCAGTGGCTCTTCCCAACACCTCTCCTGGCGTTACCATCTTTGCTTCTTCCATTTTTCTTTGCAATGAGAAGCGGAAACTACGCCGTTGCTTGCGGCTTCTTTCTTGGTCCACCACCAGCAGTGGCCGACTTTACTTAGAAAATAAATTATTTCCTTCTGTCTAATTCCCCTATAACTTTTCTTTTTAGAGAAAGAAAAAAAAAAATAGTTTTTAGGATAGTTATATTTTACTTCTCTTTTTTTAAATTAGAGGTGTCCATATAGGTAAGGGTGAGCGTTCGATCGAGTCGAGTGAAAAAAATTCGGATTAATCGAGTTGACGAGTCCTATTTTGTCAACCAAACTCAATTTGAAATTTTAGCGAATCGAGTCGAGTTAAAACAAATTCGAGTCGAGTCGAATAATTTATTCGAGTTAAAATGTTATCTTGTAAATGTTGATTGACTAGATCATGTTACTGTTATCTTGTAAATGCATGTATATCTATCATTTTTTTTGTTCTATCTTTTCTTATAAATATAACTATCAAAGACTTGCCATACTAAATAAATAGCCTACTATTGACTTTTAAGAAAAGATAATTCATTATTTTTTGAATTTTATCGTTTGGTTAGCTTGGTAATGTGCATGATATCAACCAAAAGCTTCAATTTTTAATTGAATGAAGCATTGAGTGATAGCCTTCGCCTTTTGAAACCCAAAAAATTCAATGTAAACTTTCAATCTAGACCTGTCAATTTCAAAGGGAAAAAAATGAATGATCAAACATTAAGACAATAAGTATGCAGTTAACAGCTCATGTGGATTTATTTTTCTACTGAATGGTGACAAACAACAAAAATAAATGACCCAACAAAAATGGGCTAAAGAGTAAAAAAGGGAAGACGAAATAAGGAAAACGCAAAACCCAAGCTTAGTATCAAACTCAAATGAGTAAAACGACGTCGTATAGAAATATCTTATTCGGATTTTCGAGTTATTCGAGTTGTATAAATCAAATCCTAGCTAAACTATATAACTCAAATTACTTAGTCGAGTTGATCCTAAAATCCGAATAACTCTAATAAACCAAACTATTTAATTCGAAATTTGAAATTTTTTTCGGTTTTTTCGAGTCGAGTCGGATTTTGCTCACCCCTACATAGAGGTAAGACGTAGAACAGCTTTTGTATGGAGTCGTGGTTCAAAATTTTTTTTATTTAGATTTAATTTTGGACGAATTTAGATTGGTTCACATTATTATTCAAAATAATAATAATAAATTATTTTATAATTATAATTATATTTAAATTTAAATTTAAATTTAAATTTAAATAAAAATAATATTTTAATGAGTGAATAATAATCTGGGCCGAGTTGGTCTGGATTATGAAAAAGCTTGTCTAGACCCAAACCCAATATGGGTCGAGTCGGGTGAACTACTTGATCCTTGAGCAGGTCTAGTAAAATCCCAATAATTTTTTTTTTATTCAGGCTCAAATTGGATCGAGTTAAAATTTCATTTTTATTATTTAAAATATATTTTTATATTAATTTTTATATATTTTATCATTAAATTTAAATAAAAATATTTTTTATTTTTTATTTTTTAAACAGTAATCTAAGTTGAACCAGTCTGAATTATTAAAAACCTATTTCAGACCCGATCTAATTCGGATTGAACCTTTCGGATCAGACGAGTAGCTCGACTCGTGGACAAGTTTATTTCAAATGAAAATCATTTTTTCTGCTCTCCAACAATTTTTTCAAAAAAATTCTAAATAAATGTAAAAAATATAAAGTTTTACTTTATTTTGATTCAATCTACATATATTTGACCTAATAATAACAATGTTAATGTCAATTTGATTAGTATTTTTATGTGGAATATTTATAGTTATAGTTTTTAAGATTATCTTGAATCTAAGTTATTTCATGTTTAGGTAAGTTTTGAATTGTTTTAGTTTTAACCCTTTCCATTTTGAGTAAAATCATGATTTGGCATATCCATCAATATTTCTTGATATTTGACATTTTTTTTCTTAATACTATATTATTAAGAACTTATAAAAGTCTTTAAAATGTAAATTAGGTTTAAACTTTCACTTGTGATTTATAAATCTCTAATAAATATAAAATTTTATCAAATACAAATTAAAGAATAATTCACTCAAGATTTAACAATTGTTACTTATAAAAGTAGTTATTTCGTAGTTTTGGTTCTTTCCATCGCTCGATATTTATCGTCGATATTTACCGCAATTGCTTGCGATGACATTTTTTACATCTGCAATCACGATAAATACGACGCAATGAACTGGGAGCTTAGCTCACTTGGTTCATGTAATCAACTTTAACAGATGGCATTCAGCAAGTCTAGGTTCAATCTCAGGATCTGGAATCTCTTATCTTATCCTTCGATTGCGGCCTCTTCTGTACAAAAAAAAAAAAAAAGAAGAAGATAAAAACGACGCAATCGGAAATGCATCCACAACTGAAATTTAAATCCTTGAGATGAGCTGCTAGAAGTGTGGATGAACAGGTTGAAAATTAATTTCTATCAAGTTCAAGTTTTTTTCAGTGATGAGCAAAAGTGAGAAGTAAGGTCATTTGTTAAATCGTCAAACCCACACAGAAAGTAGACTGAGCCTATATATATGAGAAGTTGTTGAGGGGCTCTTAAATAGAAGTAATTGGTCTAACACTTGTGCAATTGTTGAGGTGTGAGGACAATATTTGTATCGATTTTGTTGTGTTGGCCATGATTTTTTAATTGAACCCATTGAGTTTGGGATATATTTCAACTATATTACTCGGATTTAAATGTGAATGTCGGATATGGTTATGTTTGATTTATTTTAAGTTTTTGTTTTTTTTTATTTTTTTTAGGGTTTTTGGGTATCCTATTTCTATAGTCATGTCCGGATATACGTCGAATACAGATATTTCAAGAAAAATGAAAAGTCAGAACAACATAATATTCCAACACTATCCAAAACCTTTGATTTATATATATATATATATATATATATATATATATATATATATCGTAATCGGGATAAACGTGATGCAACCATAACTTAAATAATGTATTTGAGTTCTTATTAGTACGTAGAAGCAATTTATTTATATAACTTTATGATACATGCTAAAGATAGCAAGAACACGATGAACAATGGGAATAAAGCCTTTTTAGGGATGACCAACTTCTTCATGGGTGTCACCATTTCATGGTTTTTTCACGGCCTCTATTTTCAAGAATTGGTTTAGGTGGTCAATTGGTGTAGACCTGTTCATGGGACGGGTCGGCTCGCGGCTCGGAATTTTTTATTTTTCTTTGCCCAGGCCCATATTTGGGCGGGCTCGAGCCATCCTGTGGGTAAGAATTACTATTCATAATTAATAAAAAAAATATTTTTACAATTAAATTTAAATAAAAAAAATATATTTTTATTCCATGCACAGTGACAAAACACCTGCCCAGGCCCGACCAAGGAGCAGTTCTAAATTGGTGGTTCTGCATTTGCATATTCGATCAAGCTCGAGCCTACCAACATTCCACAAATACAAAAAAAAAAAACTCATTCTTGTCCGAAGACATATTTCAAGAAATTCAAAGAGTATCAGCAAATGAAATCAAATTGAAAAGAGATTGGGTTTATATAATTTCACAATTTGTTCAAATATTGTAAAGGTTTAAATATTGGAACATATACAGACCATTTTTTGAATATTATAGGAAAAACAAACACTGCTTTTCATATCTTGAAATTTTAAATTCAATTTGGACTATCCATTTACAAATATGGGCGGGTTTGGACAGAATTTGAGGTCCATATTTCGGGTCGGGCCAGACCTGGGTAAGTACATATGATGTTGATACCATACATAGGCCTGGCTCGAAGCCAACCCAGCCCGGCCTGACCTATAAACAACTCTATGCTAGAGATAGTAAAAAAACAATGAACAATGGAAATAAAACATTTTTAGGAATGAGCAACTTCTTCATGAGTGTCGATATTTTATTGTTTTTTGACAGCCGCTATTTCTAGGAATTGATTTAGGTTTGCAATTGGTGATGCTGCATTTGCATCTCTAATCAAGATTGAGCCCACAAACATCCCACAAAAAAGAAAAAAAAGAAAAACCTCAAGATTCTTGTCCAAAGACATATTTCAAGAAATTCAAAGAGTATCAACAAATTAAATCAAATTGAAAAAGAGATTGGGTTTATATAATTCCATAATTTATTCAAATATTATAAAAGTTCACAAATACAGAACATATACAGACCATTTTCTGTATATTATAGGAAAAACAAGCACTGTTTTACCTATCTTGAAATTTTAAATTCAATCAACATTAATGGGAATAATTCCTTCTCTAAACATGAGTATCATATGGGTGTCGACATTTCATGATTTTTTCACAACCTCTATTATAAGGATTTGATGCGGGTGGCAAGCAATTGTCTCCTTTGCATGGAATTCCGTTACGACCCAGGGCCCCGTAGCTAATTACTCTTTCCGCATTTGCATCTCCAATCAAGATTAAGCCTACAAACAATGCACAAAAGCAAAAAACCATGATTTTCTTCTCCATCGACATATTTGAAGAAATTCAAAGAGAGGAATTGATTTCTAGATCTGTATATGCTTGTTCATATGTAGGACAGATTGGATTTATATAATTTCATAATATATATGTAATTTACAAATATAGTAAAGGTTATCAAAAATAGAAAAACCATATATATCATTTTACTAAATAAAGTATAAGAATAACAGTGTCTGTTATAACATATTTATCCTTTAATAAAATAAACTCTTGTTATTAGCCATGCAATATTTAGTCAAATGACAAGCCTGACTTCACATTTCAACAACAAAAGTGGTTTATTCTCAACTATAATTTGAGACGCCAATCATGTGGGTGAAAAATAATATATATTTTTTAAAAAAAGTTGTTTTTTGAAAAAAAAATACAAAGATAGATGGGCAATTTTTTAAAAAATGAATAGACACGTATATTATTATAATACTTTTCTTTATAACATATTGGCATCACACATCTAAATGAAGGGTAAGTATTGTTTGTATGACCATTGATTTCATGTCTCTCTACAAATTTTGGCATATATATTATCCCTACCTGTCTTGCAAAGTGTCTTAAGCTTAGTATGGATCCCTAGGCCTATGGCAGATTGACATTCACAATTATCATATTTGTAAATCATGAAGAATATCAAGGATTTAAATTATGATTGCGAATATGTTTTTGATCGTATCATATTTATCGTGGTTGCGGGTGTAATAAATGTTTTTGTAGTCAATTGTGTTAAATTATTCTCTATTATGCTCTCATTTTTAAAGTGTCTTCTATGAGAGAGACCGACATCTTTTTTGGTTCGCCGTGTTGCTTCGAGTGTGCTCTCGACAGTAACGTAATCGAGGAGGACTGGAGATGAATTGCAACATACTGTAAGCACCTATGAGACAGGCAATAATCGTCTTAAGGTCAAAGGTCCAACCTTAACTCAATTATCCTTTTTTTGTATTCAGATTAACCTGTAAGTGTTGTTAATTTCCATTATGGAATGTTCGTAATATATATATGTTGTTTTGCCGGAATTTCATATAAGTAATATGTCATTTATTCTTTATATATATGTTTATGAGGTTATTCCAATTCTCTATGCTTGTATCACTACAAACAAATTGCCATATACTGACATCGACTTTTACTGACGGTCAAATTCCGTTAGTAAATCAAGTCTATACTGACGGATTTTTTATCCGTCAGAAAATGTATAATATATATCGCCACTTATTGTTTCCGTCGGTATAGGTTATTCTATTGTAACAGTTGAGTATTTTCTGTCAGTAAAGGTATGATGTATACTGACGGTTTTATTTTGACCGTCAGTATAGACACCTCGTGAAAAATACTCCGCCTATTTTATTTTTATTTTTATAAAAATATGCCATATAGCAACGATTTATGTTGTTTCGACCGTTGCTATAGGTCATGTATATTTTATTTGAGAATGAATCATCAAAACCCTATTTTCTTCCAAACACTCTTTTCGGTGAAGCTGTCCCTCTCTACGCTAATAAGGCCGGCCCTTTCCACAATCCTAGGTAATTCTATCTTTTTCCATTCCTGTTTGCTAGATCTGAAGTTGCTCATCTTTCGGATCCCGAATCAATGCTCTTATTTCCATTTCATAAGATCGTGTTTGAAACATTTAAATAAAACTAAATTCAAATCTCATTGCATTTAACATTTTGTTTGGTTTATTTAACAATTTTTAATTTGGTTTGCTTGATTCCAGTGAAACCTATCGCCGTTTCTCCAGGACACCGTTTGTCTCTCCAGCCCTTTGTCTCGCCGTCGCAGGTTTGTTTCCTCTGTCTCTCTCTCTTTTGAAAAGTAAAATTAGAGTATATCTTATAGTATTGCAGAACTGATATTAGGTACTAAGCATAATTTCCAGATCTAGGATGGCCAGGAATATAATATTTAGAGAACATCATCACATGAAAAATATAGGAACAAATTTAAAACTTTTTTCTCACTTTCCTTCATCTCCCTGCATTTTCTGGGCAGCTAAAAAATGAACCTTAACCTCACCTTATAGACCAACAAAAAATTGAAAACTCTATTCTTTTAAATCTAGATTAAAGTTTTCCCTTTTTTAGTTCAACAAAGTGATTAGTAATATCAGAAAACTAAAGTAAAGTAAGTCTCCAGTAGCCATAAAATTACTGAAAGCAACTGGAAAAATTGGAGCAAAGAAGTTGTTGAAGAATTGTAACCATGGAAGCAAGATATATTTGGTAATCACGAGGTTGCCTTGCCTATTTTTCAATTATTTCTTTTTCTTTGGTTGGCTTTGTTGTCTTCTATCTTGATTCAGGATCTTGTATTTTTTTGTCTGTCAAAATTAGACAAAGGAAAGTGAGGTGGTGATGTGTAGATTTCATGCTGTTTATGACAAACTAAATCAGGCTCTTGATGACATGCCTTATGACGAGCTCGGAGTTTCAGTTGAAGTGAAAGAGCAAGTAATGTTTCATTTATTTTTATCTTTATCATAATTTAAACCAAAATCTGCTTCTATCTTTTTGGATCGATTGCTTGGACACAATTTTCACATTGTTAACCAACATTCCACAAATACAACAAAAAAAAAAAAAAAACTCATTCTTGTCCGAAGACATATTTCAAGAAATTCAAAGAGTATCAGCAAATGAATTGATTTAGGTTTGCAATTGGTGATGCTGCATTTGCATCTCTAATCAAGATTGAGCCCACAAACATTCCACAAAAAAGAAAAAAAAAGAAAAACCTCAAGATTTTCTTGTCCAAAGACATATTTCAAGAAATTCAAAGAGTATCAACAAATTAAATCAAATTGAAAAAGAGATTGGGTTTATATAATTCCATAATTTATTCAAATATTATAAAAGTTCACAAATACAGAACATATACAGACCATTTTCTGTATATTATAGGAAAAACAAGCACTGTTTTACCTATCTTGAAATTTTAAATTCAATCAACATTAATGGGAATAATTCCTTCTCTAAACATGAGTATCATATGGGTGTCGACATTTCATGATTTTTTCACAACCTCTATTATAAGGATTTGATGCGGGTGGCAAGCAATTGTCTCCTTTGCATGGAATTCCGTTACGACCCAGGGCCCCGTAGCTAATTACTCTTTCCGCATTTGCATCTCCAATCAAGATTAAGCCTACAAACAATGCACAAAAGCAAAAAACCATGATTTTCTTCTCCATAGACATATTTGAAGAAATTCAAAGAGAAGAATTGATTTCTAGATCTGTATATGCTTGTTCATATGTAGGAGAGATTGGATTTATATAATTTCATAATATATATGTAATTTTCAAATATAGTAAAGGTTATCAAAAATAGAAAAACCATATATATCATTTTACTAAATAAAGTATAAGAATAACAGTGTCTGTTATAACATATTTATCCTTTAATAAAATAAACTCTTGTTATTAGCCATGCAATATTTAGTCAAATGACAAGCCTGACTTCACATTTCAACAACAAAAGTGGTTTATTCTCAACTATAATTTGAGACGCCAATCATGTGGGTGAAAAATAATATATATTTTTTAATAAAAAGTTGTGTTTTGAAAAAAAATACAAAGATAGATGGGCAATTTTTAAAAAAATGAATAGACACGTATATTATTATAATACTTTTCTTTATAACATATTGGCATCACACATCTAAATGAAGGGTAAGTATTGTTTGTATGACCATTGATTTCATGTCTCTCTACAAATTTTGGCATATATATTATCCCTAACTGTCTTGCAAAGTCTCTTAAGCTTAATATGGATCCCCAGGCCTATGGCAGATTGACATTCACAATTATCATATTTGTAAATCATGAAGAATACCATGGATTTATATTATGATTGCAAATATGTTTTTGATCGTGTCACATTTATCGTGGTTGCAGACGTAATAAATGTTTTTGCAGTCAATTGTGGTCAATATTGTGACAAAAAGAATCAAAACCTCAAAATAACGATAACTTCACGTTGCAACCACTATTTAAGTTCTTGAAAAATACATAAAAGACTACATAAACCTACCCTGTTTTAGAGATTGATTTTCTCCAGAAAGCAGAGCGAGTGTTAAATCTTGCCATATTCACCCCAATTCTGCAATCCAAAAGCCAAGATCCATTCAACCTGGAGATTGCTCTTAGTGCTCCAAACTTGTCTGTAAATCTTACAAAACCAAATTTACTACCTCCCCTGTTTCTTTTTTGCAGAATGAAGACATCAATCACCTTTCCATGATTCTGGAAAATACGCCTTAACCACCTCCAGTGAATCTGCGGTGGAATGTTGTTGACGAAAATTGCATAAACTATAGACATTCTACCATCATTTTGAAATCATTTGATTTTCTCCATCTTCTTTTTTTTTTTTCCGAAAGGTTCCTATAGGTTGAAACTCCTAACAATGAGGAACAAACATAGAAATTGCATCCAAGTTTACCAACCTGTTTTTCTAATTTGCTCGCTGCATGTTTTCCATTCTGAACGCAAGAAAAACTGGCCTTAGTTTTCATTAAAGAATAATGATAATTTCTTGGAAATGAATGATGATATTGAGGTTTTGATGGGTCAAGATTTTAAGGATAATTAGGATACTCGAAATGAAAATGCTGGAATTCAGAGTCAATGGTTCTTTTAAACTTCTTTTTAAGTGTAAATTTTTTTGGTTTTCTTGCATAATTTAAGCACTTTAAGAGTTCCATAGGATGATGAAATAATGCATGGTTTGGGGTGTTTTTTTTTTTTTTTTTATCTAATTTTTTTAACCCGTGCCAGCACGTAATTTCTTATTATATTTTTTATAATTTAAAATTTTTTAATTAACATTTTATTTTATTTTATTTTTAATATATTATAAAAATTAGTATGAATTACAAAAAAAAAAAAAAAAAAAACAATTTATTTCATTTCTATTTTCTCTTATTTTTTTTTATCATTTTCCCAATTCGTCATAATAATCTTGAAAAAATATTTAATTTCATGTTAAAAATTTCATATTAATAAATCATGATAAATTTAAATAATATTTAGGTTAAATGGTAACTTGACTACATATTTTGCATTCTGAAAATTAAATTGATAACTTTATGTGGTCATGATAAGTTTTTCATTAGATTATATATATATATATATTTATTTATTTATATTTCTTTCAGCAGTAAATTATGTTATTGTCAATAAATTGAAATCATTGGGAGTAATTGTGAGATGGGAAGGCCAATTAGCTACCTTAAAAATAGTTATATTATTTACTTTTCCTTCTATTATTTCTATTATTGTAAGAATGGAACTTCCGTTATTTTCTAAGAATCAATTTATTTTTATTGATATTATTAAGTTCATTAAAATTCTATTACCATCTCAATATACAACTAAAATTAACAAAAAAAAAAAATTCTAGTATCGTTCATAACCTAAGAATGAATGATATGCTACTTCACTTCTTTGAAATTCTTTTCCTGTAAAAAAGAAAATAGTTGAAAATTTCGTATAATAATAAGGTTGACCTTTGAAAAAGTTATTGAATTTTGTCGACGAAATTTACCTCAATATATGTAAAGCCTATATATTTGGATGTACTGAAAATTATCGAAAAAAAATCATATAGTAAATTAAATAATCAAAATGGGTAGTAGTTAATATTGATTCATCAAAGTAATAGTATACCTTTCAAATAAAAATTGAAAACTGTAAAAAAAAAATTATGTAACATTTTATAGGCTTATTGGATATCAATTAAGTGTATTTATAAATTTGAAATTGATAAATATGTTTTATATTTAAAAAAATATAATAATAACTGATATGCTTTTAAATTTAAAAAAGATAAAAGATTACAAGGAAATTTATGAAGGCAAAAATATATACTTTTAAAAAAATTAAATTTAAAAAGAGATATCTCTACAAAGCAAACGAGAATCAAATAAGATTAACCATGAGATATGTGTTTTACTTTTCCTATTATTACTGTAAGATTGAAAATAACAAATGGGATAATTTTCATATTGATAAATATGTTTTAAATTTAAAAAAAAAAAGTAATAAGTGATATGTGTTTTTTGAATTAAAAAAAAAAGGATTATACGGAAATTTATTATGTATAAAAATATCCTTTTTTGGTAAAAAAAAAAAGGATTTCGAAAATTATTTTCTATTATGCTCTAATTTTTAAAGTGTCTTCTATGAGAGAGACCGACATCTTTTTTGGTTCGCCGTGTTGCTTCGAGTGTGCTCTCGACAGTAACGTAATCGAGGAGGACTGGAGATGAATTGCAACATACTGTAAGCACCTATGAGACAGGCAATAATCGTCTTAACGTCAGAGGTCCAACCTTAACTCAATTAATTTCCATTATGGAATGTTCGTAATATATATATGCTGTTCTGCCGGAATTTCATATAAGTAATATGTCATTTATTCTTTATATATATGTTTATGAGGTAATGGAATAAATTCTCTATGCTTGTATCCCTACAAACAAATTGTCATATACTGACATCGACTTTTACTGACGGTCAAATTCCGTTAGTAAATCAAGTATCTACTGACGGATTTTTTATCCGTCAGAAAATGTATAATATATATCGACACTTATGGTTTCCGTCGGTATAGGTTATTCTATTGCAACAGTTGAGTATTTTCCGTCAGTAAAGGTATGATGTATACTCACGGTTTTATTTTGACCGTCAGTATAGACACCTCGTGAAAAAATACTCCGCCTATTTTATTTTTATTTTTATAAAAATATGCCATATAGCAACGGTTTATGTTGTTTTGACCTTTTGCTTTAGGTCATGTATATTTTATTTGAGAATGAATCATCAAAACCTTATTTTCTTCCAAACACTCTTTTCGGTGAAGCTGTCCCTCTCTACGCTAATAAGGCCGGCCCTTTCCACCATCCTAGGTAATTCTATCTTTTTCCATTCCTGTTTGCTAGATTTGAAGTTGCTCATCTTTCGGATCCCGAATCAATGCTCTTATTTCCATTTCATAAGATCGTGTTTGAAACATTTAAATAAAACTAAATTCAAATCTCATTGCATTTAACATTTTGTTTGGTTTATTTAACAATTTTTAATTTGGTTTGCTTGATTCCAGTGAAACCTATCGCCGTTTCTCCAGGACACCGTTTGTCTCTCCAGCCCTTTGTCTCACCGTCGCAAGTTTGTTTCCTCTGTCTCTCTCACTTTTGAAAAGTAAAATTAGAGTATATCTTATAGTATTGCAGAACTGATATTAGGTACTAAGCATAATTTCCAGATCTAGGATGGCCAGGAATATAATATTTAGAGAACATCATCCCATGAAAAATATAGGAACAAATTTAAAACTTTTTTCTCACTTTCCTTCATCTCCCTGCATTTTCTGGGCAGCTAAAAAATGAACCTTAACCTCACATTATAGACCAACAAAAAATTGAAAACTTTATTCTTTTAAATCTAGATTAAAGTTTTCCCTTTTTTAGTTCAACAAAGTGATTAGTAATATCAAAAAACTAAAGTAAATTAAGTCTCCAGTAGCCATAAAATAACTGAAAGCAACTGGAAAAATTGGAGCAAAGAAGTTGTTGAAGAATTGTAACCATGGAAGCAAGATATATTTGGTAATCACGAGGTTGCCTTGCCTATTTTTCAATTATTTCTTTTTCTTTGGTTGGCTTTGTTGTCTTCTATCTTGATTCAAGATCTTGTATTTTTTTGTCTGTCAAAATTAGACAAAGGAAAGTGAGGTGGTGATGTGTAGATTTCATGCTGTTTATGACAAACTAAATCAGGCTCTTGATGACATGCCTTATGACGAGCTCGGAGTTTCAGTTGAAGTGAAAGAGCAAGTAATGTTTCATTTATTTTTATCTTTATCATAATTTAAACCAAAATCTGCTTCTATCTTTTTGGATCGATTGCTTGGACACAATTTTTCACATTGTTAACCAATATATAAGATAAATCAGTTTTTTTTATTATTATTTTATAGTCAATTGGTGCTTGTTGTAGTGCCTGATTTCATAAATTGCTTTAGAATTTACTTGTTGCACCTTGAGTTCTTGAACAACTCATGACTTCTTAGTTCATTGGTAGAGATTCTTGATACTTTAAGCTAAGAGTTTGTGAAACAGGCATGTTCAGGAAAATAACCAAGTTTCCCATTTTTTTAGCTTCACTTGGGTTGGTTGCTTATATTATTGATTGGATTCAGGTTGAGCTAATGCGAATGCAACTTCAAAGGGCAAAGAGGAGGACAGATACACAAGATATGGATTTAGCAATGGATATGATGGTGTTCTCTAAAAAAGATGATAGGAATGCAGACAGTGTGATACTAGAAAGACTAGCAAACAAGCTAGAACTACATACTATTGCAGACTTGAAAGTTGAAACAACAACTATCAGAAAACTTGTAAAACGGAGAGGTGGACAGAATGAAACCATACAGCAAATTGTAGATCTTCTGGGAAAGTTCAAGCAAATTGCAGGGATTGATGAAACTGTTTCACTTGATGGCCCTATTTCAACAAGAACTCTCCAGATATGTCAATCTTTGTTAATACCTCATGAATTTAAGCGGCACTGAAGTATGAGACACCTAGTTAATACTTTATTTCAAAAGTTTTTCAATTAAAAAAAGAATTTAAGAGTAAAATATTTAATTTCTTAATATATTTAGTTAATACTTGATTTTATTAATGTCGTGTAGGTTTCTTCCATGGATAGCCAATTAACTTACTTGCAAGTGGATATTGGACAAATGAGATTCGAAGAGTTTATTATAGGTATGTTTTCTTAGAAGTTTTGTTCAGTTAATTAAGGAGGAATGGTTGTGGTAGACTAAATGGGATGATTTTAAGTTGTAGAGTTTCACTTGGTGTTAGTGCAGGTTGTATACATTGATCTATGTAACTGCAGGCCGCAGCTGCTTGCTGCTAGTGATGTTGTGAGTATTCTTTGTTTCATGTATCTCAAATTTCTTTTGTTTTTATAAGCTTTTAACTTTTATGTTTTTTTGAATAATGTGGTGCTTCCTACAGCTAGTAGTATTGTGCATTGTAGTCAGGACTATCAACAAAATCTTTTTCTTTATCTTTTGGACAGTGGAACAACCTTGGCATATCTCCCAGAAATGGTTTATGAGCCATTAGTAAGGTATGTGATATAAAATTGGTTTTATTTTCCAGAGAATTTCACTTCAGTATGCTAAAGTTTTATGTTTTTCCTTTTATCTTTGTTTAGATACTTTCTCAGCTTCCTTATCTCAATTTCTTATTTGAGTGGACTGTGACAAAATTAAAGGAAATTTACTCTAAGTAGATTTATTAGTGAATGTGTAAGAGAGCTATATATGTTAATGCCATTGGAGCTATATTGATTTTTCATAATTTTATTAAGTCTTGGCTTGATTTCAAGTGTAGTTGGCTTTCTAAATTTTGCTTTTGTCACACAATTTCTTTATTTCAGGATTTGAAAATTTTGAAAATGCAGCTCGATTCATCAGCTGAGTATTTTGAGCTGTCCTACACCAATGATGCCCAAAAGCATATGTGAGTCACTCTAATTCCTCATAGCTAATTTCTTCAATTGTTGTTATTAGAGTTTATTTACTTCTTTTTTTCTCCTATTGCTGTTTAAGAAGAAAGATCCTCGTGTATATGCAGAGTGGTAGAAACATTAAAGGATTATGCCATCAAAGCTCTTTTGAACACTGTAGATCATTTGGGTTCTGTGACATACAAGGTTAATGATTTTTTTGGATAAAAAAGTTAATGAGGTTTTTGGAACAGAGCTCCGGGTCTCTTGTATTTGGACAACTTATTTTCAATTTGTGTTATGGCTTTAGGTTGTGACTTCTATTTGGATTGTGAAAATTATATAATTAAAATAATTTATTTGTAATTTTATTTTTAATATTATTAAATATTTTGTATTTTCTTATGATGGTTTTTTATATGAAATATGTTGGATTAAGTTATAAATATATCAATTTTAGTAATTAAAAATACGATAAAATTTTATTTTTACCGACGCTCTGACCTCTATACTGACAGTTCATATAACAACAAAAATTGTATAGTATACTGACAGAGTAAACCGTCGGTAAAATTACGACAAACCGTCGCTATAGGTAAATTATATAGTTTATAGTTTCATTTATACCAACGGATGTGGAAAAAAAACCGTCGGTATATGTATACCAACGGACAAAATGACCGTCGGTATATATATATCTACGGTATCTATACCGACGGAAGCTAAATCCGTCGGTATATCTATACCGACGGACGATTGAGCCGTCAGTAGGCTATACCGACGGTAGTGACGCCTAAAACCGTCGGTATAGGTTATACATCCTATTCCGATGGTCGTTTTTTCCGTCGGTATAGGTCTATACCGATGAGGGTTTTAGCGTCGCTTAAATTTTTATCGGAATAGCCATTTTGATCGTCGATATAGAGTTTTAGGACTTTTAGCGACTGATTTTTGGATTCTACCAACGCTTTTTGGACCGTCACTATATGGCTATTTGTTTGTAGTGTATTATAAGATTTCTAACAAGTTATACAAGTAAGCAGTCGCAAAATTTATTTGGTTTTTATATACCTTGTAATATTAAATTATATATATGATTTCTTTTTAAATATTTAGAATGCTTTAAAAGTTATTTGCTTTAATATTCATTAAGTTTTCCTAATCATATATATATATATATATATATTATTAGGTTTACATATATATTATATTTATACCAAACTTAGGAAAAAATTTAAAGAAATCATATATATATATATGTTATTAGGTTTACATAAATATTATATTTATACCAAACAAACATTCCACAAATAAAAAAATAAAAAAAACTCATGACTTTCTTGTCCGAAGACATATTTCAAGAAATTCAAAGAGTATCAGCAAATGAAATCAAATTGAAAAAGAGATTGGATTTATATAATTTCACAATTTGTTCAAATATTTTAAAAGTTTATTGGAACATATATAGACCATTTTTTGAATATTATAGGAAAAAAAAACACTGCTTTTCCTATTTTCAAATTTTAAATTCAATGAACGAGGCTAAACTGGTTTGGATTATCCATTTACAAATATGGGCAGACTTAGACAGAACTTGAGGTCTATATTTCGGGTCGGGCCAGGCCTGGATAACTACATATGATGTTGATACCATCATAAGCCCGGCTCGAAGCCAACCCAGCCCGGCCTGACCATGAACAACTCTATGCTAAAGATAGTAAGAGAACAATGAACAGTGGAAATAAAACCTTTTTAGGAATGAGCAACTTCTTCATGAGTGTCGATATTTTATGGTTTTTTGACAGCCTTTATTTCTAGGAATTGATTTAGGTTTGCAATTGGTGGTGCTGCATTTGCATCTCTAATCAAGATTGAGCCTTCAAACATTCCACAAATGCAAAAAAAAAAAAAAAAAAAAAAACCCTCAAGATTTTCTTGTCCAAAGACATATTTCAAAAAATTCAAAGAGTATCAGCAAACTAAATCAAAATGAAAAAGAGATTGGGTTTATATAATTCCATAATTTATTCAAATATTATAAAAGTTCACAAATACGGAACATATACAGATCAATTTTCTGAATATTATAGGAAAAATCAAACATTGTTTTTTCTATCTTGAAATTTTAAATTCAATCAACATTAATGGGAATAATTCCTTCTCTAAACATGAGTATCATATGGGTGTCGACATTTCATGATTTTTTCACAACCTCTATTATAAGGATTTGATGCGGGTGGCAAGCAATTGTCTCCTTTGCATGGAATTCCGTTACGACCCAGGGCCCCGTAGCTAATTACTCTTTCCGCATTTGCATCTCCAATCAAGATTAAGCCTACAAACAATGCACAAAAGCAAAAAACCATGATTTTCTTCTCCATAGACATATTTGAAGAAATTCAAAGAGAGGAATTGATTTCTAGATCTGTATATGCTTGTTCATATGTAGGAGAGATTGGATTTATATAATTTCATAATATATATGTAATTTTCAAATATAGTAAAGGTTATCAAAAATAGAAAAACCATATATATCATTTTACTAAATAAAGTATCTATAATTTTTTTTTTTGTGGGGATTAATATAAGAATAACAGTGTCTGTTATAACATATTTATCCTTTAATAAAATAAACTCTTGTTATTAGCCATGCAATATTTAGTCAAATGACAAGCCTGACTTCACATTTCAACAACAAAAGTGGTTTATTCTCAACTATAATTTGAGACGCCAATCATGTGGGTGAAAAATAATATATATTTTTTAATAAAAAGTTGTGTTTTGAAAAAAAATACAAAGATAGATGGGCAATTTTTTAAAAAATGAATAGACTCGTATATTATTATAATACTTTTCTTTATAACATATTGGCATCACACATCTAAATGAAGGGTAAGTATTGTTTGTATGACCATTGATTTCAAGTCTCTCTACAAATTTTGGCATATATATTATCCCTAACTGTCTTGCAAAGTCTCTTAAGCTTAGTATGGATCCCCAGGCCTATGGCAGATTGACATTCACAATTATCGTATTTGTAAATCATGAAGAATATCAAGGATTTAAATTATGATTGCGAATATGTTTTTGATCGTATCATATTTATCGTCGTTGCGGGTGTAATAAATGTTTTTGCAGTCAATTGTGTTAAATTATTCTCTATTATGCTCTCATTTTTAAAGTGTCTTCTATGAGAGAGACCGACATCTTTTTTGGTTCGCCGTGTTGCTTCGAGTGTGCTCTCGACAGTAACGTAATCGAAGAGGACTGGAGATGAATTGCAACATACTGTAAGCACCTATGAGACAGGCAATAATCGTCTTAAGGTCAAAGGTCCAACCTTAACTCAATTATCCTTTTTTTGTATTCAGATTAACCTGTAAGTGTTGTTAATTTCCATTATGGAATGTTCATAATATATATATGCTGTTCTGCCGGAATTTCATATAAGTAATATGTCATTTATTCTTTATATATATGTTTATGAGGTAATGGAATAAATTCTCTATGCTTGTATCACTACAAACAAATTGCCATATACTGACATCGACTTTTACTGACGGTCAAATTCCGTTAGTAAATCAAGTCTATACTGACGGATTTTTTATCCGTCAGAAAATGTATAATATATATCGACACTTATTGTTTCCATCGGTATAGGTTATTCTATTGTAACAGTTGAGTATTTTCCGTCAGTAAAGGTATGATGTATACTGACGGTTTTGTTTTGACCGTCAGTATAGACACCTCGTGAAAAAAATACTCCGCCTATTTTATTTTTATTTTTATAAAAATATGCCATATAGCAACGGTTTATGTTGTTTCGACCGTTGCTATAGGTCATGTATATTTTATTTGAGAATGAATCATCAAAACCCTATTTTCTTCCAAACACTCTTTTCGGTGAAGCTGTCCCTCTCTACGCTAATAAGGCCGACCCTTTCCACAATCCTAGGTAATTCTATCTTTTTCCATTCCTGTTTGCTAGATCTGAAGTTGCTCATCTTTCGGATCCCGAATCAATGCTCTTATTTCCATTTCATAAGATCGTGTTTGAAACATTTAAATAAAACTTAATTCAAATCTCATTGCATTTAACATTTTGTTTGGTTTATTTAACAATTTTTAATTTGGTTTGCTTGATTCCAGTGAAACCTATCGCCGTTTCTCCAGGACACCGTTTGTCTCTCCAGCCCTTTGTCTCGCCGTCGCAGGTTTGTTTCCTCTGTCTCTCTCTCTTTTGAAAAGTAAAATTAGAGTATATCTTATAGTATTGTAGAACTGATATTAGGTACTAAGCATAATTTCCAGATCTAGGATGGCCAGGAATATAATATTTAGAGAACATCATCACATGAAAAATATAGGAACAAATTTAAAACTTTTTTCTCACTTTCCTTCATCTCCCTGCTTTTTCTGGGCAGCTAAAAAATGAACCTTAACCTCACATTATAGACCAACAAAAAATTGAAAACTCTATTCTTTTAAATCTAGATTAAAGTTTTCCCTTTTTTAGTTCAACAAAGTGATTAGTAATATCAAAAAACTAAAGTAAAGTAAGTCTCCAGTAGCCATAAAATTACTGAAAGCAACTGGAAAAATTGGAGCAAAGAAGTTGTTGAAGAATTGTAACCATGGAAGCAAGATATATTTGGTAATCACGAGGTTGCCTTGCCTATTTTTCAATTATTTCTTTTTCTTTGGTTGGCTTTGTTGTCTTCTATCTTGATTCAGGATCTTGTATTTTTTTGTCTGTCAAAATTAGACAAAGGAAAGTGAGGTGGTGATGTGTAGATTTCATGTTGTTTATGACAAACTAAATCAGGCTCTTGATGACATGCCTTATGACGAGCTCAGAGTTTCAGTTGAAGTGAAAGAGCAAGTAATGTTTCATTTATTTTTATCTTTATCATAATTTAAACCAAAATCTGCTTCTATCTTTTTGGATCGATTGCTTGGACACAATTTTTCACATTGTTAACCAATATATAAGATAAATCAGTTTTTTTTTATTATTATTTTATTGTCAATTGGTGCTTGTTGTAGTGCCTGATTTCATAAATTGCTTTAGAATTTACTTGTTGCACCTTGAGTTCTTGAACAACTCATGACTTCTTAGTTCATTGGTAGAGATTCTTGATACTTTAAGCTAAGAGTTTGTGAAACAGACATGTTCAGGAAAATAACCAAGTTTCCCATTTTTTTAGCTTCACTTGGGTTGGTTGCTTATATTATTGATTGGATTCAGGTTGAGCTAATGCGAATGCAACTTCAAAGGGCAAAGAGGAGGACAGATACACAAGATATGGATTTAGCAATGGATATGATGGTGTTCTCTAAAAAAGATGATAGGAATGCAGACAGTGTGATACTAGAAAGACTAGCAAACAAGCTAGAACTACATACCATTGCAGACTTGAAAGCTGAAACAACAACTATCAGAAAACTGGAAAAACGGAGAGGTGGACAGAATGAAACCATACAGCAAATTGTAGATCTTCTGGGAAAGTTCAAGCAAATTGCAGGGATTGATGAAACTGTTTCACTTGATGGCCCAATTTCAACAAGAACTCTCCAGATATGTCAATCTTCGTTAATACCTCATGAATTTAAGCGGCACTGAAGTATGAGACACCTAGTTAATACTTTATTTCAAAAGTTTTTCAATTAAAAAAAGAATTTAAGAGTAAAATATTTAATTTCTTAATATATTTAGTTAATACTTGATTTATTAATGTCGTGTAGGTTTCTTCCATGGATAGCCAATTAACTTACTTGCAAGTGGATATTGGACAAATGAGATTCGAAGAGTTTATTATAGGTATGTTTTCTTAGAAGTTTAGTTCAGTTAATTAAGGAGGAATGGTTGTGGTAGACTAAATGGGATGATTTTAAGTTGTAGAGTTTCACTTGGTGTTAGTGCAGGTTGTATACATTGATCTATGTAACTGCAGGCCGCAACTGCTTGCTGCTAGTGATGTTGTGACTATTCTTTGTTTCATGTATCTCAAATTTCTTTTGTTTTTATAAGCTTTTAACTTTTATGTTTTTTTGGATAATGTGGTGCTTCCTACAGCTAGTAGTATTGTGCATTGTAGTCAGGACTATCAACAAAATCTTTTTCTTTTTCTTTTGGACAGTGGAACAACCTTGGCATATCTCCCAGAAATGGTTTATGAGCCATTAGTAAGGTATGTGATATAAAATTGGTTTTATCTTCCAGAGAATTTCACTTCAATATGCTAAAGTTTTATGTTTTTCTTTTTATCTTTGTTTAGATACTTTCTCAGCTTCCTCATCTCAATTTCTTATTTGAGTGGACTGTGACAAAATTAAAGGAAATTTACTCTAAGTAGATTTATTAGTGAATGTGTAAAAGAGCTATATATGTTAATGCCATTGGAGCTATATTGATTTTTCATAATTTTATTAAGTCTTGGCTTGATTTCAAGTGTAGTTGGCTTTCTACATTTTGCTTTTGTCACATAGTTTCTTTATTTCAGGATTTGAAAATTTTGAAAATGCAGCTCGATTCAGCAGCTGAGTATTTTGAGCTGTCCTACACCAATGATGCCCAAAAGCATACGTGAGTCACTCTAATTCCTCATAGCTAATTTCTTCAATTGTTGTTATTAGAGTTTATTTACTTCTTTTTTTCTCCTATTGCTGTTTAAGAAGAAAGATCCTCGTGTATATGCAGAGTGGTAGAAACATTAAAGGATTATGCCATCAAAGCTCTTTTGAACACTGTAGATCATTTGGATTCTGTGACATACAAGGTTAATGATTTTTTTGGATAAAAAAGTTAATGAGGTTTTTGGAACAGAGCTCCGGGACTCTTGTATTTGTAAAACTTATTTTCAATTTGTGTTATGGCTTTAGGTTGTGACTTCTATTTGGGTTGTGAAAATTATATAATTAAAATAATTTATTTGTAATTTTATTTTTAATATTATTAAATATTTTGTATTTTCTTATGATGGTTTTTTATATGAAATATGTTGGATTAAGTTATAAATATATCAATATCAGTAATTGAAAATACGATAAAATTTTATTTTTACCGACGCTCTGACCTCTATACTGACAGTTCATATAACAAGAAAACTTGTATAGTATATTGACAGAGTAAACCGTCGGTAAAATTACGACAAACCGTCGCTATAGGTAAATTATATAGTTTATAGTTTCATTTATACCAACGGATGTGGAAAAAAAAACCACCGGTATATGTATACCAACGGACAAAATGACAGTCGGTATATATATATCTACGGTATCTATATCGACGGAAGCTAAATCCGTCGGTATATCTATACCGACGGACGATTGAGCCGTCGGTAGGCTATACCGACGGTAGTGACATTAGTGACGCCTAAAACCGTCGGTATAGGTTATACATCCTATTCCGATGGTCGTTTTTTCCGTCGGTATAGGTCTATACCGACGAGGGTTTTACCGTCGCTTAAATTTTTATCGGAATAGCCATTTTGATCGTCGATATAGAGTTTTAGGACTTTTAGCGACTGATTTTTGGGTTTTACCAACGCTTTTTGGACCGTCACTATATGACTATTTGTTTGTAGTGTATTATAAGATTTCTAACAAGTTATACAAGTAAGCAGTCGCAAAATTTATTTGGTTTTTATATACCTTGTAATATTAAATTATATATATGGTTTATTTTTAAATATTTAGAATGCTTTAAAAGTTATTTGCTTTAATATTCATTAAGTTTTCCTAATCATATATATATATTATTTGGTTTACATATATATTATATTTATACTAAACTTAGGAAAAAATTTAAAGAAATCATATATATATATATATGTTATTAGGTTTACATAAATATTATATTTATACCAAACAAACATTCCACAAATAAAATAAAAAAAAAACTCATGACTTTCTTGTCCAAAGACATATTTCAAGAAATTCAAAGAGTATCAGCAAATGAAATCAAATTGAAAAAAGAGATTGGATTTATATAATTTCACAATTTGTTCAAATATTTTAAAAGTTTATTGGAACATATATAGACCATTTTTTGAATATTATAGGAAAAAAAAAACACTGATTTTCCTATTTTCAAATTTTAAATTCAATGAACGAGGCTAAACTGGTTTGGACTATCCATTTACAAATATGGGCAGGCTTAGACAGAACTTGAGGTCTATATTTCGGGTCGGGCCAGGCCTGGATAAGTACATATGATGTTGATACCATACATAGGCCCGGCTCGAAGCCAACCCAGCCCGGCCTGATCATGAACAACTCTATGCTAAAGATAGTAAGAGAACAATGAACAATGGAAATAAAACCTTTTTAGGAATGAGCAACTTCTTCATGAGTGTCGATATTTTATGGTTTTTTGACAGCCTTTATTTCTAGGAATTGATTTAGGTTTGCAATTGGTGGTGCTGCATTTGCATCTCTAATCAAGATTGAGCCTTCAAACATTCCACAAATGCAAAAAAAAAAAAAAAAAAAACCCTCAAGATTTTCTTGTCCAAAGACATATTTCAAAAAATTCAAAGAGTATCAGCAAACTAAATCAAAATGAAAAAGAGATTGGGTTTATATAATTCCATAATTTATTCAAATATTATAAAAGTTCACAAATACGGAACATATACAGATCATTTTCTGAATATTATAGGAAAAATCAAACATTGTTTTTTTCTATCTTGAAATTTTAAATTCAATGAACATTAATGGGAATAATTCCTTCTCTAAACATGAGTATCGTATGGGTGTCGACATTTCATGATTTTTTCACAACCTCTATTATAAGGATTTGATGCGGGTGGCAAGCAATTGTCTCCTTTGCATGGAATTCCGTTACGACCCAGGGCCCCGTAGCTAATTACTCTTTCCGCATTTGCATCTCCAATCAAGATTAAGCCTACAAACAATGCACAAAAGCAAAAAACCATGATTTTCTTCTCCATAGACATATTTGAAGAAATTCAAAGAGAGGAATTGATTTCTAGATCTGTATATGCTTGTTCATATGTAGGAGAGATTGGATTTATATAATTTCATAATATATAAGTAATTTTCAAATATAGTAAAGGTTATCAAAAATAGAAAAACCATATATATCATTTTACTAAATAAAGTATCTATAATTTTTTATTTTTTATTTTGTGGGGATTAATATAAGAATAACAGTGTCTGTTATAACATATTTATCCTTTAATAAAATAAACTCTTGTTATTAGCCATGCAATATTTAGTCAAATGACAAGCCTGACTTCACATTTCAACAACAAAAGTGGTTTATTCTCAACTAAAATTTGAGACGCCAATCATGTGGGTGAAAAATAATATATATTTTTTAATAAGAAGTTGTGTTTTGAAAAAAAAATACAAAGATAGATGGGCAATTTTTTAAAAAATGAATAGACACGTATATTATTATAATACTTTTCTTTATAACATATTGGCATCACACATCTAAATGAAGGGTAAGTATTGTTTGTATGACCATTGATTTCATGTCTCTCTACAAATTTTGGCATATATTTTATCCCTAACTGTCTTGCAAAGTCTCTTAAGCTTAGTATGGTATGGCAGATTGATATTCACAATTATCATATTTGTAAATCATGAAGAATACCAGGGATTTAAATTATGATTGCGAATATGTTTTTGGTCGTATCACATTTATCGTGATTGCAGACGTAATAAATGTTTTTACGGTCAATTGTGATAAATATTACGACAAAAAAAATCAAAACCTCAAAATAACGTTCGTAACTTCACGTTGCAACCACTATTTAAGTTCTTGAAAAATACATAAAAGACTACCTAAACCTACCCTGTTTTAGACTACATAAACCTACCCTGATGAATAAAGTTATAGAAAACAAATATATTGGCATCACTAAAGATGCAACCACCTCTTTCCAAAGTGGATCTGACAGAATTAAAATCCCACCAACAGCCTCCAAGATCCTTCAATCTACACTAAACCTCTCTCCAGGTTGCTTCTTTGCTAAATTGTCACAAGGAACCTAAATGTTGCAGATTACACACTCAAATTTGTCATAATTCCAACATCCAATTGCAATAATATAGCTGTTAAAGACCGAAATTCAACCAGATCTGGAAACATTTTTATTCCAAATCATCAGCAACCCACTAGAATTTCCACTAGCAGGAGAGTGAGCCCATTCAAAGTTCACATTTGGCCAAAGCCAATGACTGAAAGAATCCGCAATACTTTCCAATTTTGTTTCCTAAAAAATGACCATCTCAATCCTGTTAGCGACAACCCTTTTCTTAAAAATATTTCTTTTGACACACTACCCATACCCTTTAGATCCATGTCAAGAACTGCATCCTACACCACATCAACAAGAGCCACATAAATCCAATGGAAGAAAGCAACAAAGAACGTATTGCAACCTATTTAAAGAAAAACCCAATCTCTGCAGTATGAAAACCTACTGCCTCTACTCGTAAATTAATCACACCAATTATTCCACACAAAATAAATCAAAACCCCCTATGTTAATTCCAAGAATACATCCGAAAACCAAACCCACAAAACCAGCTGGAACCGCACTCCCACCCAATAGGATGATTGGGTTTCCACCAGACACCAGAAATCAAAGATAAGTAATGGGAATTACCTATCTCTAGCTATTAAGAATTTCAAATCTTTCAACACATCCCTCCCGTCTCCTTTTGTGGAAATACCCAAAAGTTTGCCAATTTCCCAAGTAGATTTGACTTCCTTATCACATATTACTCTTCTCATGTTTCTGAAGTCCTCATCCGAAAAGGACTTATTAACAATCTTACTTCTTTTCTTCTTTTCTAGCCGCAATTTTTGAGCTATGGACCTCTTTTCCTTCTTGGCTTTCTTTTCTTTCTGGAGACTTTATCAATTAATAACTCATCAATCTCCTCAAAAGATTTATGTTTATTTTTTTTATGGAACTTACTAACAGGACAAGACAATAAACCAGGGTCTGCAGTAGAAGTCCCACCAATTTTATCCAAGTCATCAGATTCAGACAACACTCTTAAGTCATCACCTTTTTCTCCAATATCCATATCTTCTAAAGACTAAGGCCCAAGCACAGAACCCTTAAGGCTCATGGGTCAACAACCGAGACCAATTTCGTTAGCGTGGTTATTCTCATCAGGTGGATAAAAGTCAGAATCCACATGTATATTCCTTACTTCCAGTCTAACATTATCAGCATGAACCTCATTTTCAACATTATTAACATCGAGCAACTCAACATTATTACCAAGAGACATGCAGGCTACCTCGGAATCTTCCACCATCTCGTCAACTGTAGCAATAATTTCACCTTCTTCCTCACTCTTTCTTGCTCCACATTCAAGCTGTTCAACTTCCATGGAAGAACCTAGCGCACCACCATCATCTTTACAGTGATTACCATCATCTATACTATAATGGACATCATCATCTGTCTCCGAGAGAGGTTTCTCAGCAGTTTTAATCTCCCTTGATTGTAAATTTTTACCACAAATATGAAATAATGAGATCACTTCCTCACCCATCTCAGCGACACGAATAGGATATATGATTCCCCTTCACAATGTAAAGAGATAACCTCATCAATTCGCTCCATATTGTCTGTTAGGATAAGCATTGCACCTCTCGTGAACTCCTGGAACTTTAAGGTTTTACTATCCATACTAAGTAATTCTCCTCAAATGTTTGCGATGTTCTTGAAGGTAGAATAATTCCAAACATGTAAAGGGACACCAAAACAGGTCAACCAAGTTGTCCTGAATTTAGGGAAAAAAAATTTAGGCCAAGGTTCAATTTCAAAGAACCACTCTTTGAGCTAGCTCCATTCCAGCTTTTCCATCGTTACTCTCTTGTCCTCATCATCGAACTCGATCAGAAAATGTTTGCCAGAGATTTTCTTAACAGACACCTCAAAAACACCTTGCATCCTAAAGTTGTCCATAAGTCTGTTCTTTTTGTGGATACCTCTTAGCTGTACCAATTAGACATTTTTCAAGCCTTCTGGACACTACCTCATCTCTCACTCTATTGCAAGATTTTGGAAAGACATGCTCCTTTACACTGTTATTCTTAGGCTCAGATAAGTTATTTTGTTGCATCACCGCTTGAAGATAAGTTTTCCTATTACCCTGATTCGTAACATTCCTTTCCTTATCTTTATCCTTATCTCCTCCAAACGGATTAGAAGGAGGACCCCCTCTAGATGAAAAAGATTTATTCTGAGTTGTTTTAGAGATTGATTTTCTCCAGAAAGCAGAGCGAGTGTTAAATTCTGCAATCCAAAAGCCAAGATCCATTCAACCTGGAGATCGCTCTTAGTGCTCCAAACTTGTCCGTAAATCTTACAAAACCAAATTTACTACGTCCCCTGTTTCTTTTTTGCAGAATGAAGACATCAATCACCTTTCCATGATTCTGGAAAATGCGCCATAACCACCTCCAATGAATCTGCGGTGGAATGTTGTTGACGAAAATTGTATAAACTATAGACATTCTACCATCATTGAAATCATTTGATTTTCTCCATCTTCTTTTTTTGCCGAAAGGTTCCTATAGATTCAAACTCCTAACAATGAGGAACAAACATAGAAATTGCATCCAAGTTTACCAACCTGTTTTTCTAATTTGCTCGCTGCATGTTTTCCATTCTGAACGCAAGAAAAACTAGCCTTAGTTTTCATTAAAGAATAATGATAATTTCTTGGAAATGAATGATGATATTGAGGTTTTGATGGGTCAAGATTTTAAGGATAATTAGGATACTGGAAATGAAAATGCTGGAATTCAGAGTCAATGGTTCTTTTAAACTTCTTTTAAGTGTAAATTTTTTAGGTTTTCTTGCATAATTTAAGCACTTTAAGAGTTCCATAGGATGATGAAATAATGCATGATTTGGGGTGTTTTTTTTTTTTTATCTAATTTTTTTAACTCGTGCGATGCACAGAATTTTTTATAATTTTA
This sequence comes from Fremontodendron californicum, assembly GCA_030761205.1. Taxonomy (NCBI): domain Eukaryota; kingdom Viridiplantae; phylum Streptophyta; class Magnoliopsida; order Malvales; family Malvaceae; genus Fremontodendron; species Fremontodendron californicum. Next base: position 2,698,454 of record JAULJL010000047.1, read on the forward strand.
AATTATTTTTAATTATCATTTTATTTTTAATATATTATAAAAATTAGTATGAATTACAAAAAAAAAAAAAAAACAATTTATTTCATTTCTATTTTCTCTTGTTTTTTATTTTTATTTTATCATTTTCCCAATTCGTCATAATAATCTAGAAAAAATATTTATTCATGTTAAAAATTTCATATTAATAAATCATGATAAATTTAAATAATATTTAGGTTAAATGGTAACTTGACTACATATTTTGCATTCTGAAAATTAAATTGATAACTTTATGTGGTCATGATAAGTTTTTCATTAGATTATATATATATATATATATTTATTTATATTTCTTTCAGTAGTAAATTATGTTATTGTCAATAAATTGAAATCATTGGGAGTAATTGTGAGAGCCAATTAGCTACCTTAAAAATAGTTATATTATTTACTTTTCCTTCTATTATTGTAAGAATGGAACTTCCCTTATTTTCTAAGAATCAATTTATTTTTATTGATATTATTAAGTTCATTAAAATTCTATTACCATCTCAATATACAACTAAAATTAACAACAACAAAAAAATTCTAGTATCGTTCATAACCTAAGAATGAATGATATGCTACTTCACTTCTTTGAAATTCTTTTCCTGTAAAAAAGAAAATAGTTGAAAATTTCGTATAATAAGGTTGACCTTTGAGAAAGTTATTGAATTTTGTCAACGAAATTTACCTCAATATATGTAAAGCCTATACATTTGGATGTACTGAAAATTATCGAAAAAAAATCATATAGTAAATGAAATAATCAAAATGGGTAGTAGTTAATATTGATTCATCAAAGTAAAAGTATACCTTTCAAATAAAAATTGAAAACTGTAAAAAGAAAAAATTATGTAACCTTTTATAGGCTTATTGTATATCAATTAAGTGTATTTATAATTTTGAAATTGATAAATATGTTTTATATTTAAAAAATATAATAATAACTGATATGCTTTTAAATTTAAAAAAGATAAAAGATTACAAGGAAATTTATGAAGGCAAAAATATATACTTTTAAAAAAATTAAATTTAAAAAGAGATATCTCTACAAAGCAAACGAGAATCAAATAAGATTAACCATGAGATATGTGTTTTACTTTTCCTATTATTACTGTAAGATTGAAAATAACAAATGGGATAATTTTCATATTGATAAATATGTTTTAAATTTAAAAGAAACGTAATAAGTGATATATGTTTTTTGAATTTAAAAAAAAAAAGGATTATACGGAAATTTATTATGTATAAAAATATCCTTTTTTGGTATAAAAAAAAGGATTTCGAAAATTATTCTCTATTATGCTCTCATTTTTAAAGTGTCTTCTATGAGAGAGACCGACATCTTTTTTGGTTCGTCGTGTTGCTTCGAGTGTGCTCTCGACAGTAACGTAATCGAGGAGGACTGGAGATGAATTGCAACATACTGTAAGCACCTATGAGACAGACAATAATCGTCTTAAGGTCAGAGGTCCAACCTTAACTCAATTATCCTTTTTTGTATTCAGATTAACCTGTAAGTGTTGTTAATTTCCATTATGGAATGTTCGTAATATATATATGCTGTTCTGCCGAATTTCATATAAGTAATATGTCATTTATTCTTTATATATATGTTTATGAGGTAATGGAATAAATTCTCTATGCTTGTATCACTACAAACAAATTGCCATATACTAACATCGACTTTTACTGACGGTCAAATTTCGTTAGTAAATCAAGTCTATACTGACGGATTTTTTATCCGTCAGAAAATGTATAATATATATCGACACTTATTGTTTCCGTCGGTATAGGTTATTCGATTGTAACAGTTGAGTATTTTCCGTCAGTAAAGGTATGATGTATACTGACAGTTTTATTTTGACCGTCAGTATAGACACCTCGTGAAAAAATACTCCGCCTATTTTATTTTTATTTTTATAAAAATATGCCATATAGCAACGGTTTATGTTGTTTCGACCGTTGCTATAGGTCATGTATATTTTATTTGAGAATGAATCATCAAAACCCTATTTTCTTCCAAACACTCTTTTCGGTGAAGCTGTCCCTCTCTACGCTAATAAGGCCGGCCCTTTCCACAATCCTAGGTAATTCTATCTTTTTCCATTCCTGTTTGATAGATCTGAAGTTGCTCATCTTTCGGATCCCGAATCAATGCTCTTATTTCCATTTCATAAGATCGTGTTTGAAACATTTAAATAAAACTAAATTCAAATCTCATTGCATTTAACATTTTGTTTGGTTTATTTAACAATTTTTAATTTGGTTTGCTTGATTCCAGTGAAACCTATCGCCGTTTCTCCAGGACACCGTTTGTCTCTCCAGCCCTTTGTCTCGCCGTCGCAGGTTTGTTTCCTTTGTCTCTCTCTCTTTTGAAAAGTAAAATTAGAGTATATCTTATAGTATTGCAGAACTGATATTAGGTACTAAGCATAATTTCCAGATCTAGGATGGCCAGGAATATAATATTTAGAGAACATCATCACATGAAAAATATAGGAACAAATTTAAAACTTTTTTCTCACTTTCCTTCATCTCCCTGCATTTTCTGGGCAGCTAAAAAATGAACCTTAACCTCACCTTATAGACTAACAAAAAATTGAAAACTCTATTCTTTTAAATCTAGATTAAAGTTTTCCCTTTTTTAGTTCAACAAAGTGATTAGTAATATCAAAAAACTAAAGTAAAGTAAGTCTCCAGTAGCCATAAAATTACTGAAAGCAACTGGAAAAATTGGAGCAAAGAAGTTGTTGAAGAATTGTAACCATGGAAGCAAGATATATTTGGTAATCACGAGGTTGCCTTGACTATTTTTCAATTATTTCTTTTTCTTTGGTTGTCTTTGTTGTCTTCTATCTTGATTCAGGATCTTGTATTTTTTTTGTCTGTCAAAATTAGACAAAGGAAAGTGAGGTGGTGATGTGTAGATTTCATGCTGTTTATGACAAACTAAATCAGGCTCTTGATGACATGCCTTATGACGAGCTCGGAGTTTCAGTTGAAGTGAAAGAGCAAGTAATGTTTCATTTATTTTTATCTTTATCATAATTTAAACCAAAATCTGCTTCTATCTTTTTGGATCGATTGCTTGGACACAATTTTTCACATTGTTAACCAATATATAAGATAAATCAGTTTTTTTTTTTTATTATCAATAGGTGCTTGTTGCAGTGCCTGATTTCATAAATTGCTTTAGAATTTACTTGTTGCACCTTGAGTTCTTGAACAACTCATGACTTCTTAGTTCATTGGTAGAGATTCTTGATACTTTAAGCTAAGAGTTTGTGAAACAGGCATGTTCAGGAAAATAACCAAGTCTCCCATTTTTTTAGCTTCACTTGGGTTGGTTGCTTATATTATTGATTGGATTCAGGTTGAGCTAATGCGAATGCAACTTAAAAGGGCAAAGAGGAGGACAGATACACAAGATATGGATTTAGCAATGGATATGATGGTGTTCTCTAAAAAAGATGATAGGAATGCAGACAGTGTGATACTAGAAAGACTAGCAAACAAGCTAGAACTACATACCATTGCAGACTTGAAAGCTGAAACAACAACTATCAGAAAACTGGTAAAACGAAGAGGTGGACAGAATGAAACCATACAGCAAATTGTAGATCTTCTGGGAAAGTTCAAGCAAATTGCAGGGATTGATGAAACTGTTTCACTTGATGGCCCTATTTCAACAAGAACTCTCCAGATATGTCAATCTTTGTTAATACCTCTTGAATTTAAGCGGCACTGAAGTATGAGACACCTAGTTAATATTTTATTTCAAAAGTTTTTCAATTAAAAAAAGAATTTAAGATTAAAATACTTAATTTCTTAATATATTTAGTTAATACTTGATTTATTAATGTCGTGTAGGTTTCTTCCATGGATAGCCAATTAACTTACTTGCAAGTGGATATTGGACAAATGAGATTCGAAGGGTTTATTATAGGTTGTTTTCTTAGAAGTTTAGTTCAGTTAATTAAGGAGGAATGGTTGTGGTAGACTAAATGGAATGATTTTAAGTTGTAGAGTTTCACTTGGTGTTAGTGCAGGTTGTATACATTGATCTATGTAACTGCAGGCCGCAGCTGCTTGCTGCTAGTGATGTTGTGAGTATTCTTTGTTTCATGTATCTCAAATTTCTTTTGTTTTTATAAGCTTTTAACTTTTATGTTTTTTTGGATAATGTGGTGCTTCCTACAACTAGTAGTATTGTGCATTGTTGTCAGGACTATCAACAAAATCTTTTTCTTTTTCTTTTGGACAGTGGAACAACCTTGGCATATCTCCCAGAAATGGTTTATGAGCCATTAGTAAGGTATGTGATATAAAATTGGTTTTATCTTCCAGAGAATTTCACTTCAGTATGCTAAAGTTTAATGTTTTTCTTTTTATCTTTGTTTAGATACTTTCTCAGCTTCCTCATCTCAATTTCTTATTTGAGTGGACTGTGACAAAATTAAAGGAAATTTACTCTAAGTAGATTTATTAGTGAATGTGTAAGAGAGCTATATATGTTAATGCCATTGGAGCTATATTGATTTTTCATAATTTTATTAAGTCTTGGCTTGATTTCAAGTGTAGTTGGCTTTCTACATTTTGCTTTTGTCACACAGTTTCTTTATTTCAGGATTTGAAAATTTTGAAAATGCAGCTCGATTCAGCAGCTGAGTATTTTGAGCTGTCCTACACCAATGATGCCCAAAAGCATATGTGAGTCACTCTAATTTCTCATAGCTAATTTCTTCAATTGTTGTTATTAGAGTTTATTTACTTCTTTTTTTCTCCTATTGCTGTTTAAGAAGAAAGATCCTCGTGTATATGCAGAGTGGTAGAAACATTAAAGGATTATGCCATCAAAGCTCTTTTGAACACTGTAGATCATTTGGGTTCTGTGACATACAAGGTTAGTGATTTTTTTGGATAAAAAAGTTAATGAGGTTTTTGGAACAGAGCTCCGGGTCTCTTGTATTTGGACAACTTATTTTCAATTTGTGTTATGGCTTTAGGTTGTGACTTCTATTTGGGTTGTGAAAATTATATAATTAAAATAATTTATTTGTAATTTTATTTTTAATATTATTAAATATTTTGTATTTTCTTATGATGGTTTTTTATATGAAATATGTTGGATTAAGTTATAAATATATCAATTTTAGTAATTGAAAATACGATAAAATTTTTTTTTTACCGATGCTCTGACCTCTATACTGACAGTTCATATAACAACAAAAATTGTATAGTATACTGACAGAGTAAACCGTTGGTAAAATTACGACAAACCGTCGCTATAGGTAAATTATATAGTTTATAGTTTCATTTATACCAACGGATGTGGAAAAAAAACCGCCGGTATATGTATACCAACGGACAAAATGACCGTCAGTATATATATATATATCTACGGTATCTATACCGACGGAAGCTAAATCCGTCGGTATATCTATACCGACGGACGATTGAGCCGTCGGTAGGCTATACCGACGGTAGTGACATTAGTGACGCCTAAAACCGTCGGTATAGGTTATACATCCTATTCCGATGGTCGTTTTTTCCGTCGGTATAGGTCTATACCGACGAGGGTTTTACCGTCGCTTAAATTTTTATCGGAATAGCCATTTTGATCGTCGATATAGAGTTTTAGGACTTTTAGCGACTGATTTTTGGATTTTACCAACGCTTTTTGGATCGTCACTATATGGCTATTTGTTTGTAGTGTATTATAAGATTTCTAACAAGTTATACAAGTAAGTAGTCGCAAAATTTATTTGGTTTTTATATACCTTGTAATATTAAATTATATATATGATTTCTTTTTAAATATTGAGAATGCTTTAAAAGTTATTTGCTTTAATATTCATTAAGTTTTCCTATTCATATATATATATATATATTATTAGGTTTACATATATTATATTTATACCAAACTTAGGAAACAATTTAAAGAAATCATATATATATATATATATATGTTATTAGGTTTACATAAATATTATATTTATACCAAACAAACATTCCACAAATAAAAAAATAAAAAAAACTCAAGACTTTCTTGTCCAAAGACATATTTCAAGAAATTCAAAGAGTATGAGCAAATGAAATCAAATTGAAAAAGAGATTGGATTTATATAATTTCACAATTTGTTCAAATATTTTAAAAGTTTATTGGAACATATATAGACCATTTTTTGAATATTATAGAAAAAAAACACTGCTTTCCTATTTTCAAATTTTAAATTCAATGAACGAGGCTAAACTGGTTTGGACTATCTATTTACAAATATGGGCAGGCTTAGACAGAACTTGAGGCCTATATTTCGGGTCGGGCCAGGCCTGGATAAGTACATATGATGTTGATACCATACATAGGCCCGGCTCGAAGCCAACCCAGCCCGGCCTGACCATGAACAACTCTATGCTAAAGATAGTAAGAGAACAATGAACAATGGAAATAAAACCTTTTTAGGAATGAGCAACTTCTTCATGAGTGTCGATATTTTATGGTTTTTTGACAGCCTTTTATTTCTAGGAATTGATTTAGGTTTGCAATTGGTGATGCTGCATTTGCATCTCTAATATCAAGATTGAGCCCACAAACATTCCACAAAAAAGAAAAAAAAGAAAAACCTCAAGATTTTCTTGTCCAAAGACATATTTCAAGAAATTCAAAGAGTATCAACAAATTAAATCAAATTGAAAAAGAGATTGGGTTTATATAATTCCATAATTTATTCAAATATTATAAAAGTTCACAAATACAGAACATATACAGACCATTTTCTGAATATTATAGGAAAAACAAGCACTGTTTTACCTATCTTGAAATTTTAAATTCAATGAACATTAATGGGAATAATTCCTTCTCTAAACATGAGTATCATATGGGTGTCGACATTTCATGATTTTTTCACAACCTCTATTATAAGGATTTGATGCGGGTGGCAAGCAATTGTCTCCTTTGCATGGAATTCCGTTACGACCCAGGGCCCCGTAGCTAATTACTCTTTCCGCATTTGCATCTCCAATCAAGATTAAGCCTACAAACAATGCACAAAAGCAAAAAACCATGATTTTCTTCTCCATAGACATATTTGAAGAAATTCAAAGAGAGGAATTGATTTTTAGATCTGTATATGCTTGTTCATATGTAGGAAAGATTGGATTTATATAATTTCATAATATATATGTAATTTTCAAATATAGTAAAGGTTATCAAAATTAGAAAAACCATATATATCATTTTACTAAATAAAGTATCTATAATTTTTTTTTTGTGGGGATTAATATAAGAATAACAGTGTCTGTTATAACATATTTATCCTTTAATAAAATAAACTCTTGTTATTAGCCATGCAATATTTAGTCAAATGACAAGCCTGACTTCACATTTCAACAACAAAAGTGGTTTATTCTCAACTATAATTTGAGACGCCAATCATGTGGGTGAAAAATAATATATACTTTTTAATAAAAAGTTGTGTTTTGAAAAAAAATACAAAGATAGATGGGCAATTTTTTAAAAAATGAATAGACACGTATATTATTATAATACTTTTCTTTATAACATATTGGCATCACACATCTAAATGAAGGGTAAGTATTGTTTGTATGACCATTGATTTCATGTCTCTCTACAAATTTTGGCATATATATTATCCCTAACTGTCTTGCAAAGTCTCTTAAGCTTAGTATGGATCCCCAGGCCTATGGCAGATTGACATTCACAATTATCATATTTGTAAATCATGAAGAATATCAAGGATTTAAATTATGATTGCGAATATGTTTTTGATCGTATCACATTTATCGTGGTTGCGGGTGTAATAAATGTTTTTGCAGTCAATTGTGTTAAATATCGCGACAGAAGTAGACCTGCTCAAGGGCCGGGCAGCCCGCCCGGCCCGGCTCGTATTGGGCCGGGCCTGGGCAGGATATTTTGTGTTCCAGGCAGGCCCGGCCCGGAACAGTAATTTTTATTATAATAATATTATTTTATTTAATTTTAATTATAAAAAAATAAAAAAAAAAACTATTTTTTTATTCCAATGAACAGTGTTTCGGGCCTAAACAGGCGGGCCGGGCCTACCCAGGGCCGGGCCTGGGTAGAGAAAATAAAAAACAACCGGGCCGCGGCCCGGCCCATGAGCAGCTCTAGACAGAAGGAATCAAAACCTCAAAATAACGATCGTAACATCACGTTGTAACTACTATTTAAATTCTTGAAAAATACATAAAAGACTACATAAACCTACAAATTATTATATATATATATATATATATATATATATATATATATACTTATACATGAGCGACATCCATAATTTATAGGACACAAGAAGAAATAAAGAGTTTACTGCTGTTATATGTTTTCTTGCAAACCCACTCCTACATGATGTGTAACAAATAATATTATAACTTCATAGAAATTTTTTCTCATTTCAAAGCTAGAGCTAGAGGTGTTCATGAGTCGAGTCGAGTCGGGTCGGGCTTATGTATGGTATCAATATCATATTTGTTTATCCAATCCCGGCCCGAAATATGAATCTCAAGTTCTGCCCAAGTTCGTCCATATTTGTAAATGGATAGTCCAAACCCGTTTAGGCCCGCCCATATTACTTTTTTTCTAATTTTTTAATTTTTTTTTATTTAATCTTCAATAATTTTATATTTTTTTTATTAAGTTTTTAAACATGGATAACTTAATATATTTTTTAATGTTTACACTATAATATTTTATATATATTTGATCTTTATATGATATAAATTACATAATATATATAGAAAGGAATTATATAATATAATGGAAGGAAAACGTGCTGGGCCAGATTCGGATCTTGAATGTTGAAGCCAAGTCCCGATTTATTTTTTAAACAAATCTTATTTTTTTTTGTCAAAACTTATTTTTCGAACTTAATATTTTTGTCCAATTTTTTTTTTAAATATAAACGAATCTTCGAATTTGAAAGGATAATTTGACCCTTAAATAAGTCTAACTAGAGCCCACGAATTAATGTTTCCTCAAAACCAGGACCAAATTTTTCTCTTCTCTCTTCATTGAAGAAACAAAAACCCAACTCAACATATATAAAGCTAACAGGTGGCTTTTCCTCCATCATCATCAGTCCCTGATATGTGCACCGCCCAAAAACATGCATGAAAAAGCCACTTCTTTCAAAGCTCAATCCATTTGAAGCATAGAAATCCATGGAAAATTGTTTTTTAATTTTTAGGGGAAAAAAGGAAAACTAATTAATTTAGCAGCTCCTTAAGGGGGGGAGTTCTACCATGAACTCCTTAAAATAGACTTTTGGTAGGCTCCAAGATTAAGAAACCTGAGTAGCATGTTACCAGGTCATCAATTTTTACATATAAACATGACCAAAATTACATATAAACATGACAATTTACATATAAACATGACAAACATGATAAATTACATATAAACATGACAAATTATATATAAATATGACAAATTATATATGACAAATTACATATAAACATGACAAATTACATATAAAGATGACAAATGACAAATTACATATAAACATGACAAATTATATATAAATATGACAAATTACATATAAACATGAGAAATTACATCTAAACATGATAAATGATAAATTACATATAAACATGACAAATTACATATAAATATAACAAATTACATATAAACATAACAAATTACATATAAACATGACAAAATGACAAATTACATATAAATATAACAAATTACATATAAACATGACAAACATGAAAAGTTACATATAAACATGACAAATTACATATAAAGACGACAAATTACATATAAACATGACAAATTACAAATTACATATAAACATGACAAATTACATATGAACATGACAAATTACATATAAACATGAAAAATTACATATAAACATGACAAATGACAAATTACATATAAACATGACAAATTACATATAAATATAAAAGATTACATATAAACATGACAAATTACATATAAACATGACAAATTACATATAAACATGACAAAATGATAAATTACATATAAAGATGATAAATTACATATAAACATGACAAATTACATATAAACATGACAAAATGATAAATTACATATAAAGATGATAAATTACATATAAACATGACAAAATGACAAATTACATATAAAGATGACAAATTATATATAAACATAACAAATTACATATAAACATGACAAAATGACAAATTACATATAAACATGACAAACATGAAAAATTACATATAAACATGACAAATGACAAATTAAATATAAACATGACAATGACAAATTACATATAAACATGACAAATTTGTAATTTTCAATCTTTTGTAAAAATTAAATTAGAAAAGAAATACATATTTAATTAATATAATGCATGCATAAATTAATTTAGATATTGGGTTAATAAAAATTTCATATAGACTCATTTTTTTTTTACATCTAATGGAAGTTAATTAGAAAACACTCGCATATAAAATTTTGCAAATGATGCATTGACAAGTTAAATTTTCTAGTCCTTTACTTTGAATATTGGGATAATAAGAATTTCATATAAGTATTATTTTCTTTACTTTGGTGATAAAAACAATATAAAACATCCATGCTAGAAAATCAGTTGTTTTGGAGTGTATGGATTCGTAACTCAACATGCATTTTATCTTCATGCATGTACAAAATAACAATAATCTTTAATTTATGACAAATAATTCATCCGTATATATTTGCCTTCAATTAACACATGAAATTAATATAATTTAATTTTGATGAAAACTTTCAATCCATAAAATTAAACATTAGTAAAATTTTAATTTTAATCTTTTTATATTGCTGCAAAAATTTTATATATGAGAGGAAAAAACCTCAAACTTTCAATCCATAAAATTGAATATTAAAGGATATTGTCATGTATTTATGTAATTGAAAAAAAGGAATCAAAAGTTGCCATGTATTTATGTATTTTTTTTTACATATAAACATGATAGAAATTACATATAAACATGATAAAGTATATACACCATTAAAGGATATTGTCATGTATTTATGTAATTGAAAAAAGGAAATCAAATGATCGAAATGCACTTTAATTTGACACAATTTTCCTTTAAATCAACTATTATACCCAAATTCATTAACTTATAATACATTTTAATTTTCCTAACTTTTTTGACAAAATCTAATCTTGGACTACAAATATCCATTATTCTAGAAAATGCTTTATTTATTTATTGACTATTAATGTTTATAATGGAAGTGTAGCAAGGACCACATATAATAAAAAAAGAAAAAAATTGACTATTCTTTTTGTCAATTGATAAACATAGGAGGAAGATGAGAGCAAGAAAAAATGGTTGTTGCATTTATTAATTAATAGCCATTTAATTAGTTTTGCTACATTTTTTACATTTATATACTTAGTTTTAACCTTTAAACAACACATTTTTCTTATTTAATTTGAATTATTAGTAAATTATAAGTATACAATGTTTGTATATATATATATATATATATAAGTAATTTATAAACTCCACAAATTTATTTTGTTTTTTTTACACTAATGGTTAATTTTAGTTTTGCATGAATGCTGACAATTTCCATCTTGCAAAATATCTAAGAAAATATTCTTGCTCATTTTAGTCAACAATTTTGACAAGTCACAAGTTTATATAAGAGCTTCATCAATCAACAAGTTTATATAAGCATACAATATTTGTATTTATTTCAATGCAATGTTCAGATTGATACATGTGACAACAGTTAATTTTACAACTCATTTGTTGTGGTCTCAGTATTAAATTTTACAACTTATTTGTGGTAAGAGAAATAAAATAGAGCATCCCTCAATGTGATGCCTTGAATCATGCTTACTGCTTGAGTATTTGCCACTAGAAGCCGTATGATAACTCTGTCACCTGCACCTACTGTAATATGATCAGAATCACTGTCTAGACCAAGAATATGTCTATGAATCCTCAACAATCCATCCATGGTTGGAGGAATAGGGCATCAAGCTCTTCTTTTACAGAAACCATGACCTTATGCGAAAAAAAAGTAAACCATTAAGTTTCCAATTTCACACTCATCCACTAAGTAGAGATAAGCCATGGAATATAACTGCCAAAAAAGTGACTAGAAATTCAAATTTAAAAAAAAAAAAACACAATGTTATTTAAAAAATTGTAACAAAAAGAAGAATATAACTGCAAAAAAAAAAAATGACTAGAAAAGGATCATCTATAGCATCAATTATCATTCACTTGGTAAAAAACATCTAATACCAAAACATCTAAACAAAATTGTATGCCTAAACCAATGAACAGTAACATATCACACCCATAGCTTCTGAGACCATTAAAATTGTGAAAAGGTGAAAATTCTTGAAACAAAGATAAAGAACTTTAGACAGGTACAGTGGTGCAGGAACCTCATCCAGAATATGAGTATCTCAAGAAAGGTAAATGAATAAAAACAGACACATGGGTGTCTTCGAGCTAGAACTATCCAGTTTATCCTCAATATTTTAGACCATGAAATAATAATACCAGACTTTGAAGCCACTCCTTGCACTGTCATTTCAGATCTCTTCTCCCATGGCCATCAACTACTCAAAATTTTTAAAAGTGGCCATGGAATAATAACAGTAGAGCTTTATCTTTCAATTGAGCTGGATGCGACCTCTTAAAAGTGGTTGTGTCATGATCATAGACCCCTGATTACATTCCGTCCAATAGCAATGGATTATACTCTCTAATTATTTTTATAAACTTTCCCTACATTTAGAGAGATTCTATATCATTACAGCACTTTATTTCCCTTATAATTTTTCTTTCAAGAACCACATACATTGGAACAATAAGCTTGAAAAGTATATCAGCATGTTCAATGACTCGAATGGTTAATATTATACATAGTCAATCAAATTTGTAAAGGGTTAGCCAAGAAACCAGCAGTAGTATCCCATCAAACAAAAAAAAAAGGAAAAAACCTTTAGGTTTACATATATAAAAATTTAAATCTCAACAACTTGCCAAGAATGATATAACAACATTACCTTTAGGGGACCAGGGCGAATTATTGTGTACCCAAGATCTGATCTTCTCAATGAATCCTTACTAGCCTGAAGAAAACTCAAGCATGACAACATAACGATGTAAGAAAAGGAAAAGCATGACAACACTGACCCTCTTGGCTTAATTTCAAAACTTGCTCCCTTCGGTTCGGTTCGGCTCGACTCTTAATCCTGTGCACTTGCAAGAATGGTTCTTGAAAAGAAAAAGGATAAGGCCAAAAATAGAGAATTGCAATTGCAAGGGCTCTTTTGAGGAAGGCAGAGCTTATGCTGCTTGATGAGGCAACAAGTGCCCTTGATGCTAGGGCTTAACTGTATATGTTATCTTCATGGATCTTTTTAAGGAAATGATAACGACGAATATAGTTCCTTGAGATTGAGAGATACTATTGAAACATTTGATCCTGGATAATTGAAACATTTGATGAAAATAACATGAAAAAAGAAACAGAATCAGTGGCTGAACTCTGTCAATATGATCTTGGGTAACTCAACCACGAGATTAGCAGTAGAAAGTAATACCTCTTTATCATCTGCTTTTTGCTCAGTTGAGGATTGTATTCTCTTGTTCTGCATCAAGGATAAAACTTGAAACTCATGGATTATAAAATTAAAAAGCAAAAAGCAATTACAAGGGAAAAAACTGAAAAAGAAGATTTCCCACAAGAAATTACTAATAAGGGATCCAAAAGCAAGGTGTGTTCTAGACACATACTTTGAACCTTAAATTAGTACATTTCATAAAAATATATTTAGATAATCAGTAATCACCTGCTTGGTTGATGGACCAACTGCTTTCCATCATTAGGTTCTACTTTAACAGTAACTTCTGCATCAGCAGCGACTGTGTTCTTTCTTTTTGAGACACTGGGCTTGAGATGTTCCAACGATGGTCGGAGCTGAACAACGGCATGAATAGGATTTAGGTGCAACTGCAACATAAAATGACTTTAGAACAATAATATATGTCAAGGATAAAAAAGAAGCTACTACCATTTAATTTCCATATCAGGACTAAGCAATAAGTATGCATTGCAAGTTAAAAAATCAAAGAAGAGTAACTGAAGAACAACATTATATCTTCTTTGATGTAATGATGGAAAGCTTTTTGGATAAATTTAATGTAAATTGATCTGAACCTGTAGATGACTATACAAATGGTTGAACATAAAGTTTAATGCAGAGATACATGCATGAAAATCTTCAACATGCATTTTCATCTAATGGAAATGCCGGCAGATTCTTACTTTTGTGTAAACAAGATCACAACGTTTAATTAATTCTTGTTCAAAGTGAGGAATGAAGTTTTGGAGAGGAAATGTAGGTAAGTATGCTTACTAGCGAGGACATGGAATTCAACGCCACCTTTAACACTTCTTGTGAACAACCAGGTTTCACCATCCTCTTCACCTGAGACATGCCAAAGTCCAGGTTAACCTCATGGTTAGACTCAATTAAAAGTTACAAAAGGTTTATAATATAACAAAATTTGATTATGTATTCTCACAAGGAATAAAAGTAGATAGGTCCATGCTGCAAAAATCAGAACATTGCAGTCAAATCTTCTTGATATAAAAGTTAAACAGAGATATAAGAAACTAAGCATTCTCAATAGACAGAAATGTAACGAATCTCATCGAGTTTAAAGAGCAGGATCAGTCAGGCTATGGACCCATTAACTAGCAATCCTATATTAAACATACTTCTAAATTTGAACCATTCGTACTTAAACTAAAGAAGGTAGTAATCCAAAACAATGGGATTCTACTACATAGAATCTTCTTTCTGCATTCAGCTGGGTCAAAAACTGTTTTCTTTGCAAAATTATTGACAGTCGCTATACTTTCTCACTAACTTTGCGCATATTCCCATGTTGATCTCACAAGCACTAAAAAAGAAAGATTGAACTCATGTTTGCTAGACACACATACAATGACCAATGAGGTACATACTGAGAATTAACAGAATCTTACTGGATTTTTGTTCCTCCATCAAAGTGGATCCTACTTCTCAATAAAGATAATCCATCATATTATTTTCATCTTCTGATTCTTTTTTTTTGTTCCCAGGGTAGACAATTGTCATAGGCATTAATCACAGTATTTTGGTTTTTATATTATGGATTTTGTCATAAGGAAGAGTAAATGCCACCAAACTTCATATGCTTGCTATTAATTAGGAAGAGAAGACAAGACAAACCAAATAAATAAATAAAAAGTGAAGAAACAAAGATCTCTTTTCATGCCAAATATAATGAGAGATAGCTTGACTGGTGCTTGTATCCCATAACTGGATCCCATCCAAGCGAATAGTATCAATGACCAATGCAGGAACTTTTAACAAATATTAAAAGTAATTTTAACAGCAAAAGCTTATGACATGTAAGGAAATACACAGCTGTGTACAAAGCACATTAAAAAGAATCATAGTTATTCCAGGAACCAAGAGCTTGGCATTTGAAATTATATTGTGGCATAACGGGACCTATATACACACAACATTATTTCAACAAATAAGACTTGTAGATCAAAATATAAATCCACTAGCAATATCCAAGTATAGCATGGGGTTGAACAAAGGAACCTCCAAAACCATCACGGACACCAAAGCTTATGAACATAGTTATAGACGGTATATCCATTCTCTGTAAAGTCTATGATTCAAAATTATGTCTAATGATGCTTTGGATTTAACTTACTATCAAAAGTTAAATAAATTGATGATGGCAGCAACAAGCTAGTGAAGTACTGTAGTTAGAAACAGTACTAAGCCATTTTAATTTACTATCAAAAGTTAAATAAATAACGAATTACCCCTTAACATTATCTAATCACATAGATTACAAGCTAGACTACAGAGGATGAGATTCAGAAGCGTACCTTGAGTATTTCAACTAAGATCCTACTATTTCCACCGGCAACTTTCCACCTTAAATTATCAATGGTGTTTTTCTTTAACAAAGATAGCTCCCACTGCGTCTTCACAGCTTCTCTTGCAACTCCAATCAACAATTTATCGACTAAAATTGACATCTTTCTTCCCTGTGCTTGATAGAGTGCTACAACATTCTGCCCATGAGGTAACCAATCAAGAGGAGCAAAATTAACTGGCTTAACAACATATTTGTTAAGACCATGAATTGAAAAAAAAAAATTTACTTGGCAAACTATTTCCTCTATTTGCAACTTATTGCCCCAAAAAAGTTTACAATCTGATCAGAGGGTGATTTCACCTGAAACTCAACCCCCAAAATCATGAAATACAAGAACACCAAGTAAAATTATGCATGAAAATGTAAAGATCAGGGCAAGTAAGTTATGCATGACTTGGATCATGATAATAAAATTCATATAAAATCATTATAAATATTAAAATAATAAAATATGATATCAAAATGTATTAATATATTATTGTGAAAGAAAATGTGATTTTTTTTAAAAATTCACACGTTACATAACATTCGCGACACCGTGACCGTGTCCGCGATGAAATCCGCAACCGCATTTTAATACTATGATCGAAACATCAGCTCTACAAATTAAATTAAAATAAGATCTCCACTAAATTTTGTACCAGAAATAGTAAAAGGTAAGAGAAAGACTTACGGTTAGTTGTACTAAACATCTTCGTTTATATATAGTTCTTTACTCTATAGGTCGTCCTTGATCCCACACTGAGAAAAAACAAAAAGAAGCAGAAAGAAAATTAAACAAACAGGAAAACTATAATAAGTAATAAATTAATAAACTCCAAAGAATCCATGCCAAATTTGAATTAACATTGGGAAAATAAATTAAATACATGATGCCATGAACCAAACTTGGCATCCATTTATCCATTGATTTGCGTATAAAAACAGTGGCGATTGAACCTTTTCTTTTTCCTTCTGATGTATTTATTTAAAACTAAAAAAAAAAAGTTATGCAAAGAGAAAAGAAGAATATAGCAGGTAAAAAAAGGTGTCCAATGCTTCAACGAATCGCGAATAAAACCCTAGCTATATATGTACTTGCAATTGCCAAACCTATTATAAAAAAATTAAATAAATAACCAGCATGCGTTATCCACCAGTGAAGCAGTGGGAGTGCGAGAGAAATAATAAATAAAGAGATGAGAAATTAGGGTTTCAGAGAAACCGAAACTTTTCGGATCGATCTGAATCGGGAGAGGGTGGAAGTTTATTGTGTCGGAGAAATCAGAATTAGAAAGGTTGGGACGAGGGAGAGAGAGAGAGAGAGAGAAGAGACCCTTTAATGGCGAAAAGACTCAAACATAGGGGAAAATAGCAAAGAAAGGGTCGAAATAGCGTTGTTTTTAAGCCCGAATGCCATCGTCCCATCTTCTTCCTCTTCACATCTTGGCGATGGCAAGCGGCTATTTGTTTGAGGGAAAGAAATGGCTGGGCAACGGCTGAAACGAAGGAAAGACAAAAATTGAAGACTTTTTCTTTTAAGTTAGTAACATTTTTCTTTTCATTTTTGCAATCAACGATTGAGATAAAATATTTTTCATCTAATGGCTCAAGTTTACCTAAGCCCATCTGAAGCCTATATTAAGACGCATTCCTTAGAATTTTCTCCTTAAGGGTGAAGGAGATTACAAGATTCAAGACAAGTGTTTTTTGTCAGTTGGACTTTAGTCTTCTCTAATTAATTAAATTCCATGCAAAGCTAACAGACAAGCAATTGCTTTACACGTGTCAACAATCCAGATTATTGATCAGCTGCCTTCAAAACCCCATTAAATTAGTGTAGCTTTTTGCACTTTGCTAGTGCAAAATATGGAAGCTAAAAGCAAACCAAATTGTACAAAAAAGGTCATAATTAGTAAGAGATCAGCTTCCATAGGGAAGTCAAGGAAAGGGTGCATGAGAGGGAAAAGGGGTCCAGAAAATGCTATGTGCACATAAAGAGGAGTAAGGCAAAGTAGTTGGGGCAAATGGGTAGCTGAGATTCGTGAACCAAACCATGGAAATAGGCTTTGGCTTGGAACTTTCAACACTTCTTTTGAAGCTGCACTTGTTTATGATGAAGTATCTAGAAAACTCTATATATGGTATGTAAACATCTAATTTTGTCCGGACCACTAAAACAGGTATGTTTTCTTCCTAAATTGATGTTTCAGAATGTAAAAAGACTTTTTTCATCCTGCAGGTGGTACTCTGGGACTTAGTCTAAGAAGGCGAGCATAAAAAGTCAAACTTAAAAAAGTCAACCTCAAAAAGTCAATTACTAAAAAAGTCAACCCACTTTCAAAATCAAGATTTGAAGTTTAATTGAAAAATGGCAAAAGAATTTTGATAATCCGAGGTCTACATCGAAAGATATGGAGTTCGGAAGTTGGGTTATGGAGATTCAATAGAAAGAAAACCTTAATATGGGAAATTTGGAGAAAAGTTCTTAAATGATCGAATTGGTCGAAATTGAAGGTTCCAAATGAAAGATAAGCACTGAATACGGGTAATGGATAAGCCATTTGAAAGAAAAACTGAAAGAAAAGTCAATCCAAAAGAAAATCGAGAATTAGGGTTTTGGTGAATTTTGATGAAATTGGGAAGAATTACAGAAATGGCCCGATTCGATAAGACTAAAGCCCCTAATGGATGAGGAGTGATTAAAAAAGGATAGCCCAAAGCTCATTTTGAAGAAAATCTGAAAATCGGACTTGTTTTGAGCAAAATCGGGTTTCAGAGGCAAAAGGGCAAAATTGGAAAATTTGGGAAAAATAGCAAATGAACTCCAAAAATTCTGAAAAATTACAGATCTCATTCTTAAATCATTTCGAAGAGATTGGCGAAAGAAAATCTTGATTCGGAGTTCGTTTGCAAAATGGCCAAATTCCGGGTCCTCTATGCGAAATTCAAGAAGATAAATCCCGGAAAAATAGCAAATGAACTCCAAAAATTCTGAAAATTTTCAAATCCAATTTTTAAATTATTTGGAAGAGATTGGCGAAATAAAATCTGGATTCGGAGTTCGTTTGTAAAATGGCCAAATCCTGGGCCCATATGCAGTAATTCAAGAAGATAAATCCCGGAAAAATAGCAAATGAATTCCAAAAATTCTAAAAAATTGCAAATATAATTTTTAAATTATTTGGAAGAGATTGGCGAAAGAAAATCTGGATTGGGAGTTCGTTTGCAAAATGGCTAAGTCCCGGGCCCCCTATGTAGTAATTCAAGTAGATAAATCCCGAAAAATACCAAATGAGTTCCAAAAATTTTGAAAACTTCTAGGTCATACTTTTAAATTATTTGGAAGATATTGGTGTAGAAAAATCTGGATTTGGAGCTCGTTTAAAAAATGGTAAAGTTTGGGAGCATAAAATGGCAATTTTGGAAGAAAAAATCCAAATAAATAGCAAATGGACTCGGAAAATTTTGAAAAATTTCAGAATTCAATTTTTTTTTATTATTTTGAAAGTATTGAAAAAATAAAATTTGAATTTGGAGTCTGTTTGCCATTTATTTATGTTCCGGGGGCAAAAAGGTTATTTTATCCAAAAAAACCGAAAAGTACTTTTCTTGCCTTTTAAAAAAAGGAAACATGGGCTGGAAGAAAAGGGGTGTTGATTTTTGACTCTCGGTACCAATTGTAGTTTTGTGCTACAGTATCGATTTGCTACAGTAACTTTATCTCGGGAAGCTATAGTAACTTCCGAAATAACAACTCTTTTATTAATATGACAAAAGACCAAATACAATTGGTGTGAACACCAACTAACAATAGAGACAACCTCACACAAACTCTTTATCACTTTACTATTTACTCACTATTCATTCATACACCTAACACTACTCACGTGCTCACTTTCTTCTTCAATTTCTGCAAATTTTGCAGCTTCCATGCTCTGGCTCTCAACACCTCTTTTCTTTCATTTTCTCTCTACTCACATCTCTTCATTTCTCCACCTATTTCTTCCCTTTTTCTCTCTACTCACCACTCTTCCTTTTCTTTCTCATCTACACAACACATAACACCTAAGGCTCTATTTATAACCATTTATGTCGGTTCCTTACAACATTCTAGTATGTATGTTGGCTAAGCTATAATGTTCTAGAGAAGGAAATATGGAGAAGAATATAGAAGAAACTAGGGAGAGAAGTTTCTAGGAAGGTGATTGAAGAATAATCTAGGGAGAATTATGTAGACAATTCTAGAAAGGGGGATGAAGAAATTTCTAGGAAGAAGATTGAAGAATAATCTAGAAAAGGACAAAGAAGAGAACTCTAGAAAATTTGAGTAGTCGGTGACTTTCAACACTCCCCCTCAACGACTACTCTCTCTTGATGCTCGCTTTGGTAGTCATGCCAAGTTGTCTTCTGAACTTATCAAATCTTGCATCAAATATCTTCTCTTTTTCTTTCTCTTCTTAAAATTCATCAGCATCATTAGTTCTGCTTCATCCATCGTTGATTGCTCTCTTCTCTTTTGATCCTTGATTTTGTTCACTTCCGTCTTTGCTTCAACACCATTGTTATCTTCTTTCTTCTTGATTTTCTTTGCTAGCCTGTCTCTGACTTTGGCATACTCGACTTTGTCAACTACCATTAATTTGTTGACTTCACAATCGATCTTCATATCTTTCACGCCTTTGTAAGTCTTAACAGTGTCGATGACCTCGTTGTCATCTTTCTCAATGTTGACATCAGCTGCAAGCTTCTTCTCGACTTCTAGAAATAACCTTTCTTCTTCAAACATATTTTCTGGTGGCTGAAATAGAGACTCGTTTCCTTCCTTTGACGTTTCTTCTGTTACCTTCTGTCTTGGTTGAATATTCTCAAAATCAATTTCTTCTTCGTCTTCATGAACATTTTCTTCTAACTCGGTGGTGCAACCAGATACGAGTTCTTCGCATTCTTCAATAGTAAATGCTGTCTCAAAATCCCATTCTTCTTCATAGTTATTCTCCTGTCGTGAGAACACTGTTGCATAGCCTTGCACTTGTCTATATCGACAATCTCGACCATAGTGGCCAAGCTTGCCACACTTGAAACACTTAATATTTCGACAATGAGACCTCACATTTTCGCTGTCTTCTCTATCTCGAACAATTTGAGCTCCCCCTCGCTGAAAGCTCCTCCATTGCCAAGCTTCTTGTTTGTTTTGAACTTCAATGTCTTCTATTCCTTGCCTCATAGCAACTTTACCTCTTCTATTGCTAAAGAGGGCTTTCTCATAATCTTTTATCATGACTTTAGACATTTGGTTATCTAAAGCCTCTTGATTTGCAAGGATATTTTCCAACTCAGTTAAAGTTGGTTCTTTGCTCCATCCACGAGTTGCAGTAACAATCTCGTTGTATTCAGGTCGCAAGCCATGGATGACAATTCTTCTCATCCTCGTTTCGGTAATGGCATTTTCTGGATCTAATTTTGAAATTTCATCACAAAGAGTTTTAACTTTAAAGAAATATTCGCTTACCGGCATATTTTGCTGCGAGATTGACAGGAGTTCATTCTCTAATTGTTGGAGCCTAGCATCATTTTTCCTCGCGAACAGCATTGTGAGTGTGTCCCAGGCTTCCTTCGGTGTCTTTGCATCCTTGATGCGTTGTAATAAACCATCCTCAATGGTGACTGATAACACGTACATGGCCTTACCGGCTTTGATCTTCCATTTTCTTAGTTCTCCGGCATCAGTTGGTGGTGTTGAAGCTTCACCGTTAACAATATCCCATAAATCTTGCCCGAGCATGTAATATTGTATGCGAATACTCCACGTATTATAATTGCTGTTATTGAGCTTCTCGAGCTTACCAACTGGACTTGAAAAATCTTCCATTTTGACTTGAGAGTGCCTCACTTTTCTCAAGGTTGTATTCTGTCAGTCTCTATATCCTCACGAACTACGATCCCTGATCGTCTTGGTCCCAGACTGTCTTTCTTCGATATGCGTACTCCGGTCCCTGACCGTCTAGCTCTGTCTTCTCGCGGTGGCTTTCACTCTGATAGTAGATAGCCCTTTTCACTTCTTCTTGTGACGGCTCACTCTACTCCAAGTAGGTAGCCCTTTTCACCTATTCTCGTGATGGCTCTCACACTACTTTAGGTAAGTAGGTAGCCCTTTTCACCTGTTCTCGTGATGGCTCTCACACTGCTTCAGGTAGCCCTTTCCGTGACTCGATCTATCATCGATAATTACAATTCTCGATCATCTGATTTCGAGAAACTTCTGGCTTCTTGTCTTTTCTCTGATGAGCATACTCCGGTCCCTGACCGTTTAGCTCTGATATTCTAGTCCTTTGGATCGTCCCGCTCTAATCGTCCCGCTCTGATCGCCCGGTCCTCAGGATCGTCTGACTCTGATACTCCGGTCCTCAAGATCGTCCAGCTCTGATAATCTGGTCCTCAGGATTGTCTGGCTCTGATACCACTTTGATGATTTTTGACTCTCGATACCAATTGTAGTTTTGTGCTACAGTGTCGATTTGCTACAGTAACTTTCTCGATACGCTACAGTAACTTTATCTCGGGAAGCTACAGTAACTTCCGAAATAACAACTCTTTTATTAATATGACAAAAGACCAAATACAATTGGTGTGAACACCAACTAACAATAGAGACAACCTCACACAAACTCTTTATCACTTTACTATTTACTCACTATTCATTCATACACCTAACACCACTCACGTGCTCACTTTCTTCTTCAATTTCTGCAAATTTTGCAGCTTCCATGCTCTGGCTCTCAACACCTCTTTTCTTTCATTTTCTCTCTACTCACATCTCTTCATTTCTCCACCTATTTCTTCCCTTTTTCTCTCTACTCACCACTCTTCCTTTTCTTTCTCATCTACACAACACATAACACCTAAGGCTCTATTTATAACCATTTATGTCGGTTCCTTACAACATTCTAGTATGTATGTTGGCTAAGCTATAATGTTCTAGAGAAGGAAATATGGAGAAGAATATAGAAGAAACTAGGGAGAGAAGTTTCTAGGAAGGTGATTGAAGAATAATCGAGGGAGAATTATGTAGACAATTCTAGAAAGGGGGATGAAGAAATTTCTAGGAAGAAGATTGAAGAATAATCTAGAAAAGGACAAAGAAGAGAACTCCAGAAAATTTGAGTAGTCGGTGACTTTCAACAAGGGGTTGGCCAGCCAAGGCCCAAGAATGGGTAGATATTTTCTGATTTTTAAATCAAAAGGCCAACAATGAAGAGTAAGTCAGTTATTTTTTGATCAAGCCTTTGCAAATAAGCCACATGGACCAATGCATGAAGAGAGAGAGTGTCAACATAATGGCTTAAGATTCTTGAACAGCTGTAATTGTGGATAGCTGATGGCCTAATCTAAGGGTGATAATTTCATATTTTAAACATTTTGGATCAATAGCCTTTGGATAAAAATTGGTTGAATTAAAAATGACAACATCCTAGCCTAAAAAGGGCCATTCGGCCACTACAAGGATGGGTCACTCTCTCTTTCATTTTCAGCTATTCACTCTCTATTCTCTCTTGATTTTGGCTGATTTTTCTCTCCATTGTTGAAAGGCAAAAAGAAAAGTTTAGAAAAGAAAAGAAAGTTAGAAGAGAAAAATCTTGAAAGATAACTTCTAGAGATTGCTTTAAGCACCATACTCTTGCACTGTCTTTGATTTTTCATTCTTGATTTGCTGTTTTGATTACTATTTTGGTGAGTTTCTTTTGATTTTTCTTTTAAAATAAGTGTTTTTAATATTCTTCTTCATACTTTCTTGGAATGAAGCTTTGAAATATTTTTTTTCTTTTGTTATAAGGGTGGCAGAATGGTCTATTTTTTTTTTTTATAGTTGCTGTTTGCATTTTTTATTTCATGTTATTCTTGATATGTAACAAGTTTTGATGCTTTAAATATTCTTCTAATACATAAATATGAAGCTTGTTTTAATTTGGTTGCTTACTTGTTTCTATTTTTGAGTCTATTATCTTGTTATCATGTTTATTTTACTTGTCTTGCATTTTTGATTTTCTGTTTTCAAAATGTTTAAGTTTGTTTATGTTTTATATTTTGTAATCCATGTGTTTGTGAAAATGCTTATTGGTTTTCATGCCTTTACTTTATATTTGCATGATTTGAGTATTATTCTTTAGCTATGCATGTTAGTATATCATGTGTTTGTGAAAATGACATGCTCATTTTAAGCATGAAACCATTCGACCACCATCATATTGTATGCTTTGTGTGTGCATTTTTGTTATGTTAGTTGATAGGTTTGCATTTTCATGATATTTGGTTGAGTATTTTGTTTAAGCATGCCATATGTTTGTGTTATTGCCATGCATATTTTAGGCTTAAGATTGGTTTGTTTTGCCATGCATATTCATACATTTTAGACCTAGGTTGCATTAAATGGGTTTTTTTTATCTAAATATAGCTATTTTTTTTTTTACCAAAATACCGTTCTTTTCAGATTAATTCCCAAAATCCGCTTTTTTAAAATCAGTTGGGAAATTGCCATGGCCCATGGCGATTTCCCAACTGAAATTTTTATTTTTTTTTTCCATTGGGAAATCGCCACCGTGGGTGGCGATTTCCCAAGGTAAGTTTTTTTTTTAAATTCTTTTAATAAATAATAAAATTTAAATAAAAATTATATAATTTTAAATTTTAAAAAATAAAGATTTAATAATTTTAATATATAATTTTTATCCATGGTGGTAGAAGTGTTCATGGGCCGGGCCGGGCTCATGTATGGTATCAACACCACATTTGCTTGCTCGAGCCACGGTGACAATTTTTCAACATTTATTTATTTATTTTTTAATTTTATAAAATTATAAAAATTATATAATTCTTAATTTTAAAAAATAAAAATATAACAATTTACCAAAAATTAAAAAATTATATTCGTAATTAGGCCTGCTCATTGGCCGGGCCGCGACCCGAAATTTTTCAATTTCCTTGCCAAGGCCCGGCTCGCGGGCCTGAATTTAATTATTTTAATTTATAAATAGTGATCCGGGCCTGGCCGGACGGGCTGCCCAGCCTATGAGCAGGCCTATCCGTAATGTCAATCGAATTCTTTCAACTTGTATTCGTAATAAATGGACCTTCGAGAGAAAGGCCAACCAGAGTGTCGTATTAGTCCGGGCTTGGACAAGTGTTTTTGTAATTTTATTAAATAATAAATTTTAAATAAAAATTATATAATTTTTAATTTAAAAAAATTTAAATCAAAAAAAATCAAAAAATCAAAAAATTATAAAATATATAAAAATATATTTTTAATAGTGAAATGGGCTTTCGGGTCGGCACGACTCGAAATGGGCTTGGGCAAGGGAAAAAATTTCGGGTCGCGGCCCGGCCCATGAACAGGTCTAATTACGAATACAATTTTTTAATTTTTGGTAAATTGTTATATTTTTATTTTTATTTTTTAAAATTAAAAATTATATAATTTTTATTATTTTATGAAATTAAAAAAATAAATAAATAAAGATTTAAAAATTGCCACCGTGGCTTGGGCAAGCAAATTTGGTGTTGATACCATACATGGGCCCGGCCCGACCCATAGACACTTCTACCACCATAGGATAAAAATTATATATTAAAATTATTAAATCTTTATTTTTAAAATTTATAAATTATATAATTTTTATTTAAAATTTATTATTTATTAAAAGAATTAAAAAAAAAAAAAAAACTTACCTTGGGAAATCGCCACCGTGGGTGGCGATTTCCCAATGGGAAAAAAAAAATTTGAAAATTTTAGTTGGGAAATCGCCATGGCCCATGGCGATTTCCCAACTGGTATTTTAAAAAAAATTAAAAATTTCAGTTGGGAAATCGCCATGGGCCATTGATTGTATTGTTTGTATGACCATTGATTTCATATCTCTCTACAAATTTTGGCATATATATTATCCCTTACTGTCTTGCAAAGTCTCTTAAGCTAAGTGTGGATCTCGAGCCCCATGGCAAATTGACATCGACAATTATCATATTTGTAAATCATGGAGAATACCATGTGTAGACACCTAATTTTGTCCGGACCACTAAACATGTATGTTTTCTTCCCATATTGATGTTCCCGAGTGTAAAAAGACTGTTTTCATCCTGCAGGTGGTACTCTGAGACTTAGTTTAAGAGGGCGAGCACAAAAAGTCAAACTTTAAAAAAAGTCAACCTCGAAAAAGTCAACCCCGAAAAAGTCAACCCCAGAAAGTCAACTACTGAAAAAGTCAACCCACTTTCAAAATCAAGATTTTAAGTTCAATTGAAAAATGGCGAAAGAATTTTGATAATCCGAGGTCTACATTGAAAGATATGGAGTTCGGAAGTTGGGATTTGGAGATTCAGTAGAAAAGAAACCCTAATCCGAGAAATTTGGGGAAAAGTGCTTAAACGGTCAAACTGGTCGAAATTGAAGGTTCCAA
The DNA here is from genome assembly GCA_030761205.1 of Fremontodendron californicum. NCBI lineage: Eukaryota > Viridiplantae > Streptophyta > Magnoliopsida > Malvales > Malvaceae > Fremontodendron > Fremontodendron californicum. The sequence continues at coordinate 2,724,901 of JAULJL010000047.1, forward strand.
ATGAAATATAAGCACTGACTACGGGTAATGGAGAAGTCACTTGCAAGAACAACCGAAAGAAAAGTCAATCCGGGAGAAAACCGAGAATTAGGGTTTTTAGTGGATTTCGGTGAAATCGGGAAGAATCACAGAAATGGCCCGACTTGGTAAGACCAAAGCCCCCAATGGATGAAGAATGGTTAAAAAGGATGGCCCAAGGCTCAGATTGAAGAAAATCTGAAAATCGGATTTGTTTTGAGCAAAACCGGGTTTCGGAGGTAAAAGGGCAAAATTGGAAAAATTTGGGAAAAATAGCAAATGGACTCCGAAAATTATGGAAAATTTGTCAATCTCATTCTTAAATCATTTGAAGGAGATTGGCGAAAGAAAATCTTGATTCCGAGTTCGTTTGCAAAATGGCCAAATCCCGGGCTTCTTATGCAGTAATTCAAAAAGATAAATCCCGGAAAATAGCAAATGGACTCCAAAAATTCTGAAATTTGGCAAATCTCATTTTTAAATTATTTGGAAGAGATTGGCGAAAGAAAATCTTGATTCCGAGTTCGTTTGCAAAATGGCCAAATCCCGGGCCTCCTATGCAGTAATTCAAGCCGATAAATCCCGAAAAAATACCAAATGAGCTCCAAAAATTATGAAAACTTCCAGATCACACTTTTTAATTATTTTGAAGATATTGGTGAAGAAAAATCTTGATTTGGAGCTCGTTTAAAAAATGGTAAAAAGTAAGGGCATAAAAGGACATTTTGGGAAGAAAAAATCCAAATAAATAGCAAACGGACTCGGATAATTTTGAAAACTTCCAGAACTCAATATTTTATTATTTTGGAAGTATTAAAAAAAGAAAAATTGAATTTGGATTCCGTTTGATATTTACTTGCATCCGGGGGGCAAAATGGTCATTTCACCCAAGCAACCGAAAAGGGCTTTTTTGGCCCTTCAAAAAAATCAGAGTTGGGCTGGAAAAGAGAAGTGCTGGCATGCCCAAGCCCAAAGAAAGGACGAAGCTTCTAATTTTTTTTTTAATCAAGTGGTTAAAAATCAAGAGTTAGTTAACCATTCTCTTTGATCAAGCCATGGTGATTAAACCACATAGGTTAAGAAAGATGTCAACATTATTTTTGCATAGCTGTAATTTGAGAGGGCTGAGATGCTAATCTAAAGGTGGTAATTTCATGACTTTTCATCTTGAATTATTGGCCATTTGATGGAAATTAGGTTACACAAAAATGACAACATCTTGGAGGCTATATAACCATGCATTAAGGCTAGCCCTAAGGGAGGGGAGGCAGATTTTGTTTTTTCTTTTCCATTTTGGCTGATTTCTCTTAGTTTTTCTTAGTTTTTATCTTCTTGGTTGAGAGCAAAAAAAGAAAAGTTTAGAAAAAAAGGAAAGTTTGAAGAGAAAAGCTTGAAATATTAGCTTCTTGAGGTTGCTCTTGAGCACCAACTCTTGCACTTTCATTTTCTATTCTTATTTTTTGCTATTTTAATCTCTACTTGGTGAGTTTTCATTTTAAAATAATGTTTCTTGTTCTTCCTTCATTTCCTTTCTTAAGTATTTTTTTTTTTTTTTTTACATTTTGTTTTTACAATAAACTCACCATGGCCAAATGGCCTACATTATTTATTTTAAGTTGTTGTTTCAATTCATTTTACCATATTGTTTATGCTATTTTCTTTGTTTTTGATGTTTTAAGTGTTATGTTATTTCATGTTCTTAAGTTATATTTAATTTGGTTGCTTTGTTTGTTGCCATTTATGTCTTAGATATCATGTTTTTGCATTTTTAATTTTCTGTTTTCATGTTGTTTAAATTTGAGCATGTTTTAGAGTTAGCATATTAAGTGTTTGTGAAAATGCTTGTGTGATTCTTTGCATGATTCTTGTTTTATATCTTAGTGAGCATGTTTTAGATTTGGTATATTAGGTGTTTGTGAAAATGCTTGTGTGATTTTTGTGTTATGACTTAGTTTTTCATGCTAGCATACCAAGTGTTTGTGAAAATGCCATGCTTGTTGGAGCTTGGGGCCATTTGGCTACTCCATGTGTTTTGCATTGTGTGTTGTATTTTTTGTCATGCTAGTTGTTAGGTTTTTGCATTTGCATGATATTTGGTTGGATTTTTGAATTAAGCATGCCTTGTGTTTGTGAAAATGCCATGCATATCTTAGGTCTAGGTTGCATTTATTGCCATGCAAGTTCATGTTAGGTCTAGGCCATATTATTTATGTCATGCATTTTCCTTATATTTAGTTTTAAATCCATGCATTTCATGCATTATGTTTGCTGCATTATTTCATGCATTTCATGTTCATACCACTTGAATAATGACTTGAGCCAATTGATGGTTCAAAGTCATGCTCTCTTGAGCACACTTGTGGAAAATTAAGTTTGTCAAGTTGATTATTCTACCTTTGTGATTTTTTTACTTAGCCATTTTTTATCTAACTTTCAAAAAGTCCTAGGTACTGCTTTCAAGTCATTTTATGAGTTTCAAATATTTTTACTTTGATTTTTAAATCATTTTATCAAAGACAAAAAAATGTGCTGGCAAAACAGTTTTTTCTCCTCCAAAAACTCGTACATCTCTGATTTTTCTGGGAATTCATCTTTGATCAGAAAATTAAGCCGATTTGTTATCGTGTAGTTTTACATGTCCTGAGTCTCCAGTAAATTTTTCAGAATTTTTGGAATTTTTAAAAATAGGGTAAAAAATCGTGGATTAAAACTGGACAGTGGAGTCAGAATTGAATTTAAAGAAAAACAAAGCAGTTTTTTCTCCTCCAAAAACTCGTACATCTCTGATTTTTCTGGGAATTCATCTTTGATTTGAAAATTAAGCCGATTTTTTCTTGTGTAGTTTTACATGTCCTGAGTCTCCAGTATTTGTTTCAGAATTTTTGAAATTTTTAAAAATAGGGTAAAAAATCGTGGATTAAAACTGGACAGTGGAGTCATAATTGAATTTAAAGAGAAACCATTTTTCTGTTTTGGTTAATTTACTTAGAGTGGGCTGATTAGGAGGGTTAGCTACTGACTTAGGGTAGTTTCTAAGCCTTTTTAAACTCTAAAAATGGTTTTTCAAGTCTCGGGTTAAGGGTAGTCAAGTCTGGATTTTTAAACTTAGGAAATTAGAGCCATTTAAAAAAATTTTAGCCCAGTTTTTATTCAAGCTTCTCAAAATTGTTTTCAAACAATCACAAAGTATTTTGGTTTTAGAATATTTAATTTGACATATTTTCCTAAGGTAGCCGGATATCTTTTTAGATATACGGATTTCCTTAATAAAAGGAAAAAAATACATTTCATGCATTGCATTTTTATTTTCATGCATATTATATGATAGCATTATTTTATTCCATGTCATTTAAATTATATGCCATACCATTCATATTTGTCATGTCATTTAGGTTGCATTATATTATTTAGACTGTACTATGTCATTTTATTTATGTCATGCATATACATATTCATTTCTTTTAAATGTTTCCAAAAAAAGATAATGGTTTTCAATAAAAAAAAATATAAAGATATTCCCGAGTTAAAATAATTCATGAGTTCTCTACCGGGTTTGCTGGAGGGAATATCATCAATTATCACTAATAAAGGAATATCTTTCTTTCAAAAAAGAGAATGATTCGGAAAGTTTTCCAAAACTAATAAAAATTTCTATATTTTGCCACGTTTGTTGGGGAATATAGGAAAATTTTGAATTTATAAATTCCGGATCATTTTCAATAAAAAAAAATGGAATTATTTTTCTTTAAATTGGGAATTAATTTGAAATACTAAATTTAAAACCAATTTTTACCGAGACTTGAGATAACACACGGTTAATAAGGTACCGATTTATACGGGCGTTGTGGGGGTGCTAATCCTTCCCCGCACGTAACCGACTCCCGAACCCGTTTCTTTGATTTCTCTGGTTTTAACGCAGACTTGAAATTGGTTTTAAAAATATTTTAATTAATTTTTAAAATATTTTTATAAAACCAGTTTTAATAGGTGGCCGATCACACCTAGCTAAAAAAGATTGGTGGCGACTCCATGTCTTTTTTAAGGTCATTTTCAAAACCTTCATTTTTCTAGAGGAATTAAGTCGACTTTTCCTCGTTTTTTTTTAATGTCACGCTTAACGAATAATAAAGTCTTGTGATGACTTCGTCGTTATTTTTTTAGGTTGCGACACCATGGATTTAAATTACGATTGCGAATGCGTTTTTGATCATGTCATATCTATCGTGGTTGCAGAATTAATGAATGTTACTGCGATCAATTGTGGTAAATATCGGCGACAGAAGGAACCAAAATCTGAAAATAACGATCGTAACATCACATTGTGATCACTATTTAAATTCCTGAAAAATACATAAAAGACTACATAAACCTACCCATTATTATATATATATATATACACACTTATACATGAGCGAGATCCATAATTTATAGGACACAAGAAGAAATAAAGAGTTTACTGCTGTTATATGTTTTCTTGCAAACCCTCTCCTACATGATGTTGTTGCTATGTACCGATTATACCATTACCGAATAATAATAAAACATATATAAAAAAAACAATATATAAAAAAAATTACAAAAATGAATTTCACTATATGTATATATATATATAAAAGAACTTACAAGAAACAAATATATAAACTTACTTTAAACTTGCATATAACAGATTACACAGAACCAAATATACGAACACTTATAGAAATTGATTTGAACAAATTAATATCGAGTCAAGGTTCCACCTCTGACCTTAAGACGAATTTTGCCTGCCTCTAAGGTGCTTGCAGATGTATGCAAATCGTCTCCTAGGCCTCCTCGATAACGTTGCTCTAGAGGGCACACTTGAAGCAACTCAGGGAACCAAGAAAATGTTAGACTCTCTCTCAACACAGCAAAGAAACCAGAGGAAGAAAATTAATTTTCTATTATGAAAATCTGTGAATAAAACAGACATTAGATGTCTGTATTTATAGAAGAATAGAGGACTGTTCGGAACAGTCAAGATTGTTTGAATGAATCGGTTCAGACAACAGACAGCAGACAACTCTGTTGGAACAGACACGAACCGATTCGGTTCAAACCGAATAGACACACAAATTCGGTCCTAAACCGAACGGACAGAAACTATTCAGAAAAAAATAAAGTTGGTTGGATGGTTGGGTAGCAAAAAGAAAGATACTGACCCAAGCCCAAGCCCGATCCGATCCGGCCTGGCCCAACCCAAGCCCGGCTTGGCGGCAGTGGCGCGAGCGCGTGTGTGGTCTAGCCCAAGTTGTGTAGGTCTTCACCACCACAAAATTTGGGTGCCCCTTAGGGCCCAACCCAACATGGAACACTAGCTTATAAAAACTATAAGCTAAAGTCAAACTTTGTTCTATGTGGGATTGACAACCAATCACACCTTCAACCAACTTTCTTCCTCTTCAAGTGAGTGTTTAATGAGACTAATTTCTCATTCAATTTTGATATCAGTTGTGTATGTTAAAAATACACCGTGTATGTAGTTACTACAACCTATGTATTTGCATATGTATTTTGTATATGTACACCCAAATAATACATTGATATCCAACAATCCCCAACATGAATGGAAACTGTCTGAATAAATCGACAAACTGACTCAAAATTTGAGAGAGAGTAACTTTGAAAAGTAATTGTATTAGGATAGGTAGCTTTTGACTTTGAACCTTCCATAGCGATAACTATCATATTTACTCGGCTAACTAGTAAACATGATGTCTTGAACTATTCAACCTTTCATGTAAACCAAGACAATAGGTATCACGCAATTTGATAACTCGTATAATTATATAGTTCTTAGTTATGTTTTATTATTGTTTTGTGTCAAATACGAGTTATTATTGCTTAGTATAATTGTGTTTATGATATTTTATATTTTTATGTAATTTGGTGTTTTTCACGAGTTTTTTTGAGTGATTTCAGATTACTAGGTTAAATCAACAATTAAGGGCAAATCCAGTTCAGTTCCAGTTCCGACACTTTTTGTCATATCCGCTATATCTGGAGTTTCAATGAAGCAATAAGGCTGAAATTTTTACAGTGCATAGTTAAGAGGCATATCTATCTTTTTCATGTTTTACACTTCTTGAAACGGAGTCGTTTTCCCTACCGAAATCAACCATCAAGTTGGCTGATGTGCAATGACGTCTGTTCTGCACCGTTTTGGTATTTTGACCATATCTTCCGATCCACATGAGCAAAGGATCTGATTCCAACGGCTATGGATCAGTAACTGATAGGGGAATATTTTTCTAGAAGACCATTTGATCAGATCGAGCCTCCAACATTGACAAAATCGACCATCAAGCTGGCTGATCAGAATTGTCATACAACATGACGAAAATTGTTAGAAAAATGCACCCACCTATTATACCTACCTTTGAAATTTATAAAGCTTGTCTCTTGTCATTTAGCTCTCCAAAATGTGTATAAATAGAGGGCCTTGGATGAGTATTAGGATACATTATAGATTGGTAGGATATTAGCCATTGTAAAAAAATTCTCTAAGTTTTCTTCTTTTTTCCTTTCTCTAGTTTTCTTTTTCTTTATTTACTTATGCTTCTTACATTTCTTTTCATTTTTAGTATGTGTTGCTAATCATATTGTTGAGGTGATGAGGTGAAGCTCTTGGTAAATGCTAAGGTTAGTCTCTTAAACATGAGCTAAAATGAATCATCATTTATAAACACTAGTATAGATAATATTTTCTTTTGGTTTAAAATCATACTTGCAAAGTAGGGATCTTGATTCATTATTGACAATGAAAATGGCACAATAAATGCTTGGTTTCATAACCTTGATTTGTTGTAGACATATACCTTGGCATAAGGAATGCTTGGACTCTTTTTGTGAGTTTTGAGGACACCAAATGAACATAATATCATATGCTATGGACGTTGGACAATTTGGACTGAATTGCTAAACCTTCCGATTGGAATTTCTCTTATGTGTGAATTTCAATTGTGTAATAAAACAAGATTAATCTTAGCATAACACCAAGAGTGGATTCTCTAACCTCAACATCTTTTCTTATTGTTTTTATATCTTGTTTAATTTTTTTTTTTTATTTTGTTTATTTTGTTCTCTAATATATTGTTTATCTTGTTTTGTTGTTGATTCCCTAATATCTTGTTTACTTTCTTTTTCTTATATATTTATAAACTTATACTTACTAATACGCTTCCCTGTGGTTCGACCTCGGACACCCGAGAATTTATTACTTGAACATAACCTGCACTTGGGTTTACAACTCTTAATTGAGTCTCCATCAAGTTTTTGGCGCCGTTGCCGGGGAGGCAATACTAAGTATATACGTTTATAAGTATATTTATTTTTATTGGCTGGTTATACCGCCTAATTTTCTATATATACCGCCTAATTTTCTATATATTTATATTGTATATTAACTTTGTTTTATTTGTATTGGCTGGTTATACCGCCTAATCTGTATATTAACTTTGTTTTATGTTTGTTTGGCGACGTGATTTTAGATCTCGTCGTTTAGTTAGATTTTATTGTGAAACTTTTTCAGGTAATCTTTCTAATACAACTCCTACCATGGCTGACAATGAAAGTGTTCATGCTGAAGATGAGAACAGACAAGTACGCACCATGCGTGACTACTTGCAACCAACTCGAAGCTCATCACCCTCTTGTTTTATTTTTCCTCTCAATGCAAACAACTTTCATTTTAAACCAGGTATGATAGCTTTGCTTCCAAATTTCCATGGGTTAGAATCGGAAAGTGCTTGCTCGTTTCTAAAAGACTTCGAAGATGTATGTGTCACCTTTAATGACCAACAATGTACAAATGAAATTGTTAAGCTAAAATTATTTCCTTTTTCTTTAAAAGATAAAGCAAAAATTTGGCTTCATAATTTAAAACCAAGGTCAATTGGCACATGGCAAGAATTACAAACTGAGTTTCTAAAGAAATTTTTCCCAGCACATAAAACTACTGCTTTGAAAAGACAGATTCAAAATTTCAATCAAAATCAAAATGAAGCATTTTTTCAGTGCTGGGAGCGTTTTAAAGATTTGTTAAGTTCTTGTCCATATCATGGTTTTGAAAAATGGCGTCTTATTAGTTTCTTTTATGAAAGTTTAACTCCCGAAACTAAACAATTTGTTGAAACAATGTGTAACGGTGAGTTTCTAGAAAAAGAACCTGAAGAAGCCTTTGACTACCTAGACCATTTGGCAGATAACTCTCAAGCCTAGCACACAGATAATTCTTCTGAAAGTTCCAATAGATCTAATCTTGTTTCTAACAGAGGTAAATATCATTTTAGTCAAGAAGATGAGATAAAAGCTAAAGTAGCTAATTTGGCTAGAAAGATTGAAGCCATGGAACTTAGAGAAGTAAAAGAAGTCAAAACGGTTAAAAATGAAGAAAGTTGTGGAATTTGTGAAATCATGGGACACCCCACTTCTGAATGTCCAAACATTCCCATTCTTAAAGAAGCGTTGCATGATCAAGTAAATTCCATAAACACATTTAAAAAGCCTTTTCCTTCTCCTTACTCTCAAACGTATAACCCTGAATGGAGAAATCATCCCAACTTCAGTTGGCGGAATAATAATCATATTCAGGTACCACAATCTCAAAAGCCGGGCAACACTTTTTCCTATCAACCTTCACGTGTACAAACCTTGGAAGAGACATTGCAAGCATTCATGCAAACACAAGCAAATGTGAATAACCAAACTTCACAGGACATCAATGAGATCAAAAACACCTTGTCCACATTGACAGCTTCATTATGCACTCAAGAAAAAGGTAAGTTTCCTGCTCAACCTCAGCCTAACCCTTCTACTCAATGTTTTGTTTCTTGCTCCAATGAAACTCAACAGGAAAATGCCAGTTCTATCACAACTCTTCGAAGTGGAAAGCCAATTGACAAAAACATTCCATCAAAAGACCAAGATCCTCCTTCCCCTCCGAAAAGTAACGGTAAGGATGATGGTAAGTCTGAACTTCTTGAAAATTTGGACAAAGAAAAAGGTATGCATCCTGCTCCTTTTCCTCAAAGGTTGCAAACAATAAAGAATTTGAATCAAAATGCAAAAATTTATGAACTTTTCAAACAAGTTAAGATTAACATTCCTTTATTGGATGCAATCAAACAAGTTCCATCTTATGCTAAATTTTTGAAGGACATGTGCACATTTAAAAGAAAACATAATGTACAAAAGAAAGCATTTCTGACGGAAAGTGTGAGCTCAATCATTCAGCACCTTACTCCACCAAAATTCAAAGATCCTGGATGTCCAACAATCTCATGCATCATTGGAAACACTAGAATAGAATGTGCATTGCTTGATCTTGGTGCTAGTGTTAATCTTTTGCCTTTTTCTGTTTATCAACAGTTAGGTTTAGGTGAACTCAAGGAAACACCTGTTACACTTCAACTAGCTGATCGTTCTGTAAAAATTCCTCGAGGGATAGTTGAAGATGTTTTGGTTCAAATTGATAATTTTTACTTCCCTGTTGATTTTATTGTTTTGGACACACATCCTGTTTCAAATCCAAATGTTCAAATTCCTGTTATATTAGGCCGTCCATTTCTTGCAACTTCTAATGCTCTGATAAATTGCAGGAATGGTATTTTGAACATTTCTTTTGGAAATATGACTTTAGAATTAAATGTGTTCAACATTTGCAAGCAACCTGGTGATGATTCAGAAGTACATGAAGTGGATTTCATTGAAGAACTTGTTCATGAACATCTCACCACTACCACATTCCATGATCCTTTAGAAGCTTATTTAATTGAATGTGAGTTTGATAATGCTTCAGAAATTTCACACACAGATTCTTTGTTAAATTCTTTTCAGGATAAGCATCGTTGGAAACAAAAGTTTGAGGAACTCCCATCACTCACAAATGTCACTGTACCATCAATTATTGAACCGCCCAAGCTGGATTTAAAACCATTGCCATCCGAGCTAAAATATTCCTTTTTGGGAAAAATTCCTTCTCAATGGAGCCCCCAAGATAAAAGGAAGTTTCTGAATGAGGTAAAGAAGTTCTACTGGGATGACCCTTACTTGTTCAAATATTGTCCTGATCAAATTTTTCGAAGATGCATTCCCGACAATGAGGTAAGTAGTGTAATTAAGTTTTGTCATTCCGAGGCATGTGGTGGTCATTTTTCATCAAAGAAAACTACTGCAAAAATTTTACAGTGTGGATTTTACTGGCCAACTTTATTCAAAGATGCATATGAGAATTCTAAAATTCATAAAGAAAGAACTAAAGCCTTTCATGACAAGTTAATTTCAAGAAAAACATTTGATGTTGGGCAAAAAGTTCTACTTTATAATTCTAGACTTCACATATTTCCTGGTAAGTTGAGATCAAGATGGACTGGCCCATTTGTGGTTAAGCATGTGTATCATTATGGAGCAGTTGACATTGAGAATCCTCAAAATGGTAACGTATTCAAGGTAAATGGACAAAGACTCAAACTCTTTTTGGAAAATCATGTTACTCAAGAAGAGGTTGTTTTTCTTTCTGATCCTTGTTTTGAAAATAACTAGATGTAAATATAATTTTTACTAATTTCCAAAAAAAAAAAAATAATAATAATACATTTTTTTTAACCCCGGTTAAATGGCGGATAACGGTACTCCGTGATTATTTAAGTCGGTTCCATCAGCTACCCACAAAACTGATATTGTATATAAATTTCTTTTTCATTTTCTTTTTCATTTTTTTTCAAGATGGATGATATTCTCACAAGATTGCAGAAACGATTTCCTCCTTTTCCTCGAAATATTTTACTGAAGCTTTACCAAGTTCGATTTGAAAGATTAAGAATGCTTATGCACAAAGGGATTCCTGAAGACATACGTTGGATAATTGAAGCCAAGGTACGTGAAGATGAATATCTTCCTGTTTTGCATTTACCAGGTACAGGTAGAAGCACTTTTGCAAAGAAGCGACGAGCAAAGCGCATGAGTTCAAATTGCCACAAATGTGCACGATGGACGTGTAACGGTAAATGTCGTTCTATTGGGATTCCGTCCTCTAATCGAGATGATAAAATTGAATTCATTAAGGATGGACTGAGTAAGGATAATTTGGGTAATATCCAACTTTCTCTTGAGACGCATCCTAGTGGAGACGTACAAAGAGAAATTCTTGATTTATGGCCGCAATTCCAAAGGGAATGGCAACATCTTGGGAATCTGATGTTAAAAGACCCTGTTTGCCCGTTTGTAAGAAAACTGGATGGGAAGCATATCCTCGACTCATAGAAGGCGTTTAAGCCGTTTCTGGACGTAAAACCAGAGGAAGATGTGAGCCACAATCACAACTACAATAAATGACTTCTCAACTTTTGGTTTGATTTGCAATAACTTTATTTCGGTTTAATTTACATGTTGTTAGATTTGTGTAATTATTCTCGTTTTTTTTTGCATTGGTCTTTTACGGTTGATTTTTCTTCTCTTTTTGATTTTCTTCCTGAAATCACGCAAAAATCTTTTGTTAGGTTAACATTTTCTTCTGACAGGTCAAATACACTTTCGGCGACATTATTACTCTTGTCTGATTCACTACTCAGTCTTCTATATATTACACCATGTACTCATTCTCTTTCAGGCACTCAAAAAAAAAATGGAAAGTACTTCGTCCCAGCGCATTGAAAAAATTTGTGTCTTTGGAGGTGCTTATCCAGGGAAAAATAAAATATTCGCTGATGAAGCCATAAGAGTTGGAGTAATACTTGCCCAACAAAAGATCCAGTTGATTTATGGAGGCGGTAGTTCGGGTTTAATGGGAGCAGTCGCTACAGCAGCACATGCCGGAGGAAGTCCAGTTCTAGGAATCGTGCCAAAACTATTCACAGGTTTTTGTGGACCTACCTTGGGTAAGGAAATACAAGTCTGGAGTATCCCTGAACGGATGACAATCATGTACCATTCTGCCGATGCATTCATTGCTTTACCAGGAGGTCTGGGTACATTGGAAGAAATAGTTTGCGTGGCTTCTTGGTCATCTTTGGTCACAAATAAGAAACCCATTGGTTTGCTTAATATTAATGGTTATTTTAGTAATTTGCTTTCATATTTAGATAATGCTGTGGATAATGGATTCATGTTTTCAGAGGCAAGGAGAACCATAATTTCTGCTACAACCATTGAAGATTTACTCAAAAAGCTCCAAGCTTATGAGTATTTATCTGCTACGGTTGTTTCGCAAACGCTCGGAAAAAGAAAAAGAGATATGGACGAGCAAGGAGTGGATTGCACTCTGTCTTTGTGACATTATCTAACATTTTTTTTGTTGTGTCTCAGTTATAATAAGTGGTTAGCAACCTCTGCAGGTAATATATCCTAAATTCTACCTTTAGTAGGGGGTAAGGGACATATTTTGCTAATTTCAAAAAAAAAAAATTTTGATGTGTTTTAAGCCATTTAGAAGTATTCATTCTGAACAAGGTCTGAGTAAGGGAGACTTGAGACATACCTTGTCAGTTTGATTTCTTCTTTCAAAAAAAAAAATTTGTTGTGTTTTAAGCAATTTAGAAGTATTCATTCTGAACAAGGTCTGAGTAAGAGAGACTTGAGACATACCTTGTCAGTTTGATTTTAATCTTTTTATGTTTACTTGTTAATTTTTGTTAAGTATTTTAGGATTAATTAGGTTGCATGAGTTTGTTTTGTTTTGAGTCTTAGTTATTCCTATTCTTATGTTATTAGTTCTTTTCTCTTACACATGATTCTTTCATTTGGGTTAATAGACTTACATTGAGGACAATGTAAGAATTAAGTGTGGGGGGAACGATTTAGGATTTCTTTTATTTTTGTCTACTATTTTTTTTATGAGTCTTTATTATTATTATTATTTTTTTAATGTGTTCTAGTTCCTTTTTAATACAATGATGAGATATGAATTGCATAAGTCTAAAACAGATTTATTAGTGAGAAGATTTTCATGAGAATTGAGCTTGATGTCAACCTTTTTATGAGCCAATGTTAATATGATATGTTGATTGAGAAATAAGCATGTTTAGACTTAATCTGACTTGTATAATCATCCTTGTGAGTTTTTGAGCCTATAATGATTGATGCATTATACAAATCAATCTAATTTCTTTCTTGAGTGCTCTTATGATTACATGATTCTCTAGAACTTGCTTTAAACCGTTTGAGACTATATTGATACATGTGACAACATGAATATGATAGAGGCATTAGGATTATAACCAGAGCCAAACAGCCATCCATTATTAATGTTCTAAGAGAACATCACCACTAGTGAGCCAATTTGAGCCTACATTAAATATGCTATTTTATTGGTAACCAGAACTTACACCTAGCCTAAATATACTTATATCCTTACCCTTGTTCTAAAGATGGATTATATATTTTGAGACATATTGCAAAAACAAGGGATACTTTTTGAAAATTTGGGTTAGAACGAAAGATAAGTGTGGGGGAGGAGAGAGGCAAAAGTCAAGAGAAAAAAAAAGGGATCATTGTCAAATACATTCCCATGTTAAAAAAAAAAAAAAAAAATCTTCTCTTGAACTTCTAGTTAAAGTAAAGAAAAAGATGTTACAAAGTTGGTTAGAATGAAGCAAAGGCTCAACATGAATACTTAGCCTATGTGACTATGTACTTGTAAAGAGTTTTGAGAAATTTATTTGTATGATCTTATTATGTCTCTAAACTCTATGAACTCTTTGAAACCTTTGTGATATCTTTATCCTTTTGTTCTTTAACCATATTATAACCCTTTGGTCCCATTACAACCTTGAAAAAAGACCTCTTGATTTATGAAGTTGTATGATCTAAATAGTGGAGAATAGGTGGACAAGCAAGCATATGGTAGAACTGTTTTCATGAGATTGATTGAGTGTAAACACTTTACCACTACTTTAAAGAGTGAAAATCATGAGAGTATAGTGAGAAGTTGAGATTAAGTTGAATATGCACTATTTTGATTGAAATATGTTATGTTAATATTGGCTTAACTCATTTATTTACATTCAAGCATGAATTTTTGTGAAATTCTTTGAGCTATTGATTAGTTTAAAAGACTTGTTCAAAGATTGTCTCTAATTTATATTGAAAGGATTAGGAGTAAATATTTTTAGTGTATGTAGTTTACTTATATTTTAGTTTTTCAATGTTTGTGGGTATCGTTCTAGCAAACCCTCACGAGACTAAACTCGTCCACTAGGGACACCTAGGGGTTTAAAGGCTTGTGTCACATGCTAAGTGCCACCGTGATTTCCAACGAAAATGGATTAGATTAGATTTTCTTATTTTATTTTTATTGAGTCGTTGCTAGGGACTAGCAACAATCTAAGTGTGGGGGTGTGATAACTCGTATAATTATATAGTTCTTAGTTATGTTTTATTATTGTTTTGTGTCAAATACGAGTTATTATTGCTTAGTCTAATTGTGTTTATGATATTTTATATTTTTATGTAATTTGGTGTTTTTCACGAGTTTCTTTGAGTGATTTCAGATTACTAGGTTAAATCAACAATTAAGGGCAAATCCAGTTCAGTTCCAGTTCCGACACCTTTTGCCATATCCGCTATATCTGGAGTTTCACTGAAGCAATAAGGCTGAAATTTTTACAGTGCATATTTAAGAGGGATATCTATCTTTTTCATGTTTTACACTTCTTGAAACGGAGTCGTTTTCCCTACCGAAATCAACCATCAGGTTGGCTGATGTGCAATGACGTCTGTTCTGCACCGTTTTGGTATTTTGACCATATCTTCCGATCCACATGAGAAAATGATCTGATTCCAACGGCTATGGATCAGTAACTGATAGGGGAATATTTGTATAGAAGACCATTTGATCAGATCGAGCCTCCAACATTGACAAAATCGACCATCAAGCTGGCTGATCAGAATTGTCATACAACATGACGAAAATTGTTAGAAAAATGCACCCACCTATTATACCTACCTTTGAAATTTATAAAGCTTGTCTCTTGTCATTTAGCTATCCAAAATGTGTATAAATAGAGGGCCTTGGATGAGTATTAGGATACATTATAGATTGGTAGGATATTAGCCATTGTAAAAAAATTCTCTAAGTTTTCTTCTTTTTTCCTTTCTCTAGTTTTCTTTTTCTTTATTTACTTATGCTTCTTACATTTCTTTTCATTTTTAGTATGTGTTGCTAATCATATTGTTGAGGTGATGAGGTGAAGCTCTTGGTAAATGCTAAGGTTAGTCTCTTAAACATGAGCTAAAATGAATCATCATTTATAAACACTAGTATAGATAATATTTTCTTTTGGTTTAAAATCATACTTGCAAAGTAGGGATCTTGATTCATTATTGACAATGAAAATGGCACAATAAATGCTTGGTTTCATAACCTTGATTTGTTGTAGACATATACCTTGGCATAAGGAATGCTTGGACTCTTTTTGTGAGTTTTGAGGACACCAAATGAACATAATATCATATGCTATGGACGTTGGACAATTTGGACTGAATTGCTAAACCTTCCGATTGGAATTTCTCTTATGTGTGAATTTCAATTGTGTAATAAAACAAGATTAATCTTAGCATAACACCAAGAGTGGATTCTCTAACCTCAACATCTTTTCTTATTGTTTTTATATCTTGTTTAATTTCTTTTATTTTATTTTGTTTATTTTGTTCTCTAATATATTGTTTATCTTGTTTTGTTGTTGATTCCCTAATATCTTGTTTACTTTCTTTTTCTTATATATTTATAAACTTATACTTACTAATACGCTTCCCTGTGGTTCGACCTCGGACACCCGAGAATTTATTACTTGAACATAACCTGCACTTGGGTTTACAACTCTTAATTGAGTCTCCATCACAATTCTTTTTCGAACATCTTCGGTTCTTACGGTTGTGTCCATTTTGGCCCCGAACACTTCCTGGTTTCTATGAGTACTCTAGAGAATTTAGCCTAATCAATTCTCATAGAAGCAGCCACGTTTCTTATTCATAATAGGTGATTACTTATTAAGAGTATCCTACAATACCCCACTTGATTTTATGAAGCTATAAGAATCATTAAAAGCATAGCTTATCCTAACTCCTTTGCAGGTAGCACTTATTCATCATAAGAATGGATTAGAGTGTTTAACTCTTTTAGTGCTCACACTAAGTTAACATAACTCGGTTGTCCCTTTGAACCTAGATCTTGGGATCTCCAATCAGCTAGGTTGGGTTGCCATTATGAAATTTTAATTTATAGGTTTAAGACCCATTTCCCTCGATGATTTTTCTACTTGCTCTCTTGTTAAACCTTTCGTTAGCGGATCCGTAGTATTATCCTTTTATTTTACATAATCAATAGAGATAATCCCATTTGAGAGCAACTGTCTAATGGTATTGTGTCTTCGACGAATGTGTCGAGATTTACCATTATACAAACAACTCTGTGCCTTACCAATTACTTATCACAATGTACACAAATTGCAGGCACAAGTTTCGGTCAACATGGAATATCTTCTAAAAAAATTCGAAGCCATTCTGCTTCTTCTCTAGCTTTATCTAAAGCTATAAACTCAGATTTCATGGTGGATCTGGCAATACATGTTTGTTTAGAAAATTTCAAACTGCAGCTCCTCCAATAGTAAAGATAAATCCGCTAGTGGATTTCAAATTTTTAGTATCGGATATCCAGTTTGCATCAGTGTACCCTTCAAGTACAGCTGGATATCTTGTATAGGGCAGTCCAAAATTTGAGGTGTATCTCAAATATCTGAGTACCCTCACAATGACCTTCCAGTGATCCATTCCAGGATTACTTGTGAATCTACTAGTTTGCTAACTGAGTAAGGTATGTATGATCTTGTACAATTCATGAGATACATGAGATACATGAGACTACCAATTATACGCGAATATTCAATTTGAGAATTGCGTCACCAATATTTTTTTTAGATGTTCAGCAATTAAATCAAATTGAAAAAAAGATTGGGTTTATATAATTTCATAACTTATTCAAATATTGTGAAGTTCACAAATATGGAACATATACAGACCATTTTCTGAATATTATAGGAAAAACAAACATTGTTTTTCGTATCTTGAAATTTTAAATACAATGAACATTAATGAGAATAAATCCTTCTTTAAGCATGAGTTTCATATGGGTGTCGACATTTCATGATTTTTTCACAACCTCTAGTATAAGGATTTGATGCGGGTGGCAAGCAATTCCCTCCTTTGCATGGAATTCCGTTACGACCCAGGGCCCCGTAGCTAATTACTCTTTCTGCATTTGCATCTCCAATCAAGATTAAGCCTACAAACAATGCACAAAAGCAAAAAACCATGATTTTCTTCTCCATAGACATATTTGAAGAAATTCAAAGAGAGGAATTGATTTCTAGATCTGTATATGCTTGTTCATATGTAGGAGAGATTGGATTTATATAATTTCATAATATATATATGTAATTTTCAAATATAGTAAAGGTTATTAAAAATAGAAAAACCATATATATCATTTTACTAAATAAAGTATCTATAATTTTTTTTTTTGTGTGGGGATTAATATAAGAATAACAGTGTCTGTTATAACATATTTATCCTTTAATAAAATAAACTCTTGTTATTAGCCATGCAATATTTAGTCAAATGACAAGCCTGACTTCACGTTTCAACAACAAAAGTGGTTTATTCTCAACTAAAATTTGAGACGCCAATTATCTGGGTGAAAAATAATATATATTTTTAATAAGAAGTTGTGCTTTCACTACAAACAAATTGCCATATACTGACGGTTATCTATACCGACGGTCAAACTCCGTCGGTAAAAAGTATCTATTCTGACGGATTTTTTTAACCGTCAGAATATACATAACATATACCGACGCCCCACTAGTCCGTTGCTATAGGTATACCTATACCGACGGTCAATGAAAAACCGTTGGTATATACTACAAACAAATGGTAAAATACTGACAATCATCTATACCGACGGTCGCGATCCGTAGGTAAAAAGTTTCTATTCCGACGGATTCTTTTAACCGTCAGAATATACATAACATATACCGACGCCCAAAGTATCCGTTGCTATAGGTATAGCTATACCGACGGTCAGTAGAAAACCGTTGGTATATACACCACAAACAAATTTAGGGTTTATACTGACACTCATATATACCGACGGTCCGTTCCGTAGGTAAAAAGTGTCTATACGGACCATATACCGACGCACAAAATCTCCGTTGCTATAGATATATCTATAGTGACGGTTAATGAAAAACCGTTGGTATAGGGCTATCTTTTACCGACGGTTTTTTTATTTTTTTCTGTCAGTAAAAGTCGGAGAATTTCAATTGTTTAAGACTATACGACGTCGTTTTTTCTTATCGATCGAGCATAGAAAGGGTTGAGTTTCATTTGTTTCATTTGCTTACTGATCGAGCATAGAAATTTAGGGCCCGACCCGAATAATATATAAAAATATTAATTATATTTTATAATTACCCCACCCAGTAAACCAGTAAAAAATAAAATAACCTTACACAATTACACTCTCAAATTCTCATGCCCCATCAGAACTCAACCCTAATTTTCCCATTTCAATCTCCTTTATTTTACAAACCCAGCCGTCCGACGCTTCCCCTAAAATATCCTTTCATTTTTACACTAAAAAATCCATTTCAATCTCTTCGATCTTCACCCATTTGCTTGGATTTGCAAACTTCATTCCATTGTTTCTGTAAGTTTCATTTCTTTTTTACTTGGTTCCCAATCTGTAAGTTTTATTTCTTTTTTACTTGGTTCCCAATCTGTAAGTTTCATTTCTGTAACCGATTGTGTTAGGTTTTGTATAGGGACGATTTTCAATGTTTTGTTTTTAAAAATTCAAATAATAAAAAAGTACAGAAGAAAGAAAATTGAAAATCCGATCGCCTTTATAAAAATAAAAAAGAAACTCGATTCGTTTCTCTACTCAATTTCACCAGATCTAATTTCCCGCAATTTTCATTTATCGATCCCAAAAAACAAACAGCAAACCCTAAAAAGACCAAAAGAGGGGAAAAAAGAAAATAAAAAAGCTAAGTTCTGATTCGAATTAGAAAATATTAGGAAACGAATTTGATTTAATCGAAGGAAAATTTTATTTTTGTTATTTAAAAAAAAAAAAATTCTGTTATGGCCGACGCCCTCACCGTGATTCCCGTCTCCGTTCTCCGTAATCTCTCCGACAAGCTGTACGAGAAGCGCAAGAATGCCGCCCTTGAGGTTTTTTTTTTCGCTTTTCTTTTTGAATTTCCATGGAATTTAATTTCTAGGTCTTTTTTTTTTTTTTTGAATGATTGAATTGCTTAAATTTTTGTTATCATAATTATGTGTAGGTTGAAGGAATTGTGAAACAGCTGGCGTCGTCGGGAGATCACGAGAAGATATCGGCGGTGATCAATTTGTTAACCACGGAATTTACCTACTCGGCACAAGCCAATCATCGTAAGGTCGGTGAATGATGAATAATTTTGTGAATTTTGAAACTTTGTACGAGTTTTTGTATGTATTTAATTTGAATTTTGGCTTAGTTTTGTTAAATTCTGGTAGTGTGTTTATGTAGGGAGGATTGGTAGTGTGTTTTTGTATGTATTTAATTTGAATTTTGGCTTAGTTTTGTTAAATTCTGGTAGTGTGTTTATGTAGGGAGGAAACTAAACTAAACTAAACTAAAGTCTATATTGGTGAATTTCGATGGTTTGTCAGATTTGGTAGGGGATGCAGTGATGCTCAATCTCATTCTTTCAGTAAGGGAGTTTTACCATAGGTGGTATGTTTCTCTTGGTTGCTTCTGTTGCCAGAATTTTTCTTAGTCATTCTCCGGTCGGAGATATTTAGCTTCACCTTGAGAGGCTCTAACTCGGTCTTAAAGCTAATAAGGGAATGAGTATTAAAGATCATCATTAATTCTGAGCTTGGTCTGTTTGCAACTTAGCTTAGCTAAGAAGTATTGGTTTAGGGTTTGGGTTTGGGTCATATGACTTTAAAATTATTGGTAGCAGAGGAAATCTTATTTGATACCTTTGAATATTCACGTGTCAGTTGGTAGCAGTGTTGCTAATTGGTTTTTAAGCACCTATTAATTGCATTATGTTTCATCATTCTGAAAGCATAAATGTTAAGTTAGTGTTTATTCAACTATAGTTTAATTTGTTTTGTTTTGTAATGCTGGATGCATGTTAAATAATGTATTAGTATAAGAGATTAATTTGTACTATATATGGAAAGTCCTGTTTGTTGTAGAAACGCTGCTTTGCTTCCGCATTTTATAATTTCCTGGATACTCTTCTTTATCTGTAGGTTGCTCTGCTGTAATGTATTCCGCTATTAAATCTCTTAAGAAGTTTGCTTATGGGAAAATAACCAACTTGAGGCATGATCTTAATTTCCTTACTATATAACATTTTGAGGGTTGATATTGCTGAAACAACTAGCTAGTTTGACTTTAATTTCTATGATGTCAAATGGGTCTACTGTTTCTTCTAATTACCAACTGTCCTCTATTTTATTTTTTATTTGGTTTTTCTTTTTCCTCCTCTCCTCTTCACCTGTACTATACTAGTTTTCCTTGTTTTAAGTTTATGTATATATATCTCTTACATTGGGTCGGTCTTTCCTTTTTCAAAGTTTGTAATGAGTTTAGAGCCTGGTTGTGTTGTTGTAGTAGTCTAAGTTAATGAAAATGAAGATGGTAAACTACTTGATTATTTTATTCTTCTATATTGACTTCATTACTTAATTGCTGCACATTGGTTAATATTTGTCAATTTTATGCAGATGCTGCTCCATAGGAATATTCATGAGATTTGGATTGCTTATTTCACTGTATTATGACTTTAGCTTGCGACTTCTATTTATCTTGTAAAAGTTATATAATTAAGACAATTTATTTGTAATTTTTATTTTAAATATATTAAAATATTTTGTACTTTCTTATAATGGTTTTTGTACTTTCTTATAATGTATTTCTTATCTTGGATTAAATTATAAATATATCAATATTAATAATTGAAAATATGAAAAAAATTTATTTTTACTGACCTCTATACTGACAGTTCATATAACAACAAAAAATATATAGTATACTGCTGGTGTAAACCGTCAGTAAATTTACGACAAACTGTCGCTATAGGTTAATTGTATATTTTACATTTTAATCTATACCGACGGACGAAAAAAAAATCGTCGGTATATGTATATCAATGGTATCTATACCGACGGATACAAAATCCATCGGAATAGATACGGTATAGATGCGATACCTATACCGACGGATACAAAAGCCGTCGGTATAGATGCGATTTTTATACCGATGGATACAAAATCCGTCGGTATAGATACGGTACCTATACCTACGGCTACAATAGCCGTCGGTATAGATGCGATATCTATACCAACGGATACAAAATCTGTCGGTATAGGTCAAAGCAAAAGGGGCTATCCCAACATAGGCTATACCGACGGTAGTAACACTAGTGACGCCTAAAACCGTCGGTATAGGTTATACATCCTATTCCGACGGTCACCTTTTCCGTCGGTATAGGTCTATACCGACGAGGGTTTTACCGTCGCTTGATTTTTTGTCGGAATAGTCATTTTGACCGTCGGTATAGGGTTTTAGGACTTTTAGCGACGGATTTTGGAGTTTTACCAACGCTTTTTGGACCGTCACTATATGGCAATTTGTTTGTAGTGTTTTGTAAAAAGAAAAAGAAAGAAAAGTGGGTAATTTTAAAAAAAAAAATGAATAGACACGTATATCTTTAATTTTAATTTTTTATACTTTTCTTTATAACTTAGTGGCATCACACATCTAAATGAAGGGCAAGTATTGTTTGTATGACCTTTGATTTCATATCTCTCTACAAATTTTGGCATCCCATGGCAGATTGACATTGACAATTATCATATTTGTAAATCTTAGAGAATACCATGAATTTAAATTACGATTGCTAATGCGTTTTTGATCGTGTCACATTTATTATGGTTGCGGACGTAATGAATGTTATTGCGGTCAATTATGGTAAATATCGACATAGAAAGAACTGAAACATTGAAATAACGATCGTAACATTGTGTTGTGACCGTTATTTAAATTCCTAAAATATACATAAAAAAACATAAACCTTCCCATTATTATATTATTATATATATATACTTATACATGAGTGACATCCATAATTTATAGGACAATAAGAAATAAAGAGTTTGCGGTTGTTATATGTTTTCTTGCAAACCCTCTCCTACATGAACATGTGTAACAAATAATATTATAACTTCATAGAAATTTTTTCTCATTTCAAAGCTAGAGCTAGAGGTGTTTATAGGTCGGGTCGAGCCGGACTTATATATGGTATCAACATTATATTTGTTTGTCTAAAACTTGCTGGACCCTAAATATGTGCCTCAAGTTCTGCCCAAGTCCGTCCATATTTGTAAACGGATAGTCCAAACTCGTTTAGGCCCTCACATATTATTTTTTTCTTATTTTTTTAAATTTTTTATTTAATCTTCAATAATTTTATATTTTTTCTTTTATTAAGTTTTTAAACATGAACAACTTAACATATTTTTTAATGTTTACACTATTATATTACATATATATATTTAATCTTTATATGATATAAATTACATAATATATATTAAAAAAACTATATTATATAATAGGAAAACGAGCATGGCCAAGCTCGAACTTTGAATATTGGAACCAAGACCCAGCCCATTTTTTAAACGAGCCTCATTTTTTTTGCCAAAATTCATTTTTCGGGTCTAATATTTTTGTCCAAATTTTTTAAAATATGGACGGACTTTCGAATTTGGATGAATAATTCGATCTTTAAACAAATTTAATTAAAACCCACAAATTAATGTTTCCTCAAAATCAGGACCTAATTTTTCCCTTCTCTCTTCATTGAAGAAACAAAAACCTAACTCTAACATATATAAAGTTAACAGGTGGCTTTTCCTCCATCATTATCAGTCCCTGACATGTGCACCGCCCAAAATCATGCATGAAAAGGCCACTGCTTTAAAGCTCAATCCATATTCTTCAAATTTTGAAGCATAGAAATCCGTGGAAAATTGTTTTTTCGGAAAAAAAAAGGAAAACTAATTAATTTAGCAGCTCCTTAAGAGTGAAGGAGTTTACAAGATTCAAGACAAGTGTTTTTTGTCAGTTGAACACTAGTCTTATCTAAATAATTAAATCCCATGCAAAGCTAACAGACAAGCAATTGCTTTACACGTGTCAACATTCCAGATTGCCTTCAAAAACCCATTAAATTAGTGTAGTTTTTTGCACTTTGCTATTGCAAAATATGGAAGCTGAAAGAAACCAAATTGTACAAAAAAAAGTCATAATTAGTAAGAGATCAACTTTCTTGGGGAAGTTAAGGAAAGGGTGCATGAGAGGGAAAAGGGGTCCAGAAAATGCTATGTGCACATAAAGAGGAGTTGGGGCAAATGGGTAGCTGAGATTCGTGAACCAAACCTTGGAAATAGGCTTTGCCTTGGAACTCTCAACACTTCTTTTGAAGCTACACTTGCTTATTATGAAGCATCTAGAAAACTCTATATATGGTCTATCTGCTAAACTCAACTTGCGCATAGTACAAAATGATCGTAACATAATAATCGCAATGTAACAAAAATTAAAATATTTACATCGTATTTTATTCATTAAGTAATGATCGTAATATTATTAAATTTTTTGAAATATTATTAAATTTATGTCTGCAACAACTGTGACGTATTTCGAAATGCCTGTCACACCTGCAACCGCATCCACGAAAAAATCAACAATCGTGATTTAGAACTATTTACCTGCCTCATCAGGAACACCCATCTCTTACCTCTTTGCCTGAAAATTTTGTTAAGTCATGCAAAGAAACTAGCACGGCCATGAGAGAGCCTATGCAAAGTACTCTATCTGTTGTGGAATCTTCAGGTTCTAGCAGTGGGAGTTGTTTTCAAAGTGAAGAAAAAGAAACAAATATAGAAGGGTTTATGGGATCAAATTTAGGTGGTGATGAAGAGGAAGTCTTTTATTGGCCTCAGTTTTCATTAAAGAATAATGATCATTTCTTGGAAATGAATGATGATATTGAGGTTTTGATGGGTCAAGAGTTTAAGGATAATTGGGATATTGGAAATGAAAATGCTGGAATTCAGAGTCAATGGTTCTTTTAAACTTCTTTTAAGTGTAAATTTTTCAGGTTTTCTTGCATAGTTAAAGGCTTTAAGAGTTCCATAGGATGATGAAATAATGCATGGTTTGGGGTTTTTTTATTTATTTTTTAACTAGTTTTTTTAACCCGTGCACGGATTTTTTATTATATTTTTATATTTTTAAATTATTTTTAATTAACATTTTTATATTCTTTTGTAATATATTATAAAAATTAGTATGAATTACAAAAAACAAAACAATTTATTTCATTTCTATTTTCTCTTATTTTTATCATTTTCCCAATTCATCATAATAATCTAGAAAAATATATATATAATTTCATGTTAAAAAAATCATATTAATAAATCAAGATAAATTTAAATAATATTTAGGTTAAATGTTAGCTTGACTACATATTTTGCATCCTGAAAATTAAATTGATAACTTTATGTGGTCATGATAATTTTTTCATCAGATTATATATTTATTTATATTTCTTTCATAGTAAATTATGTTATTGACAATAAATTGAAATCATTGACAGTAATTGTGAGATGGGAAGGCCAATTAGCTACCTTAAAAATAGTTATATTGTTTTACTTTTCCTTCTATTATTGTAAAAATGAAACTTCCCTTATTTTCTAAGAATTAATTAATTTTTATTGATATTATTAAGTTCATTAAAATTCTATTACTATCTCAATGTACAACTAAAATTAACAAAAAAAAATTCTAGTATCGTTCATAACATAAGAATGAATGATATGCTACTTCACTTCTTTGAAATTCTTTTCCTATAAAAATGAAAATAGTTGAAAATTTCGTATAATAATTACGTTGACCTTTGAGAAAGTTATTGAATTTTGTCGACGAAAGTTACCTCAATATATGTAAAGCCTATACATTTGGATGTACTGAAAATTATCGGAAAAAAAAAACATATAGTAAATGAAATAATTAAAATGGGAAGTATTTAATATTGATTCATCAAAGTAATAGTATACCTTTCAAATAAAAATTGCAAATTGAAAAAAAAAAATAAAAAATTATGTAACATTTTATAGGCTTTGTAGACACATAATTTTGTCTAAACTCCCTAAATTAGGTAAATTCTTCCTTATACTTTTTTTAGAATGTAGAAAATCTCTTCTCATCTTGTAGATGGTCCTCCAACACTTGTGATTGGGAGTTTAGTTTGAAAAGTCAATCCAAAAAAGTCAACTCCAAAAAGTCAATCTCAAAAAGTCAACCACTAAAAAAGTCAACTCTAAGTCAAAATCAAGGTTTGGAGTTGAATTGAATAATGGTGAAAGAATTTTGATAATCCAAGGTCTACAACGAAAGATATGGAGTTCGGAAGAGGGATTGCGAAAATTTTAGTGTAGGGGAAGCCCTAATTCGGCAAATTTGGGGAAAAATACTTAAACGATCAAATTGTTTGAAATTGGAGGTTCTAAATGGAATATAATTAATGACTACGGGTATTGGAAGGGCCAATTGGAAGCAGAACCAAAAAAAGAGTCAATTTGGAAGAAAAATCGGAAATTAGGGTTTCAGTTAAAAAATGGTGAATTTTGCACATTTGAGGAAAAAGGCAAAGATGTCCCAATTCGGTGAAATTGAAGCCCCAGTTGATAAAGAATGAGTAAACGAGGATAGCCCAGGGCCTAGTTTGAAGTGAATCCAAGGAAAACCCTATTGGAGCAAAAACAGAGAAACAAAAAAATTCCCGAGTTTAAAAAGGGGAAAACTAAATCGGAGGGGAATTTGATCGTAAAAATTGGGAATTTTCGGACCATTGGGAATTTTCGGACCAACTCAAATTCAATATATGAAAAAGGCATTAGAAAAAGAAAATCCAAAAATCGGACCCGTTTCGATTAAAAACGAGGCTTTAGAGGTTGAAGGGCAATATTGAAAAATCCCAAAGATAATTCCGGGAAAAATAGCAAATGAGCTCGAAAAATTCTAAAAACTTGAAGTTCTGAGTTTTATAATTTTTGGAAGAAAAATCCGAAATCGGAGTTCATTTGAAAAATGGCAAAGTTCGAGTGCACTAAGCCGAAATTCCAGAAGATAATTTCGGGAAAAATGGCAAATGAGCTCTAAAAATTCTGAAAACTTGCAGTTCTGAGTTTTATAATTTTTGGAAGAGATCGGCGAAAAATAATCCGGAATCGGAGTTCATTTGAAAAATGGCAAAGTTCGGGTGCACTAAACCGAAATTCCAGAAGATAATTCCAGGAAAAATAGCAAACGAGCTCCAAAAATTATGAAAACTTCCAGATCTGAGTTTTATACATTTTTGGAAGAGATTGACGAAGAAAAATACGGAATCGAAGCTCATTTGAAAAATGGCAAAGTTCGGGTGCACTAAGCCAAATTCCAGAAGATAATTCCGGAAAAAATAGCAAACGAGCTCCAAAAATTTTGAAAACTTCCAGATCTGAGTTTTATATTTTTTGGAAGAGATTGATGAAGAAAAATCCGGAATCGGAGTTCAAATGAGAAAGGTGAATTTTGGGTGCCACTAACCGGAAAATCCAAGAGAAAATTCGGGAAAAATAGGAAACGAGCTCGAAAAAATCTGAAAATCTTCAGATCTCAATATGATATTTATTTGGATGGATTGGCAAAATAAAAAACAGATTTGGGGTCCGTTTGCACTAAAATCAAGTTTGAGGGGCCAAAGTGTAATTTTACCAAAGAAACCGAAAATGGTCAATTTGCAAATTAAAAAAGTTGAATGGCCTAGAAATTTCCAGGCCATTTCCAACCAGGAGCTGACTCAAAGAGGGAGTGTGATCATCATGGATCAAATGGCTAAGGATGGATAGCAAGATGACATTTTTACAAAGATTACATTCTCTACTACTTTGCCTACATGGCATTTTAAGCCAATAGGAAAGCTCCAATTTGCATGGCCATGTGAAGAGCATGTGAAGTTAATAAGATGATGCCAAATAGGATAAATAATGCCATGTAGGAGAATATTTTTGTAGTAGCCTCCATGATCTTGACAAATGGCAAAGATATTTTATAAGAGATAGGAGACACAAATGATTGAGGTGGCTTTTGTTAGCCAATGGGAGGTTAGAATTCCCTATTTTTAAGGGAAATGGGCATTTGAAGGGGACAAGCATTTGAAGGGGACATTTTTGGCCGTGTGGCAATAGATGTTGGAGGAGCATGGATTGCATGACAAGGGGTAAAAAAAGGAAAAGCAACACTCATACTCTCTAATACATAGGGTCGGCCATTCACATTCTAGGGGAAGAGGAATTTTTTTAAGGTTTCAAGATATTCTTGAGAGAAAAAAAGGGAAAAAAAGAAAAAGAAGAGAGGAGATGAGATGAGAGGAGGATTTTCTTTTTTGCTAAGGCATTTTCTTACTACTTTGATTTGGAAAGCTTAAGCTAGGTAGCTATTCTCTTCCTCCTCCATTATTTATTTTATGTTTTCATGTTCTCCTCCATGCTTTGGTCATATGATTTTATTATTCTTCTACTTATTTTTTTTTTCATGAAATAAAATTATTTCTCAAAACATGTTTCAAAATATTTCTTATTCTTTCTACCAAATAACAAGTTTTAACAATTTTTTTTCTATTTTTCCTAGCATTGGCCGAATGGCATAGCATGTTTGTGCTTGTGTTTTTGTTTGATCTTGCTTGTCTTGTTGATTGTGGTAGGGTAAATTCACCTATTTTTTGCTTCATGTTCATGCATTCATCTCATCACCACTTGATTTTTGACTTAAGCCAATCAATGGCTCAATGCCAAGCTCTCATGAGCATGCTTGTGGAAGATTAAAATTTGTCAAGTTGGATTTTCTAACTTTATGATTTTTTCTCATTAGGAAACCCTTGCCCATATTTTTAGAAATTTTTACCACTGATTGTAGGACCTTAGAGGAGTCTTTAACATTTTTATTCTGATTTTTGGACGTTTTTATCAAAGGTTTAAAAATGTTTTTTGGTTAAACAGTTTTTTACCCACTATTCTGTCTTTCATGAATTTCGGGTAGGTCATCCTTAGTCTAAAAATTAAGCCAATTTTTTTTTATAGAGGTCGACATGTTATAAGTCTCCCATAATTTTTTTTAGATGTTTTTGAAATTTTTTAGAAGGTCAAAAAAATAGGTTTTCAAGACTGCCTGAGAGAGTCAGAGTTGTTTTTTTAGAATTGGTAACTTTCTGTTTTGGTTAATTCGATCATAGTATCCATGCTCCAAAAATTAAGCCAATTTTAATCCATATAGTTAAACATATTCTAAGTCTCCCATAATTTGTTTAGATATTTTTGAATTTTTTAGAAGGGTAAAAAAATCGGTTTCCAAAACTGGTCAGTAAAGTCAGATTTGTTGTTATGAACTAATAATTTTCTGTTTTGTTTAAGGCACTAAGAGGGGGATGATTTAAAACATTAGTTGCTGTCTTAGGTTAATTTCTAAGTCATTTGAATCCTAAAGTTTGATTTCTTAAGAGTCGGGTCAAGGTTGGTCAACCCCGGGTTTCAAAACTAGGAAAAATTAGAGCCTTTTGAAAATTATATTCGGTCAAGTTTACTTTTACTCAAAAATTTCGATTTTCTTTTTAAATCGTTAGAAAATCCAACTTAGGTCTCTTCCTAAGGTATTCAGAAACCTTTTTAGGTATACGGATGTCCTTACTTCAAGGAAGAAATACATTCCCATGCATTACATTTTTAGAATTTTTTTTACTTAATTTGTCATAAAGACGTATTTTTTGGTTTATTAAACATTTGGTGAGAATTATTTCCCGACCTTTGTCGGGGAGGTTAGGAAATTATTCAACGCACGTGTTTATAGAATCGAAACGTATGGTTTTCGTTTTACTCGAAACCATGTAAGTGTCATATGAAAGAACTATTTTCCAACCTTTGCCGGGTTTGTCGGGGAGTACGGTAATATTTTTCGACATATGCCATTTATGTGATTCCTCACATGAAAAATTAATTATATGATCATGCATGTTCCATGAAATTTACATTTGTCATTTTAATTATGCATTTTTCATGTTCATGCATATTCTATGACATTTAATTTTTGCTATCTTAGTCATGCAAATCTTATATGTATGAACATTCCATAATGATGTCATTTTAGGATTTAAATTTCATGTTGCTATCTTGATTATGATATGATTATGGATGTTCTATGATAAATGTCATTTTTGTGATTTTGTCATGTATTATATTATTTTCTATGTCATTCATATGCTATGTTATTTTACATTTCATTTAGACATTTAGACCATTTTCATATGCTATGTCATTTTACGTGTCATTTAAGTTTTAGGTCATTTTTTTATTATCTATGTCATTTTAAATTTCATTTAGACATTTAGGCTATTTTCATATGCTATGTCATTTTTTTTTTTTTGGATAAGTAGATTTCCATATATCCAAGAAAACAGCAGTGCTGCTACATGTTACAAAGCTAGCTTAGCCTAGCTAAACAAATCAGAAAACCAATGCCATTAGACAAACATGTCTGCATTTAACCTCCAAGAATTACATAAAAACGTATTAACTGAATCTCTTTTAATCTTCCTAAGATCACTTAACCTGGTCGAGATCATGTCTCTCACTTGCTCAGTGAGGTGCTCCTCCTTTTGCTCAATTGAGTTGAACAAACGATTGTTTCTTTCCTTCCAAACTAGGTAGATAACTGCGTTCCAAGCTAGCCTCAATATTGTTGTGATTAGAGCTTTACCTCTGAGGTTGACAGAGGCCCATTGAAACTCTACATTCCAACATGCAACCTGCCTATTTAACCTACAAAGTACCATCACTCTCTGGCATATCTGTTTCGAGTAGGAGCAAGTGAAGAATAGATGATCCCTGGTTTCCCTCTCTTGTTTGCACAGCAAACATTTATCATCCACTGCCATTCCCCAGGAGATAAGCCTATCCTTTGTGGCCAATCTATTTAGGATTGCCATCCAAGAGAGCATAGAATGCCTAGGAATATTAAAATTACACCATACCAACTTATACCAAGCCACTTTCCCAGCTGAAAGTCTGATCTTGTTCCACACTGCTGACACTTGGTACTTTCCCTTAGGGAAAGGCCATTTACAGCTTCCATCAGCAGTTGTGAGAACTATTCTGGCAGCCACCTCTCTCAATTGCATGATCTTCCTCCAATTCCAACTACTCCCACTCTGGATAGAGGTGTGCCATGGGTCTCTATCCTTCAACACATAAGTCTTGATCCAGGCTATCCATAGGGAGCCTGCGTCAATCAGAACAGCCCAAAAATTTCTTAGAATACATGCCTGATTCCAAGTGACAGGGTCCTTTACACCAAGTCCCCCTTCTGATTTTGGCAGGCAAATAGACTTCCAGCTAACTTTAGCTCCCTGAGCTTGGCCTTCCTTCCCTTTCCATAAGAAGCTTGAGCATAGCTGCATCAACTTCCTTATGCATTGCTTGGGCAGAACAAAATGTCTGCACCAGAAGTTCTGCAGGTGAAACAGAACTGATTGGATAAGCTGAAGCCTTCCAGCATAAGACAAGAACTTTGTTGCCCATCCTCTAACCCTTGCTGTCACCTTCTCCAAAAGTGGCTCACAGTCCGTCATGGTTAATCTTCTAGTGACTAATGGAACCCCCAGGTATCTGACAGGCAGTGTGCCTGTTTTGAACCCTGTGGACTCTCTGATGAGCCTTAATTCTTCTCTGTCAATTCCCGTGGAGAAGAACTCACTTTTGGTGCTATTAAGTTGGAGCCTGAGTAGGTGTAGAATTGACTTAGCACTAGCTGAATACCTTTCACTGAATCAAGATTGCCCTTGGCAAAGATTAGCAGATCATCAGCAAAACTCAGATGAGTTAAATGAAGCTTTTTGCACTTAGGATGATAAGAGAAGACCCCATACTGTGCTGCTGAGTCCAGCAACTTGGACAGAACATTGATAGCAATCACAAAGAGGTAGGGGGAAAGGGGATCACCTTGCCTGACTCCTCTTGCCCCCTTAAAGAAGCCCATAAGTCCTCCATTAACAGATATAGAGAAGTAACTGGTGGAAAGGCAACTTTCAATCCAATCAATGAACTGCTGAGGGACCTGCATTGCCTTCAAGACTGCAGAGATGAAATCCCAGCTGATAGTATCAAATGCCTTCTGCAAATCCACTTTTATGGCACATCGTGGGGACAGAGTATTCCTACCATAGCCTCTGACTAACTCCTGAGCAAGCAGGATATTGTCTGTGATACTCCTGCCTGGAATGAAGGCACTCTGATTGGGACAGATCACCAATGGAAGACTGTTCTTGAGTCTGTTAGTCAGAATCTTGCTGATGCATTTGTAAAAGACAGTGCAACAGGAAATTAGTCTGAAATCTCTCATTGTGCTTGAATTTGGGCATTTTGGAATGAGAGCCACACTAGTTGAATTGAAGGCTTTGTGCATCACTCCTGTCCTGAAAAAGAACATTGCAGCCTCTGTGACATCCTCACCAACAACTTGCCAAGCTGTTTTGAAGAAGTGAGCTGTGAATCCATCTGGTCCTGGACTCTTGTCACTATGAATCGAAAACATTGCTTCTTTTATCTCTGCAGGAGTTACCCTTTTAACCAGTTCTGCTTTGTGCTTTTCAGTGATGGAAGTCTGAAGAAGTTCAGCAAGCAAATTCTGGTTACAGCCCTTGACCATATGGTCTTTGGATCCCAACAAGTTCTGGAAGTAGGAGACAGCTTCTGTAGCAATCTGATCAAAGTTTTCAAGTCTGTTTCCGTGTGCATCTGTCAAAGAATGTATAGTATTTTTGTTCAACTTTGCCCTCACCATTCTATGAAAGAAGCCTGTATTTTGGTCTCCTTCCTTTAGCCATTTGATTCTGGATTTCTGCTTGTAAAAGCTTTCCTCATCTTTGAGAAGATTATTGAAAGCCCTGGAAAGGATATCTTTCTTTGCTGCCAGTTCAACATCTGCAGGCTTCCTTAGTAGTTGGAGCTGAACTTCTGCTAATTCCCTTCTTTTGGCTTGTACCTTCTCAGTAATAGCTCCATACTTCTTGAAATTGAAATTCTTTAGCTGCTGCTTCACTCTCTTCAGTTTGATATGCAAATTGGACATAGGATCGCCTCTGGTAGGTTCCTGCCATGAGCTCTCAACTATATCCATGAACTCTGCATCCCTAGTCCAGTAATTGAAAAACTTGAATGGTTTGGGAGGGGAGTGATTCTCCAAGCTGGTTTTGATTAGTGCAGCACAGTGATCAGAGGTTTCAGGTGCAATAAATTCCACATAGGAGTGTGGGAAGGAGATGAGCCATTGATCATTGATCATCACCCTATCAAGCTTCTTGGCAAGATGATTTTCTTGATGATTTGACCAGGTAAAGATTGGACCAACAAATTGGTGGTCCATCAATGCATTCTGTTCAATGCAAAATTGGAAATCTTTCATATCTGAGGTACTGTGTTGGGATCCATTAAAGCATGAGCTTTCTGATGGGTGAGCTACCACATTATAATCTCCTGCCAGAATCCATGGCGCACCTTGAGTAGTTCCACTGAGGGAATGCAAATGTGACCAAAGCAATTTCCTTCTGCTTCCTTCATTACTTCCATAAATGGCAGTCAAATAAAACCTCAGAGAGTTCTGTTTAATCTGGCATGTGATGGACTGTTCTGTTGAGTCCTTCATATCTACATCCAAGTGAACCTTACTAAGGATCCAAATTCTTCCATTTGAAGCTTCAGAGTAGTTATGATGGAGATTCCATCCCTTAAAATGCGTGTCAACAATCTTCTGCACTTTAGGTAACTTTACTCTAGTCTCAATAAGACAGACAATATCAATCTGCAACTTAGAAATTCTACTGACTACATGTTTCTGCCTTAGAGGACAATTGAGTCCTCTAACATTCCAAACAAGGAAATTCATTAATGAAGAGTTGGAGAGTGACTCCCCAGGGCAGAAGCCTTACCTCTAGCCTTTCCTTTGTCAATAGGCCCCTTCCTTCTCTTCAAGTTCTTCATCAGATCTGCCACTCCTGCTGCAGCAGCCCTAGGCTTTCTTGTTTCTTCTGAAAAAACAACCTGATGAGAGAGGCTTTCAGTCCTATCCTCCATAAATGACTCTGTGTTACCAGTATTCTCCTCATTTTCAGGAACAGATTCCAATATTGCAAATCTGTTGTCTGAGCCCATAGCTCCTGTGGCTGAGGTGGATCCTCGTTCCGTCCCATATGGAGCTGGCCTTTCCAATTGCTCTATGATGACCTGAGCAGGTAATTCTATCTGCTTTTCAGAGGTCCTTGGAATCGTCTGCTCATCAGGAATCATCAATTCTGTCTGCTCAATCTGAGCCTTCTGCTTAGGAAGGCCAAGCTCAGGTTTCAGGTTATTTTTATATATCATTTAAGTTTTAGGTTATTTTTTATTATCTATGTCATTTTACATTTCATTTAGACATTTAGGTCATTTTCATATGCTATGTCATTTTATATGTCATTTAAGTTTTAGGTCATTTTTATTATCTATGTCATTTTACATTTCATTTAGACATTTAGGCCATTTTCAAATGCTACGTCATTTTACATTTCATTTAGACATTTAGGCCATTTTCATATGCTATGTCATTTTACATGTCATTTAAGTTTTAGGTCATTTTTTTTTATTATCTATGTCATTTTACATTTCATTTAAACATTTAGGCTATTTTCATATGCTATGTCATTTTACATGTCATTTAAGTTTTAGGTCATTTTTATTATCTATGTCATTTTACATTTCATTTAGACATTTAGGCCATTTTCATATGCTATGTCATTTTACATGTCATTTAAGTTTTAGGTCATTTTTTTATTATCTATGTCATTTTACATTTGATTTAGATATTTAGGTCATTTTCATATGCTATGTCATTTTACATTTGATTTAGACATTTAGGCCATTTTCATATGCTATATCATTTTACATGTCATTTAAGTTTTAGGTCATTTTTTTATTATTATGTCATTTTTTATTTCATTTAGACATTTAAACCATTTTCATATACTATGTCATTTTACATCTCATTTAAGTTTTAGGTCATTTTTTTTATCTATGTCATTTTTCATTTCATTTAGACATTTAGGCCATTTTCATATGCTATGTCATTTTACATTTCATTTAGACATTTAAGCCATTTTCATATGCTAGGTCATTTTACATTTCATTTAGACACTTAGGTGCATTTCCATGATTTATATCATTTTATGCCACGTCATTTTCCATGACATTTAAACATTAGGTTATTTTTTATACCATGTCATTATGATTTTACCATGTCATTCATATGTCATGTCATCCATTCACATGCCATGTCATTCATATGCCATGTCATTCATTCACATGCCATGTCATCCATTCACATGCCATGTCATTCCTAGGCCATGTCATTCGTTCACATGCCATGCCATTCATATTATGCCATGTCACTCATTCACATGCCATATCATTCATATTATGCCATGTCACTCATTCACATGCCATGTTATTCATTCACATGCCATGCCATTCATATGCTATGTCATTTATATGCCATGCCATGTCATTCATATGCCATGTTATTCATTCACATGCCATGTCATTTATATGCTATGCCATGTTATTCATATTATGCCATGTCATTCATATGCGATGTCATCCATTCACATGCCATGACATTCATTCTTATGCCATGTCATTCATTCGCATGCCGCGTCATTCATATGTCATGTCATTTTGTTTGCCATGTCGATTTCATTCACATAACATTCATTCTCATGCCATGTCGTTCGTATGCCATGTTATTTTATTTGCCATGACGATTTCATTCACATGACATTCATTCTCATGCTGTGCCATTCATATGCCATGCTACTTTGTTTGCCATGTCGATTTCACTCACATGATATTCATTCTTATGCCATGTTATTTTATTTGTCATGTCATTAGTAATAATTTGCATATTCATATTTTTTAAATGTTTCCTAATAGATCATATTTTTTTTTTTAAAAATAAGAATATTTCCGAGTTAAAATAATTCATGAGTTCTCTGCCGGGTCTGCTGGAGAGGATATCATCAATTATCATTCATAAAGAAATATCTTTCTTTCAAAAATGAAAATGATTCGGAGATTTTTTAAATAAATAAAAATTTCTATATTTTACTGGGTTTGCTAGAGAATATAGGAAAATTTTGAGTTAATAAAATTCTGGATCATTTTCAATTAAAAATGAAATTATTTTTCTTTAAATTGGGAATTATTTTAAAATACCAAATCCAAAACCGACTTTTACCGAGACTTGAAATAACACACGATTAATAAGATACCGTTTTATACGGGCGTTGTGGGGGTGCTAATCCTTCCCCGCACGTAATCGACTCCCGAACCCGTCTTTTTTGTTTTCTCTGGTTTAAAAGCACAGACTTCGAAATTGGTTTTAGAAAATGTTTTAGTTAATTTTAAAATATTTTATAAAACCGATTTTAATAGGTGACCGATCACACCTAGCCAAAAAAGATTGGTGGCGACTCCATTTCTTTTTTCGAGGTCGTTTTTAAACCCTCGACATTATACTTCAAGAGGAATTAAGTCGTTTTTTCCTCTGGTTTTCCAATGTCACACTTAACGAGTAAAGTGTCTCGCGATGAGATTTATTGTTACTTTTTAGGTTGCGACAGGCTTATTGGATATCAATTAAGTGTATAGATAATTTTCAAATTGATAAATATGTTTTACATTTAAAAAATATAATAATAACTAATATATGTGCTTTTAAATTTAAAAAAGATCAAAGATTACAAGAAAATTTATGAAGGTAACAATATATATATTTTTTAAAAAAAATTAAATTTAAAAAGAGATATTTCTACAAAGCAAATGAGAATCAAATTAGATTAACCATGAAATATGTGTTTTACTTTTCCTATTATTACTGTAAGATTGAAAATCACAAATGGGATAATTTCAAATTGATAAATATGTTTTAAAGTAAAAAAACATAATAAGTCATATATGTATTTTTGAATTTAAAAAAGATAAAGGATTATAAAGAAATTTATGAAGGTAAAAATATCCTTATTTTTTAGATTTTTTAAATTTTAAAAGAGGTGTATCTACATATGGAATAAGAATCAAATAAGATTAACTTTTTAAATTTACAATTTCTATTACAATTTAATTTTGAGATAAAAATCAATTTTTGAATCGAGAACTCATCAAAATTAAAACTCATAAACAATTAAATTTTAAGAATTATTCTACGTGTCATGATTATAAGTTCTACACGTAAATAGTCGCAAAATTTATCTGATTTTTATATATCTTGTAATATTATATATATATATATATATATATATATATGATTTCCTTTTAAATATTTAGAATGCTTTAAAAGTTATTTGCTTTAATATTCATTAAGTTTTCCTAATCATATATATATATATTATATTTATACCAAACTTAGGAAAAAATTTAAGGAAATCATCTATATATATATATATATGTTATTAGGTTTACATATTTATTATATTTATACCAAACTTAAGAAAAAACTTTAAAAAAATAACAGCAAAAATTAAATTAAAAACATTAGGAAAAAACTTAAAGAAAATAGGCTTTAAAATTTTAATTGTAATAACATAAAAAAATTCATAATTTTATGATAAAAATTTCATTAATAAATAAATCAAGATAAATTTAAATGATATCTACTTAATTAAACTTTTTGCAATTCAATTGATAACTCTATGCTATTATGTTTTTTTGTTGGTAAATATATATATATATGATTTATATTGCTATAATCTATGATATTCATCAATTTTTTAATATCAATAAGTAAAAAATATAAATCAATAAACTTCGATTTGGATAAAAAAAAAAAAATAAAGTACTGTTAACTATAAAAGAAACAATTTAAAAAAAAAATTATATTTATTAAAATAATATGAATAATAGATTTAAATATATTGCAATCAAACATATTGATACATGCAAAGAATTTACTTCAAAAGCAATATATATGTGTAAAAGTGTAAACTTGATATACCATTTTTAAAAGAAATCATCTAAATTAATAGAAAATTCACCAAATAAACAAAAAAACAAATATAAAAATAAAGAATGAGTCACAAAATTTTCTCATTTTCCCACAAAAGAAACAAGAAATCACTAAAACCAATTTCATTTTTCACTACCAAAACGACTCGTACAAACAATCCTCCAAAAAATTCCATTGGAGGCAAGGCACTAAAAAAATAATTAGCCGCAAAAGCAAATTGAAAATTAGTTTAATCACTTGCAAAGTCAAAGAAGCTTCATAGGTTTAGTTCAGGAACTGTGACATGAAGTACGTATCAAAAGAATATCGAAATCTTGATAAAAAACTCGAAAGAGAATATTAACTGGGGAAAGAGGCAATCGAAAAAAAGGTAAAGAGAAATAATGATATTTAGTAAATTTGCATTTTATGGGAAATTAAAAAACCAGGAAACAAAAGTAGGGAAAGAGATAAAGGGAAATAATGGTATTTAAAACTTTCAAGATAAGTTTTATGTTTATCCAGAATAAAGTAAATTTATTTTGAAATTTAATTATTCAAATGAATAATTTTAATTATTTATTTGATTTAATATCAAGATAAAATATAATTTATTTATTTAATAATGATTTATTTAGACTATTTATTTGTTACTGATAATGATTTACATTTATCTATCATTTCATAATTATCATAAAATTATGATATTAGTGTGATTATAATTTATATGGATATTTTCTATATGACTAACATGACTATTATAGAATGAATTAGATAATTTAAAATCAACCATATGCACGAATTTAGATATAATTAGGTTACATATGTTATATATGTACAATACGATATGTATAGAATTTTGTTAATTTTATATGAAGTAAAAGAATATGGTTTTTATTACCCTAATATAATAGTGTGTTATATATATATATAAATATTTTAAAAAGTATAAAATATATAACATATGGTATCACATTTCCGTGCAATTGCATAGAAATGAAATAATTATTATATAAAATATATTAGGATAAATAAACACTATTTAATCCAAACTACTTTTTTTTTTAAATAATATTTAATAATTATTAAATCATATTTTAATAAAATTTAAAAATAAAATTTTTTGTAAAAAAGAATTACTTAAAAAAATATAGTATAGAGAGTTGATAATGTTATATTTTTAAATTTTGAAATTTGACGAGAGTAAATGTGAGATAAATAAGATATAACTTTATTTAAACTTATTTTAAGTGTCATAAAAAAAATTGTCCACGTAAAAACTTACATATAAACAATGTTTGTTATGTAACCATGTATCTTATTATATTATAAATATATATATATATATATATATATATGATTCCTTTTCTGTCATTGTAGTAGCCTCTTTATTTTTATTAAAAGGGATCTGCAATGGCACTGAAACTTGTAACTTATTGCAATTTCTTTTTTCCGAATGGAAAGTTAGCTAGATTGTACAATTTTGAAGGACCCTATTCGGCATTGGTA
Organism: Fremontodendron californicum; assembly: GCA_030761205.1. Lineage (NCBI taxonomy): Eukaryota > Viridiplantae > Streptophyta > Magnoliopsida > Malvales > Malvaceae > Fremontodendron > Fremontodendron californicum. The sequence continues at coordinate 2,763,665 of JAULJL010000047.1, forward strand.
TTATGATGTACTTAAGGCGACTCGAGTTTAAGTAGTAAAAAATTTAAATTTGAGTTTATACGAAATTTATAATTTGAAATTTTGTTTGAATTCGATCGAGTTTTATTTTTAAAATTCGAGTTATTGATTTAAAATAAAAATCGAACTACTTAAACTCGATTAGACACGTTTATTTAGTAAAAAAAAAGCTCGATTTTCATATTCGATTATTTGTACTCGAGTTCGAATTGAGTTTTTTTTCAATGCTAATTATGTCATAACGATCTCGCGATCATCAAACATTTGGAAATTTTAAAAATAAGAGAGTCGTCACCAATCTTTTTTGGTTAGGTGTGACTGGTCATCTATAAAAAATATCCTGTATAAAAAAATTTAAAATTAATTAATTTTTTTAAAAGATAATTTTTAAGATTTGCGAATAAAACCAAAGAAAATCAACATGGGTATCATATCTCCATAGTCATATCCGGATATACGTCAAATACAGATACTTCAAGAAAAATGAAAAGTCATAACAACATAGTATTCCAACACTGTCCAAAAACCTTTGATATATATATATATATATATATATATATATATATTAATAGGGATAAACGTGATGCGAATGTAATTTAAATCATGTATTTGAGTTCTTATTAGTAGGTAGAAGTGATTTATTTATATAACTTTATGATACATGCTAAAGATAGTAAGAACACGATGAACATTGAGAATAAACCCTTTTTAGGGATGACCAACTTCTTCATGGGTTTCACCATTTCATGGTTTTTTCACGGCCTCTATTTTCAGGAATTGGTTTAGGTGGCCACTTGGTGGTTCTGCATTTGCATCTCCGATCAAGACTGAGCCCACCAACATTCCACAAATGCGAACAAACAAAAAAAAAATCCATGATCTTCTTGTCCAAAGACATATTTCAAGAAATTCAAAGAGTATCAGCAAATAAAATCAAATTGAAAAAGAGATTGAGTTTATATAATTTCATAATTTGTTCAAATATTGTAAAAGTTTACAATATTGGAACATATACAAATCATTTTCTGAATATTATAGGAAAAACATACACTGTTTTTCCTATCTTGAAATTTTAAATTCAATAAGTGAGCCTAAACGGGTTTGGACTATCAATTTATAAATATGGGCGGGTTTTGACAGAATTTGAGGTCCATATTTCGGGTCAGGCCGGGCTTGGATAAATACATATAAAGTTGATATCATACATAGGCCCGACTCGAACCCAACCTAGCCTGACCCATGAACACCTCTATGCTAAAGATAGTAAGAACACGATAAACAATGGAAATAAAACCTTTTTAGGAATGAGCAACTTCTTCATGAGTGTCGATATTTTATGGTTTTTTGACAGCCTCTATTTTCAGGAATTGATTTAGGTTGTCAATTGGTGGTGATGCATTTGCATATCCAATCAAGATTGAGCCCACCAGCATTCCACAAATGCAAAAAAAAATAAAATAAATAAATAAAATAACCTATGATTTTCTTGTCCAAAAACATATTTCAAGAAATTCAAAGAGTATCAGCAAATTAAATCAAATTGAAAAAGAGATTGGGTTTATATAATTTCATAATTTATTCAAATATTATAAAATTTCACAAATACGGAACATATAAAGACCATTTTTTGAATATTATAGGAAAAACAAACACTGTTTTTCCTATCTTGAAATTTTAAATTCAATGAACATTAATGGGAATAAATCCTTCTTTAAACATGAGTTTCATATGGGTGTCGACATTTCATGATTTTTTTCACAATCTCTATTAGAAGGATTTGATTATGGTGGCAAGCAATTCCCTCCTTTACATGGAATTCAGTTAGCACCCATAGCCCCATAGTTAATTGCTGATTATGCATTTGCATCTCCTTTCAAGATTGAGCCTACCTAGGGATGGCAATTTAAAATGCGAATTCGGATATCTGCGAATATCCGATCCATTTTTTGCGAATTCGGATTTGCGAATTTGGATAAAAGTTGGATTCGGATATTATAATTACTATCAAAAGCGCATTCGGAGCGGATGCGGATATAAAACCTCGGATCTCCATTATTCGAATCAACATTACTTCAGTAGATTCGGATAGCAGATTCAGATATCCGAATTCGAATCCTCTTAGGTGGGTAATTTTTAAAAAAATGAATAGACACGTATATTATTATAATACTTTTCTTTATAACATAGTGGCATCACACGTCTAAATGAAGGGTAAGTATTGTTTGTTTGACCATTGATTTCATATCTCTCTACCAATTTTGGCATATATATTATCCTTGACTGTCTTGCAAAGTCTCTTAAGCTAAGTATAGATCACCAGCCCCATGGCAGATTGACATTGACAATTATCATATTTGTAAATCATGGAGAATACCATGGATTTAAATTACGATAGCGAATGCATTTTTTATCGTGTCACATTTTTCTTGGTTGCGGACGTAATACATGTTATTGCAGTTAATTATGATAAATATCGACGACAGAAGGAACCGAAATCTCAAAATAAGGATCGTAACATCGCGTTGCGACCATTATTTAAATTTCTTAAAAATACATAAAAGACTATGTAGACACCTAATTTTGTCCGGCCCCCCTAAACAAGGCAAATTCTTCTTTCAACTTCCCGGAATGCAAAGAGACTTCTACCATTCCGTAGATGGGTCTCCAAGACTTTGTTTCGGAGGTCCACACAAAAAGTCAACTTGGAGAAAGTCAATTTCGAAAAAATCAACCCCAAAGTCAACCACTGAAAAAGTTAACTCTCAACCAAAATCAAGATTCGAAGTTGAATTGAATAATGGTAAAGGAATTTTGATAATCCGAGGTCTACAACGAAAGATAGAGAATTTGAAAGACAAGTTGCAGAAATTCAGTGTAGAGGAAAACCTAATTTTGCAAATTTGGGGAAAAATACGTAAACGATCAAATTGGACGAAATTTGAGATTCCAAGTGGAATAAGATCAATAACTACGGATATTGGAAGGTCCAATTTGGAAGCGGAGTTGAAGGAAGAATTGGTTTGAAGAAAAAAGGAAAATAAGGATTTAATCAATAAATAGGAAATTCACAAATTTGGAAAAAACTGCAAAGATAGCCCAATTTGGTGAAATTGAAGCCCATAGTTGATAAAGGATAAATAAATAAAAATATCCCAAAGTTCCAGTTTGAAGTGGATCCCAAGGAAGAGCCAGTTGGAGAAAAAACAGAAAAAAGAGAAAATTCCTAATATTGAGAAAAGTGGAAAACTAAATCGAAGAGGAATTCGGATGTAAAAATTGGGCGTTTTCGGATCAACTCCAATTCAATATATAACAAAGGCAGTGAAAAAAGAAAATTCGAAAATTGGACCCGTTTTGAGTAAAACCGAGGTTTTGGGGTTTAAAGGGTAATTTTGGAAAATTCGGAAAAAATAGAATCCAAGCTCAGAAAATTATGAAGACTTTCAAATCTGAATTTTATATTTTATGGAAGGGATTGGAGAAGAAAAATTCTAAATCAGAGCTCAAATGAAAAAAGGCAAAGTTCGGGTGCACTAATCTGAAATTCCAAGAGAAAATTCTGGGAAAAATAAAATCTGAGCTCAGAAAATTATGAAAACTTCAAGATCTGAATTTTATATTTTATGGAAGGGGTTGAGAAGAAAAATCAAGAATCGAAGCTCAAATGAAAAAAGGCAAAGTTCAGGTGCACTAATCCGAAATTCCAAGAGAAAATTCCGAGAGAAATAGAAAACGAGCTCGGAAAATTATGAAAACTTTCAGATCTGAATTTTATATTTTATGGAAGAGATTAGAGAAAAAAAATATGGAATCGGAGCTCAAATGAAAAAAGACAAAGTTTGGGAGGCACTAAACTGAAACTTTAGAGAAAAATCCGGGAAAATAGAATCTGAGCTCGAAAAAATATGAAAATCTATAGGACTGAGTTTTATATTGGATGGGATGAATTGGAAAAGAAAATTCCGAAATTGGGGTCCATTTGTAATTAAATTAAGTTTGAGGGTCAAAATGCAATTTTACCGAAGAAGCAAAAAGGGCCATTTTGCAAATGAAAATAGAGGAATGACCTGGAAATTTCCAGGCCATTTTCGGCCAGCCTACTAATACTACAAGGGAGTGTGATCATCATGAATCAAATTTCCAAGGTTGGATAGCAACATGACATTTTTAAACGGACAAGATTCTCCACTACTTTGCCTACATGGCATTTTAGGCCAATGGGAGGTCTCTAAATTGCAAAGCCATGTGAAGAGCATGTGAAGGCTATGAGATAATGCCAAATAGGATTAAAAGTGCCACATAGGAAGATATTTTAATAGTAAGCCATAAGATCTTGACAAGTGGCCTAGATATTTTGTAGAGATAGGAGACAAGGTTTAGAAAATAAGCAACTTCTCTACACAAATAAAGGCGGCGGCTGGCCAAGCTTAGAAGAATGAGGAGGGGGTTCATTTTTTTTTCTTAAGGCATTTTCACTAGACTCTTGAGAGGAAAGAAAAAAGAAAAAGAAAAGAGAGGAAAAGAATTTGGAAAGCAATAGCTAGGGAGCTATCACCTCCTTTATTCTTCTTAAATATTTTTCTTTGATATTATGATTCTTTTTCTTCTTTTTTTCCATGTGATTTGTTAACTTTTTGTTGAATAAAAAGGTTTTCAAAAATAAATGTTAAAGGTTTTCTATCCTTTATTCCTCATTCTTTATCAAATAAAAAAGTTGACAAATTTTTTTACATATCTCCTTGTTTTAGCCGAAACCTAGGGGATTTTCTGTGCTTGTTCTTGCTTGATTATTCTTGCTTGTTTGTGTGTTCATATTTTTAACTCATGATTGATCCATTGTCATATGATTGTGGGCTGTAAAATCATGCATTTCAGGACATTTTTAACTAGGTTTTTGGCCAAGATCAACTAATGATCTCAAGCCAAAAATCCCTTGCCTATACTAGTTGAAAGAGTGATAGTTTAGATTGGGTATTTTGACTTTGAGATTTTTTTTACTACTCATCTTTGGTCAAAATAAAATTATTTTTTTACCACATGCATTAGACATTTAGAGGATGCCATGGTATTTCTTTTAAGATTTTTAGATTTTTTTATCAGGGTTGAAAAAATAGTTTTTGATAAAACAGTTTTTAGCTCATTGTTCTGACTTTGGAGAAAATTCAGTCAAGGTATCCTTAGTCCAAAAATTAAACTGATTTTTTCTCATGGAGATCAACATGTTCTAGGTTTACACTAATTTTTCCAAAATATTTTGAATTTTTTAAGAAGGGTAAAAAAAAAATAGTTTCTCAAAACTGGTTGTGTGAATCAGATTTGTTGTTAAGAACTAACAATTTTTTGTTTTTATTAGTATACAAAGAGGGGCTGATTTGGGACAATGGTTACTGTCTTAGGTTGATTTTCATGTCATTTCAAGAATAAAATTTGACTTTATAAAAGTTGGGTCAAGGGTGGTCAACCCGGGTTTCAAAACTAGAAAAAATAGAGCCTTTTTGGGGAGGTATTCAGCCAAGCCCTTTTTCCATCTAAAAAATTCCCATTTTTTAAAATCTGAGCCCAAAGTATTTTGGTTTTAAAATTTCAATTTAAGTTTTTTTCAAAGGTAGTCGGATATCTTTTTAGGTATACGGATGTCCTTACTTCAAGAGAGAAATACACCTTCATGCATTGCATGTTTTAAAATATTTTTTTATTTATTTTAATTTGACATAAAATCTATGTTTCGATTTCCTAAACATTTAGCGAGAATTAGTTCCTAATTTTTGCCAGATTGCCGGGGAGGTTAGGAAATTGTTCAACGCACTTTTTTATGGAATCGAAAGATATTGGATTTTGTTTTATTCGGAATCGTATAAATGTCATAAGAAAGAATTATTTTCCAAACTTTGTCGGGTTTGCCGGAGTGTGTGGTAATATTTTCCGATATATGCTATTTGTATGATTCCTTACATGAAAATTCTATGTCCATGAAAATTCCATGTTGATGTTGTTTTATATTCATGTTTTCATAATTAGATTTTGCCATACCAAGCATGCCATGTCATTCATTCATGTGCCATGTCATTCATATGCCATGTCATGTTATCTAGATTGTGTCATTCATTCATGTGCCATGTCATTCATACACCATGTCATCCATTCACATGCCATGTCATCTAGGTTGTGCCATGTCATTCATTAACCATGTCATTCATATGCCATGCCATGTCATTCGTTACGCCATGTCATCCATATGCCATGTCATTCATTACGCCATGTCATCCATTCACATGTCGTGTTATCTAGGTTGTGCAATGTCATTCATGTGCCAGGTCGTTCATATGCCATGCCATGTCATTCATGTGTCATGTCATTCATATGCCACGTAGAGCTGGCAAAGCAGGTCCGAATCCGAGAACCCGCCTGAGCCGAGCCGATCCAAGACCGAATCCGATCCGATCCATATTGACTAAAAAAGTCAAAGGCCCGAACCCAAAAAAATCGGAATCCGAAAAAGCCCGAACCCGAGAAAACCGAACCCGTAAAAGCTCGAATTCGTTACTATCCGAGCCCGAGATCGACCCGATCTGAAACCCATAAAAAATCGAAATTAGAACCGAAAAAACCCGAATTATAATTATATGATTTTATTTAAATACATTTTTTCTTAAATAAAATATTTTATTTATGAAAATGTATTTATAATTATTATATAATTAAATCAATAATGTATTATCAATAAATTAATTAATAATGAATCTTTAAATTGGATTATAAAATAAAATTAATTTGAAACACATTAAATATGTTCAACGCACTTTTTTATGTGCCAGATTGCCGGGAAGGTTAGGAAATTGTTCAACGCACTTTTTTATGGAATCGAAAGATATTGGATTTTGTTTTATTCGGAATCGTATAAATGTCATAAGAAAGAATTATTTTCCAAACTTTGTCGGGTTTGCCGGAGTGTGTGGTAATATTTTCCGATATATGCTATTTGTATGATTCCTTACATAAAAATTCTATGTCCATGAAAATTCCATGTTGATGTTGTTTTATATTCATGTTTTCATAATTAGATTTTGCCATACCAAGCATGCCATGTCATTCATTCATGTGCCATGTCATGTTATCTAGATTGTGTCATTCATTCATGTGCCATGTCATTCATACACCATGTCATCCATTCACATGCCATGTCATCTAGGTTGTGCCATGTCATTCATTAACCATGTCATTCATATGCCATGCCATGTCATTCGTTACGCCATGTCATCCATATGCCATGTCATTCATTACGCCATGTCATCCATTCACATGTCGTGTTATCTAGGTTGTGCAATGTCATTCATGTGCCAGGTCGTTCATATGCCATGCCATGTCATTCATGTGTCATGTCATTCATATGCCACGTAGAGCTGGCAAAGCAGGTCCGAATCCGAGAACCCGCCTGAGCCGAGCCGATCCAAGACCGAATCCGATCCGATCCATATTGACTAAAAAAGTCAAAGGCCCGAACCCAAAAAAATCGGAATCCGAAAAAGCCCGAACCCGAGAAAACCGAACCCGTAAAAGCTCGAATTCGTTACTATCCGAGCCCGAGATCGACCCGATCCGAAACCCATAAAAAATCGAAATTAGAACCGAAAAAACCCGAATTATAATTATATGATTTTATTTAAATACATTTTTTCTTAAATAAAATATTTTATTTATGAAAATGTATTTATAATTATTATATAATTAAATCAATAATGTATTATCAATAAATTAATTAATAATGAATCTTTAAATTGGATTATAAAATAAAATTAATTTGAAACACATTAAATATACAATTAGATTCTAAAGCTGGATAACTTTCATGGAAATTTTTTCATTCCAAAGCTGGAGCCCACAAATTAATGTTTCCTCAAAACCAAAATCTAATTTTTCCCTAAGAAGCAAAAACCCAACTCAACATATATAAAGCTAACAGTAACAGGTGGCTTTTTCTCCATCATCATCATCAGTTCCTGACATGTGCACTACCAAATCATGCATGAAAGGCCACTGCTTTCAAAGCTCAATATTTCATATATTCTTCAAATTTTAAAGCATATAAATCCGTGGAAATTTTGATTTTTCATTTTTATTGCTGCTCCTTAAGGGTGAAGGAGTTTACAAGATTCAAGACAAGTGTTTTTGTGAGTTGGACACTAGTCTTATCTGAATAATTAGATCCCATGCAAAGCTAACAGCCAAGCAATTGCTTTACATGTGTCAACAACCCAGATAATTGATCAGCTGCCTTCAAAACCCCCATAGTGTAGTTTTTTGCCCTTTGCTAGTGCAAAATATGGAAACTGAAAGCAAACCAAATTGTACAAAAAAGTCATAATTAGTAAGAGATCAGCTTCCATGGGGAAACCAAGGAAAGGGTGCATGAGATGGAAAAAGGGTCCAGAAAATGCTATGTGCACATATAGAGGAGTAAGGCAAAGGAGTTGGGGCAAATGGGTAGCTGAGATTCGTGAACCAAACCATGGAAATAGGCTTTGGCTTGGAACTTTCAACACTTCTTTTGAAGCTGCACTTGCTTATGATGAAGCATCTAGAAAACTCTATGGTACATCTGCTAAACTCAACCTACCTGATCATCAGCCTCATGATCATGATGATCAGCATCACCCATCTCTTATCTCTTTGCCTGAAAATTTTGTTAAGTCATGCAAAGAAACTTGGTTAACCATGAGAGAGCCTTTGGGAAGTACTCTATCTGCTGTGGAATCTTCAGGTCAAGTTTAAAAAAATCGGATCGAAAATCAAACCGATCAGACTTTCGATTTTCGATCCAACCGGTTCAATCGTCCAACCGGTTCAATCGATTGAACTGGCCAGTTTGATATAATTTTTTTTTTATATTTAAACATTAAGTTTATTGTTAAATAAATATTAAATATAGTTAATAATTACCAAAAATATGTATTTGGTTTAATAGTATGGTCTTTAAAATAAAATTAAAAGGTTAAAGGTTAAAATCTCATTAATTACAAATAAAATTTTGTAAGAAAATAAAAATAAAATACATATAAAATCGATTTTCTATTGGTTTTTAATCGGTTGAACCGATTTAATACCGGTTCGACTAAAATCCGATTTTATTTTACCTGTTAGATCAGACAGGTTATCAATTTTCGTTTCAACCGATTCAATCCGTCGATCCGATTCGATTTTTATTCAATGCTTCAGGTTCTAGAAGTGGAAGTTGTTTTCAAAGTGAAGAAAGAGAAACAAATAGAGAAGGGTTTAAGGGGTCAAGTTTAGGTGATGATGAAGAGGAAGTCTTTTATTGGCGTGAGTTTTCATTAGAGAATAATTGATCATTTCTTGGAAATGAATTATGATATTGAGGTTTTGACGGGTCAAGAGTTTAAGGATAATTGGGGTATTGGAAATGAAAATGCTGGAATTCAGATCAATGGTTCTTTTAAACTTTTTTTAAGTGTAAATTTTTTCAGGTTTTCTTACATAGTTTAAGGGCTTTAAGAGAACCATAGGATGATGAATAATGCATGGTTTGGGGTTTCTAATTTTATTTTTTAATTCCTTTTCTGTCATTGTAGTAGCCTCTTTATTTTTATTAAAAGGGATCTGCAATGGCATTGAAACTTGTAATTGCACTTTTCTTTTTCCCAAATGGAAAGTTAGTTAGATTTGTACAATTTTGAAGAACCCTGTTCGGCATTGGCATTAGGGTGTATTCAAAGCGAGCCGAGTTTAAGTAGTAAAAAATTTGAGTTTGAGTTTGATTCGAAATTTATAATTTGAAATTTTGTTTGAATTCGATCGAGTTTTATTTTTAAAATTCGAGTTATTGATTTGAAATAAAAATCAAACTACTTAAACTCACTCGATTATGCTCGTTTATTTAGTAAAAAAAACTCAATTTTCATACTTGATTATTTGTACTTGAGTTCGAATTGAGATTTTTTTTCAATACTAACTATGTCATAATGATCTTGCTATCATCAGACATTTGGAAATTTTAAAAACAAGAGGTTACCAATTTCTTTGATTAGGTGTGATATTGGACACCTACAAAAAAAATCATCCTTTATTTTTAAGATCTACGAATAAAACCAAAGAAAATCAACATGGGTTCGAGAGTTAGTTACGCGTGAAAAAGCATCAGCACCACCATAATACTCGTTTAAAAACGGTACCAATTAATCATGTCTTACTCATAATCTGGACTTTTTTTAATAACTATACTAAACACTTAAAATTTTTAAACCATATTTTTCTTACAATACTTTTAAAATACACTTTTTTTAATTCAAATTTTTTTAAACTAAACTAACTCTAAATATTATAGTTGAAAGAGATAAAGAGAAATAGAATTACCCTTTGTCCAACTACTAAGCCCATTATATATTTGGGCCATAGCCTAATACTTTTGTAACTCTGATTATGCAAATGGTCTAACAATATGCTTGGCTTAAGATGGATAAATAAATTATTTTCAATATTTTTCTTATTGGAATAATATTTATGATTTTAAATTAGTAAATAGATCTACCAAGGATGTCTAGTGACAACGAATCTGAAATTTAGTTTATTTAGTTCATGCAATCATTTTTAAAAAGTAATATTTAATAAATCTAGATTCGAATCTTAGTATCTGCAATAACTTTTTTTATCCTAAACTACGACATTTTTTGTAATAAAAAAAAAGAACTTATAGTGAAAAAACGGCAACTTTGTGCAATGGACATGCATTTGTTTCCCAAAATTTAATTTTTCATTTTAAGGAAGCAAATGTTTGTTGGTTACAAACAAAACATGGATCATGCTGTCACCTCTAGTTCGGTTGGTTCATGCAATTATTTTTAAGATATAACATTCAATAGATTTGAGATTCGAATTTCAACATTTATAATCATTTTTTCTATCTTCATACTGCGATCTCTTTTGTAAAAAAAAAAAAAAAAAAACATGAATAATCTAACTTTATCTGATATAAAATAGCTGTCTCTGATGTTAAAAAAACAAGGCCATCTGACCACTTGGAAGCAAACTAAGATAAGACCTAACTCAGAAAGGAAAAGAAAAAGAAACTCAAAGAAATTGACTTACTGAACTATTCTTTGATAATCTGAAAAGTTACTTGAAAGTAATATCAGTTCATTACCATTTACTACTTAGAATATATTTAATAGCCTGAAAATTTTGGCCCCTCAAATAATATGCTGCTAATAACAGTTTAAAAATTATCTGCTGGAAATGTCTGTTAATTTGGTGGATGGTTGAATTAATTCACCCATTAAAATTTTGTTGAGGAAGTAGTTGGCCTTATTAAATATTTCACATACAATACAACTCCCCTATTCTTTTACTTTTCAGGTAAATTATTTTTTTTGGGTATATAGGAGGTATAGTCTGAGAATAAGAAAAAGAATTACAGGTGTTAGGATTTGAATTTTAAATTTGTTAGATGTCACTTTTTAAAAGTGATTGTATAAATCAATTGAATTAAGTCGCGATTCCTTTCCGGTAAATTATTTTTGGGGGGATTTCATTTCCCAAAAAGCATAAAGAAAAGGAAAACTATAGAATTTTAGGATTTGGAAACTGTGTTTTTTTTTTTTTTTTTGATGCATTCACCTCACATTCCTTTAGTTGTAGAGCTTTTAGCCATTTGAAATTTGGATTTGGCAAAATGTAGAGTTAATTGAGTGTGGTTAAAATAGAAAAAGTGAAAGAAAAGAAAATTAAAGTGAAATGAAATGTAGAGTGTGAAATTCATTATCTTTCAAAATTAATGCAAGCCATATTAATCTTATGTTCCAACTACCCCACCTATGATGGAAATCCAGTAAATCTTTCATTTAAAGCTGTTTGATATTTTTAGCTTTTAAAACTGAGAAAGTGAGGAGAAAGAAGAGGGTGGATTTGCCCCGTATATTTATAAAAATTTTGCTAATGAATATTTTTAGGATATTTTTTAAAGTTAGTTAATATATTATTTATAATAAAAGTATTGTATTAAATATAAAAACTGACAATTTTATTTATCATTTTCAATATATTAAAGGAATATATTATTATATATAATAACTTTAAAGAATGCTCTTAAAGTATTCGTTAGCAAAATCCAATTTATAAACCCATGGGATTACCTTTTGGAACATGAAGATTGTGATTTTTCATTTGGGTTTAGCCATGGGGTTTAGTTAAAATAATGGAGATTTTCAGTTTAGAAATGTTGCAAATCAAACCCCATTAACAGTTGCATAATGGCAATAAAAAGAAACTACATTATTGCAAATTATTTGGAAAAGCTTCAATTGGTTAGCTAGCAAACTAATTAAGGGTCTGTTTATTCGATATCTATAGATACCAGTTAATGATTATTTATTATCAATTTAAATTATTTTTTACATTTAATACATTACTTAAAAAAAATAAACCATTAATTATATTTTTCTTTTTATATATATCACCTTAACTAGTACAATTACATTTCCTTCGGTTAATTTGGATCTTCTCCTCTCCAGCATATATTTCCTAGTTAATTTCTTGACTAATGGTACTAACCTTAATTTATTTAGCTATGTCAGTCTATAAAAAAGAATAGCAATTTGGTAGACTAGCTTGTAATTTCTAGAATAATGGTACTAAGCCAGAACATTTGATGTCTTGAAGTGGACATTACAGATATATTTAATTACCTCATAAAATGTATGTAAACTCTACAAATATAAAGAAAAGTTTACACATATCAATTCATTTACAATTTTACATAAAAAAATTACCCAAGATTATAGTACTCTGATCTTTATTTTATTTTATTATGTTATCCGAATTTTTCATTTTTTATAAAATATTTGTGTTCAAAATCTGTATTCAACATATATTCAGACATGAGTATGAGGTATAATCCTTCAAATTTATAAATAAAAAAAAATTAAAAATTAAGTATACATATACCCCTATCCAACACTCACTCTTAATTCGGACAACATATTTTCCTACTTTAAATACCCTAACAGTAAAGGGTTTTTTTTTTACACTTCAATTGATTCTTAAATTATAAGCACTAAAATGTTCTAATTACAGCTATACAAGAGTTATTTATATATATATATATATATATATAGAGAGAGAGAGAGAGAGAGAGAGAGAGAGAGAGAGAGAGAGAGAGAGAGAGAGAGGACCAACATAATTATATTATACATTGGACATAATTAAAAATCCCACCCCCACACCATATTTATGTTGATCACATGGCTCCTATAACCAGTCATTTCTATCGGTTGCCATTCTATATTGTGCATACATTTGTTGCTGAAACTCAGAAATATCATTTTCTGCTTCACTATATTGAAGTAATAGGGTTGAAAGCTACATTTAAAAGCTTTATCTATGAGCATATATAATAAAAATAGAGTTTAATATAGAGTACTTCTTAATTAGACTTCACCCTACAATTAGGATATGTTTTCAAATTTGTTATACCCACCATAATTTTGATGAGCACATGGCAAACACCCGTCACCCTTCATGTAACAGATACATGTTTTATATCTGTCGAACAAATAACTTCATAGAATTCAGATATGAAAAGATAGGTAAGACACAATTTCGGACATTTTAACTTTGAGAACGTTCCTTCTACTTACACCTTACTTATTATCCTTGCTTATTTGGATCACTTTTTCGAATCCTCTTTAAGCATTGGAAGGCCTCCTTTTGACCTCTTCTGTGTTCAATGGTTCCAATTCACTTAATCTTCAACAACTCCTCCGAGTTCACCAACTCCGACATCAAGAAGACATCAATAAAATTTATGATTGTAATTATATTTAAGCTTTCACTCAAAAAGACAATTTAGAAAGCAATAAGAATAGCACTGCCTTACCAAATTAAACAAAGAAATAATTGCAGCAGCTTAAACTGATAGTCAATTTGAGAAAATTTTACAATATATGTTGATTGGATTTAATTTATCTAAAAGTTTGAGAAGCTTTGTTTTCATCTATCCAATTGCACATGTGACTAACTATATTAGTCAAAGGGATAATGTGTCTAAAATCAATTCATAAAAACATGTCACATCTCTTTAAAAAAGGCCACATCAACATGTCATGTGTTGCAACTTTATTATATATTTTGGATACATCATCAATTAGATTAACGGTGTTGGCCTTTTGTACAAATTAATGGACAAAAACAAATTTGAGTATTTAATTACGAATCTCTAAACTTTTGGTACCAATTCTAGAATTTGATAATTTCAAGTACTAAATATGTAATTAATCCTTTTCGTTATATATTCGAAGAATTTCTACTTTTGTACCACTATTGTTAATATATCTACTATGTCTTCTTCATGAGTAAAATATGAATTGCAGTGATAAACAAGGGAGGAGGAGAGCTTGAAAATAGTTACTGACTAGCCACTAGAGCTGCTCATGGCCGGCCGGGTGGCGGTCCGAATTTTTTTTTTCTTTATTCTAGTTCAATTTTGGACGGGCCGGATCAGCCCGCAAATTCATTTTATTGTTTAAATAATATTAAAAAATTAAATTTTTTATATTAATATTTATATATTTTTATAATTAAATTTAAATAAAAATGGTTTTTTATTACATAAACAATAATTCGAGCCGAATCGACCCGAAATGAAAAACCCCTATCTATTCGAAAGACCGAACACGAAAAAAGAGGCAAAAGATATCTATTCGTGATTGTTACCTGCAATTTGCTGAAAAACCAAATTAAATTGGTGCATTCATAAGAAATAGACGAGATGTATTAATCTCACGTCGGAAAGAAAAAAAGGTCTTAGAGTATATATATACGCATAAGCGTTGCACACTCCAATAAATCGATTTTATGAAGAAAAAAAAAGATAATGATCACGTGACAATTGATATAAAATGATATCCAAGACATTGTTATTGTCTTAGTAGTAGTAATGAATTTGGGAAGAAAATTTGATCAAAGGAGTTGTGTTACTACTTGCTATAACTTAGAATATGCCTAGCTTAAGCTACATATTTTTGAAAACAAATGATCATTTAATTTGGCAAAATCTAACTCTATAACCTAGCTAACTTCATGGTTAATGGATTTAGTTACTTGAACATTATAACCAGAACTTTATTAATTAATGTTTTAAAATTTTAATTAATTTATAAATTTAAACATCTTTTCTATTAATTTGCCTAAGTTTAATCCACATGGTAGTGTCCAAGGCTCTACTCATTGCCAGCTATATTTTGATTGTCACCTACGCAAAAACATGATCATAGAAGAAAATTTGTAGGCCATCTATGATGATATGAACAGCTCTTTCATTTACATTCTGGAACTACTTTATACCAGCATTTGTGTTATGGCAGCTCTAAACTAGCTTACTCCATTGGCGGTAGCAAAATGCATTAATATTTGATCAAATGGATACAACATTTATAAAAGGGTTAATGTGTAAATTCATCCCTGAAGTATATAAATTTTTTATGATTTGGTATTTAAAGAAAAAAAAAATCACGATTAGGTAGCTGAACTTATATTCCGTCAACCAAGTTACCTCAAGTGACTAACTTCGTTACATAAACGCTGACGTGGCTTGACTGACCAATAAAAAATTGACATGTGTCAGTCAACGTCACATTAGCAATTTTTTTTTTTTTTTTTTTAGATTTGTTTTGAAATTTCAAAAAATTATTTTTATTTTAAATTTTTTAATTCAAAAAAATAAAAATAATTTTTTTTCCTAAAATGATGACATGGCATTGCTGATGTGTACAAGTTGTCACTCGTCGTGTTTTTATTGATAAAAAAAGTGACTATCATCAAACAATTAATCATTAACTATCGTGGGTGACGGAAGTAAAATTTGGATACTTAACCCTGAATTTTTTTCTTTAAGTATCAAATAGTGAAAATAGGTATAATTCGATGACCAATTTTCCAAAAAGAAAAACCCTTATATATAGCCAGCGGTGCTATCAACCCTTTCACAGTTAAGGGAGGTTGGTATATTTAGAAGAAAAGAAAACTATACTTGGAAGGGTATCTTAGAGCCATTTCAATGGATAATTCCTTCATATTGGTTAAGATTTTTGGTCTGCTACTTATATTAGGAAATGTAGCTCCTCAAGCTGAGGCTGCGAGGGCATTTTTCGTGTTCGGAGATTCGCTAGTCGATAATGGTAACAACAACTATTTAGCTACTACTGCCCGAGCTGATGCATATCCCTATGGCATTGATTATCCGACTCATAGAGCTACTGGCCGGTTCTCTAATGGCCTTAACATCCCAGATCTTATCAGTAAGTTCTTTCATTTTATTTTTTTTTGGACTTTTTTTTTTTGGTTTGCAGTAAACTTAGTTCAATTTGGTTTTGATGCACCTTTTTTTTTTTTTCTTATGATTAAGTTAATGTTTGCATGTTTTATTTAGGTGAGCAAATTGGTTCTGAACCAACATTGCCATATTTGAGCCCTGAGCTCACAGGACAAAAGCTTCTTGTTGGTGCCAACTTTGCTTCTGCTGGAATTGGAATTCTCAATGACACTGGAGTTCAATTTGTAAGTCTAATTTCCTAGTACAATTTCTTTCTTTATTTCTTTTTTTTTTTTTTATAAAAAAGACCGTAGTACGAGAAATAGTTGCAGATGTTAGGATTTAAATTTCTTATTTGTTGGATGCCACTTCTTAAGACTGGTTATATTAATCAACTAAATTAAGTTCGGGTCTAGGAAGCACGGATATGGACATGTAACATGGGTACGACAAGACACGAACATGGTGACACGAAAATTTTCTAAAAAATTAGGACACGAGTGCGGCCAGACACGACAATAAAAAATATTTTTTTATTTAATAATATACAATAAAAATGTAAAATTGATACTTTTCAATTAAATATTAACATGTAAATAGCTTTTTTAATTTTTTAAAATTATTTTTGAATTTAAAAACTTGAATCTTAAAAAATCCATTAGAACCAAATTGTTCATTGTTGATTCCATATTTGAGAAAAAAATGCAAAAAAAAAAAAAAAAAAAAAAACTTTATCGCATGTCCGGACATGTCCAACTGTATCTTGATCATGTATTAATCGTGTCCGATTTAATTTTTTTGACGTGTTCAACACATATTCCGCTGTGTCGGACACGTGTCCTACACTTGGACACTCCTTCGACAGAAGTGTCCGTGATTCATAAGTCTGGATTCATTTCCTAGTACAAATTCATTTTAAGCTATGCCTCTCTATCAGTTATCAAAATGTCTTATAACTACTGCTACATGATCTGTAGATGAATATAATCAGAATCTCGAAGCAACTACAGTACTTCGAGCAATATTAGCAGCGAGTGAGTGCACTTATTGGACCTCAACAAACTCAACGCCTGGTTAATGAAGCACTCATTCTCATGACCCTTGGTGGCAATGACTTCGTAAACAACTACTACCTGGTCCCCTTCTCTGCACGATCTCGCCAACTCGCCCTCCCCGATTACGTTGTCTTTATAATCTCCGAGTACCGGAAAATTCTAGCGGTAAACTAAACTTGCCATTACTCATATTATATATTTACACACCTTTCATTTTTATTGAAGAATTTATTGGGCACAACTACCATTAGATCTGCTCATGGGTCGGGTCGAACCACGACTTGGATTTTTTTTTTCCTTCCCGGCTTGCAGGCCCGGATCACTTTTTAAAAATTAAAAATTCATTTTTATATTAATATTTAGAATTAAATTTAAATAAAAAATAAAATTTTAATAGTTAAACAGTGATCCGAGCCGGGCCGACCAAAATCATCAAAATTCTTGCTCAGATTCGGCCCAATACGGGTCGAGCGGGCTGTCCGACCTATGAGTAGGTCTAACTACCATATCTAACAGGCATTGGTTCAGCTAGGTAAAATGCCACAATGTGATCACCAATTAAAGGAGTAGGAACAAAAAAATATATATACTTTAATATTAGTAATAATATGGGGACAAGTATCCTTGCTCCAGCTTTTATGGAACCTAGAGAGAGCAGAGGCTGAATTACTATTATAAATCAAGTTTGGTTTGGTTGGTGAAGCCAACATGCATTTTGATGCTTTTTTCGGTTGCTACATTTAAAGCGAACATGCATTTATTTAAAAAACAAAAAATTTGCACTTTACGAATAGTGGAAAGGATTTCATAAATTAAGATCGAACTCCAGACTTGTTGGATGTCATTTTTTTAAGGTGACTGCATGAACCGACTGTACTAAACTTTGAGTTCAGCCAACATCTATATTGCTCCGACTCTTCATTTTTCTTGTAGTACCCGTGTCCGACATCCGTATCCGATGTATATTCGAACATGGGTATGGAGATATCATCCTCCAAATGCATGGAAAACTTAAAAAAAAAAAATTAAACATACCTGTGTCAGATACATATCCGAATCCGACACTCACACCCGAATTCGAGTAGCATAGGTCAACATGCATTTTGATGTTTGTATATGCAATACATATAACTTTGTCATTAATGTTTTCACAATGAACGCACATGAAAACCCTACACTTGTCTGCATAATTAATTCTAAATACTTGAATTGTCTCCGATTTAGGCATTAAGTAAGCTTAGAGATTAATATCAATTTAATATGTTAAAATGCATGTCGAAATTCTACTTGAATTAGTATATATTTTACTTTGCAGAGGCTGTATGAGTTGGGGGCAAGGAGGGTTTTGGTGACGGGAACTGGACCATTGGGTTGTGTCCCAGCTGAACTGGCTCAGCACAGCCGAGCCGGTGAATGTGCGGTTGAGCTGGTACGAGCATCAGCCTTGTTTAACCCGCAGCTTGTTCAAATGCTAAACGGACTCAACACTGAGCTTGGATCAAATGTTTTCATTGCAGTAAATGCAAATGAAATGCACATGGAATGGATCAATAACCCTCAACAATATGGTACGCTTTCTTTCGCGTTAATTATTAGCACACAACCTTTAATCTATGTTATCCGAATTCTTCATTTATTCTAAAGTACTTATGTTCGATACATATTCCCGATACATATTTGGATATTAGTATAGGATATGATCCTCCAAATATATGAAATTTTTTAAAAAAAAGTTGAGTATACCTATATCGAATACATACCTATATCCGACATTCACACTGAATCCGGTTAACATAGCATTTAATGCTAATACTGCGACATATCAACAATAATTTTATCAAACTGTAAAAGCTTGAAACTGTTTTTAGTTATATAAAGCATTGATTCAAAATTTGGTAGATGCAAAAGAACTGTAAAAGTTGTTGAACGACAGAAAACAATGGGACCATATTGAAGTAAATGCCATTATAGAGTTGATAGTTAAGGCTCCGTTTGGTCCCCAGACTGAATAAAATTTATTGTTGAAGCTATAAATGAAAATGGCCATTGCAACCTTGAGAAGCCAAGGGATTCTCACTATTCATGTTAAGTAAAGTATAAACTTGTTCTTGTAGGGCATAAACCTTGCTGTTAAGTACAAATTTCCACACTATATAGGCTTTGTAAATGGTTTAAAACACTTGCTAGACTCGCAATATTTTAAAAGTTGGGTTGTCGAAGATGAGATTTGAATCTGAAACTTTCGATTTTAAAGTAAAATACTTCTAGACTAACATTAACCGTATCACGGTCATATTATCTTGTATCGAAATTTAGCAGAAACCTTATAACTAGCACATATTAATTATCATCTGCATAATATGTTTTGGGCAGGTTTTGTTACATCAAAGGTAGCCTGTTGTGGACAAGGACCTTACAATGGAATCGGACTTTGCACAATAGCATCAAACTTGTGCCCTAACCGAGACATTTACGCATTCTGGGATCCATTCCATCCATCAGAGAGAGCTAACAGGCTGCTTGTACAACACATCATGACTGGTTCCACCAAGTACATGAATCCAATGAACCTTAGCACCATTATGGCATTAGATTCTAGGGTTTAGCAATCTTATAATACACTAGTCCTCTATATTTTTCTTATTAAACTGGGTTTTTGTTTTCTGCTTAGTTTTTTTTGTTACAACGAAAGTCGTAGCTTGGGATTAAGAAAAAAATTTAGATGTTGGGATTTGAACCCCAAATCTGCTGAATACCACCGTTTAAGGTTGGATACGTGAACCAACTAGATTAAGTCCCAGTTTGTTTTCTGCTTAGTTATTATATGCCAACTGGTTGAGAGATTGTGGTGTCTTAATTAATTAGTGTCATATCTCACATGAGAAATTGTTATTGGGATATGCTTCAAATTGTATGCAGTATTGGTAATTGAGTAAGCATTGGTAAAAGGTCAGATTATAATTCTTGAATAATAGCTTGGATATATTCAGTTATTCATAACTAGGAAAATCTTCTTCCTTTTTCCTTCTATTTTTACCCCTTTCTTTAATTCATGCTTTCTATTTGAAATATCTGTTTATACTTACCTTTTGCCATGGAAGTGCTAGGGCTTTTTTGTCCTTTAATTTTTTAATATAAAGATAGGCTGAAGTTTAAGGATAGGGGAAGAAAATTTGTAACTGTTGAGGATTAAACTCCAGCTTTGTAAGAATCCACCTCCTAAGAGAGGTGGACGAATGATTTGGATTAAATCTAAAGTTCTTTTTTACCTTTTAATTTGCATTCAAAGCCAGAAATGAGAGCTCGAGAATAAATAAAAGCTATGAGTTCAATAAAATAAAAATAAAATAAAAAACATAATAGGATCAACCTTATTTTTTTTTTTTTTTAGATTAAAATTGGTGTGGAATTAGTAAGGAATAAAAATTCCTATCACATCATATGTATATATATATATATATACCTGTAAATTTATAGATCTCATAGTAGGAATTAATTGTGTATTTTAATATTACAAAAGAAAAAAAGTGTTGTATTAATTTCTTGTAACAAGTAAATATTGATTTCAAATTAAATTCCAATAATTAGATGCATTGGACCGAACAGAGGCTAAATCTAATGGTATCTACTAATTTAGTATAGTTTTATTTTGAAAATGAAGGGATTAGATGTTCAAATTTCAAAAATTACATTTAATTTTTCATAGACTAAAAAGTTTAACATGTATTTGTATTGAATTGTGTGTGTGTGCCAATTTCATGCTCTTTTGCTGAATTCTGAGATAGGAGAACCAGCCAGCCCTCCACCCATTTGCCATTGTTTTACGGCCCGGAAGAGCCCATTTCTATGACAATACCAGCCCATTTTAACCCTTAATTGGGAGGGTAAATCTGGGTTTTTTTTTTTATTTTAAGGAAATCATAGAATCACAATCTGAAATAAAAAGAGGTTGCAGATAGATCTAATAATTTTGGATACAATAAGATTATATGATACGAAAAAAAATTAAAACACGACATAACAGTACACGAATATATGAACGTCTCAAAGTCTATATAAATCAAATTATTAATATGTCAAAATTTATATAGTTATATAATAGTTTAAAAACGATTATGAAACGAGAAAATAGCACAAATACGATACAAATAAACGAATTTTAAAATCTAGTTGCAAATGCTGAAATTCAAACTCCAAACCTACTGAATGTTACTTTTTGAAGGTGGTTGCATAAATCAATTGGACTAAGTTTCGAGTTCAATATTTTTCTTTCTTTTTCTTCATGGGATAAAAAGATTGTCAAATAAAACTTGGGGTTACATATAAAAGAATGTAATCTAGTTAAACATTTTTCCTGCATGGATTAAGGTAACACCATCATTGAAATTTTTAAATTCCGCAAAAAAAAGTTAAAAAATTACTTAATACCATTTTGAACTATTTCAATTTTGTTATAGCTTAAAGGTAGCAATGTAATTATTTAAGAGTTTTAGTAGAGCATTTATGATAATTATGTTTTCCAAAACAATTTTTTTTTTATATATTTAAAAGGAGATTCCCTTTTAATCAATTTAAGGAAGTTGGGTATCGTACCCCACATATCTTACATGAATGTTGCAATATATGTTCAATACATAAATTTGAGTTTGATGATCTTCTAATGCAAACTTTAATTAACTAACGCTTTTAAGTAATAATAATTCCTTGATATTAGATTTATTCATGGGCAGGTTGAATCCGGTCAGATCCAATTGACTCTTAAAATTGTTTGTTCAAAGTTCGGTCTAGTCAGTTCTATTAAAAAAAATCATATTATTATTATTCAAAAAATTAAAAAATTATTTATATATTATTTATATATTTTCAAAAATAAAGTTAAATAAAATATTTTTATTGATTGAATAGTAATTCAATTCGGACTAGATCAAACATAAACGATTATGTTCAAAGCTTGATCAGATTCGAATCGGACGGATAACCAATTTAATTCGAGTCAGACAGATAATCTGATTCGATTCAAATTGGATAAACAACCCAACTCTTAATCGAATCTACTTGATATCTTATATACTTATTATCGGAGTCTATATCAATTACCGGTAAATTGCATCATTAGTTGATGATTTTTTCACAATATTTTTTTTCATCTGTGATTAAAAAAACTAGAATTTTCATCTACTAGTTTTTAAATTTGTTTCATAATATGAACAGAATTTATCATGTGTTTGTTTAGATATAACAACATATGAACTTATGAATAGATTTAAAATAAATTCAAAAGATTGTAAATGAAAAGATAGACTCTTTAAGTTATATATAATAATAAAACATTATACGAAAAAAGTAATGACAAACTAATGGTGCAATTTACATTATGATTTTGATTGTATTATTAGTTTATTAAATTAGTTAAAACATGGATTTTTTTTAAAAATACTATTAAGTTAAGCTTTAATCCTTTATCTGCTCCCCAATTAAAAATATAATGATAGTAATTTCAAAAGGAAGATATAGTTAGTTCACCTAAAAGCTCAAAAGGAATCTTTAGTTTGTAATTGTTGGAATAAGAAAAATAACTTATGGCATAGGAGTTAGGGCTATTCATTTCCAAAATAAAGAAAAAAAAAACCATATAAGGAAAATGTTAATCAATATCTAGTAATATTGATTAAAATAATATTTAAGAAAAAATATAATTAATGAATTATTTTTTTGAATTCAATAATAATAATATATTAAATGTAAAAAAATTATCCTAAAATAATAATTAAATAATTTTTAATTACTGTAGAGTAACACCTATTAATTGGACCCCAAACAAGAGTAAAAATTGAAAGAAAGCAAACATGTGCAAGGCTTAGAAGAGTTAATTAACAAGTCCATTTAAGACATTTCATGACATCTTCTCTTCTTGGTAGAATAGGCATTCTACAATTAAATTATGAAGTGATGTAAATTAAATTATGAAGGTAGCCCCCAATTTTGTTGTATTATTAGTTGTAGCTAATTAATTTAAATAAGTGCATGTTGACCCTACTTCAATTTAATTAATCATTGAAAAACACCACCGTTAAACCAAGTTTACCATAAATTAGTGAGGTAAATTAATAGAAAAGAAAGAAGTTATAAAAACTTGTCACAGCAATTTTTTTAAAAAAATATTTCATTCATAGTTAGTGGAGTTTTTAAAATTTAAAAGCAGATTAATAAAATGACACATATTTTAAATGTATTTTTTAAAAATAAAATATATAATAATTTATTAATTTCGATTGTGTAATAAAAAATTTCATTAATAATGTATAAAAAGGTAATTATTGAAATGAATATACCAAACAAAAATAGAATAAGCAAATTCATTAAACTAAACAGAAAAAGAGGCTGCAAGCAGGCAATAGGCAGGTAGGTAGGTAGCAATAACAAAGCTTCAAATTAAAAAAATTAAAATTAAAAAGGCAAAAAAAAAAAAAAAACAAACAAATACTTTAAGAACATTCAAATAAATAACCTATTTGTCAATAGTTGTGGTATGCTATAGTAGAGTGTTAAATTTTTAATTTCAATAATAAAATTTAATTTTTGGCAGTTTCAAGTATTATAGAAAAAAAAAAAGAAATACCCATATGAATTCATTCTTAATTTGAATGCTAAAAAAAAAAGAATACTATTATATCCTTCTTAGTTCTTACTATTCATCCTTCTAATATATAAATTAAGGATTTATATTTAATATAATGTTAGTGTATAAATTTATACATTGCCTATGAATTGCACATAATATCACCTATTAATAAACAAAGTTATTTGTATGTATTTTTAAGAATTTTTTTTATTTTTTTATTAATGATGTTATATCATGAGATTTACTGATAATATATAAATTTATACACTAACAGTATATAAATATAAACTCATAAATTAAATAGAACTTTTGCACTTCTAATATATAAAAATGATTTTTTTTTTGTAATTAACTTTTTTTTAATAACGTTGTTCTATTAATTGATTAATGTAGGAATTAATGTTACAATCATAAACATACCATCCAATTATATATAAGCAAAATTAATTACACTATAATTTCATTAATTTACATGATATAACATTATTTTTCAATCCCATGTATCCTTGAGAGCTAGGCTTTCTTTACCAAGCTAATTAACCTATTCAATTATAAATTATACATATAAATTTTAAAAAAATCTCGTCTCTCTCTCCCTACAAATGTGGGTTCGGAGGCCCATTTCATTATTTAAAATAAATATTAAAAATATATATTTTTATATTAATATTTTTATAATTTAAAAAAAATTATTAATAAATAATAATTCGAGTCGGATCAAGTCTGTCCAAATTATAAAAATTCATATTCAAACTCGATTCAATACAAATCGGATTTATCCCTTTCACCATGTCTAAGTGTGAATATAGTTCAATCGAAGAGTAGGGACAAGATTTGCACACGTACCCATGCTTTCTAGGAATTTAAGAGCCTGAAATGCAGGTTGAGGAGTAATAATAGTAGTTAATTTAAGTACGAAAACTTTGGTGATAGTTGAGCTTTTTGTTTTCTCCAGCTTTACATATTTTTGCTAATAGATGATCTATCAAAAGCAACTTTAATTAATCAATGCTTTTGAGTGATAATTTCGTGATTAGAGTTATTCATGGGTCGGGTTAAGTTGAGTCAGACTGAATAGTAAAATAGAATTGCTTGCTTCAAGCCTAGTCTAGTCCGTCATATTCGAAAACTCGTTTCACTGTTCAAAAAGTATATTAATTTTTTTTTTTTATATTAATACTTACATATCTTCGTAATTCAATTTAAATAAATTTTTTTATTGATTAAATAATAATTCGGATTAGGTTGGACCAAACCGATCCGAATTACAAATATATTATTCTAGATCCGATCCAATTCGAACAGTTTTGATGGCTGGGTTTAGCACTTTATTCTACTAGTAAATTATATATTAACCGCAATTTACCATATTATATGAAAATTTATTAAACTTTTACTAATAGTTTACTTATCTTGATTAGGTTAAATTATAAGTTATCAATATCAAATACAAATTCTTAATTTTATCTTATGAAATCAAAAGGCTTCAATTTGTTGAATTAAATCTAGGTAGATAGATCATCTATATATGGCAAATGTCAAACATTATTTTTGTTAGAAGTATTCTCATCTGTCCATGATCGGGTCGAATAAGATCCAATTGATCATTAAATTCTTTTACTCAAGACTTGATCCGTTCATCGAATTTGAAAATTTTATTTTATTATTTAAAAATATTAAAAAATTATTTTATATTAATATTTATATATTTTTTAAAATTAAATTTAGATAATAATTCGTGTCGAACCGGATCGAATTCAAACTTCAAAAATCATGTCAAAAACTTGCTCAAATCAAATTCATCAACTAAACAAATAATTCGATTCATAAAAATATCTAATTTTACAACTCGATCGATAATCACATCTAATTAGCACCAATTTAAAGAATACCCAACACAAAAAAAAAAAAAAAAAAAAAAAAAAAAAAGAAAGGGTCCACTGCAATAAAAACCGACAATGGCAGTCGTGTTGTGAATTTTTTTTTTTTTTGGGTCCAAATAAATTGAAGTACCTTGTGGGTGAATATCGGTGAATTTTCTCCTTTCTTGGTCAAAATGTCACTACAAAACTTAAAGCTCTTACAAGTAGGGTAAGGTTCCTAGAGTTTGGATTAAAATCCTAAGAATTAAATCTATTGTTATATATTACTTTTGTTTGCATAATTAAATTGATATGAAAGACTAATTTCATATTAGATGAGATTCTTTAGTACTAGGTTAAACTTATAAAAAGTAGAACGAAAGCATTTAGTTTAGACCTGTCTAAGGGTCGGATAATTCGCTCGGTCCAATAGGTTTGGTCCAAGTTTTTTTTGTAATTCGGATCGGTCCGACCCGACCGAATTATTATTTATTAAATAAAAATATTTTTATTTAAATTTAATTATAAAAATATTAAATAAAAATAAAAATAAAAATTAATATTTTAATAATTTATGAATAATAAAACGAGCAACGGGTTGGCTCAAAATGGGTTTTGTCAAGGAATTTTTTTTTTTTTTGCATGCCACGGCCCAGTCCAGTCTATGAACACCTCTAATTTGGTTCGATAGTTGATGAATAGTTTTTTTTTTATTCTGATAGTATTATTTGGATTTTTTTTTCCCAAATCAAAAATAGAAATATATAAAAAAATGTAAACAGAAATTAAAATGACTGAAAATGAAAGTTGAAGATATTTTGGTGAATAAGAAGTGATACAAATGTTGGAAGATTGACCAATAATTAGCAGTCCTGGTAATTCGTGTTTCGTGTGTTTTTTTTTTATGTCAATTTTATAAATATAAATATAAAATAAATTATTAAATATGTTAAAATTTTAAACACGACTTATTATATTAATCATATTTAAACGTATCGTATGTTTATTATAATATTTTTATATTTATTAAATATATTATAATTATATTATATTTTCTATTCAAAATTTACAATCTAATAATTAAGCAGAACCGAAATGCTGTATAGCAATTGTTCTCTCTCTTTACTAAGGATAAGGTCAGTTGACTTCCCCTTCCTCGAACTTTCTCAAATGTGCTAAAATAATGCAGTAAGCAGTAAATTGCTGTAATAGGAACTTCAGTTAATATTGTGGGTAGAGATAAGAGAAAACATTGAAATTATCTGTTTATTCAGTTTTTTTTTTAAAATATTTATCGATTTAAATATCGAAACACGTTTTAAAAATTAAATTTCAATGCCTTTTGATATTTTTTTATCTTTACATAC
Source organism: Fremontodendron californicum (assembly GCA_030761205.1). Lineage (NCBI taxonomy): Eukaryota > Viridiplantae > Streptophyta > Magnoliopsida > Malvales > Malvaceae > Fremontodendron > Fremontodendron californicum. The sequence goes on from JAULJL010000047.1 coordinate 2,790,907, forward strand.
TCTTCTCAATTTTCACCTGATAGTCTCCAGAGATAAAATCAACCTAATCTCCTAAGACAATCAACAATTTTCATGTTCAACTGTTGTAAAGGATAGATGTGAGGATAAAGAAAACCTACCATTTTGAAATTTATGGCAAAGCTAACCCAAAGACCATTTGCAAGCCTAAAAACATTGAATTATAATCATTAATTTAGAACATTAAAAGTAGATGATTGAATAGAAAATAAATGGTGAGGGGTGTGGGGTGTGGGGTGGTTAGTGGTGAGCTCATAGCATTGCCAAGTACTACATTGCTTTTTTTTTTTGTGTAGGCCATGTTTTTTTCTCCATTGACAAGCACCTCTACCTCTATATAAGCAATGCCTATTCTTTGATTCACAAACCAAGACAAAGTCTCCAATAAAGAAATAGCTTTAGTGTTATTATATACTCCTTCTCTTCCATGGCAATCTCAGTGATAATTTTTGCTTCGTGGATGGTTTTAATTTCAGCCCTTTTCATGGCAATTTCAACTACTCAAGTTGAAGCTGCCAGGGCATTTTTTGTATTTGGTGATTCTCTGGTTGATAATGGCAACAACAATTACCTAGCAACCACTGCTAGAGCAGATTCACCTCCTTATGGCATTGATACTCCTAGTCGTCGCCCCACTGGCCGTTTTTCAAATGGCAAAAACATTCCTGATTTTATCAGTTGAGATTTCTGTTTTTTTTTTTTTTTTTCTTTCCTTATTGTGTTTCCAATGTTGTCTGTATCTATGTTGTTCGGACTCTTCATTTTTCTTGAAATATTCATGTCCGACACTTATCTGGACATAGGTATGAGGATATAATCCTCCAAGGATCTTCCAAATATATGAAAATCTTAAAAAAAAAAATTGAACATATCTATGTCGGATACATATCCGTGCATGTCCGACACTCACATCCGAATCCGAGTAACATAGGTCTGTATCATGTTAATTGAATCAACTTAATGTGTGTATATATATATATATATATATATATATATATATATATATATATATATAAAATATCAGGTGATGCGCTAGGTTCAGAGCCAACATTGCCATACTTGAGTCCAGAACTGACGGGAAATAGGCTTCTTGTTGGTGCCAACTTTGCTTCTGCTGGTATTGGAATCCTGAATGACACTGGGATTCAATTTGTAAGTCCTGAAATTTCTTTCGCAATCCTGTCAAAATCCATTTATAGTTTCGGTTTTGGCTCTCTTCGTCCGTCGATATTTATTGTAATTGATAACAATAACATTCATTAGATCTGCAACCACGATAAATTCGACCCCATTTTGACTAATTCTTTTGTCAAATGATACATTGGCAATGGCAGGTAAACATTATAAGAATGTTCAGGCAATATCAGTACTTTCAAGAATACCAGAACCGGTTGGCTGACCTTGTCGGAAACGATGAAGCACAACGGATTGTAAACGAAGCTCTAGTCCTCATCACTGTCGGCGGCAATGATTTTGTCAACAATTACTTCTTGGTTCCTTTCTCAGCAAGATCTCGCCAATTCAGTCTACCAGATTATGTTAGATATCTCATCTCTGAGTACAGAAAACTTCTAATGGTAAATTTTCTTAAATTTCTGTCACATTTACTTACATGGTAACATATAAAATTGATTTATGTTGTTCTGACTCTTCATTTTTTTAAAAATATCTGTGTCCGACACCCGTGTTTGACGCATATCTAAACACAGAAATGGAGATATGATCCTCCAAGACCCTTCAAATATATGAAAAAATCTTGCAAAAAAATTGAACATACCCGTGTCTAGAGGTGTCCATGGGCCAAGCCTATATAAGGTATCAACACTATATATGCTTACCCAAGCCCGACCCGAAATATGGGTCTAAAATTTTGCCCAAGCCCACCCATATTTGTAAATGGATAGCTCAAACCCGTTTAGACTCGCCCATATTATTTTTTTCTAAAAAAATAAAAAATATGTTTTTTTTATTAAATATACTTTTTAATATTAACACTATAATATTATATATATTTAATCTTTATATGACATAAATTATATAATATATATAAAAATGAAAACAATATATTATTTAATTGAAAAACTAGTCGGAGAGGGCCTGGTTCGGGCCTTGAATGTTGGAGTCAAGACCCGAGTCATTTTTTAAACGGGCCTAATTTTTTTGTCCAAACTCATTTTTCGGGCCTAATATTTTTGTCCAAGTCCTCTAAAATATGGACCGGCTTTCGGGCTTGGGCGGATAGCCTGACTCTTAAACAGTTCAACGGCCGTGTCCGATACTCACATCCGAATCCAAATAATATAGAAATTGGCATAAATTATATTTGCAGAGACTATATGATCTAGGAGCCAGGAGGGTTCTGGTGACCGGAACCGGACCCTTGGGTTGTGTTCCAGCGGAATTGGCCATGAGGAGCTCAAATGGTCAGTGTGCACCGGACCTGCAACGAGCTGCAGGCTTGTTTAATCCACAACTGGTTGAAATGTTAAATGGACTCAACAGCCAGTTTGGTGCAAATATTTTCATTGCTGCTAACACAGGGCGACAAACCAATGACTTCATTAGTAACCCTGGAGCCTATGGTAAGTAAATCCGTAATTCAATTTTTTTTTTCGTAATTTAAAAAAAAAAAAAAAAGATCGCACATGTTTAGATTGAAATCTAATACCAATAATTAAGAGTAATGAATTAGGCATTAATTGACAAAAAGGAGAGAGAAAAGGAAGGATGAAGGACAAAATTTTGTTGACCTATTTAGTAGCCAAACTTCATTTATTAGGGCAACCTACCCCCACAAACAATCACTATGAAATTATGATGAAAGCTACCAAAAGTTTTGGATTTTGCTCCAAATGTTTCCCCTTCAAAAAGGGCAACATTTATTAGCAAAATAATTTATCAATCAAAGATTTAAATAGCGATTATAACGCAATGTTACAATCGTTATTTTACGATTTGAATTTTACGATCGTTATTTTACGATTTCGATTTTTTCTTTCATTGATAGATGGCCTATATTTACCGTAATTTATTACATCCGTAACTGTGATAGACACGATACGATCATAATTTAAATCCCTGATGTCAATAGTAAAGTCAGTGTACCAATTACTTGCTTTTTTCTTATTATGTCATAAATGAGGTTGGATTGAGGTCATGACTTGGCCCTATTTCTCTTTAAGAACCCTTTCCAATCCTTGATTTTTTATACCCATTTTAGGTATACAGAGGAATTGATAAAAACCAGTAAAGAAGATGAACTAAAAGTCATATCATATCAACATTTTTGTGACATGAAATGTTGAATGCTATACATTTCCTTTCGATAATACGATCAGAGATATCTTTAAATTTTATCTGAACCTAATCTTTTTCTACGGACATAAATATCTTGATATTCGAATGCTATGCTATTCTCTGCAGGATTTACTACATCAAAGATAGCTTGTTGTGGCCAAGGACCCTACAATGGTCTGGGATTATGCACTGCGGCATCAAATTTGTGCCCGAATCGTGACGTGTATGCTTTCTGGGATCCATTCCATCCGACAGAAAAGGCTAATGGGATTATTGCCAACATGATCTTGCGTGGTTCAACAAATTATATGAGCCCCATGAATCTCAGCACTCTCTTGGCTTTGGACACAACGATCAGGACTTAGTTTAGTTGCATTCTAATAAGGATATAATAAACCTTCTGTTATATATACCATTGTTGTTGGCTTGGCTTGCCATGCATTTTATTTATATTATGTTGTTCCTATGGTTGGAATTAATTAATTTCTCGAAAAATTGTAATGTAATATGTTTCAAACTGTTTTATGAGTAAATAAGTAGATGCCAATTTACTTTCCATTATCTCCGACAAAATACTTGAGAGATCTTTGTACTTTATCATCTAGTACAAATTAGTTTATCTATTATAAAATTGAGTAATTTAGTCTTTATTCTTTTAAAATTGATGTAAAAAGGTAAAATCATTAAGTAAACCGTAAAAAAAAAACTGACGTGGCATTTAACCTGTGTTTAATTGATAACGTGGATGTCAAATGCTGACATTGCACTAATAAAATATATTATTTTAAGATGATGTGGACAAAATAAATAATCAAGTTGTTGAAAATACCATATCAAATGTTGAAAATATATTATTTATTTTATTCACGTCATCTTAAAATAATATATTTTATTGGTGTCACGTCAGCATTTAACATTCACGCTATCAATTAAATACAGGTTAAATGTCACGTAAGCTTTTTAAACGACTTATTTAATGATTTTACCTTTTTGCTTCAATTTTAAAAGAATAAGAACTAAATTACTTAATTTTATAGTAAATAGATTAATTTGCACTAAATGATATAGTACAGAGACCTCCCAAGTACTTTGAACTCATTATCTCTCTATGTAATTCGAAACTTCAAATCATGTTGATCATTTGTTCTCGTGACAAAAAATAATAATAATAAATAACATTGTATTTTTTTAAGCTCAAACAAAGTTTGAGATACCTTAATCCTATTATAAAATAAAAAGTTAATTAGTGTTTAATAATATTGATTAAGATGATATTTAAAAAATATATATAATTAATAAAAAATTAAATTCGATAAAAATAATGCATTAAATGTAATTTTTTTAAAAATAATAATTAAATAAGTGAGACCTTAAAAATCTGTAATTTGAATGTAGTATGATAAAATACATAAATAAATCATTCATAAATTTATTAAATTATATTCATTATTAGTGTGTTTGACAATCGCAAATATCAAGAAAAAATTACAGCTATATATTTATAAAGGATAAAGAAAATTTAACACTTTTCATGTCACTCTCGAGTCTAATCATATTAATTAATTAATAAATCTCACATGCAATCTCACTAGAATAAGATAGGAAATATATTAAAATTAATAATAACTTGCGTTCTAGCATTAATTACAACAAAAGTTGTTATAAATGACTTGTCAATTGTCTCAATAATAGTTTTAAATCCGTGATATGCAGAGACATATAATTCAATAAAAAAATTCATTTTATAAGACATAAAAAAAAAATTAACATAATTTCATTTGCTAACATTTTATAGTTTATTTTTAAAAAAATTAAGTACAAAGTAATAATCAATTTTATAATATTATGATAAATCTTGCTTCTTTAAATTATTTAAAGTCGGTAGAGATATATAATTTATTATTCAAAAAATAATATAATTAAACTCTCAAAACAAAAAAGAATGCAGAAAAATCCAATTAATTTATTTAAAATATTTGGAAAAAAGATAATTAAACATTGATAAAAAAATATTTGGAAAAAGGTAAATACATTAATAAATAAAACGAAACAAAATAATGTAAATAAAATACTTTCAATGTAAACATTCAAGAATAAAATTAATTTATGAACATGAATTTATATTAAACTTTTTTCTATATGATATACATGAAATAATCAACCACTATATTTATAAGATCAAACGTATCTCTCTCTCTCTCTCTCTCTTCTTTTTTTGTATAATTTTCAGGTATATGTTTTTCTTTAATAATCTTATATTGCTTATCCTTCAATTTTTGCAAAATTAACATACCTTTCCATATTACTTGCAAATAAAAGAATTCTTTTTTTTATGTCAAACTATCATTTATATTTTTAATTTCTTCAAAAGAACAATTACAACAAAAATTGTTATAAATGACTTGTCAATTGTCTCAATAATAATAATAATAATAATAAGCTAGCCTTTTATTTTTTGGCCAATAATAATAATAATAATAATAATAATAATAAGCTAGCTTGGAGTCAAAATCGAAATTATTTTAAGTACTAAACTAACTTATCATTTTCAAGTTTTTTGTTTTATTTTAAATTTCAGATTTTCCCAAAATCTATGTTTGAAAACTTTGTTTCATGAATTGGATATATAGATGGAGAAATATATGTATCAACATTATATTAATTGGGATAATTACATTCTGTACCATAATATATTCATGTCCTTACCATCTCCCCCTATTTTCAAACTAAGCACGTTCTATGAAATAGACAAGGCATTTAATTAATAATTTGCATGGAGTGTTTGGTTTTAATGAGTGAGGAAAGTGGATGACTAATTGACTGCATGATAGAGAAATGCATTACAAGAAAATTAATTTTTATCAGTATTTATAAGTGGCGTTATAAGATCATAAAAATGTTTTTATTAGTATCATTTTGGTAGACATTTTTATTGTTGGTTGATCGTTGATTAGTCGAGTGCTGATAAAAATATTTTTATGGAAATAAGCTTAGCCTAGCTGGAGAAAAATAGCATAGTTTTATGGAAACAACAATGGTGTTCCTATAGCCAAAGATGGTATTATGCCCGTAAATTACCCTAAGAGTAATTTAGTAATCATACTATCTAAGTATCTATATGTCTTATATATAAAGGTAAGTACCTCGATAGAGGCAAAAGGGATTCTCTTTTTACATTTATCCATTTATATTTCTCAATCTATAATTAAGTTTTGACTTGAGTGTTGGAATGCACATCAAAACATCAAAACCGACATCTCCTGGTTGTCTTTGTTTTGCAAATCTTCCTATTATCACAAAAAAAATCATGATAAATTTGAACATCAACGCAAGAACGAGAAACACAATTGAGAAAATCCATATGGGAGAGAGTTAGATGATTATTAATTAACTACAATCAACATTCAAGCAGCTTCAACTTAATTACTAGGAAAAACAAAACAAAACACAACCTTATCAACCAATGCGGCGCCTCATTACTTTGGTTACAACATTATTAAGATTGGTACGTACGATGTGAATGACATTTCATATTTAATGTTTTTGGTCATGAAAAATATTCAAGATCGATCATCATCATCATCAATTCATTGTTCCTAACACAAATGATAAAGCGATGAGGGGATTGCACCTAATTTCTTATATGCTGTCTTAGTGAAGACACAAGAGACCTAAGGCTTCACGCTTTGGCCCCTTGGAATTAAATTCTTGCCATCTACTAGATCTCTATGATCTTTTGCTTTTTCTGTAGTTTCTCCTCTGCTTTCTACTAAGAGGTTTGTTTAATGGGTCAACCTTGATAATTTCATGGTAATTATCTGCTCAGGGTTAGACTACTCGTTCGGTCCGACAAGCTCGATTCGTATTGAGCCGGGTATGGGTAAGAATTTTTTCACTTCGGGATGATTCGATCTGGCTTGAATTACTGTTTATGTAATAAATAAAAAATTATTTAAATTTAATTATAAAAATATATTAATATTAATATAAAAATTAATTTTTTAATTTTTTTAATAAAATTTAAATACTGAAATGGATTTACGAGCTGGCCCAAACCCGTCCAAAGTCGGATTTGAATAAAAAAATAAGAAAATTTTCGGGCCGCGTCTTGGTCCATGAGCAAGTCTACTGTGACCTCCTTAATTACTTCAAAAATGTTTACTATAGAACAGTAAAGGGTAGTTTCGCATAAAAATTGTTTAGAAACGCTGAAATTGAAAATAAAATATGAGGATTTTTTTATTTATAAAGAATCACTACAAGAGAACGTCGAATTACCGACGGAATACTTTCGTCGATAAATAAATCTTTTCACCGACGAAAAAGTGAGAATTATTGAGGGAATTCCGTCGGTAATGTTTTCGCGCATTACCGACAGAAACTTCATATTACTGAAGGATATTTAACGATCGAATTCCCGCCAAAGTATTACCGACGGATTTACGTGTATTACCGATGGATTATTTCGTCGGTAAAAAAATGGCACGGATTCTAATATCAAATAAATAAAAAGTTAAAACAAATAAAAAAACACTGAACGGTCAAAATAAATTACCGATGGAAATTCCATCGGTAATAAACATCTTCCGTCGGTAATGTATACTTTCGTCGGTAATGTTATACCGACGGATTAGCTTAATACCGACAAAAATTTCGTCAGTAAAAACTTATTATCGACGGATGAAATTTGAATGACCGCCAAATTTTTTACCAACGGAATTTTCGTCGGTAATGTTAGAATTCCGTTGGTAAAATTCTCGAGCATAATTAAATGCCCGAGACTCATTTTCTTCTCCTTCTTTCTTTGCTCTCTTTCCCTTTTCTCTTCCCCGAACCAAACCCCCTACCCAGGCCCCCCTGCCGTCACCGTCCAACTTTTCGCCGTTGTCGTCCGCCATTGCCGTTCTCTGTTGCCATCCGCCTTTGCCGTCCTCCGTTGCCGTCCAATGTAAGTCGCTTCTCTCTTCCTCTCTCTCTCTCTCTCTTCTCTCTCTCTCTCTCTCTCTCTCTTCTCTCTCTCTCTTGACAATTTTTGAACAATAAATTAACACTATTTCTTTGTTTTTTTGTAGGTTTAGGTTGGATATCTCATTTTCCATCAGATTAAATTGTAAGTATTTTTCTTATTTAATTTTTTTGTAAATTTTGAAAATATATTTTAAATAAATAAGTTTATTAATTTTATTGTTATTTGTTATTGTTATTATTAATGTTATTGTTAGTTGTTAATATTTGGACTTTGTTATTGTTATTTGTTATTTGATAATTTTCGAAATTATGTTTTAAATAAATATATTTGTTTAATTGTTATTTGTTATTGTTATTTATTAATGTTATTGTTATTTGTTAATATTTGGACTTTGTATATTTTTTTGCCATTTGATTTGTTTAATAATTTTTGAAAATATGTTTTAAATAAATAAAATTATTAATCTTTTTGTTATTTATTAATGTTGTTGTTATTTGTTAATATTTGGACTTTGTTATTGTTATTTGTTGTGGACGATTAATTTTCGAAAATATGTTTTAAATAAATATTTTTGTTAATACTTTTGTGATTGTTAAATTATTTATTATTTTATTTCAAATATTTTGTAAAAAAAATAGAAAAATTATTTGTGATTGTTAAATTATAAAATTGTAATGGTAAATAATATTGTTGTTCTCTCTCTTCTTTTAATTTCGTTTTTTGATTTTTAATATTGTTTGACAATATTGTTATTTTTATTTTTGTAGTTAAGTCCGAGCCACCGCCGTCGCCATCCGACAGTCCCCCATGAGCCACCACCATTGCTGCCATCGCCGGAACCGTCCGACCACCGCGCCTGTTTCTTTTCTCTATCTTCTTTTATTTTCGTTTTTTTATTTTTTTATATTGTTTGATATTATTGTTGTTTTCATTTTTGTAGTTAAGCCCGACTGTCCTCCGCCAGCCATCGCCGTCGCTGTCTATGCGCGCCACCAGCTAAGGTGTCTGACCACCACGCCTGGGTATGAGTTGTCTTTTCTCTATGATTTGAAAATTGTTAATGTGTATATTGTTGAAATTTTTTTTGTGTATATTGTTGAGTTGAAATTGAAATTGTGAATGGGTGAGTTGAAATTGTTAATGTGTATATTGTTGAAATAATAGTTTATTTATAATTATAATTTAAAAAGATAATATTAAAAAATATATAAAATTTTAATAATAAAAAAAATTAGTATTGTAGGCAAGTGAAAATTATTAATATTTTAAAATTAATTGTGTAGAAAAATTGTTAATGTTTTATAATAAATGAAACTTTATTTATAATATTGTAATAAATATAAAAATATAAATTAAATAATAATAATAGTTTATTTATAATTAAAATTTAAGAACATAATATTAAAAAATATATAAAATTATAATAATAAAAAATAGTATTGTAGGCGAGTGAAAATTATTAATATTTTTAAATTAATTGTGTAGGAAAATTGTTAATGTGTTATAATAAATCCTAATTAATTTATAATATAGTAATAAATATAAAAATATAAATTAAATAATAATAATAGTTTATTTATAATTATAATTTAAAAATATAATATTAAAAAATATATAAAATTCTAATAATAAAAAAACAGTATTGTAGGCGAGTGAAAATTATTAATATTTTTAATTTAATTGTGTAGAAAAATTGTTAATATGTTTTAAGAAATAAAACTTCATTTATAATATATACTAATAAACATAAAAATTTAAATTGAATAATAATAATAGTTTATTTGTAATTATAATTTAAAAGTATTAAATTTAAAATATATAAAATTTTAATATTAAAAGAAGAGTATTTTATGCAAGTGGAAATAATTAATATTTTTAAATTAATTGTGTAGGAAATTTGTTAATTGTGTAGGAGCTAGAATAAAAAAAACTTTATTTACAATATATAGTAATTTAAAAAGATAATATTTTCAATTTGTTGTTTTGATTCTTATGTTATTGTATTGTTGATAGTTTACTTAGGCTTAGAGAATGGAGCACGATAAATCTTGGATGTATAGGCGGTTGGACGACTCTCAATATATTAGTAATGAATATTTGAATGGAGTTGAAGAATTCTTAGGTTTTGCATATGCTCACAGCGAGTACGTAAAGGATAATAGAATTAGATGTCCTTGTGTGAAATGTCAGAATAATCGTTTTGCAAAAATTGATGATGTGCGTAAACACTTGTATTATAGAGAGTTTAAGGAGAATTACTATATTTAAGATGTACATGGTGAAAGTCATCAAGGTCAATCATCAAGGATGCATAATGATGAAGTCGAGACGAGAAGTGACGATGAAAGAGATAATCCTTATGCTAGAATGGTTATGGATGCTTTAAACCCAAATCTGAATTTAGGTGGTAATTACAATGTTGATGAGACAATGGTTCAAGATGATCAATCGAATTTAAGTTCAAGAAACTTTTATTCTTTGTTGAACTAAGCAGATGAACCGTTGTGGTCAGAATGTACAAAACACACAACTTTAGCTGTTGTGTCACAACTGTTAAATGTGAAGTCTGAATTTAACATGAGTGAATCGTGTATCAATCGTTTGATGATTGTGATAAAAGGGATGTTGCCAGAAAGTGATTTACCTGATAATTTTTACCGAATGAAGAAGAAGATAGCCAAATTTGGACTTCACTATCAGAAGATACATGCATGCAACAACAATTGCATATTGTTTTATAACGACTTGATTGACTTAGAATTTTGTTTCGTATGTGGCCATCCTCGTTATAAACCAAGCAAATCAAGTGTTAGAAAGTCGAAGAGAATTCCTTATAAGATTCTTCGTTATTTGCCATTGATTCCGAGACTTCAAAGATTGTATATGTCAACGGTTACAGCTGAGAATATGACATGGCATGTGCATAACTGAATGGATGATGGACTGTTGAGACACCTTATTGATGGTGAAGCATGGCAAGACTTCAATCGTACGCATCCGTCTTTTGCAGTGGAATCTCGAAATGTCAAATTGGGTTTGTGTGCAGATGGGTTTGGTCCGTTTACAAATTGAGCGAAACCGTACTCTTGTTGGCCGATAATGCTTTGTGTATATAATTTACCACCATGGATGTGTATGAAGCAACCATATTTACTTCTTAATATGGTAATTTTGGGTCTGAATAGTCCATCACAGAATATTGATGTTTTTCTCAAACCATTGATAGATGAGTTGAAATTATTGTGGAATCATGGTGTTCTGAGTTATGTGAGTATAGGAAACAAAATTTTATATTAACAGCTGCATTATTATGGACGATTAATGACTTCCCTGCTTACGGCATGTTATCAGGATGAAGCACACACGGTCGATTGGCTTGTCCTTATTGTATGGAAGAAGTTAAGTCATTCAGATTGCATTATGGTAGAAAACCATGTTTTTTTTTATTGTCATCGGCAGTTCTTGCCTTTAAATCATCCTTTAGAAGACAAAGAGATAAATTTTGTCGAAAAGTTGAGCATGATTCTCCAATTGAGCGATTATCTGGTGAAGCAATTCTGGAAAGGATAGATAGCATTCCGAATATCACATTTGGGAGTAAATTATGTGAATAGAAGTTGATTGGATTCAGAGAATGTCACAATTAGATGAAAAAATATATTTTTTGGGAGTTACCTTATTGGCATACCAATCTCATTCGTCATAATTTGGAAGTGATGCATATTGAGAAAAACGTGTTTGATAATGTGTTCAACACAATGATGGATGTGAAGGGCAAAATAAAAGACAATATAAAGGCTAGAATGGATTTATCGTTGCTTTGCAGATGGTTGGAATTAGAATTGGTGGAAAGCAATGAAAAAACGTACAAGCCTAAAGCCAGTTACACATTAAACAGGGAAAATCAAAAAAGAGTTTGTACTTGGGTAAAAGAATTACGACTTCTTGATGGATCTGTTTCGAATATCGGCCGTTGTGTAAATGTGGTTGATGGAAGGTTTTATGGCATGAAAAGCCATGACTGTCATATTTTTATGCAGCGGTTACTTCCAATTGCGTTTCGAGATTTGGTACCTAACACAATCTAGTATGCAATTACTGAGCTATCTCATTTTTTCAAAGACTTATGCTCTACAAAAATTCATGTGGACAAGATTGGAGTTCTTGGAAACCAATATTGTTGAGACCATTTGCAAGTTGGAAAAAATATTTCCTCCAGCCTTTTTTGATTCAATGGAACATTTGCCTATTCATCTACGTTATGAAGCAAAAGTTGGTGGACCTGTCCATTATCGTTGGATGTATCCATTCGAAAGGTAATTAACAAAGAATGTACGTAATCTTTTACATTAATTACTTTATTGAATTGAACATTTGTTAATTTAGTATTCGTTTCTGAATCTTAGATTTCTACATCATCTAAAGAGAAAAGTGAAAAATCTTGCATGTGTTGAAGGGTCAATAGTTGAGGCGTATATAATGGAAGAAATTTCATCGTTCTGCGCCTTGTACTTTGAACCAAATGTTGAAACAATATTTACTCGGGTGCCCCGAAATGATGATAGAGGAGATGTCGATCCTGTGGGATGACTCTCAGTTTTCACACATGAAAGGAGATCTTTTGGTCCAAAAAAAATGAAGGCTCGTTACTTAGAGCACGATGAGTACGATGCAACTGAATTATATGTATTAAAGAATTGCGAAGAATTCATACCTTATATTGAGTAAGAGATTTACTGTTCTCTCAAATATTAATTGTGAAATTACGTTATATAATTAAATTAGAGAAACTCATTATTTATCCAATCATTTTTAGAGTGTTTGATGAGATAGTGAAAATCGATGCACCGAACATTACTGATGGTGAGTTAGAGAAAGTCCATGCAGGTAGATTTAGAAAATGGTTTCTAGACTACTTTAATTTCTATGTTCCGCTAATGCTTGATACAATTTGATATTGAATGTAATATTGTTTTTCATTCATCGTTCATAGGTTCAGCAAGATTCAAGTCAACATAACTCTCGTATTGAGTTATCTTATGGTCCAGGACGTATGGGTTGGTGTTATTCTGGATATTTCGTTAATGGTTTCAAGTTCCATACTTTAGATTATAGAAAAAATCGAAAAACCATAAACAACAGTGTATGCGTCAAATGCGGCTGTTATAAAGATTCTTTGCATGACTTTTATGGAATGTTGTTAGACATTGTAGAGTTAGAATATTTTGGTGTGGAAAATCGTGTCGTACTTTTTAAATGTCGATGGTTTGATACGGATAAAGGAATTCAGGTAGATCCTTATAATGGCTTGTTGAAATAAAGTACAGGTTAATACTTGCTTGTAATGAACCTTTTGTTTTAGCTCATCAATGTCAACAAGTGTATTACAGTTCTTATCCATCGAATAAAAAAGAACGTAGAGACTAGTGGGTTGTGTTCAAAACAAATGGGAGTAGATTTGACATTGGATCTCGTGCAGGAGAAATAATTGATCTAAACGAAGGGATTTATCAACAAATGAATGTGCCTACTCCCACCATTGTAACATATTCAGAAGATCTTGACAATCCTCAACTTTTGGTTCATGGTGATTTCGAAGAAGTAAACATTAATGTTCAGAGAACAAATAAAGAAGAAAATGACGAGGACTAAGAAAAACAAGAACAAGAAGATGAAGATGAATATGAATATGAAGATGAAGATGAAGAAAAAGAAAAAGATGAAGATGAAGATGAAGAAGTAGATTATGATGACAGCGTGACAATGATGCTGATGAGAACGACGAGAATGATGATGATTAGAAAGTTAATATTATTTATTCATTTTGTAATTGCATGATCTGTCAAGTAATATATTTTATATGTGTATGCAATATATATATTTACTAATAAATTTAATATTTTTTATTTTACATATAAAATGCGAGGAAGAGGGCGTAAAACTAAAGTGCAAAAGAAACGAAGTTATAAGTAGGATGTTTTTCGACCATCTGGAGGTTTGTCCTCGGGGCATGCTACACCAAAGTTGCCACCTGTGTCTTCTCCCTCCTTACGACCTCCACCGAGACAATTGCCACCTTATTCGGCTCGATCGCCACATACTCCATCTGCAGTACCTGCATCCCTCTGCACTACCTGCATCCCTCTGCACTGCCTCTGTCTATAGTGGATCCGTCCAGATTATCTCCCTTTACATGTGGCACCGTCCACATCAACTCCCGCTCCACTGCCACGGCCGACACTTACTCCGGCGACTCAGGCAAATCTCGCGTTACAGGTGTCTACCTCACCGCTGGATGAAATTTCACAGTTTTTACTTAATGAGCCAGCACCGATGTATTTTGCGGATGATGGCACGGGACAGCAGACAGAGGTACCTGCATCACATCCTACGCCGTCTATCGATACTGCCACTGAGCAGAGGAAAAGAGGTAGAGGTCGGACGAAAGGATTACCGACACCGAGTAATCTGGATGATAGGTTTCGACTGTCAATTCTTCAAAACACGAAAGTTAATAATATTTCGATAATTTCATTATTTGAGTAAAATAAATTATTGTCCACTAACACGTATCTTTGATTTTAGGACTTTCACGGAGAGTTGTGTAAAATCGACCATTGCCTCCATCATCAGACAACATTGTAACAGATCGTGGCCTACTTGGTCGAAGATACCTGTTGATGTGAAACTGTCTATGTGGACTATATTTGAGGTGTGATCTGGTTAAAAGTCAAATTATAATTTAATTATGTTTAATACTATATATTAATTCATAATGTCTTATTGTAGAGAAAATGCCAGTGGCCTTCCGAGCAGACACCATTGGTTAGGAAATTATGGGAGACATGTAAGGATCGATTCAAGGACATGATGAATTTTGAGAGGGACAATGTCATGTCCTTCTTTCAAACGAATCGAATAGAAGACTGCAAGGGTTACAGGTGTGATTAGATATCAGTCGATATTTGGGATGAACTGATTGATAGTGTATGGAGTACCGACGCTTGGAAAAATAGGTCCCAAAAGGCTAAGGATAATAGGAACACAGAGAAAGATGGTAGCATTACAAAGCACACTGGTGGATCTGATAACTCGTATAATTATATAGTTTTTAGTTATGTTTTATTATTGTTTTGTGTCAAATACGAGTTATTATTGTTTAGTCTAATTGTGTTTATGATCTTTTATATTTTTATGTAATTTGGTGTTTTTCACAAGTTTCTTTGAGTGATTTCAGATTACTAGAATTAAGGGCAAATCCAGTTCAGTTCCAGTTCCGTCACATTTTGCCATATCAGCTATATCGGGAGTTTCACTGAAGCAATAAGGCTGAAATTTGTAGCCGTGCAAAGCTAAGAGGCATATCTATCTTTTTCATGTTTTATACTTCTTGAAACGGAGTCGTTTTCCCTAGCGAAATCGACCATCAAGTTGGCTGATGTGCAATGACGTCTGTGCTGACATGTTTTCGTATTTTGCCCATATCTGCTTATCCACATCAGCAAATGAGCTGATTCCAATGGCTATGGATCCGTAACTGATACGGGAACCTTTGTCTAGAAGACCATATGATCAGATCAGGCCTCTAATATTGACGAAATCGACCATCAAGTTGGCTGATGTGCAATGACGTCTGTGCTGACATGTTTTCGTATTTTGCCCATATCTGCTTATCCACATCAGCAAATGAGCTGATTCCAACGGCTATGGATCCGTAACTGATAGGGGAACCTTTTTCTAGAAGACCATGTGATCAGATCAGGCCTCCAACATTGACGAAATCGACCATCAAGTTGGCTGATCAAAATTGTCATACAATATGACGAAAATTGTTAGAAAAATTCACCCACCTATTATACCTACCTTTGAAATTTGTAAAGCTTGTCTCTTGTCATTTAGCCTTCCAAAATGTGTATAAATAGAGGGCCTTGGATGATTGTAGAGGAGAATATTGTACATAGGTAGGATATTAGCCATTTTAATAAAATTCTCTAAGTTTTCTTCTTCTTTCTTTTCTCTAGTTTTCTTTCTTTTCTCTAGTTTTCTTTTTCTTTAGAGAGAGCAAGAGGTTGGATAATTAATATTCTTCCTCTTCTTCTTTCTTTCTTTTATTTTCTTCTTAGATTTTCTTTAATTTTATGTTTATGTTTATAATGCCTATGCTAGGCTAAACTTCTATTTGGTTAAGGGTGATTTCAAAGCCCTAGACATGTTTTGTGATTGATTTTTAGATTCTATCTATCATTAATTTTCTATCAAAGTTGCTTATGTTCTTCTACAAGAATTGTTCATGATGTTGTCTAGATTTATTTAGGTGTACAACTAGATAGATCTTGATAATTATCTATTGCTAGTTTAGGAGTCTTGATCCGTGTAATTGTCTTGATTTCCTATTCATAAATGGCAATTTGTGATTAATGATTATGGTCAAGTTTTCAATAATTGCAAAGTGGAACATAACCTAAGTTGAACAATCCGAGCTTATGTGTTTGTTGCTTAGATCAACCTATCTTTCTCATCATAAAGCTGCCATTAAATTGAACTTAGAGAGCTTATTCTAGGTTGTTTGATGGTTAGAGATTAAATAGAGAGCTTGTTCTATTTAGCGACAAACTAAGGAAAGATTGGGATAACAGAGCTTGTTGTTATCTACGGTTGTTAACTTTGATAGTTGGTTGATATTGATAGATCTGAAATTGATTCTTAATGATGTCTAGTGGTGGAGAATGAAACCTTAACCATATTTTTCATATTTGATTCTTCTTACTTATTTGTTTTCTTACTTTTAGTTTGCTTATTTTTTATATTTATTTTTATTGGCTGGTTATACCGCCTAATTTGTATATTAACTTTGTTTTATTTTTATTGGCTGGTTATACCGCCTAATTTAGTATATATATTTTTATTGGCTGGTTATACCGCCTAATTTAGTATATATATTTTTATTGGCTGGTTATACCGCCTTGCATCTTATTCTTATTATTTACTTTAGTTTAAATCTGGCTTCAAAAACCCCTTTTCTTTTATTGTTCTTGAATTTAAGTTATAAACTATTAACTTATAAACTAAAACCCAATCCCTGAGGACTCGACCCTTGCTAACTACTATACTTACAATTGATCTTTTTAGTGCAAGGTTAAATAAGATACACTCTTTTGGGTGCATCAAATTTTTGGCGCCGTTGCCGGGGATTGTTTTCTTTAGTTTATTTGTTACTTGGTTTATTCTTTTTTTCAGTTCTAATTAGTTTTATTTTCTTGTACATACAAGTTTTTCTTTTCAAATTTAAAAAAAAACAAAAAAAAAAAAAACAATGGAATTGAGCAATCTAACACTTGAGGAGTTGGTGGCATACATGAACATGGAGAATCAACAAGCCAATCTCACCTCCCCAGTTCAACAATTGGCCATGGGAGGATGTCAAGGCCATCAAGTGTTCCAAGACCAACAGTATGATCATTACTCAAACACTTACCATGAGGGATGGTGGGATCATACTAATTATGGCTACTCGAAAAATTACCAAGAAGTAGATCCTTATGCCAATTACACTCATCCATCTAGCTTCAATCAATCATGGTCTCAAGAACCAGATCTTTTTCAACCACCACATATGACTCAAAACTCAGGTACTTCTTTAGAAGATCTTGTCTATTCTCTTGTTACTGATTCTTTGCAATTTCAACAGGAAACAAGGGCAAGCATCCAGAGTTTGGAAAAGCAAATGATCCAATTGACTAGTAGTATGGTGGGATGGGTAGCACAAAGATCTGAAGAACTCCCTGCCCAAACAATGATTAACCCAAAGGAGAATGCTACGATTGTGACCTTGAGGAATGAGGAACAAGATGAGGATGAAACAAAATTAGAGATGGATTCTATTCTTGAGGATAATGAAGCCACAAATCCAAATAAGAGTATTTCGGCACCTGAGGTAACGTTTAAGGTTCCACTTTTTACTAATGTTTCTTCTCCACCTTTTCCTAGTAGATTTGCAAAGTTCATGGAGGAAGAACATGAACAACACATGCCAGAAACCTTAAACAACTTGTTTGTGGATGCCATTCAACAAGTATCAAAATATGCTCCATTCCTCGATGAGATATGCACCACAAAGGATGATGGAATAATACTTGTAATGGAGAATGCATCCACTGTTGTGCAAAGAAAGCTCCCTCTCAAACGCATTAATTTGGAAAATTTCATGTATGAGCCTGACAAGCCTAAAAAGCCAAGAAGGGGTGTTGGTTAGGTTCAAAACATTAACTCAAGTGTTAATTGGGAAGGCAACCCAATTAAAGAAGAAATTGCCAACCTTCCATATTCAGATTTGCTTTCTCTTTCTTTTCTTTTTTCTTTTCTTTTATTGTTTTTATTTTTATTGTTTTTATTGTTTTTATTTTTTATGTTTACTTGTTAATTTTTGTTTAGTATTTTTAGGATTATTTAGGTTGCATGAGTTTGTTTTGTTTTGAGTCTTAGTTGTTCCTATTCTTATGTTATTAGTTCTTTTCTCTTACACATGATTCTTTCATTTGGGTTAATAGACTTACATTGAGGACAATGTAAGAATTAAGTGTGGGGGGAATGATTTAGGATTTCTTTTATTTTTGTCTACTATTTTTTTTTTATGAGTCTTTATTATAATTTTTAGTGTGTTTTAGTTCCTTTTTAATACAATGATGAGATATGAATTGCATAAGTCTAAAACAGAGTTATTAGTGAGAAGATTTTCATGAGAATTGAGCTTGATATCATTTTTTTTTTTTATGAGCCAATGTTAATATGATATGTTGATTGAGAAAGAAGCATGTTTAGACTTAATCTGACTTGTATAATCATCCTTGTGAGTTTTTGAGCCTATAATGATTGATGCATTATACAAATCAATCTAATTTCTTTCTTGAGTGCTCTTATGATTACAGGATTCTCTAGAACTTGCTTTAAACCGTTTGAGACTATATTGATACATGTGACAACATGAATATGATAGAGGCATTAGGATTTTTAGCCAGAGCCAAACAGCCATCCCTTATTGATGTTCCAAGAGAACACACCCTTAGTGAACCAATTTGAGCCTACATTGAATAAGCTATCTCTTTGGTAACCATAACTTGTCCCTAACCTAAATATACTTATATCTTTACCTTTGTTCCAAAGATGAATTAGCATGTTTTGAGACAAGTTGCAAAGACAAGGGATATTTTTAGTTAAAAATTTGGGTTAGAAACAAGAAATAAGTGTGGGGGGGAAAGAAAAGAAAAGTCAAGAGAAAAAGAAATGAAATACTGGCAAATACATTCCTATGTAAAAAAAAATATATATATGAATCATCTCTTGAATTTGTGGAAAAAAAAAAAGATGTTACAAAGTCGTTTAGAATGAAGAAAAGGCCCAACATAAATATCCGGCCTAGGTGACTATGTACTTGTAAAGAGTTTTGAGAAGTTTCTTTGTATAATCTTTTTATGTCTCTAAACTTTATGAACTCTTTGGAACCTTTGTGATATCTTTATCCTTTTGTTCTTCAACCACATTACAAACCCCTTGGCCCCATTACAACCTTGATTAAAGACCTCTTGATTTATGAAGTTGCATGATCTTTTAGTGGAGAATAGGTGGACAAGCAAGCATATGGTAGAAGTGTTTTCATGAGATTGATTGAGTGTAAACACTTTACCACTACTTTAAAGAGTGAAAATCAGGAGAGTATCCCATGTGAGAAGTTGAGATTAAATTTGAACAGGCACTATTTTGATTGAGATATGTTATGCTAATATTGGCTTAACTCAAACAATTTACATTCAAGCATGATTTTTTGTGAAATTTTTTAAGCTATTGATTAGTTTATAAGACTTGTTCAAATATTGTCTCTAATTTGTATTGAAAGGATTAGGAGTAAATATTTTTAGTATATGTAGTTTATTTATATGAAGTTTATTTATATTTTAATTTTTCAATGTTTGTGGGTATCGTTCTAGTAAACCCTCACGAGACTAAACTCGTCCACTAGGGACACCTAGGGGTTTAAAGGCTTGTGTCACATGCTAAGTGCCACCGTGATTTCCTACGAAAGTGGATTAGATTAGATTTTCTTATTTTATTTTTATTGAGTCGTTGCTAGGGACTAGCAACAATCTAAGTGTGGGGGTGTGATAACTCGTATAATTATATAGTTTTTAGTTATGTTTTATTATTGTTTTGTGTCAAATACGAGTTATTATTGTTTAGTCTAATTGTGTTTATGATCTTTTATATTTTTATGTAATTTGGTGTTTTTCACAAGTTTCTTTGAGTGATTTCAGATTACTAGAATTAAGGGCAAATCCAGTTCAGTTCCAGTTCCGTCACATTTTGCCATATCAGCTATATCGGGAGTTTCACTGAAGCAATAAGGCTGAAATTTGTAGCCGTGCAAAGCTAAGAGGCATATCTATCTTTTTCATGTTTTATACTTCTTGAAACGGAGTCGTTTTCCCTAGCGAAATCGACCATCAAGTTGGCTGATGTGCAATGACGTCTGTGCTGACCTGTTTTCGTATTTTGCCCATATCTGCTTATCCACATCAGCAAATGAGCTGATTCCAATGGCTATGGATCCGTAACTGATACGGGAACCTTTGTCTAGAAGACCATATGATCAGATCAGGCCTCTAATATTGACGAAATCGACCATCAAGTTGGCTGATGTGCAATGACGTCTGTGCTGACATGTTTTCGTATTTTGCCCATATCTGCTTATCCACATCAGCAAATGAGCTGATTCCAACGGCTATGGATCCGTAACTGATAGGGGAACCTTTTTCTAGAAGACCATGTGATCAGATCAGGCCTCCAACATTGACGAAATCGACCATCAAGTTGGCTGATCAAAATTGTCATACAATATGACGAAAATTGTTAGAAAAATTCACCCACCTATTATACCTACCTTTGAAATTTGTAAAGCTTGTCTCTTGTCATTTAGCCTTCCAAAATGTGTATAAATAGAGGGCCTTGGATGATTGTAGAGGAGAATATTGTACATAGGTAGGATATTAGCCATTTTAATAAAATTCTCTAAGTTTTCTTCTTCTTTCTTTTCTCTAGTTTTCTTTCTTTTCTCTAGTTTTCTTTTTCTTTAGAGAGAGCAAGAGGTTGGATAATTAATATTCTTCCTCTTCTTCTTTCTTTCTTTTATTTTCTTCTTAGATTTTCTTTAATTTTATGTTTATGTTTATAATGCCTATGCTAGGCTAAACTTCTATTTGGTTAAGGGTGATTTCAAAGCCCTAGACATGTTTTGTGATTGATTTTTAGATTCTATCTATCATTAATTTTCTATCAAAGTTGCTTATGTTCTTCTACAAGAATTGTTCATGATGTTGTCTAGATTTATTTAGGTGTACAACTAGATAGATCTTGATAATTATCTATTGCTAGTTTAGGAGTCTTGATCCGTGTAATTGTCTTGATTTCCTATTCATAAATGGCAATTTGTGATTAATGATTATGGTCAAGTTTTCAATAATTGCAAAGTGGAACATAACCTAAGTTGAACAATCCGAGCTTATGTGTTTGTTGCTTAGATCAACCTATCTTTCTCATCATAAAGCTGCCATTAAATTGAACTTAGAGAGCTTATTCTAGGTTGTTTGATGGTTAGAGATTAAATAGAGAGCTTGTTCTATTTAGCGACAAACTAAGGAAAGATTGGGATAACAGAGCTTGTTGTTATCTACGGTTGTTAACTTTGATAGTTGGTTGATATTGATAGATCTGAAATTGATTCTTAATGATGTCTAGTGGTGGAGAATGAAACCTTAACCATATTTTTCATATTTGATTCTTCTTACTTATTTGTTTTCTTACTTTTAGTTTGCTTATTTTTTATATTTATTTTTATTGGCTGGTTATACCGCCTAATTTGTATATTAACTTTGTTTTATTTTTATTGGCTGGTTATACCGCCTAATTTAGTATATATATTTTTATTGGCTGGTTATACCGCCTAATTTAGTATATATATTTTTATTGGCTGGTTATACCGCCTTGCATCTTATTCTTATTATTTACTTTAGTTTAAATCTGGCTTCAAAAACCCCTTTTCTTTTATTGTTCTTGAATTTAAGTTATAAACTATTAACTTATAAACTAAAACCCAATCCCTGAGGACTCGACCCTTGCTAACTACTATACTTACAATTGATCTTTTTAGTGCAAGGTTAAATAAGATACACTCTTTTGGGTGCATCAGGATCAGTTCTTTTTCTAGTTATCGGTGAAAGGATGATAAGATTTATTTTTGTTTTGCAATTTATTGTTTAAAAGTTTTATCGTATAAACTATGTGAATTTGTATTGGTTTAACATAATTTTCTCTTCTTTTAATTTGTAGTCACAAGAGTTGCAACGCAACGTGCCTTTCCTGGAGCTGTTTAACAAAATCCATAAACGTGCAAAGGGTCAGGGTGATTACGTAGACAACAAGTCTAACGCTGTAACTGTAAGTATTTAACTTTATCAATACTTTATATATTACATTAATTGATTATACCAGATATTTGTGTTTATGTACGTGTTCATTACAATGTCACATATTGATTATTTATATATTTAAATATTTGTGATTGTAGGAAAATTATACTGCTTCGTTGCAGCAAAAATATGGGGACTATACGTCTTCATATCCCGATTTCGACCATCAGTCCTGGTCTAATGCTATTGGGGGCATTGAGACTACGCGGACGTATGTTTATAGGTTTGGGACGAGACCGAAGAGAGGGCAAATTTTCGATCCATCCGGCAGTCACCAAAGTTCAGATGCAGCCAGTTACGCTCCATGTGGCCCTAGTACTACACAGCAACGCCATCTGAGGACTATCATGCATTGAGGTCCGATGTCTCACAAATCTAGACCTCAATCGTGTGAGTTGAGAATATCGTGACGAGCTGGAATATGATAATCACACATTTACTACAGTCACAGATAGCAGCTGCATTAGGCAGGATTGGAACTTGATGCACCCAAAAGAGTGTATCTTATTTAACCTTGCACTAAAAAGATAAATTGTAAGTATAGTAGTTAGCAAGGGTCGAGTCCTCAGGGATTGGGTTTTAGTTTATAAGTTATTAGTTTAAAACTTAAATTCAAGAAAACAATAAAAGAAAATGGGTTTTTGAAGCCAGATTTAAACTAAGTAAATAATAATAATAAGATGCAAGGCGGTATAACCAGCCAATACAAATATATATACTAAATTAGGCGGTATAACCAGCCAATAAAAATATATATACTAAATTAGGCGGTATAACCAGCCAATAAAAATAAAACAAAGTTAATATACAAATTAGGCGGTATAACCAGCCAATAAAAATAAATATAAAAAATAAGCAAACTAAAAGTAAGAAAACAAGTAAGTAAGAAGAATCAAATATGAAAAATATGGTTAAGGTTTCATTCTCCACTACTAGACATCATTAAGAATCAATTTCAGATCTATCAATATCAACCAACTATCAAAGTTAACAACCGTAGATAACAACAAGCTCTGTTATCCCAATCTTTCCTTAGTTTGTCGTTAAATAGAACAAGCTCTCTATTTAATCTCTAACCATCAAACAACCTAGAATAAGCTCTCTAGATTCAATTTAATGGCAGCTTTATGATGAGAAAGATAGGTTGATCTAAGCAACAAACACATAAGCTCGGATTGTTCAACTTAGGTTATGTTCCACTTTGCAATTATTGAAAACTTGACCATAATCATTAATCACAAATTGCCACTTATGAGTAGGAAATCAAGACAATTACACGGATCAAGACTCCTAAACTAGCAATAGATAATTATCAAGATCTATCTAGTTGTACACCTAAACAAATCAAGACAACATCATGAACAATTCTTGTAGAAGAACATAAGCAACTTTGATAGAAAATTAATGATAGATAGAATCTGAAAATCAATTATAAAACATGTCTAGAGCTTTGAAATCACCCTTAACCAAATAGAAGTTTAGCCTAGCATAGGCATTGTAAACATAAACATAAAATTAAAGAAAATCTAAGAAGAAAATAAAAGAAAGAAAGAAGAAGAGGAAG
Source organism: Fremontodendron californicum (assembly GCA_030761205.1). Lineage (NCBI taxonomy): Eukaryota > Viridiplantae > Streptophyta > Magnoliopsida > Malvales > Malvaceae > Fremontodendron > Fremontodendron californicum. Next base: position 2,815,271 of record JAULJL010000047.1, read on the forward strand.
AATATTAATTATCCAACCTCTTGCTCTCTCTAAAGAAAAAGAAAACTAGAGAAAAGAAAGAAAACTAGAGAAAAGAAAGAAGAAGAAAACTTAGAGAATTTTATTAAAATGGCTAATATCCTACCTATGTACAATATGATACTCTACAATCATCCAAGGCCCTCTATTTATACACATTTTGGAAGGCTAAATGACAAGAGACAAGCTTTACAAATTTCAAAGGTAGGTATAATAGGTGGGTGAATTTTTCTAACAATTTTCGTCATATTGTATGACAATTTTGATCAGCCAACTTGATGGTCGATTTCGTCAATGTTGGAGGCCTGATCTGATCACATGGTCTTCTAGAAAAAGGTTCCCCTATCAGTTACGGATCCATAGCCGTTGGAATCAGCTCATTTGCTGATGTGGATAAGCAGATATGGGCAAAATACAAAAACATGTCAGCACAGACGTCATTGCACATCAGCCAACTTGATGGTCGATTTCGTCAATATTAGAGGCCTGATCTGATCATATGGTCTTCTAGAAAAAGGTTCCCGTATCAGTTACGGATCCATAGCCATTGGAATCAGCTCATTTTCTGATGTGGATAAGCAGATATGAGCAAAATACGAAAACAGGTCAGCACAGACGTCATTGCACATCAGCCAACTTGATGGTCGATTTCGCTAGGGAAAACGACTCCGTTTCAAGAAGTGTAAAACATGAAAAAGATAGATATGCCTCTTAGCTTTGCACGGCTACAAATTTCAGCCTTATTGCTTCAGTGAAACTCCAGATATAGCTGATATGGAAAAATGTGTCGGAACTGGAACTGAACTGGATTTGCCCTTAATTCTAGTAATCTGAAATCACTCAAAGAAACTTGTGAAAAACACCAAATTACATAAAAATATAAAAGATCATAAACACAATTAGACTAAACAATAATAACTCGTATTTGACACAAAACAATAATAAAACATAACTAAAAACTATATAATTATACGAGTTATCACACCCCCACACTTAGATTGTTGCTAGTCCCTAGCAACGACTCAATAAAAATAAAATAAGAAAATCTAATCTAATCCACTTTCGTAGGAAATCACGGTGGCACTTAGCATGTGACACAAGCCTTTAAACCCCTAGGTGTCCCTAGTGGACGAGTTTAGTCTCGTGAGGGTTTACTAGAACGATACCCACAAACATTGAAAAATTAAAATATAAATAAACTTCATATAAATAAACTACATATACTAAAAATATTTACTCCTAATCCTTTCAATACAAATTAGAGACAATATTTGAACAAGTCTTATAAACTAATCAATAGCTTAAAAAATTTCACAAAAAATCATGCTTGAATGTAAATTGTTTGAGTTAAGCCAATATTAGCATAACATATCTCAATCAAAATAGTGCATGTTCAAATTTAATCTCAACTTCTCACATGGGATACTCTCTTGATTTTCACTCTTTAAAGTAGTGGTAAAGTGTTTACACTCAATCAATCTCATGAAAACACTTCTACCATATGCTTGCTTGTCCACCTATTCTCCACTAAAAGATCATGCAACTTCATAAATCAAGAGGTCTTTAATCAAGGTTGTAATGGGGCCAAGGGGTTTGTAATGTGGTTGAAGAACAAAAGGATAAAGATATCACAAAGGTTCCAAAGAGTTCATAAAGTTTAGAGACATAAAAAGATTATACAAAGAAACTTCTCAAAACTCTTTACAAGTACATAGTCACCTAGGCCGGATATTCATGTTGGGCCTTTTCTTCATTCTAAACAACTTTGTAACATCTTTTTCTTTTTCCACAAATTCAAGAGATGATTCATTTTTTTTTTATATAGGAATGTATTTGCCAGTATTCCATTTCTTTTTCTCTTGACTTTTCTTTTCTTTTCCCCCCACACTTATTTCTTGTTTCTAACCAAAAAATATCCCTTGTCTTTGCAACTTGTCTCAAATCATGCTAATTCATCTTTGGAACAAAGGTAAAGATATAAGTATATTTAGGTTAGGGACAAGTTATGGTTACCAAAGAGATAGCTTATTCAATGTAGGCTCAAATTGGTTCACTAAGGGTGTGTTCTCTTGGAACATCAATAAGGGATGGTTGTTTGGCCCTGGCTAAAAATCCTAATGCCTCTATCATATTCATGTTGTCACGTGCATCAATATAGTCTCAAACGGTTTAAAGCAAGTTCTAGAGAATCATGTAATCATAAGAGCACTCAAGAAAGAAATTAGATTGATTTGTATAATGCATCAATCATTTTAGGCTCAAAAACTCACAAGAATGATTATACAAGTCAGATTAAGTCTAAACATGCTTCTTTCTCAATCAACATATCATATTAACATTGGCTCATAAAAAGGTTGACATCAAGCTCAATTCTCATAAAAATCTTCTCACTAATAAATATGTTTTAGACTTATGCAATTCATATCTCATCATTGTATTAAAAAGGAACTAAAACACACTAAAAAATAATAATAATAATAAAGACTCATAAAAAAAATAGTAGACAAAAATAAAAGAAATCCTAAATCATTCCCCCCACACTTAATTCTTACATTGTCCTCAATGTAAGTCTATTAACCCAAATGAAAGAATCATGTGTAAGAGAAAAGAACTAATAACATAAGAATAGGAATAACTAGACTCAAAACAAAACAAACTCATGCAACCTAAATAATCCTAAAATATTAAACAAAAATTAACAAGTAAACGTAAAAAGATTAAAATCAAACTGACAAGGTATGTCTCAAGTCTCCCTTACTCAGACCTTGTTCAGAATGAATACTTTTAAATGGCTTAAAACAAAAATTTCTTTCTTTTTTTTTTTTTTTTTTTTTGAATGTAAAATTTAGGAGATATTACCTGTAGAGGTTGCTAACCACTTATTATAACTGAGACACAACAAACAAAATGTTAGATAATGTCACAAAGACAAAGTGCAATCCACTCCTTGCTCGTCCATATCTCTTTTTCTTTTTCCGAGCGTTTGCGAAACAACCGTAGCAGATAAATACTCATAAGCTTGGAGCTTTTTGAGTAAATCTTCAATGGTTGTAGCAGAAATTATGGTTCTCCTTGCCTCTGAAAACATGAATCCATTATCCACAGCATTATCTAAATATGAAAGCAAATTACTAAAATAACCATTAATATTAAGCAAACCAATGGGTTTCTTATTTGTGACCAATGATGACCAAGAAGCCACGCAAGCTATTTCTTCCAATGTACCCAGACCTCCTGGTAAAGCAATGAATGCATCGGCAGAATGGTACATGATTGTTATCCGTTCAGGGATACTCCAGACTTGTATTTCCTTACCCAAGGTAGGTCCACAAAAATCTGTGAATAGTTTTGGCACGACTCCTAGAACTGGACTTCCTCCGGCGTGTGCTGCTGTAGCGACTGTTCCCATTAAACCCGTACTACCGCCTCCATAAATCAAGTGGATCTTTTGTTGGGCAAGTATTACTCCAACTCTTATGGCTTCATCAGCGAATATGTTATTTTTCCCTGGATAAGCACCTCCAAAGACACAAATTTTTTTAATGCGCTGGGATGAAGTACTTTCCATTTTTTTTTCTTCGAGTGCCTGAAAGAGAATGAGTACATGGTGTAATATATAGAGGACTGAGTAGTGAATCAGACAAGAGTAATAATGTCGCCGAAAGTGTATTTGACCTGTCAGAAGAAAATGTTAACCTAACAAAAGATTTTTGCGTGATTTCAGGAAGAAAATCAAAAAGAGAAGAAAAAATCAACCGTAAAAGACAAATAAAAAAAACGAGAATAATTACACAAATCGAACAACACGTAAATTAAACCAAAATAAAGTTATTGCAAATCAAACCAAAAGCTGAGAAGTCGTTTATTGTAGTTGTGATTGTGGCTCACATCTTCCTCTGGTTTTACGTCCAGAAACGGCTTAAACGCCTTCTATGAGTCGAGGATATGCTTCCCATCCAGTTTTCTTACAAGCTGGCAAACAGGGTCTTTTAACATCAGATTCCCAAGATGTTGCCATTCCCTTTGGAATTGCGGCCATAAATCAAGAATTTCTCTTTGTACGTCTCCACTAGGATGCGTCTCAAGAGAAAGTTGGATATTTCCCAAATTCTCCTTACTCAGTCCATCCTTAATGAATTCAATTTTATCATCTCGATTAGAGGACGGAATCCCAATAGAACGACATTTACCATTACACGTCCATCGTGCACATTTGTGGCAATTTGAACTCATGCGCTTTGCTCGTCGCTTCTTTGCAAAAGTGCTTCTACCTGTACCTGGTAAATGCAAAACAGGAAGATATTCATCTTCACGTACCTTGGCTTCAATTATCCAACGTATGTCTCCAGGAATCCCTTTGTGCATAAGCATTCTTAATCTTTCAAATCGAACTTGGTAAAGCTTCAGTAAAATATTTCGAGGAAAGGGAGGAAATCGTTTCTGCAATCTTGTGAGAATATCATCCATCCTGAAAAAAATGAAAAAAAAATTGAAAGAGAAATTGGAAGAGAAATTTATATACAATATCGGTTTTGTGGGTAGCTGATGGAACCGATTTAAATAATCACGGAGTACCGTTATCCGCCATTTAACCGGGGTAAAAAAAATAAAAATTATATTTACATCTAGTTATTTTAAAAACAAGGATCAGAAAGAAAAACAACCTAAAAAGATTCAAAAACAAAACACTCTAAATAAAATCCTAAATTCTTCCCCCCACACATAATTCTTACATTGTCATTAATGTAATGCTATTAATCCCAAATGAAAGAATCATGTGTAAGTGAAAAGAACTAATAAACAAAATAAACTTATTGAGCCTAAATGAACTTAGAAACACTAAACACAATTAGCAAAAAAAACATAAGAAAAAGATAAAGAAAAAGAGAGCAAATCTGAGGATGGCAGTTTGGCAATGCTTTCACTAATTAGGCTGCCTCCCCCAATTAGCACTTGATTTAGTGTTTTGAACCTAACCAACACCCCTTCTTGGCATTTTAGGCTTGTCAGGCTCATACATGAAATTTCCCAAATTTATGCGTTTGAGAGGAAGCTTTCTTTGCACAACAGTGGATGCATTCTCCATTACAAGTATTATTCCATCATCCTTTGTGGTGCATATGTCATCGATGAATGAAGCATATTTCGATACTTGTTGAATGACCTCCACAAACAAGTTGTTTAAGGTTTCCGGCATGTGTTGTTCATGTTCTTCCTCCTTGAACTTTGCAAATCTACTAGGAAAAGGTAGAGAAGAAACATTAGTAAAAAGTGAAACCTTAAACGTTACCTCAGGTGCCGAAATACTCTTATTTGGATCTTTGGCTTCATTATCCTCAAGAATAGAATCCATCTCTAATTTTGTTTCATCCTCATCTTGTTCCTCATTCTTCAAGGTCACAATAGTAGCATTCTCCTTTGGGTTAACCATCGTTTGGGCTGGGAGTTCTTCAGATCTTTGTGCTACCCATCCCACCATACTATTAGCCAATTGGCTCATTTGCTTTTCCAAACTCTGGATGCTTGCCCTTGTTTCCTGTTGAAATTGCAAAGAATCAGTAACAAGAGAATAGACAAGATCTTCTAAAGAGGTACCTGAGTTTTGAGTCATATGTGGTGGTTGAAAAAGATCTGGTTCTTGAGACCATGATTGATTGAAGCTAGATGGATGAGTGTAATTGGCATAAGGATCTACTTCTTGGTAATTTTTCGAGTAGCCATAATTAGTATGATCCCACCATCCCTCATGGTAAGTGTTTGAGTAATGATCATACTGTTGGTCTTGGAACACTTGATGGCCTTGACATCCTCCCATGGCCAATTGTTGAACTGAGGAGGTGAGATTGGCTTGTTGATTCTCCATGTTCATGTATGCCACCAACTCTTCAAGTGTTAGATTGCTCAATTCCATTGTTTTTTTTTTTTTTTTAATTTGAAAAAAAACTTGTATGTACAAGAAAATAAAACTAATTAGAACTGAAAATAAGAATAAACCAAGTAACAAATAAACTAAAGAAAGCAATCCCCGGCAACGGCGCCAAAAATTTGATGCACCCAAAAGAGTGTATCTTATTTAACCTTGCACTAAAAAGATAAATTGTAAGTATAGTAGTTAGCAAGGGTCGAGTCCTCAGGGATTGGGTTTTAGTTTATAAGTTATTAGTTTAAAACTTAAATTCAAGAAAACAATAAAAGAAAAGGGGTTTTTGAAGCCAGATTTAAACTAAGTAAATAATAATAATAAGATGCAAGGCGGTATAACCAGCCAATACAAATATATATACTAAATTAGGCGGTATAACCAGCCAATAAAAATATATATACTAAATTAGGCGGTATAACCAGCCAATAAAAATAAAACAAAGTTAATATACAAATTAGGCGGTATAACCAGCCAATAAAAATAAATATAAAAAATAAGCAAACTAAAAGTAAGAAAACAAGTAAGTAAGAAGAATCAAATATGAAAAATATGGTTAAGGTTTCATTCTCCACTACTAGACATCATTAAGAATCAATTTCAGATCTATCAATATCAACCAACTGTCGCAACCTAAAAAATAACGTCTCATCGCAAGACTTTATTATTCGTTAGATGTGACATTAAAAAATCGAGGAAAAGTCGACTTAATTCCTCTAGAAAAATGAAGGTTTTGAAAATGACCTTAAAAAAGACATGGAGTCGCCACCAATCTTTTTTAGCTAGGTGTGATCGGCCACCTATTAAAACCGGTTTTATAAAATATTTTAAAAATTAATTAAAACATTTTAAAAACCAATTTCAAGTCTGCGTTTTAAACCAGAGAAATCAAAAAAGCGGGTTCGGGAGTCGGTTACGTGTGGGGAAGGATTAGCACCCCCACAACGCCCGTATAAATCGGTACCTTATTAATCGTGTGTTATCTCAAGTCTCGGTAAAAAGTTGGTTTTAAACTTAGTATTTCAAGTTAATTCCCAATTTAAAAATAATTCCATTTTTTTATTGAAAATAATCCGGAATTTATAAATTCAAAATTTTCCTATATTCCCCAACAAACGTGGCAAAATATAGAAATTTTTATTAGTTTTGGAAAACTTTCCGAATCATTCTTCTTTTGAAAGAAAGATATTCCTTTATTAATGATAATTGATGAAATTCCCTCCAGCAAACCCGGTAGAGAACTCATGAATTATTTTAACTCGGGAATATCTTTATTTTTATTGAAAACCATTATCTTTTTGAAAACATTTAAAATAAATGAACATGTATATGCATGACATAAATAAAATGACATAGCAAAATCTAAATAATATAATGCAACCTAAATGACATGGCAAACATGAATGATATGGCATATACATTAAATGAAATGGAATATGAAATAATGCTACCATATAATATGCATGAAAATAAAAATAGAAATAATAGTGCATGAACATAGTATATGCTAAATAATATGACCAAAAAAATGACTAAATAAAAGCATGGGATATCATGAAATATTCCAAATCATATGATAAACCATATAACATCAAAAATATAAATCAAAATAATAACAATATCATAGAAATTATTATAACAAGAATCACATATTACATAAAATGCATGAATATAAAAATGCAATGCATGAAATGTATTTTTTCCTTTAATTAAGGAAATCCGTATATCTAAAAAGATATCCGGCTACCTTAGGAAAATATGTCAAATTAAATATTCTAAAACCAAAATACTTTGTGATTGTTTGAAAATAATTTTGAGAAGCTTGAATTAAAAATAAAAACTGGGCTAGAATTTTTTAAATGGCTCTAATTTCCTAAGTTTAAAAAATCCGGACTTGGCTACCCTTAACCCGGGACTTGAAAAACCATTTTTAGAGTTTAAAAAGGCTTATAAATTATCCTAAGTCGGTAGCTAACCCTCCTTTCCTTGGGCTTGGGCATGCCAGCACTTCTCTTTTCCAGCCCAACTCTGGTTTTTTGAAGGGCCAAAAAAAGCCCTTTTCGGTTGCTTGGGTGAAATGACCATTTTGCCCCCCGGATGCAAGTAAATATCAAACGGACTCCAAATTCAATTTTTATTTTTTTAATACTTCCAAAATAATAAAATATTGAGTTCTGAAAGTTTTCAAAATTATCCGAGTCCGTTTTCTATTTATTTGGATTTTTTCTTCCCAAAAATGCCCTTTTATGCCCCTACATTTTACCATTTTTTAAACGAGCTCCAAATCAAGATTTTCCTTCACCAATCTCTTCAAAATAATTAAAAAGTGTGATCTGGAAGTTTTCATAATTTTTGGAGCTCATTTGGTATTTTTTCGGGATTTATCGGCTTGAATTACTGCATAGGAGGCTCGGGATTTGGCCATTTTGCAAACGAACTCGGAATCAAGATTTTCTTTTGCCAATCTCTTCCAAATAATTTAAAAAATGAGATTTGCCAAATTTCAGAATTTTTGGAGTCCATTTGCTATTTTTCCGGGATTTTCCTTTTTGAATTACTCTATAAGAAGCCCGGGATTTGGCCATTTTGCAAACGAACTCGGAATCAAGATTTTCTTTCGCCAATCTCCTTCAAATGATTTAAGAATGAGATTGACAAATTTTCCATAATTTTCGGAGTCCATTTGCTATTTTTCCCAAATTTTTCCAATTTTGCCCTTTTACCTCCGAAACCCGGTTTTGCTCAAAACAAATCCGATTTTCAGATTTTCTTCAATCTGAGCCTTGGGCCATCCTTTTTAACCATTATTCATCCATTGAGGGCATTGGTCTTACCAAGTCGGGCCATTTCTGTGATTCTTCCCGATTTCACCGAAATCCACTAAAAACCCTAATTCTCGGTTTTCTCCCGGATTGACTTTTCTTTCGGTTTTTCTTGCAAGTGACTTCTCCATTACCCGTAGTCAGTGCTTATCTTTCATTTGGAACCTTCAATTTCGACCAGTTTGATCGTTTAAGCACTTTTCCCCAAATTTCTCGGATTAGGGTTTCTTTTCTACTGAATCTCCAAATCCCAACTTCCGAACTCCATATCTTTCAATGTAGACCTCGGATTATCAAAATTCTTTCGCCATTTTTCAATTGAACTCAAAATCTTGATTGTGAAAGTGGGTTGACTTTTTCAATAGTTGACTTTCTGGGGTTGACTTTTTCGGGGTTTACTTTTTCGGGGTTGACTTTTTCGGGGTTGACTTTTTCAAGTTTGACTTTTTGTGCTCGCCCTCTTAAACTAAGTCTCGGAGTACCATCTGCAGGATGAAAACAGTCTTTTTATACTCGGAAACATCAATATGGGAAGAAAACATACCTGTTTTAGTGGTCCGGACAAAATTAGGTGTCTACAGCTGCCCCTCTTTGGCTATTGCTGAGAATCAGGAATCAGGCAAAGATAAACCAACACTAATTTTGTACGGTCAGTGATATCACATATGAAAGAAAGGGAAAGGGGTTTTCTTTTCTATCATTTTTTTTTGTTTTTTTTTTTTTGTTTTGATAATAAGCTGTAAATTGAAGATTTGTCCTTAAATTGAATTCCCTGACTAATCAAGGCTCGATCCGTCTTAAGAAAACGAATTCGATTTTCAAAAGAAAAATGGTGCCCGGAGGTCTTTAAAACTAGCGAAAATATATTGACGACAGTCTCAAGGTTCGACTCATTTGATAAAACAGAATGAATTCGATTTAAAACAAAAGGAAATACCTCGAGGATGGTCTCAAGGCTCGACTCATTTGATAAAACAGAATGAATTCGATTTAAAACAAAAGGAAATACCTCGACGATGGTCTCAAGGCTCGACTCATTTGACGAAACAGAATGAATTCGATTTAAAACAAAAAGAACTACCTCGACGATGGTCTCAAGGCTCGACTCATTTGACGAAACAGAATGAATTCGATTTAAAACAAAAAGAACTACCTCGACGATGGTCTCAAGGCTCGACTCATTTGATAAAACAGAATGGGCTCGATTTAAAACAAAATGAACTACCTCAACGATGGTCTCAAGGCTCGACTCATTTGATAAAACAGAATGAATTCGATTTAAAACAAAAGGAAATACCTCGACGATGGTCTCAAGGCTCGACTCATTTGACGAAACAGAATGAATTCGATTTAAAACAAAAAGAACTACCTCGACGATGGTCTCAAGGCTCGACTCATTTGACGAAACAGAATGAATTCGATTTAAAACAAAGAAAATACCTCAACGATGGTCTCAAGGCTCGATTCATTTGATAAAACAGAATGAATTCGATTTAAAACAAAAAGAACTACCTCGACGGTGGTCTCAAGGCTCGACTCATTTGATGAAACAGAATGAATTCGATTTAAAGCAAAAGAAAATACCTCGACGATGGTCTCAAGGTTCGACTCATTTGATAAAACAGAATGAATTCGATTTAAAACAAAAGAAAATACCTCGACGATGGTCTCAAGGCTCGACTCATTTGATAAAACAGAATGAATTCGATTTAAAACAAAAGAAAATACCTCGACGGTGGTCTCAAGGCTCGACTCATTTGATGAAACAGAATGAATTCGATTTAAAGCAAAAGAAAATACCTCGACGATGGTCTCAAGGTTCGACTCATTTGATAAAACAGAATGAATTCGATTTAAAACAAAAGAAAATACCTCGACGATGGTCTCAAGGCTCGACTCATTTGATAAAACAGAATGAATTCGATTTAAAACAAAAGGAAATACCTCGAAGATGGTCTCAAGGCTCGACTCATTTGATAAAACAGAATGAATTCGATTTAAAACAAAAGGAAATACCTCGACGATGGTCTCAAGGCTCGACTCATTTGATAAAACAGAATGAATTCGATTTAAAACAAAAGGAAATACCTCGACGGTGGTCTCAAGGCTCGACTCATTTGATAAAACAGAATGAATTCGATTTAAAACAAAAGGAAATACCTCGACGGTGGTCTCAAGGCTCGATTCATTTGATAAAACAGAATGAATTCGATTTAAAACAAAGAAAATACCTCGACGATGGTCTCAAGGTTCGACTCATTTGATAAAACAGAATGAATTCGATTTAAAACAAAAGAAAATACCTCGACGATGGTCTCAAGGCTCGACTCATTTGATAAAACAGAATGAATTCGATTTAAAACAAAAGGAAATACCTCGACGGTGGTCTCAAGGTTCGACTCATTTGATAAAACAGAATGAATTCGATTTAAAACAAAAGAAAATACCTCGACGATGGTCTCAAGGCTCGACTCATTTGATAAAACAGAATGAATTCGATTTAAAACAAAAGGAAATACCTCGACGGTGGTCTCAAGGCTCGACTCATTTGATAAAACAGAATGAATTCGATTTAAAGCAAAAGAAGTACCTTGATGGCGATTTCAAACTCTGAATCTTTTGAGAAACAAAACGAGCTTCTCTTTGGGGAAGTCCAAGCTTTCCTAATTTCTGCACTGTTAGCTAAATGCAATGATGAGAATGCCATGCTTTTGCAAATGCTTATATGCTTCCTAATAAATGCAATCAAATGATTGTGCCATAATTTCTAATCCATGGTTTTTTTGAGGTTCACAGATTATATGACTTCAGGACAGAGTCTTCAACTGTTCATTGATGCCCCACTTGAGGAATCCCTCACTCAAGATATCTTGTCGAACAGTCTCAGCTTCTGTCTCTCGCTGAAGTTCACAGATTTTCTGACTACGCGACGGAGTCTCCACCACATTCACTGTTTTCTTTTCTTGGTGAACTTTCTAAACCTTCCCAAGATTTAAATCTATTCCTTAGTAATACTTTGAAATCCCTTTATTTAAAGATTTTTATTACTAAACATCATTCAATTTAATAACAACCATAATACATCTTAAAAGTATATGAAAAAGAATATGAATCAATCAAAAGTTGTCATGAAAAGGATGACAAGAATTTATTGCAAGAAATGTTTTAAAATGGTAAAAATAAATGTCAAGGATATAAGAAACATATATAAGGTTATAGGCTGTAGATGCCCCGGATGCGGAATATCTTGGACCCCTCCTTTTTCAAACCATCTGAAATTTCTCTTGAATGAGCAATTCACTTGGGTAACCTCTTAACTTCTGTAGTTACATCAGACTGCATTGTTCCCCTTTTCTCTGATTGTCTGATGCTTTCTTCCCCATTACACGGAGCATTGATTAGTACTTAAGCTGCCTTTTACAGGTTTTCAACTCAAGTTTCCTCCATTCGGTATTAAGTCGCCCTTTGGGGTTTTCGGCTTAAACCTCTCCTTTTTTTTTTTTGGTTCTGCATTTGAGAATTCTAAATGCTTCCACAGTAAAAATATCAATCCAAAAGATGGGATGGATTCTGAGAAATATCTTTCAAATTAAATATCCCTGCTTGATCAAAATGGGCTTTCAAAGCATGTAATGTAGGCCAAGGTTTAGTTTTAGAAAGGAAGGATAAATAGGCCCAAAATGTGTTTAAGTGTGATGGGATCAAGAATCACTTCATGAGGAGAACTCATTCTGGAAACATCTGTCCCTTTTTTTTTTTTTTGATGGCTTTCTTTTTGCCATGATTTTTTATTATCTTTCCTCGCATTTGCCCTCCAGTGTAGAGGGTGATCCTTGATCAAGGTTCAAAGAAAGAAATAATTCTTAAGGCTCAAAGGGGTGACTAAGGATAATTTCTTCTTAGTGGAAGGAATATGAAAAACGGCCATTCATCATATCAAGCATAAATATTTTCTTTGAAAAGCAATTCTCAGGGGAAATAGATATATAGAATTTCTATTTTTACACTTGGAATCATTCGAATTTTCATGTGCACAGCATCACACAATTTTTTTTTTTTTTCAAGCATAATACTTCTTCAATTCATCAGCATTTACGGGATGTCTAAAATCATCTCCGTCCATCCGAGTTAGAATCAATGCTCCTCCAGAAAAAGCTCTCTTTACCACATAAGGTCCTTCCCAATTTGGAGCCCATTTTCCTCTTGGATCCTTCACTATAGGGAGAATTTTCCTCAATACCAACTCCCCCTCTCGGAACTGTCTGGGACGAACTTTCTTGTTGTGGGCTCGAATCATCCTTCTCTGATACAACTGCCCGTGACAAATTGCTTTCAATCTTTTCTCCTCGATGAGATTCAACTGTTCATAACGAGCTTTAACCCATTCTGCTTCCTCTAGGCCAACTTCCATCAAAACCCGAAGTGAAGGGATCTCAACTTCAATAGGTAGCACTGCTTCCATCCCGTATACCAAAGAAAACGGTGTTGCCCCTGTAGATGTGCGGACTGAAGTACGATATGCATGAAGAGCAAAAGGCAGGATCTCATGCCAATCTTTGTACACATTGGTCATCTTCTCAACGATCCTCTTGATGTTCTTATTAGCTGCTTCTACTGCGCCGTTCATCTTCGGACGGTAAGGTGCCGAATTATGATGTGTGATCTTGAATTGAGTACACACTTCTCTCATCATCTTATTGTTCAAATTGAGAGCATTATCCGAAATAATTCTTGCTGGCAACCCATAACGGCATATGATTTCTTTCTTGACGAATCTGCATACCACCGACTTCGTTACATTTGCATAAGACGCAGCTTCTACCCACTTTGTGAAATAATCTATGGCCACCAAGATGAAACGATGTCCATTTGAAGCTTTTGGGGTAATAGGCCCGATCATATCCATTCCCCACATTGAAAAAGGCCATGGTGCAGTCATGACATGTAAAGGTGATGGCGACACATGAATCTTATCTGCATAAATCTGGCATTTATGACACTTCCGGGAATAACTGATACAATCACCTTCCATGGTCAGCCAATAGTACCCTGTCCTCATAATCTGTTTAGCAAGCATGTGACCATTACCGTGGGTGCCACACATCCCTTCATGGACCTCTTCTATGATTCTTCGAGCTTCGGCAGACCCGACACACCTCAACAAGACTTGATCTTTCCCTTTCTTGTAGAGAATCTCGCCATCTAGAACAAAACCCATTGCTAACCTTCTTAGAGTCCTCTTGTCATTCTCTGTCACTTGTTTTGGATACTGTTGACTCTTGATGTACTGCAAGATGTCGTTATACCAAGGGAGACCATCTGCTTCTTCTTCGATACTCAAGCAGTGGGCAGGAGACTCGTATATGCTCATCTTGATCGGCACAACTTCTGCCCCTTCATTCACTTTAAACATCGATGACAAAGTAGCCAGAGCATCCGCCATTCGATTTTCTTCTCGAGGAAAGTAATTGAAATTCACTTCTTCGAACTCCTCTAATAAACTCAGTATGAGTTCTCGGTATCGGATTAGCTTTGAATCTCGGGTTTCCCATTCTCCTCGTAACTGGTAAATTACCAAGGCTGAGTCTCCATAGACTTCCAATACTTTGATCTTTCTGTCCACCGCGGCACGAAGGCCCATAGTACATGCTTCATACTCAGCAGTATTGTTTGTACAATCAAAATCCAATCTAGCAGTGAAAGGATAATAGTCTTCTTCTGGGGATATAAGCACTGCCCCGATTCCATGCCCCATGGCATTAGATGCGCCATCGAAGTACATTTTCCACACTTTCTTCTTTAGGGGAATCTCATCTGCTTGCGACACATACATCAAATCCTCATCTGGGAAGTCAAAGTTCAATGGCTCATAATCTTCCACTGCCCGACTTGCTAAGAATTCCGCCACTGCACTACCCTTGATAGCTTTTTGACTTACATATACAATGTCGTACTCTGACAATAAAACCTGCCATCTTGCCGTCCTCCCTGACAGAGAAGGTGCTTCCAACATGTACTTGATTGGATCTAGTTTGGCAATCAACCATGTGGTGTGGTACAACATATACTGTCTGAGTCTTCGAGCTGTCCAAGCTAAGGCGCAGCATAACTTTTCTACCGACGAATATTTCAACTCATAATCTGTGAACTTCTTGCTGAGATAGTAAACTGCCTGTTCTTTCTTTCCCGTTTCATCAAGCTGCCCCAAAACACAACCCATGGAACTTTCAAATACTGATAAATACAGTATCATTGGTTTATCCGGGATCGGTGGCATTAATACTGGTGGGTTTGATAAATAATGCTTAACCTTTTCAAAAGCAATCTGACACCCTTCATCCCATTCTCCTGGATCACGCTTTCGAAGTAACTTAAATATTGGATCACATTTGTCGGTCAACTGTGAAATAAATCGAGCAATGTAATTCAATCTCCCTAGAAAGCCTCTTACTTCCTTTTGAGTGCGAGGTGGTGGCAAATTCTGAATGGCATTCACTTTATCTGGGTCAATCTCAATTCCTCTTTTGCTGACAACAAAACCCAACAACTTCCCCGAGGTGACTCCAAAAGTGCATTTTGCCGGATTTAGCTTGAGTCTAAATTTCCTTAATCGTTCAAAGAGCTTCTTAAGATTCGCAATATGCTCCTCTTCTCCTTGTGACTTTGCGATCATATCATCAACGTAGACCTCAATTCCCTTATGCATCATATCATGAAACAAGGTCACCATGGCTCTCTGGTATGTTGCCCCAGCATTCTTCAATCCAAATGGCATTACTTTGTAGCAGAAAGTGCCCCACATTGTAACAAATGTGGTTTTCTCCATATCTTCCGGTGCCATCTTGATTTGATTGTATCCTGAGAATCCGTCCATAAAAGAAAATAAAGAACTCTTCGCTGTATTATCCACCAGAGTATCAATATGGGGCAAAGGGAAATTATCTTTAGGGCTGGCCTTGTTCAAATCTCGATAATCAACACACATCCGCACCTTGCCATCCTTCTTCGGTACTGGAACAATATTTGCCACCCATTCCGGATATTTTGCCACCTCTAGGAATCCAGCATCAAATTGTTTCTTCACTTCCTCTTTTATTTTTAACAGCATATCAGGCCTCATTCTTCTCAACTTTTGCTGAATTGGCTTGCACTCTGGCCTTAAAGGGAGCCTATGAACCACAATATCCGGATTTAACCCTGGCATATCTTGGTATGACCATGCAAATACATCCACATGCTCCTGGAGCAAAGCTATCAATTCACTTTTTATTAATGGTGACAATGAAGTTCCAATTCTGATTTCTTTTATCTCTTCATCATTTCCCAAATTTATTGTTTCCAATAATTCCTTATGATGAAGTACTTGCTTCTCCTCTTGTTCTATTTTTCTCAATAAATCCGGAGGTAGATCATAATCCTCAGTATCTTCATTAGCCTCAAAATCACCCGTGCAAATGGGTCTTTCAAAATCAATTTCAGAATTACTGACAGGAGGGTCCTCATATTCTGCATCCGTACACCTGTAAATAGGTGGAGAAAAACAATATAGGAAAATATATATATAGAAAAGAAAATGAATAACAAAAATGAAAGAATATGGACACATCAATATGGATAATGCATTGTGCTTGTTATTTATTGAATGAAAATGCTTGAAAAGCCCATTACAAAAAAAAACTTAATATCTCTGGGTAAAGATAATTAAGATTGCTTTTTAAAAAAATATTACTTTGGAATAGACTTAAAGACTATGGGCAACTCAGTCGCACTCCAATTGGTTAGTCTATATCCTGGTGGACAAGGTCGCACCATCCAGCTAGCACTTTCTCTTTCAATTCTGTCTTTCCCAGTCATGCAGATCTCCACATCATTCATCTGTTCATCACCATTCACCTGGAATTTCTTGAAGGCTTTCTCTATCATCACAAGTACATCATCAGAATTCTTTTCTCCGAACAGAGAACCAGCTGAGCGGAAGTTGTGAAGGATAGGTGGGAATGTCATAGGCTCCCACTCAATATCCATACCCGCAAAACGGGCCATCCTCCTTTGTCGATTCTTTTCAACCTGTCTTCTTTTCTCATGGGCCTTTGGAAGATATCCTAAGCCAAATCGGTCCTTTTTTCCTTTTACCTCTATGGCTCGAGCCATCCCCTGAAGATATTTCCCGAGACCTTTTCCTGCCCTGCAGCCTTTTCCTACGGTGGTTTTTACCCCCAACCTTGTGTTCTTGGACAGCTTTGGTTTTGGAATTTTTTGTCCTTCAGCGACAAAAACTGCATTTACAAATTCCAAAGACCGGAAAGAACACTCCACGGCCTCTTCATTCGGCTCCACATAAGGAGATTCAGTGGATGCGGAGGCTATTATGTCTTCCTCCCCTGATACCGTAATCAACCGACCCTCCATCACAAATTTTAGTTTCTGGTGAAGAGACGAGGGTACAGCCCCAGCTGAATGTATCCATGGCCTTCCCAACAAACAGTTATAAGATGGATTGATATCCATAACCTGGAAGTTCACTGTATATGTGCACGGGCCTATTTCCAAAGGAACTTCAATGGTTCCCATAACCTCCCTCCTGGTTCCGTCAAAAGCTCTGACCACCGTGCAACTCGGTATCATATAGGATAAATCCACTGGTAACTTGGATAAGGTTGCTAAAGGCATCACATTTAGTGAAGAACCGTTGTCCAGAAGGACCCTCGGTAATATGTGCCCCTTACAAGTAGTGGTTATATGGAGAGCTTTTGTTGATCCAATACCATTGGGTGGTATTTCCTCATAGCTGAAGAATATGAAGTCATCAGCTGCGATGTTTCCCACCAACCTATCCAGCTTTTCCACTGATATATTATTGGCCACGTACGCTTGATTTAATACTCTCAATAAAGCCTTTCTGTGTGGTTCTGAATTTAAAAGCAAAGATAAGATTGAAATCCTAGCTGGTTGACGTTGCAGTTGTTCAACCACGCTATATTCACTATGCTTTATAAATTTCAAGAACTCACAAGCTTCTTTTTCACATATTGGCTCTTTGATTCCATTAATCGGGGCTGATCCCCTCTCTGTTTCCTCCGGCAAATCCTTCTCAATGCGGATTGGCTCGACGACCTTCTTCCCTTTGTCAATTCCTCTGTCTTTCCCTGCTACCCCTTGTTCAATGGCCTCCGGAGCATAACACCTCCCACTTCGGGTTAAATGCCCCACACCTGTAATATCCTGTTGGCCTAAAGACCCGGGCATAACCATACTGCAGTCATATTTCCATGGTGTAGCCTTGTTTTCCTTGTATGGAAAGGAAACAGGTAAATCAATGATTAATTTGGGCGCATTTTCTTCCATGGCTGGCATAACTTTTTCCTCCGGTTCATCATAGTAGATGATTAGGGGTCTTCCTATCCCATAGCCACTTGTATTTTCAATGACTTCTATTTCCCCTTCTATCTCCTCATAGAATTGGGCTACCCCATTATCCATCATTCTTTGGATTTTAACCCGGAAGTCCCCACAGTTCTGTATGTCATGGCCTTCACTCTTATGGAACGGGCACCAATCATGCACCCTTCTTGCTACCATTTTCAGATCTTTCGTACCTTCCACCAATTCTGCCTTGACCATTTCAGCCCATATTGTCATCATCGGAGTCTTAACCTCCCCAATATCCCTCTTTAATCTTCTGTCCCCTCCGGTCAATATTGCATTCATTTGATTCCCAGCATGATTGGGCAACGGATTTCCAGCTACGTTCGGCCCATTTTTTGATCCAAACTTCACTACCCCTGAATTAATCAAGCTTTGGACTTTTCTTTTGAAGGCTAGGCAATCTTCAATTGAATGTCCTTGGATTCCCGCATGGTATGCACAGTTGGTGTTTGCATTGTACCATCTTGGATATGGAGGTGTCAAAGGTTTTAGGTACACAGGTGCAACAAGTTGACCCTGCAACAGTTTTGGATATAGATCACCGTAAGTAGTGGGAATTGGATCAAATTGGGTTCTTTGATCGTTCCTTGGTGAACGTTGGTCATTACGCGCAGGCCCTTGTGTGTTAGGAACAGTATTTCTAGGAAGGGTGATTTGAGGGGATATGCCAGTTGGGAATGGCTGTTGTGGTATATTGGTATAAGGGAACGGGTTTTGGGTAAGGTGGTTGATATTAGGGTAATAAGGATTATACCCCGGATATGGTGTGTATGGTGTAGGAGGTGTATAAGGTGTGGTAGGGGTATAAGGCCTCGGTGGTGTGTATGGTGTAGGAGGTGTGTAAGGGTATTGGTTGAAGCTTACTGCATGGGTTTCCTCCTTTTTCTTTGTAGGAAAAGCTCTTTTTGGGGTAGCAGACTCACCCCCTTCCATCTTTCCACTCTTAATGGCTGACTCAATCATTTCTCCAGATATTACCATATCCGCAAAATCTTTGGTAGCATTTCCCACCAATCTGTCATAATAAGGTGCCTTCAATGTGTTGATGAAAAGCACCGTGGTTTCTTTGTTGGTTAAAGGGGGTTGCACTTGTGTTGCCAGGTCCCTCCACCTCTGTGAATACTCCTTGAAGGTCTCATTGGACCTCTTTTCCATGTTCTGTAATGACAGCCTGTCTGGTACCATATCAGAAACGTGCTTATAATACTCCATAAAAGCCCTGGCCAGATCCGTCCATGAACGAATCTTGGTACGACTGAGTTGGTTGTACCATCGAGTGGCGGACCCTGTTAAGCTGTCCTGGAAGCAATGAATAAGCAATTTTTCATTATCCTCATGCCCTGTCATCCTTCTACAGTACATAGTCAGATGAGCTGATGGGTTGGTGGTCCCATTATACTTTTCAAAATCTGGTACTTTGAACTTTGGTGGAATTATTAGATCATGTACCAGGCTCATCTCTTTGGCATCTAGGCTGCCAAACAACTCTGCTCCTTCCACTGCCCTTAGCCTTTCTTCCAACAACTGATATTTCTTCTCAGATTCAGCAGTTTCGACCCTCTTCAGTTTATTCATTTTGGCCCTTTCCTTCTCTGCCATTTCTTCGAAGTCTGGAACCTCAATCTCAATTGGATCAACTCCGGTGTTACCCCTTTTTGGACCGAAATTCTGTGGTTCGGCCGCCGGCTGGATGTAGATGTAGGATGCTGCCCCAGTTGGAATTTCATTTCCCATAGGTTGGGATGTCTGACCATTTCTCTGTACCACTTCTGGTCTATGCTCTTGATTTATTGCCCCCATTCCAGCAGCTGAATTCTCTCCAGGCCACTTCTGCTTCATCATATTGCCCATCATCTCCATGAGCTTCGTCATCTGTTCTCGTGTCTCTTCTTGAGACTTAGTCAACTGTTCTTGTAGTTCTTTCTGGATTCTTTCCATTCTCTCAACTCTGGCAAGCTGATCATTTTCCATGGCTTTTGTTCGAGACCGAGTATTGTAAGAGTGTTGGAAATCTGGTTCTTTCTGAGTGCGACCAATTGTACCTTTATTTTTTTTAAAAAACCATGGATTAGAAATTATTGACACAATTCTTATTTTATTTTATAAAAAATGAATAAATGAATGAATGAATCAGTGTTAATGAATGAACAACTAAGTAAATGACTAAGTGTATGAACTTAGATGACTATTTAAAGTATTGGCCCCGGGATAATTCCAACCAAACGGTCTTTCATTGATTTCCTGGAACAAAAGATCATGATAATCTGTCTCTCCTAAAACTATTACAAGATACTAGTCCTATAATAACTCCCTCGGATCCTGGACCTTCTTCAATGTCCTCCTTTAACTGCCTTGCTCTTCCATCTGATCCCTACTTGTTCACGGCCCTTAGACGTGTTAGCACAAGCATCACCCTGTAAGCTCTCCCTAGCTTGCTTCTCAAGTTGATTTGCTCGGGCTTCCTCGTGTTTTGCCTTTTCTACCCAATAATTCTTCTCCTTTTTGAGGTTTTTGACTTCTTGTTCCCATTCCCCGGAAGTCTTGAGAGTCCCCTCAAATCTGAGCTCAAAGCGATATCTCTTGTTCTCCAAATGCAATCCTCGAAGGTCGTCCTTAACGGTGTCCCTTTCTCTCTTAATCTGTTCCTTCTCTTTTTCCCGAGAAGATTCCCTCTTTTTCATGTCTTCAAGCTCTTCTTGCAGTCGGGCAATTTCCTTACTCATCCGGGCCTTTTTTTTTTCAAATTCCGCTCTTGTAATTTCTAATTCTGATGGCATTTCCCTCGGTGGCGGATTTATGAACTGGATCTCCTCCCCATCTGATGTCAATAGTCTATCATTAACCCTTAATTTCCTCCATACCAAATAATCAGGTGTGACGGTGTCGGCATATCTGGCCACTTTTATCCGTTGAGTTTTCTTCCATGCTTCGATCGCTGCCCGCACTTTTCCAGAATATCCATCTTCCCCATAAGTGAACTCTGATGATCTTAAATTATGAGTCATGGGTGTGAATTGCCGAGACTCCACCTGTCTTTGCACCAACAGAGGCGCATAACTCACAGACCCCCAAATTCCGAGCAGTGGAACTCCTGGGTTGTCCCCACATTTGTACATAATCGGCACAGGAACCATCCATGGAGCTCTCCAAGTCACCATCTCCCCTTTTAGATTCCGGAACATGTTGACCCATTTCTCTTCATTCCCTTCCTTAGGCCAATCATTTTGAAGGAATTCCTTAATCGGAACTAAAGTCTTCATGTATGGTTTGAAGGAAACATTTTTTATCTTCCAAAAGTGACTTTGAATCCAAATATAAAGGAGTTGTACACACCCCTTGATCCTCCCTCGTCCGGCCTTTTTACAAAAATTCAAGGATCGGATAGTTTCAGCTATGATGGCCGGAGATGGGTTGATCTTTTGTTCCAACTTTTCAAAGAAATCAAACACGGCTATATCCACATGACCCAATATCTTCGGGAATATGATTAACCCGTAGATGGCTAGAGCGAAGATGTCCCTGGCTTTTGCTTTGTTAGAACAACCCAATATCAACAGTCGGAGAGTTTCCCACGGAATGCACCCATTTTTCTGCTTCGTGTCCACATGACTCTCAACCCATGTTGTATCCATTCCAGTGATCCTAGCCACTTTCTTCTTAAGACCTGAAGGTTTCATTTCCTTCAAATATATCCGATCAGGATTAGGACATTCAATACGTAACAGTGTCGAATATTCTTCGATCAGTGGTGTCATATCCTCCTCGTTAAAAGTGAAACATCTATAAGCAGGATTCCAGAACTGTACCATAGCCTGAATCAACCCACTATTGACCTGAATCGGAATTAAGAGTGCTATGTCTCCATATTTCTGAGTGAAGGCTTCTTTCTCTGATACATTCCACTGGTTCCAAATGTCGGCTAACCCTCGGAGATTATTCTGTCTAAGATCCACTTTGACCCTTTCCGGCAATATTGACACATAACCTTTCTCGAGGCAATCTCCATCCTCCCTCTGATTTTTTTCTGACTGTGCCCTGACTACTGCATGATCTTCTATCACTGAAATAACCTGGTCCTCCATGAAAGTCCTTTGGGTTGATAACTATCTCGAGGCCAATAAACTTCAAGTATATGATGATGTCTATGATGCATGCCAAAGAAAAGAAAACAGAAAGAAATAGATTAGTAAGGAAATGAATTCACAAATATAACATAAATAACAACATGCTTAAAAAAATGTCCCAAAATTTAAACAGAGCTACGGCATTACAACGCCTTTGGGACAAAATAATAAAAAATACGAGTGGTATGATGTTCGTTCATCATCACCCAATTTGTATCTAACATATAGAAAGATGGTAAAAGGTTGGAAATGTTCCTCCATGTGTCTTAAACTTCGGGTATCTAACAGAAATCCGGCATGGCTTCGCCTAGGTTCACTATATGAAGGTGAATTGGTTCTAAGGCTCCGAATTGTTCCTCACTGTCGCCGGTGAAGGCTAGTAAGGCACCCCGATAAAAGCGGGTTCAATTCGTTAGAGTATATTTTCCTATGCCCGTACGGAGGATTATCACGAAGGCATTAGGTACTTTATACTCCGAAAGTGTTTCACTAGCCCATACGGAGGATCATCACGAAGGCGTAGTTACTTTACTCCCACTTAAAAGGACAGAACCCGGGTAGAGGATTCATGTTATGCAAATGCACGTGTAGTGTGTGTGGAGGAACAAAACAAACCTGTCACCACCTATTCTACAACCCTTATTCTAAATACCCCACAAAACTTAAACAATGTAAAACATCATTCAAACAAACATATAAATATACGCAACAAAATTAACAGGGAACAACTAATAATATGAATGCATATGAATATGGACATATTAAAACATTTTTTTTATTTCCAAAATTCTCTTTTTTTTTTTTTTTTTTGATCCAAAGAAATATAGGAATAAAAATTAAATACCAATTAAACCAACAAAACCGAGACTTTGATAACACACGACTAATTCTAGGCCTGACTCTCTAATATTTCCCCAGCGGAGTCGCCAAGCTGTCGCAACCTAAAAAATAACGTCTCATCGCAAGACTTTATTATTCGTTAGATGTGACATTAAAAAATCGAGGAAAAGTCGACTTAATTCCTCTAGAAAAATGAAGGTTTTGAAAATGACCTTAAAAAAGACATGGAGTCGCCACCAATCTTTTTTAGCTAGGTGTGATCGGCCACCTATTAAAACCGGTTTTATAAAATATTTTAAAAATTAATTAAAACATTTTAAAAACCAATTTCAAGTCTGCGTTTTAAACCAGAGAAATCAAAAAAGCGGGTTCGGGAGTCGGTTACGTGTGGGGAAGGATTAGCACCCCCACAACGCCCGTATAAATCGGTACCTTATTAATCGTGTGTTATCTCAAGTCTCGGTAAAAAGTTGGTTTTAAACTTAGTATTTCAAGTTAATTCCCAATTTAAAAATAATTCCATTTTTTTATTGAAAATGATCCGGAATTTATAAATTCAAAATTTTCCTATATTCCCCAACAAACGTGGCAAAATATAGAAATTTTTATTAGTTTTGGAAAACTTTCCGAATCATTCTTCTTTTGAAAGAAAGATATTCCTTTATTAATGATAATTGATGAAATTCCCTCCAGCAAACCCGGTAGAGAACTCATGAATTATTTTAACTCGGGAATATCTTTATTTTTATTGAAAACCATTATCTTTTTGAAAACATTTAAAATAAATGAACATGTATATGCATGACATAAATAAAATGACATAGCAAAATCTAAATAATATAATGCAACCTAAATGACATGGCAAACATGAATGATATGGCATATACATTAAATGAAATGGAATATGAAATAATGCTACCATATAATATGCATGAAAATAAAAATAGAAATAATAGTGCATGAACATAGTATATGCTAAATAATATGACCAAAAAAATGACTAAATAAAAGCATGGGATATCATGAAATATTCCAAATCATATGATAAACCATATAACATCAAAAATATAAATCAAAATAATAACAATATCATAGAAATTATTATAACAAGAATCACATATTACATAAAATGCATGAATATAAAAATGCAATGCATGAAATGTATTTTTTCCTTTAATTAAGGAAATCCGTATATCTAAAAAGATATCCGGCTACCTTAGGAAAATATGTCAAATTAAATATTCTAAAACCAAAATACTTTGTGATTGTTTGAAAATAATTTTGAGAAGCTTGAATTAAAAATAAAAACTGGGCTAGAATTTTTTAAATGGCTCTAATTTCCTAAGTTTAAAAAATCCGGACTTGGCTACCCTTAACCCGGGACTTGAAAAACCATTTTTAGAGTTTAAAAAGGCTTATAAATTATCCTAAGTCGGTAGCTAACCCTCCTTTCCTTGGGCTTGGGCATGCCAGCACTTCTCTTTTCCAGCCCAACTCTGGTTTTTTGAAGGGCCAAAAAAAGCCCTTTTCGGTTGCTTGGGTGAAATGACCATTTTGCCCCCCGGATGCAAGTAAATATCAAACGGACTCCAAATTCAATTTTTATTTTTTTAATACTTCCAAAATAATAAAATATTGAGTTCTGAAAGTTTTCAAAATTATCCGAGTCCGTTTTCTATTTATTTGGATTTTTTCTTCCCAAAAATGCCCTTTTATGCCCCTACATTTTACCATTTTTTAAACGAGCTCCAAATCAAGATTTTCCTTCACCAATCTCTTCAAAATAATTAAAAAGTGTGATCTGGAAGTTTTCATAATTTTTGGAGCTCATTTGGTATTTTTTCGGGATTTATCGGCTTGAATTACTGCATAGGAGGCTCGGGATTTGGCCATTTTGCAAACGAACTCGGAATCAAGATTTTCTTTTGCCAATCTCTTCCAAATAATTTAAAAAATGAGATTTGCCAAATTTCAGAATTTTTGGAGTCCATTTGCTATTTTTCCGGGATTTTCCTTTTTGAATTACTCTATAAGAAGCCCGGGATTTGGCCATTTTGCAAACGAACTCGGAATCAAGATTTTCTTTCGCCAATCTCCTTCAAATGATTTAAGAATGAGATTGACAAATTTTCCATAATTTTCGGAGTCCATTTGCTATTTTTCCCAAATTTTTCCAATTTTGCCCTTTTACCTCCGAAACCCGGTTTTGCTCAAAACAAATCCGATTTTCAGATTTTCTTCAATCTGAGCCTTGGGCCATCCTTTTTAACCATTATTCATCCATTGAGGGCATTGGTCTTACCAAGTCGGGCCATTTCTGTGATTCTTCCCGATTTCACCGAAATCCACTAAAAACCCTAATTCTCGGTTTTCTCCCGGATTGACTTTTCTTTCGGTTTTTCTTGCAAGTGACTTCTCCATTACCCGTAGTCAGTGCTTATCTTTCATTTGGAACCTTCAATTTCGACCAGTTTGATCGTTTAAGCACTTTTCCCCAAATTTCTCGGATTAGGGTTTCTTTTCTACTGAATCTCCAAATCCCAACTTCCGAACTCCATATCTTTCAATGTAGACCTCGGATTATCAAAATTCTTTCGCCATTTTTCAATTGAACTCAAAATCTTGATTGTGAAAGTGGGTTGACTTTTTCAATAGTTGACTTTCTAGGGTTGACTTTTTCGGGGTTTACTTTTTCGGGGTTGACTTTTTCGGGGTTGACTTTTTCAAGTTTGACTTTTTGTGCTCGCCCTCTTAAACTAAGTCTCGGAGTACCATCTGCAGGATGAAAACAGTCTTTTTATACTCGGAAACATCAATATGGGAAGAAAACATACCTGTTTTAGTGGTCCGGACAAAATTAGGTGTCTACACCAACTATCAAAGTTAACAACCGTAGATAACAACAAGCTCTGTTATCCCAATCTTTCCTTAGTTTGTCGTTAAATAGAACAAGCTCTCTATTTAATCTCTAACCATCAAACAACCTAGAATAAGCTCTCTATATTCAATTTAATGGCAGCTTTATGATGAGAAAGATAGGTTGATCTAAGCAACAAACACATAAGCTCGGATTGTTCAACTTAGGTTATGTTCCACTTTGCAATTATTGAAAACTTGACCATAATCATTAATCACAAATTGCCACTTATGAGTAGGAAATCAAGACAATTACACGGATCAAGACTCCTAAACTAGCAATAGATAATTATCAAGATCTATCTAGTTGTACACCTAAACAAATCAAGACAACATCATGAACAATTCTTGTAGAAGAACATAAGCAACTTTGATAGAAAATTAATGATAGATAGAATCTGAAAATCAATTATAAAACATGTCTAGAGCTTTGAAATCACCCTTAACCAAATAGAAGTTTAGCCTAGCATAGGCATTGTAAACATAAACATAAAATTAAAGAAAATCTAAGAAGAAAATAAAAGAAAGAAAGAAGAAGAGGAAGAATATTAATTATCCAACCTCTTGCTCTCTCTAAAGAAAAAGAAAACTAGAGAAAAGAAAGAAAACTAGAGAAAAGAAAGAAGAAGAAAACTTAGAGAATTTTATTAAAATGGCTAATATCCTACCTATGTACAATATGATACTCTACAATCATCCAAGGCCCTCTATTTATACACATTTTGGAAGGCTAAATGACAAGAGACAAGCTTTACAAATTTCAAAGGTAGGTATAATAGGTGGGTGAATTTTTCTAACAATTTTCGTCATATTGTATGACAATTTTGATCAGCCAACTTTATGGTCGATTTCGTCAATGTTGGAGGCCTGATCTGATCACATGGTCTTCTAGAAAAAGGTTCCCCTATCAGTTACGGATCCATAGCCGTTGGAATCAGCTCATTTTCTGATGTGGATAAGCAGATATGGGCAAAATACGAAAACATGTCAGCACAGACGTCATTGCACATCAGCCAACTTGATGGTCGATTTCGTCAATATTAGAGGCCTGATCTGATCATATGGTCTTCTAGACAAAGGTTCCCGTATCAGTTACGGATCCATAGCCATTGGAATCAGCTCATTTGCTGATGTGGATAAGCAGATATGAGCAAAATACGAAAACAGGTCAGCACAGACGTCATTGCACATCAGCCAACTTGATGGTCGATTTCGCTAGGGAAAACGACTCCGTTTCAAGAAGTGTAAAACATGAAAAAGATAGATATGCCTCTTAGCTTTGCACGGCTACAAATTTCAGCCTTATTGCTTCAGTGAAACTCCAGATATAGCTGATATGGAAAAATGTGTCGGAACTGGAACTGAACTGGATTTGCCCTTAATTCTAGTAATCTGAAATCACTCAAAGAAACTTGTGAAAAACACCAAATTACATAAAAATATAAAAGATCATAAACACAATTAGACTAAACAATAATAACTCGTATTTGACACAAAACAATAATAAAACATAACTAAAAACTATATAATTATACGAGTTATCAGAACTCAAGTTGCCGAACTCAGTGCTGCCTTAGGCATGGGTGTTGGATCGAGTGCTGCCGGAGTCAGTGTTGGACTGATGCTGTCGGAGTCGGTGCTGTTGAAGATGATGCCAGAGTCGGAGGCATGGGTGCTGTCAGAGGATTGAGTGCTGTCGGAAGTGATGCAGAAGGCAATGCTGAGGTAGACAGTGAAGCCGATGACAGTAAATTTTTTTAATAATTTATATTTTAAAATTTTTTTTTGTTCAAAAAAATAATTTACCGACGGAATAATCCGTCATTATTTCAATTACCAACGGAATATATCCGTCGGTAAAACTATCACCAACGGAATATTCCGGCCCGGCCCGGAACAGTAATTTTTATTATAATAATATTATTTTATTTTATTTTAATTATAAAAAAATAAAAAAATAAATTATTTTATTCCAATGAACAGTGTTTCGAGCCTAAACGGGCGGGTCGGGCCGACCCAGGGCCGAGCTTGGGCAGAGAAAATAAAAAAAAAAAACCAGGCCGCGGCCCGGCCCGGCCCATGAGCACCTCTAATAACATGTAGCCTCCTTAACAAACTCGATCTTTCGGTTCACCTCTACATAGTTTCTAAATCTGGAAATATTGAAAACGATACGATTACAAGATACGAACATGACACGAAAAAAATAATTAAAACATGACACCACACAAAAAAATAACACGAATATGAAACGAATACAGGAATGTTTCAAAATCTATATAATACGAATTATTAACATATCAAAATTTATATAAATATAAAATACCTTAAACACGATTATGACACGACAAAATATACGAACACGTTACAGATACACGAATTGCTAGGTCTAATGGTATCAAAGCTATCTTTGCTTTAATCAGTTTTTTCTTCTTCTTTTCT
This sequence comes from Fremontodendron californicum, assembly GCA_030761205.1. NCBI lineage: Eukaryota > Viridiplantae > Streptophyta > Magnoliopsida > Malvales > Malvaceae > Fremontodendron > Fremontodendron californicum. The sequence goes on from JAULJL010000047.1 coordinate 2,843,779, forward strand.
TTCCTATCCATTAATCATCATCATGGCCTCCACTTCTATTATTCAACAACCAGACCCAATAACCATACATCTCTAGTCTCCATAAATGCAACAGTCCAGTTACCCCTTAAAATAATTCCTACAAATTTTCTATTATGGCGTGTTCAATTTGATACACTTTTAACCGACTTTGATCTAGTGGACTACGTTGATGGTTTCATTTTGTCTCCTCTCAAGGAAATTCAAAAGGATGGACAAATGGTTTTGAGCCCATCCTTCGGTCATTGGTTTCATCAAGATAAATTAAGTCTTGGTTTAATTTATATTTTTATCTTTATAAAAATTTGATTTAATGAATTCAGATATTTAATAGATTCAAATATGTTGATATCTAAATCGGATGCGAATTCAGATAATAATATTCAGATAGTCAGCGAATAATAAACGGATTTAGATATCATATAAATTAAGTGGATTCAGATTCACATATTTCAAAATTTATAAATATCTGATCCGCTGCTATCCCTAGAAATGATTTCAAGTTGGTAATGATCATGAAGCAATTGTATTTTGGATTTTGACATGCATATTTATGGTTTGGCAAGGTTTACTACATCACAGATAGCATAATGTTGTGGGCAAGGACTAGACCTACTCATGAGCCAGGCCAGGTCACAGCCCGAAATATTTTAATTTTCCTTGCCCAGCCTTGGGCGAGCCCGGGTTACTGTTCATCCTTTAATAAAAAAATTTATTTTTATATTAATATTTTTATATTTTTATAATTAAATTTAAATAAAAAATTATTTTATATTGTGTAAACAGTGATCCAGGCCGGATTGGACCGGCTCGGATCACAAAAATGACTGTCCAAACCCGATTCAATACGGACCGAATTGAACGGGCTACCCGACCCGTGAGTAGATCTAGCAAGAACCTTACAATGGAATATTAGGTCTATGTACAATGTTTTCCAACTTGTGCCCAAACAGAGAGACGTGCATTCTGGGATCCATTCCATCTTTCAGAGAAGGCAAATTAACAAGTTGATTGTGCAACAAATCATGGCCGGCTCTACCAAATACATGCATCCAATGATCCTCAGCACTTTCATAGCGTTAGATTCAAGGTCCTCAGACATTTTTACTTGCTAATGGATTTTATTTTGCTTGTATGCCTATTTCTATTTGGTCACTACAAGAAAATTGGCATTTACCGATAGCCTAAAATCCGTTAGTAAAAATTCAAAACAGTTATACTGACGGAAATTAGGGATATTCCAATAAAATAATGTAGTCACTAAACACTTATAGTGACGGAAAGTTCAATTTTTATCTCGCATTTTTTTGTTAAAATAAGATGCATCGGATGTTACCCTTTCATGAACTGGTAGTAATTTGGCCTGAAACTATAGAGAACATATAAGCTACATGCATCTTGCCTTTTATTTAAAAAATTCAAATTCAACTTCAAAAGTTTGCTTATAAAGTAAAAAATTCTTAAGGGATGTTTGATATAGGATGATCATCCCAAAAACGAAGGTGATCTGAATTCAGTAATTACATCACCCTGTTAGTTAGCAATTTAAAAATTGTACGTGGCAGTAACCTTAAATCTCTAGGGTGATAAGATCACTATCTTAAGGAGTGATCTAATTCCCATCCAAAAGGATGAAAAAGTTTTATCACCATGGAAAAGTAATTTTTTATGTTATTACTATTTTGCCTTGATAATAGTGGAAAAAACATGTGTGAAAAACTGCTAGCTAATCTTTAGCGTTGACCTCTAAACTTGGCCAAAATTTTGTGACTTTTGTGTTTTAAGGTGATGATAGTAATAGTTTTGTTGCCTAATATTTTTTGTATTCTACCCTTATTATGATATAAGTTTTGTGTATTTTATCCAGAAATATTTTTTGAAAAGCAAAAATCTGAACATTAAAAAAAAGATTAGTGAAAAAATGTCCATATAAGAAAAACAAAAAAGAATAATTTTTTTTCTTTTTAGGAAAGGTTATTTTGGATATTTTGTACTCGATGATCTTTTTTTTTTTTTGTAATACCAAACATTGTAATTTAATATCACTAGTGATTTATAATGTTATACCAAATATGGTAATATAAAATCACTAGTGATCAAATCACCTTGATAGTCTTATCACCATGGTAATTAAATTACCACGGTGATCTTGCAAGTGATACCAAACGTTACCTAAGGAGTGTTTGGTATGGAGTGATCATCCCAAAAACCAAGGTGATATGCATTTACTAATTACATCATTTTATTTGTTAGCAATTTAAAAATCATACGTTGCAGTACTCTTAAATCACTGGGGTGATAAGATCACTGTCTTAAGGAGTGATCTGATTCTCATCTAAAATGATGGAAAAGTTTTATCACCGTGAGAAAGTAATTTTCTATGTTATTTTTATTAATTTGCCCTGAAAATAGTGAGAAAAAACACGTGTAAAAAACTGCTAGTTAATCCTTAGCGTAGACATCTAAACTTTTGTGTTTTAAAGTTATGAAGCAGTAGCTTTGTTATCTTATAATTTTTGTACTCAATCCTTATTATGGTATAAGTTTTTTTGTATTTTTATCCATAAATAATTTTTTAAAAGTAAAAATATGAACACTAAAAAAAGATAAGTGAAAAAATGTCCCTATAAGAAAAACAAAAAAGAAATTGCTTTTTTGGAAGATATTTTGGATATTTTATACCCGGTGATCTTTTTTTTCTTGTAATACCAAACATTGTGGTTTAAGATCACTAGTGATTTATAATGTTATACCAAATATGATAATATAGAATCACTAGTGATCAAATCACTTTGGTAATCTTATCATCATGATAATTAAATCACTACAGTGATCTTGCAAGTGATACCGATATCTGAAAAAAGTGCCTTTGTTTTCAGTAGTCCCTTCATTTTAATAGTTAAGCCACTGCTATAAATGTTGTCAAAGTGCTAAGAAAACTCTAAGCAAAATGTCAAAAGTGCTTAATAGCTTTCACAATTTGCATGACTTCCAAAAGATCATCTTTTAATTTCCTCTTTGTCTTCTCTCCATGTTTAAAAATTTTGGTTAAAAAGGGAATGTTTGTTAAATGATTATGGATCTGCTGATAACATAGAATTACTTTTCTTGCCATGTCAACCAAGTTTGGAGGGAGAGATTAGGTTTAGACAAAATTTAAGGATATCTTTAATCAAAGTTACTTAATTCGTTAATCTTTTCGAATTATGAATTGGATTTAATGATTCAAAATATGGTACAAAAATAATTTAGTTCGTAAAATCAAACGATCTGTTTGCTAGAGAATGAAGTTGAATTTCAAACCAAATTAATTATGACTTATAAGATATTATATTAAGTATTGGAATATTTTCTTTTTATACATGTCGTTTGAAAGTTTTAAAAAGTTAATTGATATTTTCTCTAAAGATTGAAGTTAATTATTTTAATTAACACATAATAATGAAAATAAAAAATAATTGCAACGTTCTATGCTTCCAATGATCAAATTTTGTTTCTTTGCGAACCGAAAAAACTATTCCTATCATATCGTATTTTTAATAAATAGTAAATTATGCTCCGATCCCATTTTACGAACTGAATCGATCCACATTTTAAGTAACTTTGTCCCTAATTATATTATTAAAAAATCAAGCTTTCTAAAAAAAACTTCTAATAACATCAAAGATGAAAGAGCTTTTAGCCCTCTTTAGAGTAAAAAAAAGAACAGACAAAATGATACCAAGAAAGAGGAGAAGAAGGATTCAATGTATACCAAAAATGCAAAGTTTACTTAAAAAAATTCAATGTCCAATAAAAAAATTGAAAAAGTGTATTAAAGAAAAGGGTCAAAGGAGATTATAAAATAAAATCTACCCACCAACATTTCTTTGGGAACAAATTAGACCTACCAACTCATCAAAGAAAAATTCAAGCTCACAAATGTATTATAAAATTCCTCATAGATGGAGATAACATTAAATTTATATAATTTAATTATAAGTAGGCACGATTGCTTATTATTTCATTATTTTAAAGCATATCTTGTCATGTTAAAATGTTAATTATATGATAAAGGTGCCTGTTCATGCCTTCATGGGTGTTGTTTGGCATCTTAGAAGAAAAAATTAATTAAAGAGATTTCTTTTTTAAAAAAGGAAAAGAAAAAGATGGTTAGAATTCAATTCATATTGCTATTATTTTTTCTTGATTTCTTGCCACTCTGGTGAACAAGAATAATATAAGAATAAAAATGTTCATTTTCTTAAAAATGGTAATATTTTCAATCAATCTTTAACTAGTATGAAATGCAGAAAATTATTTTTCTTAATAGTTGGTTATGCAACTAATTAAAAAAGAATATATCATATACTATTGTTTTTGGCCATCTATATATATATATATATATTACTTGACTTTGAGTTATAGAAACTACATAATTCCATAATTCCCTATTAAATCAACCTTTAAAACTTTTTTATATAGTTTTATCCCTTTTTTATTATTATTCTAACTTAAAGGAATAAAAAAACATGATTTTTTTTTAAAGAGGGAAAATTATTTCTCCTTATATAACATAAGATAATTCATTCAAGTTGGTTTATGCAGTCACTCTTAAGAGGTGACATCCAGTAAATCTAAAATTTGAATTTCAACATGTGTAACCCATTTTTCTATTCTCAAACTGACATTTCTTTGTAATATATATATATATATATATATATATATACTGTGTTTTTAGATAAGGTTAATAGCAAACTATACAAATGCAATAATCTTTCCATGATTTCTTTTTGGCAATTTTACATTGATTGATGAGAATGCCAAAAAAACCCTCAAAGGATACCTTAATGATTAGAGTTTAATAGTTTTTAATTCGAATTTTGAGATAGGTGAGGTGAAATTTATAAAATATGAAAATTATTTTTACTTGTGTAATCTGATATCACATGTAAAATAAAATTAATAAAAAAAATACATAACCACATTGATTGATGCCTAACAATTGAGCTTAAAGTAGCTTGCAAGCAAAAACTTGAATTTGCAAAAAAAGGACAATAATAGGGAAAATGCAAAAGCTTAATCAAAGCTTACAAGATGAGGCAGGTTTTGACTTACTAGGCCACAGAGATGGATCCACAAATATTTCAACATCAAAGCATGAAATCCACTTTGGGTTAAATCTATCAAAGAAAAAAGAAATGTGGACCCATAAGAGCAAACTTGGTGGTTTGCTTGCTTTGACTCACCATTTTTATAATTTCAAAAGACTCATAATTTACACCCAAAGGTTTTTTTTTTTCAATCAATCAACTGTTTCAATTGACTCGTTAAACAGGAGTAAACTCGGATCGAGTTACGGATCGAAATTTTTTTTCTTTATTCAAACTTGAATTACAAGTTCATTTCACTGTTCAAATGATATTAAAAATTTTATTTTTTTATTAATATTTATATATTTTATAATTAAATTTAAATAAAAATTAATTTTTATTATATAAATAGTAATTCGAACCGAGATGAACCAAAATGAAAAAAAATTTATCTAACCGATTCTTGAGTAGGTCTAAACAGGAGGAATCTTCTATATTGTTTGTCTTTTTTTCTTTAAAAACATTTCTTCTTGGGTGGAAGAAATTAATGCAAAATTGTTGAGTTTTTTTTTTTTTTTAAATTATTAGCATGATAAATTATAGCCATACCAACCTCTCAAATTCAACTAAAATATATCCACTTTTACCAAAGTCAATATTAATTATTTAAAATGGGGACAGACTTGATCAAATAGTAGCTTGATACATACTTAACAACAGCTAATCAACTGTTTTGAACAGAAGTTTTGAATCAGTATATCAACAAACCAATTTAGGGTTATTATTTATTTATTTATAATATTTTACATACATAAATATAAATATAAGAGAAATTATCAAATAAATTATCAGCAGAGTTTAAAAACTTCACAATGAAATTAATAGAGTAACACTTATCTCTTAAAATATATTAAAAAAAACTAATTAAAAAAAAACGAAATAGGCTATATAGTCTCTCAATCTTATTTATGAAATTAAAAAATATTACTACCAATGTATCAAAACAAATTTAATATATAATTAGTAACCATTTATAAAACAATATGGGTTTTTTTCCTCAATACCCAAATCAATCTTAATGTGCTTAAATAAGGTTACATATGAAAAGAAAAAAAAAAATCCCACCAATAATAAAAGTGAAATCACAAAAAATTGTATATTACACATACAAATTAGACCTGCTCATGGGCTGGGCAACCCGCCCGGCCCGACCCATGTTGGGTTGGGTCTGGATAGGATATTTTTAATCCGGGTCGGCCCAATCCGGAACTGTATTTTTTAATTATAATAATTTTATTTTAATTATAAAAATATATTAAAAATATTTTTTTAATATTATGAACAGTAAATTCGGACCTGCCAGCCCGACCCAAGACCGAGTCTGGGTAAAAATTTTGAAAAAAAATCGAATCACGACCTAACTCGATCCATGAACAGGTCTAATACAAATTATATGCACAACAACAAAAATAAGTAGTATTTAATCTAATTTGAAAAGAAAGTACTTTCTAAAGTGGAGATTGAAATAAGAGGACCCCAGCAGCTATATCCAACAAGTTCAGAAAATTTTAAACAATCTTTTCATTTGCTTTTTGCCCAACATTTCTAATTTATAAAATTCACACATACATTTTATACCCACCTGACCCTCTGTTTACTTGGACTTCTATTTATAAAAAAAATAAATATTAATTAATATCTAATGATACTAATTAAAGTGATATAAATAAATATATATATATATAATTAGTGTATTATTTTTTTGAATTCAATAAAAACAATATATTAAATATAAAAAACTTTCTCAAAAAAGTAAATAAATAATTTTTAACTAGTGTCTATAAATCTCAATTAAGCTAACCTTTTATAAAATATTTAGAATAAATTCATACAGAGCATACATATTATTTATATTTATCAAGCTCACATCCCAACAAACAGATATTTAAAAAATAAATACTCTGATCCAGATAACGTAAACATTCAGACCTCTACTCATTTCATGATTATTCCTTCTATCCTTCCAATACTTTTTGAAAGATATATTGAAGCATACCTCAAAAATCAAACTCTAATGTTATTATTGCAGCAAATCAATATAAACATGTGATTACTAGGGCAATTTTAATGTTGCTTTAAAAAAAAAATTGTGATATTTGAGGGAAATCGTCAGCAATGACAAAGCATTTGTTAATATAAGAAAAATTAAAGGATAAAAATTAAATAAAAAAAACCATGGTTTTCTAGAAGCGGAAATCATAGTTGTAAAATGGGGGATATAGCTTTAACTATAGCAAAAAGGGCATATCATTTCAACATTGACTAGGGGAAAAAAGGAAGTTATATTCAAAGTTATCATTGAAAGAAAGACCAATGGGTTTTGCCCATTGCATTAAGGACGGCAAGGAATGAAAGAAAATTGAAAAGGACTTTGCCTTTTTTGTTTTATATATATATATATATATATATATATATATATAAAGGTCATAACACGAGAATAAAAAATATATATAAATATTGAAATTTAAATTTATTAAATATTATTTTTTTAAATATGAATTAGATCTGTTCACGGGTCGGGCAGCCCGCCCGGCCCGTATTGGGCCGGGCCTGGGCAGGATAATTTATGTTCCGGGTCGACCCGGCCCGGAACAATAATTTTTATTATAATAATATTATTTTATTTAATTTTAATTATAAAAAAATAAAAAAAAATTATTTTTTATTCCAATAAACAGTGTTTCGAGCCTAAACGGGCGGGCCTGGACGACCCATGCCCGGGTCTGGGCAGAAAAAAAAAAAAAAAACGAGCCGCAGCCCGGCCCATAAGCACCTCTAATATGAATTGATTGAATTGGATTTATAATTCAGATTGATTCGAATATAAAAGGGATACCTTCCTGGCAAGAGCACCACCTAACTTGGTGAAATAATGCAAAATGACTAACTAATGTTTACTACTCCATATAATGATTATGCATGAAGAAGATAAGGTTTTGTGTAACACTTTTTTCTTCTTGCCTTTCCCTTACATAACACATCTTATTGGTCTTTTGTTTTACTTCTTAGAATCTATTGTCTAGATTTTAAGATTTATTTTTTAATGTAGATTAATCCATTATTAAGATGGAAAATCTGATTAGGATATACCCAAATAGTACTTTTTTTATTATAAAAAGGTTATGTATCACTCAAGTAAATCTAGATAATTATTAATTGAATATTTTTATGTTGATTACCTAGCCGGCCTATTGACTAAAAGAAGATAATTTCTAAGGATGGAATTTTATTCATTAAATTTCAAAATATGACCTTGAGAATGATGTTTTAAAAACTCTTTAGATATAGAAGAAAATTTGTTTAATGCATATTATAAACCAAATTCTAACTAATTAGAAGTTGACTTGAGTAAAGATTTTATACATACAATAATAATATAGAGAGGAGACAAGATGGACAATTCTTAATTTTTATTTTTTTTATATGGGAGGGGATTGAAAAGAATCTATATGGCTAGACTCTTTAGCAATTCAGAACTTTAAGATGATATGTGTTATATTGTTAATTCCGCTTATAAAATTTTAAAACTTTATTAATGGTAAATGAGATGAATTTTTTATATATTTTTTTATTATTTTAATAATGTCTAATTAATTAGACTTATTCATATAACAAAAGTGAAGAGTTTAAATTAGCATGTAAATTTTTGAGGTGATATTTTTAAAAAATATATAATTAATACATTATTTTTTTTTGAATTTGATGAAAATAATACATTAAATATAAAAAGTTATCTTAAAATAATACAATAATTATACTTACCGGTGCCTTTTTTTCACCTCAAAGGATGTTGTGTTTATATTTTAATTTCAATTCCACTAAATTAATGTCCTTAGTGTAGAAAATATATTCATGCATTAATTAAGGAAGAGTATCAACAATTTAAATCATTGGTTTAGTACATAGTAACCCTTTTTTCCCTTGATGGCTTAAAAATTATAAATCTAATAATTTATATATGTGTGTCGTATTTTATATTGTTTTTGTATCTGTAATATAAACATAATAAAAATTATTAAATATGTCAAAATCTTAAACACGAATATAATACGTGTATTAAACGTATCGTGTTAATCATATTAATCGTGTTTAAACGTGTCATGTCATATTTACTATATTATTTTGTATTTATTAAATATTTTGTATTCGTTTCATATTTTTATATTATATTTAAAATTAAATGGTTAAGTCTAAATTATAATTGAAAATAGTATTAAATTATTGTTTCTAAAAAAAAAAAACAAAAAAGAAAATAGAAAATAGAAAGAAGATAGTGAAGAAAATGAAAAAATGAAAATTGGTTGGCTAAAAGCTAGAATGCACTGAGATTCATAACCAAAAAAGAAAAGACTTTTCAGTTGTGAAAAAAATGAGAAAAAAAAATAAAAGTATGGATTTAGTTAACCTTTAGATATTTTTTAAAGTTAATTAATATATTATTTATAATAAAATATTATATTAAATATAAAAATTGATAATTTTATTTATTATATTCAATACATTAAATAAAAATATTTTTATATATAACAACTTGAAAAAATCTCTGGATATTTGTTAACAAAATGTTAAAAGTATTAAAACCTTGAAAGAAAGACTTAAAAAATAAAGACTTTCCAGTTAACCTTTTTCGAAGCACTAAAATATATAATGGCAAAGAGGTGGAATGAGAGAGAAGAGAAAAAAGAAGAGCATGGCCATGCTTTGTCGGCCATCTCTTTCTTACATAAATCCTTCACATCAGATTGTCTTAAAATCATTCTGTAAACAAAGACAAATTGAAAACACTTGGCTTTTCTTAGTTTCTTTTAGCATAATCCTACAAAAGAAAAAAAGCTGTTTAGTTTATTGAACTTTTGAGTCCATTGAAAAGCAGTTCATTTTTTAATGCACCCCAGTTCATATTTTCAATCAAAGTTTGAGCCTCTTAGGTTTCCTTGTATAAATATTTTCTTGGAAACTGAGAAAACTTAATTTCCTGCAGCAGGTTGCCTAGAAAGGAGTAGTTTTTCCTTGGAAGGAACTCTATGGAGGTATGTCAAAGTCTTTCTTTTTGTTTTTCTATTGTTTAAGTTGTATACATTTGTTTACTGTTTATTCTATGCTTTTGATTCTTTTCATTTTATATTTTATATATATATATTGATAATTTGAAACCCTCCTTTTAATTTCAGGTTGGGTTTTCTGGGAACCTGATGATCATCTGGATATAGTTCATGTTTCTGGGATTTGGTTTGATTACTCATTTCAGCCTTCAAAATTTTCTATTATTTATGTGAATGCAAACTTTGGATATGGGGAGATCATCATTATGTAGACTGCTCAGTATTTTTATTCTTATTCATGTCCTTTTGGTTCATCAATCAAAAGGGCTTAACTCTGAGGGTCAATATCTTCTTGATATTAAGAGTAATCTTGTTGACAAGTTTAATCATCTGGGTAATTGGAACCCTAATGATCCAACTCCTTGTGGATGGAATGGTGTGAATTGCAGCACCATTGATTATTACAACCCTGTAGTCCAGTCTCTTAATTTGAGTTCAATGAACCTGTCTGGTTTTTTGTCTCCAAGCATTGGTGGATTGGTTCATTTGACTTCCCTTGATCTTTCTTCCAATGGGTTGTCTCTGAACATTCCTAAAGAGATTGGAAATTGTTTCAATTTGGAGGTTCTCAATCTCAATGACAATGAATTTGAAGCTCAAATTCCCAAAGAACTAGGCAGGCTTTCCTGTTTGACAACTCTAAATATATACAACAACAAATTATCAGGGCTTTTCCCTGATGAGATTGGAAATCTTTCTTCTTTGTCACAATTGTTTGCATATAGCAACAATATCAGTGGATCATTGCCTAGTTCTCTTGGGAACCTTAAGAGACTAAAAAGTTTTCGAGCCGGTCAGAACTTGTTGACAGGAAGTTTACCTTCAGATATAGGTTCATGTGAGAGCTTGCAGTATCTTGGTCTTGCACAAAATGCATTGACAGGTGAGATACCAAAAGAGATTGGAAAGCTTAAGAACTTGAGAGAGTTAATCCTTTGGGATAATCAGCTCTCTGGTTTAATCCCAGAGGAGTTTGGCAATTGTACAAATTTGAAAATTCTTGCTCTATATGACAACAAGCTTGTTGGAAGGGTCCCCAAGGAGCTTGGGAACCTTATAAATCTAAAAGAGTTATACCTTTACAGAAACCAATTGAATGAAACAATCCCAAGGGAGATTGGGAATCTTTCTTTTGCAGAACAAATTGATTTTTCAGAGAATATGTTGACTGGAGAGATACCAGTTGAGTTGAGTAAGATCAAAGGGTTGCATTTGCTTTATCTTTTTGAGAACCAGCTTACAGGTGTTATTCCTGTTGAGCTTACCACTTTGAAGAATCTGTCAAAGCTTGATCTCTCTATAAACTCTCTTTCTGGTCCTATTCCTATGGGATTCCAATATTTGACAGAATTGATCATGTTTCAGCTCTTTGACAATTCACTGAGTGGTAGCATTCCTCGAAAACTTGGGGCTTATAGCTCACTTTGGGTAGTTGATTTATCAGACAATCAACTAAAAGGATCGATCCCTCGTTATCTTTGCAGAAACTCTAACCTGATCTTTCTGAACCTTGGGATGAACAAGCTCACTGGAAACATCCCATCTGGTGTTACAAACTGCAAATCATTAGTTCAACTTCTTTTAGTGGGAAACAGTCTTACAGGAAGTCTTCCATCAAATCTGTGCAAGTTGGTTAATCTGTCTGCAGTTGAACTAGGCCAGAACAAGTTCAGTGGACCAATTCCTCCAGAGATTGGAAACTGCAAAGCTTTGCAAAGGCTACACCTTTCATATAACTATTTTACATCAGAGTTGCCAAGAGAGATTGGTAATCTGTCGCAGTTGGCGAGCTTTAACGTCTCATCAAACTCTCTCACTGGAAGGATACCACCAGAAATTTTTTATTGCAAAATGCTTCAACGACTTGATCTCAGCAGGAATAGATTTATGGGAAATTTACTTAGTGAAGTGGGAACACTTTCTCAGTTGGAGCTTCTCAAGCTTTCAGACAATAATCTGTCAGGGATAATACCTCCATCACTAGGAAATCTCTTGCGTTTGACTGAGTTACAAATGGGCGGCAACTCATTCTTTGGTAATATACCAGCTGAATTAGGTGCTCTCTCCAGCTTGCAAATTGCATTGAATCTCAGCTATAACAATCTCTCTGGAGAAATCCCTGCTGAGCTTGGGAATCTTGTTTTACTGGAATACCTTGTGCTTAATAACAACCATTTGACTGGTGAAATCCCAGCTTCTTTTTCCAATCTATCAAGCTTATTTGGATGCAATTTTTCATATAATGACTTAACAGGGCCTATACCTTCTCTACCATTCCTCGATAACATGTCTATCGGCAGCTTTGTCAAGAACAAAGGTCTCTGCGGTGGACCTCTTGGTGGTTGTAATATTCCACCATCATCTTCATCCCCTCTTTTGCCAGATATAAAAGATAAAGGTGGCCGGTTAGGTAAAGTTGTGGCTATAGTTGCAGCTGCCATTGGTGGAGTTTCTCTTATTTTAATAGTAGTTATTATATATTTCATGAGACAGCCAGTTGAAACAGTTGCTGCTGCTAATTTGCAAGAAAAACCTTCTGCTGCTCGAGTTTCGGACATTTACTTCTCCCCCAAGGAAGGATTCACTTTCCAGGACTTGGTTGCAGCCACTGAAAACTTTGATGAGAGCTTTGTTGTTGGTAAGGGAGCTTGTGGAACTGTATATAAAGCTGTTTTACCAAGTGGTCATGTCATTGCTGTTAAGAAGCTTGCATCCGACCGGGAGGGCAATAATACTGTTGACAAGAGCTTTCGAGCCGAAATTCTAACCTTGGGGAATATCAGGCACCGGAATATTGTTAAACTTTTTGGTTTTTGCTACCACCAAGGTTCAAATCTTCTTCTTTATGAATACATGTCAAGAGGCAGTTTGGGAGAGCTGCTTCATGGAGCAACTTGCAATCTTGATTGGAGGACAAGGTTCTTGATTGCCTTGGGAGCTGCTCAAGGTCTTGCTTATCTGCATCATGATTGCAAGCCTAGAATTTTTCATCGCGATATAAAGTCCAATAACATATTGCTTGATGAAAAGTTTGAAGCTCGTGTCGGTGACTTTGGATTAGCAAAAGTCATTGACATGCCACAATCCAAATCAATGTCTGCAATTGCAGGTTCTTATGGCTACATTGCTCCAGGTAAGTTTTCTTTTCTGAGCTTTTCATTTTCAAATTATTTGTTTCAAGTTTAAAAATTCTGTTTCTTCTTGGCTATATCATGTTGTCCAAACCTATGTTACTCGGGCTCGGGTATGAGTGTCGGACACGGGTATGTGTCTAACACGGGTATGTTCAATTTTTTTTCCCGATCGGGTGTGAGTGTCGGACACGGGTATGTGTCTAACACGGGTATGTTCAATTTTTTCCAAGATTCCTATGTATTTGGAGGGTCCTTGGAGGATCATATCCCTATATCCATGTCCGGATATGCATCGGACACGGGTACTTCAAGAAAAATAAAGAGTCGGAGCAACATAGGTCCAAACAAATCTAGATGTCAGAAGTAATATCATGTTTGAACTAGTGAATAAAGTAGCAGTAATTGCTAGTTACTTCCATGTTTACATGCTTCAAATCTGCCTCAAAGGATAGTGAATTCCATACTCAGCCATCAAATTTTACTCCATTAAAATGTTGCTATCATTAAGATTTTGATCCTATGTTGTTCAGACTTTTCATTTTTCTTGAAGTATCCGTGTCCGACATCCCTGTCCGACACATATCCGGACATGGGTAGAGGGATATGATCCTCCAAGGACCCTCCAATTACATGGAAAACTTAGAAAAAAATTGAACATACCCGTATCCGACACTCACACCCGAGTCCGAGTAACATAGTTTTGATCAAACTTTAGCACATCAAGTTGCTTTTTAGCTAATGAGCATTGATCATTTTAACTGCAGAATATGCATACACCATGAAAGTCACAGAAAAATGTGACATCTATAGCTATGGAGTTGTCCTATTGGAGTTGCTAACTGGCAGAACACCGGTTCAACCTCTAGATCAAGGCGGCGACCTTGTAACATGGACGAGAAACTACATCAGAGATCACTCACTGTCACCCGGAATACTCGATGCTCGATTGAATCAACAAGATGATCAAAACACTATCCCTCATATGATAACAGTCTTGAAAATTGCTTTGATATGCACAAGCATGTCTCCTTCTGATAGACCAACAATGAGGGAAGTTGTTCTGATGCTTATCGAATCCAACAGGCGCGAAAGCCGGTTCGATACCTCCCCTAGTCATGACACTGATTGACTTGGATGAACCTGATAACATTGTAGGTATAAGAAATTTATGATTAACCATGATAATTTTTTACAGTTCTTCTACATGTAGAAAAATATAGCAGAAGCAGACTGTCTTGTAAATTGCCTCATAGACATCATCACTCTTATTATACAGTCTTGCTCATCTTAATTATTTTGCCTATAATATTTTGTCAATTTTCATTCCATTTCAGTCAGCTGTAATTTGACTTGATAATTTTACAATAACATAGTAACAGTTGCATGGGAATGTCATGAGCTTGCAATATTCTTGAGGCAGTGATTTTTTTTTTTTTTTTCATAAAGGAGGTCACAATCTGAGATAGAAAAAAGGGTCGTAGATACTGGGGTTCGAATCCAGATCTGCTGACCAATTAGGTTAAACCCGGATTATGAGGCAGTGAATTTGCCTTGGCTTTAGATTTGTTTTCAAAACCAGGGATTTGGAAAGTATATTTGGTTAAATTCATAGATCTAATTTTTTTTTTCAGTCAAATTCAATGCAAAGTTTGGAGGAAACTTTCTCCTCTTACCTATCCCTTTTATCCTGTTTACTCACAAATCAAAACCTAAAAAATAGGAGATTTATCTATGCCCCAATTAGACTATTAAAAGTTTAGAAAAAAGAAATGGAATTAAAGCTTTTTCTTAAAATATATATTTTTAATTTTGGATATGGGGTGAGTCTAGACCTGCTCATGGGTTGGGTTGGGTTGGGTTGGGTTACGGGTCCGAATATACTGTTCACATATATAAAAAATTATTTTTTATTATTTTTATAATTAAATTTTTTAAAAAATAATATTTTTTTTATTACGTAAACAGTGACCCAGATCAGGCCGGTCCAGATAATGAAAATGCTCATCCAGTACGGGCCGGGCCTGCCGAGCCTGACAGGCTGCCCGGCCCGTGAGCAGGTCTAGGGATGACTCAAACTTGCTATTTGAATAAAGAAATACATGCATCTATTATTAAACCAAATTTTTGAATGCAAATATAAAAATATCATTTAATTATGTAAACCTGATAATTTTAGATATGATATAATTACATTATACGAATATAATATGAAAAAATTCATTAAAATAGAAATATGATATAAATATACAAACGTGTCAAAATCTATATAACACGAATTATTAATGAATCAAAATCGATTAAATATATAATATCTTAAATACGATCATAACATATGAAAATGACACGAATACATTAATTATCAGATAAAATTTGAACCCATAATAGCAATAGAAAGCAAGCTTTGCTAGGCCTCAGATAATGAATGCATTTTATACAAGTAAATTTATAGCCACAAATAGTTGGCTCACCAAATGGTATGTTATGGTATAAATGCCACCAAAATCATATCAAAGTTTCTCCTTTTCCAATTCAAAGATAGTGTGAATTGACTCCTTTTTTTTTTTAGTAAGGGTTATTATCTTTTATTTAAAATTGATTATTATTTTTATCTATGATACAAAGATAATGTACAATTCAAACTAATTGTATTACTCAGTATATCTTGCTGTTGAGATTTAGAATCTCTACTATTATAATTTTTTTTTTATTTGGTGAATGTTTGAAAGATTAAAATTATTTTGTGAGTGATATTAATTGGGTGTTGATGATTTGCTTGATGTGATTATATTTTTTACAACTAGTAGATCTTTTCTCTTATCTTTAGATTTAGGTAAGTTGAGTGTCGAACGTTAAATTATTGTTTCTTGTGTGGATGATTTATTATTCAATTTTGATTCCACTTGCTTGGTGATTGATTGATTAAGGTTGCATATGGATTCCATCGCACTTTCAGTGCGATGGAATCTTGACAACATATCTTAATTTTTTAAAGATAAATGCATCATGAGGTGCATTTAGATGCACCCCAAGGAAAGGGAAAAAGCCACCACCTTTTTAGTTGGAGATTGGAGGGGTGAGGGTCCAGTTAGTAACTAGACCCTCCGGGCTGAGGGTCCAGCTAGTAACTAGACCTTCCGGTGGAAGATTGAAATACACTTTTGTCCTTTTATTTTATTTTTTTATATTTTTTATTTCATTCATTTTTTATTTCTTAATATTTTTAAGTTTAGTTATTTATCTTTGTCATTATTTTTATTTTGTTATTTTATTTTTAAATTTTTTATTTTAAATTTTTTATTTATTTATTTAATATAATAAATAAATTTATATAATTATATAATAATTAATTTAAATATATAAATAAATATATAAATAATATATATTAAAATATAAAAACAATTTATCAATATAATCTTATATTAATGTCCTTAATGGTCATTTTTATTTTCATCTCACCGCCACCGCTGCGTTTGAATCCAAATACATATCTCGCCACTGATTTTAATCTCACCGCTACAGTATCCAATCTCACCACCACCGCTGTTTTTAATCTCATCGGAGCCAATCTCACCGCCCATCCAAATGGACCTTTAAAATCAGTGGTGGGATATGTGTTTGGATTCAAACGCAGCAATGGCGGTAAGGTGAATGATAGTAGGAAAGAAAAATGACCATTAAGGGCATTAGATTAAAATATGTATATATATATAATATTTAATTAAAATTATATTTATATTTATATTAAATAATAAAATATATATTAAAATTATATTTATGTTAAATAATAAGTAAAAAATTTTAAAAATATATTTATGTTAAAAATAAATAAATTGAAAACCTAATATTAAAAAATAAATGATTTTAAATTTTTTATAAAAAAAAAAACAGGGAGTAAAAGGGGAATTACCCCCTCAACTCGAGGTGATCCAAACACACCTCCAGTGGAGGTGAAACCAATTGGGGGAAAATCCCCCCCAAATTTACCTTGGATCCCATTGGACTAGGGCACCAGTGGGATCCAAATGGACCTAAGGCTTTAACCTAACAAATGGTATTAGAGTCAGATTTGAGACAGATAGAGCTTTGGGTCATGACTAGACCTGTCCACGGCCCAGGTAGCCCGTCCGGCCCTGCCCGGTAGGCCCGGCCCGTATTAGACCGGGCTTGGACAAGGTCTTTTGTAATTCGGGTCGGCCTGGTCCGAATTACTATTTATTAAATAAAAAATATTTTTATTTAAATTTAATTATAAAAAATATATATATTAATATAAAAATAATATTTTAATATTTTTTAATAGTAAAACGGGCCTATAAGGGCCTGTCCGGGGCTTAGGCAAGGAAAAAATTAAATTTTCGGGCCGCGACCCGGCTCATGGACAGGTCTAGTCATGATAGATGTGGATGGATACCATACAAGAGGTATCAAAATAGATTGTAATTGAATATGAAGATAAAGATGAAGACACACAAAAGAAGATTTTTCAAGACTTTGATGAAGCCAAGCATGTCTAACATTGAGATTGATGCATTGATGAAATTTGAGTTAGGGCTAGTTTAGCATTGCTGTTGGAAAAAGCTTGGGTTGGAAAAAGCTCGAGTTGGAAAAAGTGTGTTTATAAAGTGTGGTGAAAAAGTGTGGTTTAAAATTTTTTAAGTGTTTAGCATTGCTGTGAAAAAGTGTTGTAGGAAATTGAAATGTCAAAAAAAGATATGTTTAAAATAATAAAAGTGTAGAGATGTGAGGATAATAAAGTCATTTTATCCAAAAGCCAGCTTTTAAAGCCCAAAACCTATATTTTTTGGCTTTTTGGTTTGGCTTTTCAAACCATGGTTTCAACAGCAGAAGCCAATTTTTTTATCTGTTTAGCATTGCGTTTGCGGTGAAAAGCAGCTTTTGATCTCAAAAGCTGTGCCAGAAGCAATGCTAAACGAGACCTAAAGTAGAGATTGTTATGATTGACTCAAATCCCAAAATATTTGGTAAGAGATTTGTTTAGGAATGAGAGTCTCCATAGACGTAAATGGGTTTGATGAGTGTTTTGATGTATTTGTGAAATTAACATTGTTTTTTGAGCTAGATTAATTGAGTATTTATGATTTGTTTGATCTGATTGTAATTCTCTACCATTAGTGAAAACGTAAATAAATTAAGTGTTAAAACATGTTAAATTGTTATTTTTTGTGTTGATAATTTATTATTTGATTTCATTTTCGCTTATTCAATGATTGATTGAGCCATGGATTTATATAAAATCAAAATTATATATACCAAACCAAAAGAATATGTATATAATATTTTTTTTCCAACCCTAAGATTAATGCGGAATCAATGCATTAATATAAGTTTCAAAATCAAATTCTCCTTCATAGTAATGCTAAAAGAAATTGTTTCACACTTACATACTCAAAATATCACGTTCCTATAAGCAAATATGCCCAACTAAAAGAAAGTGCCTTAACCATCTCAAAGCAAAGACATCTTTGAAATGCTTTTTTTTTTTTTCATCAAAATTAGAGATGACAATTTAAAATGCGAATTTGAATATTCGTGGATGTTCGATCCCTTTTTTTGGATTTGGGTTTGCGGATTCGGATATTATAATTACTATCCGTTACGGATTTGTAGCGGATGCGGATATGAAATATCGGATATCCATTATCTGAATCCGCATTATTTTTGCGGATTCGGATAACGGATTCGGATATCCGAATCCGCTTATTTGTAAAACACATAAATTTTGTTTGATTTTTTATTTTATTTTTAAAAAAAAATTGATTTACTAAATTCATATTTTTAACGGATTCAGATATCTGACGTTTTATTTAATTCGAATTCGGATTCGAATAGTAATATGCATATTAAATGCGGATAATTTGCGAATTTGGATTTTAAATCAGTTTTGTAGATTGAGATTCGGATAATATAAAAAATACAGATATCCGATCCGCTGCCATCCTTAATCAAAATCCCTTTCCCCCTTGTGTTAAAAAGATAAAAATGGATTAAAATTTTACCTTTTTTTGTTTTGTTTTTGATTAAAATTTTTATATTTTTCCTTTTTGCATATCATCTATGTTATTCAAATTCGAAATAACAGTTAAATACGTACGTGTATAACATAAATATATTCAATTTTTTTAAAATTTTGATATATTTAAAATTATATCTTCATATTCATATTTAAATATGAGTTTTGCTAGCGAATGTCCTTAGGACATTCTTTAAGTTTAGTTAATATACTATTTATAATAATAATATTATGTTAAATGTAATATTTGATAATTTTATTTATTATTTTTAATGTATTGAATGAAGATATTATTTTATATGATAAAATTAAAAAAATATGATATAAAAGTAAAACACTCGTTCTAAAAGACTTGTTAGTAAAATTCTTAGAATAGCAGAAGTAGATAATCTCCCAGACAGATCATCAAACTAGATACGTGTCAGTAACAAATCGAATCTTTTTTCTTCCCGTATCACCTAACGGCTTAATCTCCTCCATACACGTACACCCAATCAACGGCTCACATTTCTCCTCTCTTCATCATATAAAGTCTCCGACGACAGTTGTTTAAAAAAGACAGAAGAAGAAGAAAGCTCGATAAAACAAGGTGGCGTTTTGATTGAGTTCACTTCTTCTCCGTCGCGGTTCATTCTCAGCCGTTTGAACTGCTAAATTTCGAAACTTTTTTTTTTCTTCCATTTTTAATTTGCGGTTTGATGATTGGGTTTTGTTGAGGGAGATCGGAGATGTTGTCGTTGCTAAACGGAGTGGGGATCTCTAGGGCTTCTCCGTACGGAGGCGGTGTCGTCGATCGAACTGACGATACCTCCGACGCTGCGGCGGTGGCTGCCGGAAAAGCCGCCGCTTATGCGGTGAAGCAGGAGCCGGCTTCTTCGCTCGGTGTTGTACCTCATAAAGGACATGATTCACACGAAGGTTCATTTCTTCATTGTTCTTCATATCAATGTTCTTTCTGAATTATTGTTGTTTCTTAATTTTTGGAGCTTAAATACTTATTTGTTTTTGTCAAAAAAAAAAAAAATTAAATACGCGAAAATTTTAGATCATAACAGCTGATTTTTTTCTTTTTTTAAAACTGTTTTTTGGGAAGTATGAATATAAAAGGTTTTTATTTTGAATTTTAAAAACTGTATTTTCAGTTAGATCGTTTTGATACATAAATTTTAGGCTTTTAGGTTTTTTTTTTTAATCATCATTATTCATTTTTTAATAATTCTGCAAAATTGCAATAAATTAAAGACTGTATGCCTTTTTGAAGAATTTATATATGTTTTTACTGTAGTTTCGACTGTAAAATTCTAAATTGATTGAATTTAGGATGAATGTTTTTTTCTTTAATTGCTGATGTGGTGGTTGATTCGCTCTTGATGCAGTTGATGAAGATATGCATTTGGCTCTTGCTCATCAAATGTATAAATCTGGAAACTACAAACACGCATTGGATCATAGCAATGCTGTTTACGATCAAAACCCGCTTCGTACTGATAATCTGCTTCTTTTGGGTGCTATTTGTTATCAGGTTAAAAGGATTGCCTTTTTTGTCTTCTTTAATATGGGGACATGATTTTGTAGTTTTATAATCTTTTTGTGTATGTTTGCAGTTGCATGATTATGATATGTGCATTACTAAAAATGAAGAAGCCCTTCGAATTGAGCCTCGTATTGCTGAGTGTTATGGAAACATGGCAAATGCTTGGAAGGTACTTGTTAATCTTTATATCAATCTTTTCAAGCTAAAGTAAAAATGAATCTTAAAAAATAAGGGTTTTTGAAGAACTGATGGAGGTGTATTTTTGCTCTAATATGTAGGAAAAAGGCGATATTGATGTTGCCATTCGGTACTATATGATTGCAATTGAGGTTTGTATACGGTTATAAAACTTCTCTTTGTTAGTAAAGTTTTGCCTTCCTCCTTTGCTAGTGAAGTCTTTTGTTTGTTTGTTGATCTTTGTTTGAACTTGTATTGCTGCAGCTTCGACCTAACTTTGCTGATGCATGGTCGAATTTAGCTAGTGCTTACATGCAAAAAGGAAGATTTAATGAGGCAGCACAGTGTTGCCGTCAGGCGCTGCAATTAAATCCTCGTTTGGTATTTTTAATCTGGTTATATGTTATTATAATCCAGTTAAATGTTCTAAACTCCTAATTCAACAGGAAGTTGTACATTTCAATTTCTATTTTTTTTTTCTTCCTTTGTTTTCTTAACAACTGAGACACAGCAAATTTAAGGTTTCAATAGGATTTTCTGACCTATATCGTTTAATTGCTGTACAGGTTGACGCTCATAGTAACCTTGGAAATCTACTGAAGGCTCAAGGGCTGGTGCAAGAAGTAAGTGTCAAGAAATGAAATGTTTCTACTGTTTGATAGCCCATCTACATAAGTAGTAGCCAGGGATGTCAATTCTTGGGCTATATGATGTTAACTGATGTAATTCATGCCTTTGGCAACTATATGTCGAACATCTGCAATTAGGATTTTGGTTTGACCTCATTCTATCCATCCTTTGGAGGAAGTGATCTAATATTTTGCACGGTGAGCATGTATGCTTATTGCTGGATTAACCTGGCCTAGACTCTTATCTGCCCGAACAGAATGTGAGGGGAAAACATCTTTCCCATATTTAGATTTTCGTAGTGTGTGTCTTTATCCGGTAAGCTACTGATGGAAGTAATTCATGTGTGGAACTGTGTCTCGATATCACAGTTCAATACAGATATCAAGTTGTTATCTACAGGCCAGGGCTCAGATGATGGTTGCTCTTGTTGTAACTTCCATCTGCAAAGACTCGAAATTGTCAGAATCTAACGTTTTGTGCAGGCATACAGTTGCTATCTTGAGGCTCTACGGATACAGCCAACTTTTGCTATTGCATGGTCAAATCTTGCGGGTCTTTTCATGGATTCGGGTGACTTAAATCGAGCCCTTCAGTATTACAAGGTATGCAAAATCTTGTTTCTATCATTGTTTCTTTTCTTGTTCAAATGCTGTAATTTTCATTGTCCTGCTTGCAAAAGATATGGCATGACAAGTTTTTCATGTGCTGTTTCATTTTTAAATAATTTTCTATGAGATATAATCTACCATATTCTACCCGCTTGATTTTAGTTTTAAAAACTATTTTATAGGCAGTTATACTGATTTACATTTGTAAATTCCAAATCGCAGGAAGCTGTTAAACTCAAACCGACATTTCCTGATGCCTTTCTAAATCTTGGGAATATTTATAAGGTAAACGGTCTTGCTTTGTGCTCATAATGTTGGGTTGCTGCAAGTGCCTGGACCGATCGGTTTTCTTTTATTGGAGAAAAACAAGATATCTCTTTTGCCCTTTCCAGGCTTTAGGAATGCCTCAGGAGGCTATTGTTTGTTATCAGCATGCTATTCAGACTCGGCCGAACAATCCAATAGCTTTGGGTAAGTGCTACTACATCACATGGATCCACTATATTTTCTCTTGGATGAAGGTTGGAATTTTCAGATGAATTGCATTTCGCTGCTTGATTGCAGATATATATGTGTTTTTCTGCTGTTGTGTTTTGGCAAAAGCAACAAGATTTGTTTGATTTTTTCTTTGACACTATTATTTGTTTTGTGCAGTGGTTTTTCTTATCGTTTTTTAATTTCTTATTTTCTTTTGCTTATATATTAACCTCAAAGTCACTAAGTCTGGTCCTTGCCATGTTTGGAAGTTCCCACCCGACATGATATAGTGTGATTTATAGACCTTATTATGACCCGTTTCTTGGCTGAGTATTTTTGTGTTTAGAGCTATTTGGATTTTTATTATATGTTAAAGATAGTCATGTTAGTATATGTTCTTCAAGTATCAAGTTATGTGACTTTATGGTGCAGGGAATCTGGCTAGTACATACTTTGAGCGAGGTCAAATGGATCTGGCAATCCTCCATTATAAGCAAGCTATTGCCTGTGATCAAAGATTTTTGGAGGCTTACAATAATTTGGTTGGTTTTCTCAATTTGTCAGATTGTAAAGATTATAGTTACTTTCTATGTTTTTGCTTTTAAAATAGTTGCTAACTTGAATTTGCTTTTAATTATTGACTTGAAGGGAAATGCATTGAAAGATGTGGGTCGTGTTGATGAGGCAATTCAATGCTATAATGTAGGTTTTTTCTGGTCATCTAGGTTTTATTTTCTAACATTTACTGTTATTGATCTTTTGAACTTACCATTTTTCATTGCTGGTGAAGCGGTGTCTCACATTGCAACCTAATCATCCACAAGCACTTACCAACCTTGGGAACATATATATGGAATGGTACGCTATCCTCAAATTCTTGATGTCTGGATGATCAAAATTCAGCTCGTGATGAGTTTCTAGTGAATTGTATTTTTACAAGATGTTTTGGAATTTGCAGGAACATGGTTGCTGCTGCTGCTTCTTACTATAAGGCTACATTGGCTGTCACAACAGGGTTGTCTGCTCCATTCAACAACCTTGCTGTAATCTATAAGCAACAGGTTGTTCTTTGGTGTTTGATTTTCTGTTTTTTCTTTGATAGTAAATGGATGTTGGAAGTGCCCTTTTTTCTTTGCCTCTAGTATTTAATGAGTAGTCAACTTCTACCGTAGGGAAATTACGTGGAAGCTATATCTTGTTACAATGAGGTTTTGCGGGTTGATCCCTTGGCAGCTGATGGGCTCGTAAATAGGGGTAACACTTACAAGGAGATTGGTAGAGTGAGTGAAGCAATTCAAGATTATATTCGTGCTATTAATATCCGGCCAAATATGGCTGAAGCCCATGCAAATCTGGCTTCTGCTTATAAGGATAGGTAATTTTCTTTGTTTCCTATCTTTTGTTTTTTAATGTTCACATTCCTTGGTTAGAGTATCCATTTTTTGTCAAGAGGATCACTAGCATCTTTTTATGGGGAACTCAGAGAAGAGGGACTTTGTTTCCCTAAATTAAAATGGTCTTCCTTTGTAGTTTTTTTTTTTTCCCCGCTTTGAGCTTGTAGCAATATCTTTGAGCTGTCAGTCCCTTTCCCTTTGCTAATGATTCATTATTAGTTTAGGTTCTTATTATTTGTTTTTTCAAGATATGTTGTCATTTTAGTTTTTGCATTCCCTGCACTAAATGTCAAATAGCAGTGTAATTTGCTTTAATATGAGTCATCATCCTTGTATAGTTGATTGCACTTTTTGAATATTAGTAAATCCTAAGATTTGTTCAATACAAGTCGTTTTGTGATTAACCTTTACAGCACAAAAAAGAAGAAAAAAAAATGATGTTTCATCCAAAATAAGGAAAAACCAAGGTAGTCAGTACCGTACCGGTGGGCATACCTTTTTTGTTCTGGTACTGGTACATACCGGTACCAGTGTGTTTCGGCGTACCGTTTCGGGTTTACCGATATTTTTCAAATATTTTTTCATATATCTATATGTATAACCTATTTTCAAGTTTCTTAACAAAATATATATTATATCTACATGCAAATATACATCCGTTACATGCATATATATGTTTTTATGCAAATATAAAATTTAAATATTTAATATCTAAAATTTGTAAACATCAAATAGGTAAAATAAATATTCAAATTTTAAAAAATATAGTAAATTATTATTAATTATGTTCAATAGCCTAATTTAATGAACATATTTTATTTTTAAATGTAATTATGAAAAAAATTAAAATGATCATGACACAAAAAATATTGAAACTGGTTTAAAAATCAAATAAGTGATTTTTTTTTAAATATTAAAAAATCAAAATCTTGTACCAACCGGTATAGGCCGGTACCAAAACCGGAACGAAACTAAAGGCTGCTTGTACCGGTTTAATTAAAAACTAAGACGTACCGGCCGGTGGTACCGATACGGTACCGACCACTATGGGAAAAACACAAATTTGATGCACCCTACGCTTGTCAGTGTAAATTATATTTATGACATTTGTAAGATTTTGTTCTATTGGAGTGAGGAAAATGCCTTTTACGTTCTAACAATTTGGTGATTTTGAGTTGTATAGTGGACATGTGGAGGCCGCTGTTAAAAGCTATAAGCAGGCATTGCTGCTTAGACCAGATTTTCCAGAAGCTACTTGTAACCTCCTACATACATTACAGGTACCATGGGTTGAATTTTAATGCACTATGGAATTAGTTTAAGCTAGCTCAAAAGTAAGATATCTAGGCAATTTCAAGGCATTCAACCGTTTCTAGGTGATCATATTCTGACTGTATACTCCTAATTCTGAGATAATGATTGATTGAGTGAACCAAGGCTAAGATTTATATAGCTTGTTTTTCATTGGTTATCTAATTTGACTTTATATTTCCAGTGTGTATGTTGCTGGGAGGATCGTGATAAAATGTTTACTGAAGTTGAAGGCATTATCCGAAGGCAGATTAAAGTGAGTATTGATATGCATGTACTTTTTCCTTGTCCTTGTCCTTGTAATTTGTATGATTATTATGATTTTTTTACATCTTTTTTAAGACTGCCAACTACTTCCATAGTATTTCCTTTTGTCAATTCACTTAACTGCAATAATTCCTTTATCTCAGATGTCAGTTCTTCCTAGCGTGCAACCTTTCCATGCTATAGCATATCCCATTGATCCAATGCTTGCACTTGATATAAGGTATAAATTTCTTTTTATAACACCATATGTAATTTACTGTTTTGACCTAAAGTTTTTCATTAACATTTCCTCCCTTCTCTTGCAGCCGTAAATATGCTGCTCATTGCTCCTTGATTGCATCTCGTTTTGCTCTCTCTCCTTTCAACCATCCTGCTCCAATTCCTATTAAGCGCAATGGTGGAAATGAGAGGCTAAAGGTTGGTTATGTGAGCAGTGACTTCGGCAATCATCCCTTGTCACACCTCATGGGATCGGTATTTGGCATGCACAACAGAGAGAATGTTGAGGTATTTTTTTTTTTTCCATTTTTTGTTAATATTATTATGATAGAACTCTCTGGTCATGATTAAACATAAAAACATGGTTTTTGCAGGTATTTTGCTATGCCTTGAGTCAAAATGATGGCACTGAATGGAGACAGCGTATCCAGTCTGAAGCCGAGCATTTTATAGATGTCTCTGCCATGTCATCAGATGTGATTGCCAAAATGATTAATGAGGATGGAATACAGATCCTTATCAATCTGAATGGTTATACCAAGGTATATAATGTTTAGTTTTCTCATCCTTTGAGGAACCTAATTTTATTTTCAGAGGCTTTGCTATATTGAGCTATGTTGCTCCTTTTCTTCATTTTTCTTAAAGTACCCGTGTCCGACATCCGTGTCCGACACATATTCGGACATAGGTATGGGGATATGATTCCCCGAGGACCCTCCAAATACATGGGGATATGTCCAACATTTATACCCGAGTCCGAGTAACATAGATATTGAGTGATATTATGATATGATAATGAAAATCAACCCAAGTTCCTTAATTTTTATTTTTTTTGTGGTGCCTATTTTATGTAATGTATGGTCCTGAATAGTTTGTTCTATTTTACATTTCTGAATTATCAACTTTATGAATTTGAAATTTTAATATGAATTAATTGCCCTGCTTAATAATACAGGGGGCGAGGAATGAAATTTTTGCCATGCAGCCTGCTCCTATACAAGTTTCATATATGGGATTCCCTGGGACTACTGGGGCAAATTACATTGATTACTTGGTCACCGATGAGGTAGAAATTGGTGCTTCATATAACCTTCTATGATTCGCATGTTCTTCACTAACTTGCTATTCGTTTGCTTTCAGTTTGTTTCGCCTTTGCGATATTCACATATTTATTCTGAGAAGCTTGTCCATCTCCCTCATTGCTACTTTGTGAATGATTACAAGCAGGTGAGTTTTTTTTTTTTTTAACAGTGCAATATAATAGAATCTATTCATTGTCAGTAAACTCTTATGATGTGCTTTAATTGTCATTTAGACGCTAAAGATCTGATTCTATAATTTTTAATGTTTGCAGAAAAATCGTGATGTGTTGGATCCCACATGTCAGCACAAGCGATCCGATTATGGTCTTCCGGAAGATAAATTTATTTTTGCATGCTTCAACCAATTGTACAAAATGGATCCTGAAATCTTTAATACTTGGTAATATGAGGATGATCCTAAGTTAAATGAATGTAATTTCCCATATTTTTTCATTTCAATTATATACTTCTTTTACCGGTTCAGGTGCAATATTCTTAAGCGTGTACCAAATAGTGCACTTTGGCTCCTCAGATTCCCGGCTGCCGGAGAAATGAGACTGCGAGCATGTAGGTTCTACTATTTCATGTTTTCTTATAAGAATGCAACCTTCATAATATTAGGGTTTTTATTGATGATGATGATGATGATGATAATGGTCTTTTATTTCAGATGCTGTCGCACAAGGGGTACAGCCGGAGCAAATTATTTTCACGGATGTTGCGATGAAACATGAACATATCCGGCGCAGTGCTTTAGCCGATCTATGTCTCGACACGTAACTATTCTCTTCCCTGCTATCTTTCTTTAACAGGCATTATTTTGATCTGCATTTCAGTAATGATGGTTTGCATTATTCTTCTTTATAGGCCTTTATGCAATGCACATACTACTGGCACGGATGTTTTATGGGCTGGTTTACCTATTGTGACTCTGCCTCTTGAGAAAATGGCTACAAGGGTTGCTGGATCACTTTGTCTAGCTACTGGTTTGGGGGAGGAGATGATTGTGAACAGGTAGGTGTTTAACATTGTCTTTGGAGAGTAAGGTCTATGTTACCCGGACTCGGGATGAGTGTCGATACCTCAAATTTTTTTGAGTTTTTTCATATATTCAAAGGATCATACATTCATACCCAAATCCGAATATATGTCGGAAAGAGTTCGGGTAACATAGGTAAGGATTTGTATGCAGTCATATTAAGTTTGATCATTATTTCCTTAGCGGTCGAGTTTGGCCTATCTAGTTCTCAATACTCTCTGTCTTTATTTTATGTTACTCCGATTTTTCATTTTTCTTATAGTACATCCGGATATGGGTATTGAGATATGATCCTTTAAGGACCTCCAAATACATGAAAAAACTTAGAAAAAAATGAACATACCAGTGTCGGACACATATCCATACCTGACACTCACATCCAAATCCGAGTAACATAGTCTTTATCTAACATTTATGTTATTGTAATTTCTTCAGTATGAAGGAATACGAAGAAAGGGCCGTCTCTTTGGCATTAAATCGACCGAAACTCCAAGCTCTTACCAATAAACTCAAGGCAGCTCGTTTAACTTGTCCTCTTTTTGACACAACACGCTGGGTAGGCTTTAATTAACATCTCTCTTATTATTTTTGCATTACCTATCTTTATAAGTGCTTAAAAATTTTACTTTCAAAATTTCTAAACCATGGCAGGTAAGGAATCTGGAGAGGTCATATTTCAAAATGTGGAATCTTTATTGCTTAGGGCAGCAGCCCCAGCACTTCAAAGTCACTGAGAACGACATTGATTTCCCTTATGATAGATAAGCAACAAACGGGTATTGTAGATTAAGAAGCAAGAGGATATAGAAGAAGAAAAATATTCCTACTTAGTAAAAAGATTGTTTAGAGTTTACTATTATTATTATTATTATTATTAAAATGGAGTTTGAGATTTATTTATGATATTTTAAATTATGTTATTTGATTATAAGGTACTCGTGTTGACATTGGGATATGATTTTTTAAATATATAAAACTTTTTTAAAAAATTAAAGATATTTATATTGGGCACATATTTGTATTTAATATTTATCTTTGAATCTCGATAACATAGTTTTTAAACAGATGCATCAAAATCTTTTTACTATAAGTTTTAAAGGTGAGCATTAATCTGTTTGAATCAATTTAACTAATTTAATTAATCGAATCGATTAAATTTGATTAATTTAGTTCGGTTTTTGAAATTAGTTGATTATAATAAACGGTTTATTCGGTTAGTTCGGTTAATAATTGAAGTTTATTCGGTTTGTTCGGTTAATAATTGAATAGATTGAATTTATCAATTTTTTTTAATTTTAATTATTATATTTTATATTTAATATAAATAAAATATATTTATATAATTTAAAATTATATAATATATAATATATCATTCATATTATATAATATACAATAAATAATTTATTTATTAAATAGTTAAAATTGATTAAACTAATTAAGTCGGTTTTGATTTTTTTTATTTTAAATTTTTTGTCCATCGATTTGATCAATTTTATAAATTTATTCAATTAAATCAATTTTTAAAATTTTAAAATCAAACCGATAATTTTCACCACTAACAGGTTTCATTCACCTGATCATTCATGTCTCATGGAAATTGAATTGAGCCTTAGTGCTACACTGTTGATTGTTGATGAAAAAAAAAAAGTTCAAAAATGGTGGCTAACAATTATGTTGCAGAAAGATTCAGTTGTCTTCCAATTAAAGGGCAAAGCGGTTGCCATATTTAATTAAGATCTTATTTAGCATTACTTCATATACAATTTTTAAAATCAAAAATTACTTTTCACCATAAAAGCAATGCTAAATAGATTAAAAGTTTTAGTTTTTACTGTTAAAATCATGATTTGAAAAATCAAATCAAAAAACTAAAGAATATAGTTTTTGGGCTGACTTTTAAATAAAATAATTTTATTATTCTCATATCTCTATATTTTTATTATTTTAAAGATTTTTTTTTTTACATTTCAATTTTTTATAACACTTTTTCACAATAATTCTAAACACTTAAAAAATTTTAAATTAAAATTTTTCACCATATTTTTTAAACACATTTTTTTCAACCAAGCTTTTTTCAACAATAATATTAGTAATATTAAGTTAATCCTAAGTAAATCTAACAATTTGTATATGAAAAAACTGATATTGGATCGGGCCAATCTCATCAAGCCAACTATATGTCAGGTCATGCATGACATGACCCATAATGCCTTCGACTCACGGGCCATGCTGGGCTGACCTTTAAAAAACCTGAGCACGGCCCAACAAGCATCATGCCTAATTCTAGGTCCTGGCCGATCCAACCCGTTCATTTTGACACCAACCTAGACCTGCTTATGAGCCGGACTTGGGCAGAATATTTTTGTTTCGGGTCAGCCCGATCCAGCCCGAAACAGTATTTTTTTATTATAATAATATTATTTTTATTTAATTTTAATTATAAAAAAATAAAAAAATAATTTTTTAATCCGATGAACAGTGAATTCGAACCTACCGGGCCGGCCCTGGGCAAAGAAAATGAAAAAAAACCGGGCTGCGGCCCAGCCCGGCCCGGCCCATGAGCAGACCAACCCAACCTTACGTAATTCTTGAATATAATTGGGTAATTGCAGTATTATAGTAAAAAAGAATTGAAAGTGAAAAGTTCGGTCTAAATTAATTGTTGTCCCACCAGAACCGTGACTGAAGATAAGGTAACAATAGTCTAGTCCAGCTGGGTTTGGTGAGAACATCAAGATTGATGGGAGGATTTGAGCCAAAAGATTTCATTTGCAATAGTGATAATAACTCCTGGATTTTGGCTGTTGAGTCCAGCAAAGGCAACTGCATTAGTTTAACCTATATTGAACTGAGAGGTGGATGAGGCCAACTGGGAAAACAAACACATCTCCTGGTTTAGGGCTTTGGTTATAGGGATGGCAAAATCCGATTCGACCGATGGATTTCGAATCGATCCGATTCGAATGGAGAGGTTTTTTTTTTGAACAATGGAGGTGGAGCGGGGCGGTTCGGTTTTTTTTTGTTTGAAAGGCGGGGATGGAGCAGTTGTGATAATTGCTTGCTCTGCACCGCCCTGAATACTGAAATTACAATTTTACCCTTAAATATTTAGCTTTTAAAAGAATAATAAAATAATATAATTAAACTTATTATTTTTCTTTCTTTTTAAAAACTTAAACTTAATATTTTATTTTTTTCTCTTCCTAGATTAGAAACATGTTTATATTGAATTTATATTTAAATTTTTTTACAATGTTTTATTATTTGAAAAAATAAAAATAATTAATAAATATCAAATGGGGCGGAGCGGGACGGTTATGGATGTAACCGACATCCATGGAGGAGGTAGTGGTATTGAAATTTCAACATCCGCGGTAGAGCGAGACGGGGGGCGGGACAGAACAGTGCTATGGCGGGGCGGGGGCGGATACTGCAAAATCCGCCTCCGCCCCGCTCTATTGCCATCCCTATTTGGTTATGACTTATGAGACAATTATCTAGATTGGATCAGGAATTTAAATAGCAGTCACAACGCGATGCTATAATAGTTATTTTGTGGTTTTAGTTTTCTTTGTAATCGATATTTACCATAATTGACCGCGATAGCATTCATTATATCCACAAGCACGATAAACGTAACACGACCAAAAACATGTTTACGACTGCAATTTAAATCCTTAGGTTGGATGTAACAAAACCAACATAAAGCGTGCCCTCTAAAACTACTAGGATCTCTATGGCACTAGGGTGAGTGTGGGGGTTTATGCCACCATAAAAACCATAGTCAATTCGAACCAGAGATATGCCAAGCAAGGATTTAAATAGTGGTTCAACGCGATGTTACGTTCGTTATTTTGTGATTTCGATTCTCTCTGCTATCAGTATTCACTGTCGATATTTACAGCAACTGACTGCGATAACATTCATTACGTCCATAACTATGTTTAACATGATCGAAAATGTGTCTGTGACTGTAATTTACAAACACTGCATGAATTGAAGTAACAATGTTATAGCTAATAATATCATCCATGCAAAAATAAGAGTTCTTAAGAAGAAAAATATTTCTCGAATCGAAGCTCTTAGCATCTAATATAGTCATTGACATAAAAATAATAATTAACATGAAAGTCCTGAGAAACTAAACATAGTACATACCAGTAGACCAGTTTATGGGCTGGGTCGCGGTTTAGATTTTTTTTTACCTCACCCAAACCCGACTTGTCTGCTCGGATTATTGTTCACTTTATATTAAAAAATTTATTTTTATATTAATATTTTTATATTTTTATAATTAAATTTAAAAATATTTTTTTTAATCAATGAACAATAATTCAAGCCGAATTGGACCGGTCCGGATCACTAAAATACCTGCTCAAGCCCAACCTAATACAGGTCGAACAGACTGTCTAACCATGAACAGGTCTACATACCACCATTCTTGGTGTCTTTTATGGCTACTCAGAAGTTTATCACGAAGGGTATTATTAATCTTCCTTTCATTTTTGCTATTATTAATCTTGAAATTTCAATTTAGGTTCTTATGACTTACCATTTTAAGTAATTATGAGATTATTAAGTAATCAAAATCATAATTTTATGGAAGAATATAATTTATTTTTTAATTTATAAATGTGTACTAAATTTGTGATCAAATGAATTTAATTTAAATAAATTCTTATATAAGAAATTAATTTTCAAGTTAAAAGAAATAAGAGATAGAGAAAATTGAAGAGAACAAAAAGGATTTAAGTAGATCTGATGATAATTTAGAATACCATATGAATACGAAATGAGAAAATAAATTAAAATATGATACGATACGAATACATAAATATATCAAAATTTATATAATATAAATTATTAACGTGTCAAAATTTATATAAAATATATAATATTTTAAATATAATTATAACACGTAAAAATAATATAAATACAATATAAATACATAAATTATAAAATTTAATTTTAAGCACCCACCATACTATCTTTATGGTATCATGATTAGTTTTCATAATGATCTTAATCTCTACCTATTAAACATTTGGCAAATTCTTGGCCAAAAAAAAATGGCAAATTAATAATTATACATTAACTAAACTTTTGAAGCAGCATGATTTGGATTCTCAAAGTTTTGACTTCTTTTATTTATTTAATATTATTTTTACAAACAAACTTTAAATAGTAATTTTAACAGATTTAAACAAAAATTATTTCAGAGGAAAAAAAAGTCAAAAAAAAATATTAAAAAAACCATAAAAGTTTGAGAAACAGAAGGTTGTTTTGACTGATAAAAGACAACTGCATTTGCATGGCAACAGATAATGGGTCAGCCAAGTACAAGCCAATCAAATTTCATTGTGACCTAAAGTCCCTACCTCCTATTTTTTCTTAATTTTAAACACGATATAATTATACAACATAAATAATATAAAAAAATAATTAAAATATGAAACGATATAAAAAATAATACGAACATATTTAAATTTATATAATATGAATTATTAACATATCAAAATATATACAAATATATAATAAATTAAATACGATTATAATACATAAAAATACATAAATATGAAAAGAATACACGAATTCTCAAATCTACCTCTCATGGTAGTTTAATCATCTCTCTTTAGTTGACAGCATCAGCAGATTGTCGTATATATTAGACCCGTCAATTTAGACAATAAACGATTATATGACATGAATACGATATAATTTTTTTTTTTAAATGTGACACAAAATAAGACATGATAAAAATAACACAAACATAATTCGAATACATGAACGTATCAAAATTTATATAATATAAATTATTAATGTATTAAATTTATACAAATATAATATTTTAAATATGATTATACCATAAAAAATAATACAAGTACGATATAAAAATATAATTGATGAATTCTACTAATATATATATCACAAAAAATTGCTTTTACTCCTAAAATTCTCACTCCTTTTCACTAACCAAAAGAAAAAAGATTTAAAAAAAAAGGTTGAAAGTATATATAGCACAAAAAACGGTTTTTTTTTACTACAATATAGCCAAAAAAAAATTCCCAAATTACCGTTGGTTTCGGATTAATTCTCAAAATACGGCCTTTTTTTTTCTAGCTAGGAAATCGCCATCCCCCATGACGATTTCCCAGCGTTAAAATTTGAAAATTTGTAAAAAACACCAAGGGAAATCGCCATGGGGGTGGCGATTTCCCTTGGTGTTTTTTTTTTCCAAATTTTGCTAAAAATACCAAGGGAAATCGCCACCCCCTATGGCGATTTCCCTTGGTATTTTTAACAAAATTTGCTAAAAACATGAAGGGAAATCGCCATGGGGGTGGCGATTTCCCTTCATGTATATTTTTTTTTAATTAATAAACAAAAATTTAATTTAATTTGATAAATTTATTTTTTAATTTTAAAAATTATAAATTAAATTAAAATATTTTTTTTATAATTTTAAAAAAAAATTCGTAAGGTATATTTTAGGTTTTTTTATAATTTAATATTTTGAAATTTGTTTTTTAAATTTTAAATTTGAAATTTGAAATTAGAAAAAACAAATTAGAAAAAAAAAAATTTTAATTTGAAATATGACCGTTGCCCCCCCTCCCCACGTCCCCCACCCACTAATTTTATCTATAAATACCCCCTCCTCTCCTTCAAATTTTCATTCCTCTCATTCAAATTATCATTCTTCTTTCAACAATTTTTCATTCTTCTACGAAAAAAATTTCTTTCTACAATAAATTTTTTTTTTCTACAACAATATTTTGAAATGGTTTCACTATTGAGGTTACAAGAAAATCACATCTCGGAGGTTATATTTAACGAGGTAAGTAAATTGTTATATTATTATTGTTTTTTATATTATTATTATTTTTTATATTATTATTATTTTTTATATTATTATTATTGTTTTATATTATATTATATTATTATTGTTTATATTATATTATTATTGTTTTTTATATTATTATTGTTTTTATATTATTATTGTTTTATATTATATTATATTATTATTCTTTATATTATATTATATTATATTATTATTGTTTTTATATTATTATTGTTTTATATTATATTATATTATTATTGTTTATATTATATTATATTATTATTGTTTTTTATATTATTATTGTTTTATATTATATTATTATTGTTTTATATTATATTATATTATTATTGTTTATATTATATTATATTATTATTGTTTTGTTATTTTATAGTTTTATAGTTTTATTTATTAATTTTTAATTGTTATAGTTTTATAATATATTAATTTTTATTATTATAACAGGAAACTCGTCGCGTGTTACGTGCGAGGAAATTTACAACCCGATTTAATCACGCAAGTCAAATTCGACGACTTGTGATACAACCCGATTTAATCAGTGCGTTGGTCGAACGATGGAGACCCGAGACGCACACTTTTCATTTTCCATGTTGTGAATGCACGGTCACTCTCGAAGATATTGCGCTGCAACTTGGACTTCCGATCCATGGCGATGCAATTACAGGCGGAAGCCTGCTAGATTGGAATGAAGTGTGTCAAGATCTATTGGGTGAGGTACCTCCAGAAGAGTATGTATCTGGCTCAACGGTGAGACTAACTTGGTTGAAATCGTTTCAAAATCTGCCATTACATGCAACCGAACAACAAATACAATATGCTGCTAGAGCATATATTTTACGTTTGATTGGAGGATTACTGATGCCTGACAAATCGAGTAGTCGGGTACATTTAATGTATCTTCCATTGCTACGTGATTTAGAGCATGCGGCAAATTATAGTTGGGGTTCTGCGTGTTTGGCGGTTTTGTATAGAGAACTTTGTCGAGCTACAGTTCCAAAAATCCATGACATAGGTGGATGTTTAGTGCTTCTACAATCATGGGCTTGGTATCGGCTACCATTTCTTGCTCCGCGCGTGGATATTTCGGCTGTATACCCCCTTGCAAGCAGGTAATAATCTTTACTATTTTATTAATTTTGTACGAACTTGTATTTTTATAG
Source organism: Fremontodendron californicum (assembly GCA_030761205.1). Taxonomy (NCBI): domain Eukaryota; kingdom Viridiplantae; phylum Streptophyta; class Magnoliopsida; order Malvales; family Malvaceae; genus Fremontodendron; species Fremontodendron californicum. The sequence continues at coordinate 2,879,953 of JAULJL010000047.1, forward strand.
GTCATTAAGATATTATATGCATTTTAATAGGTGGAGTTGGAGTACGAGTAGAGATTTTACAGAGACTCCGAGCGATCTTGCAAGTATAAGAGTACGACTAGATCGACTACGATATGATAAGGTAAATATTTCGATTGTTACATTGAAGTTTTTTTTATTTTATTTAATCCATATGAAACTAATAATTTGTAATAATTATTCGCAGTTTCTGTGGATGCCATATTCCTCGCGTGAAATTATGGCATGCCTCCCATCGGATGCCTACAATAATTTCAATATATGGAAAGCAAACACAGCATTGATATGCTTTTCATATGTAGAGTGGCACCAAACTGACCGGGTGTTGCGACAATTTGGGATGCAACAACCAATTCCTGCAGCCCCGGTGAACCTTGATAAGCTTCACAAGGTCGACATGCGTGGTCGTAATGATGAATTCTGGCCTGCGAAGCATGAACATTGGATCCAATGGTGGAACATACGTTTTCAACGAATTCCGACAGGTTACCCGATTGTTGGTAATAATTTCAACCCATCTGCTGATTACATAAGATGGTATAGAAATGAAGGTCGGCCTTTCGTTTGTCCACCGTCGATGCATGAGGATGTTAGGAGTATGCCATTTACCGGACAAACTTCAGCTCCAGTCCCTCCTACACAGGATATGGATGCTCCTAGACCTCGCCGACAACGTGGGCGAACGCGTCAACCGACCTTATCGGAGTTCACAGCACCGAGGATGTCATTTGATCATCCTGAACCTGAACGGGATCATGGAGTACCATCCACCCATCGTTATTCCGTAAGTCACCCCGGATATGACGTTGATGAGTGTTACCGACCATCACCGCCAAGAACGAGGTTAGATGACCAGCTCCCCATCCTAAGTCCAAGTTCAGCATATCTAACATCCATGTATCAGTTTGGAACCCCTTTGTCAGCATTTGATGCTACATCATTTATGGGTGCATCTAGTAGTCAGGTTCCCGTTATGGGTGAACTAGGTGTTGGCTCATCCAGCAGTGGGTTTCAAATTTTTGATACGGATGAAAGGACTGATGACATACAACCGGAACCAGTGGCGGTTATAGCAAGAGGTCGTGGTGGACCGCAAATACGTGCCACTGACGAGGTTGAACGACGGGTGCAACCACCACGCACTAGAAGAGCTCGACACTGTTGCTCTACACCACGCAATAATTAGAATAATTGTAATGTGTTTTAAATTTCTAATATAAATTTATATGTTTTGCATTTCATGTTATTTATTTTAAATTTGTTCGGAAATTAATTGTTATATTTTATTTTAATTTATATCTTAATGTTGTTATTTAATTTTAATATAATAATCCAAATTACATGATAAGTTGATTTTCTTTTTTTCATTTTATTTTAATTTTCTTTTTAAATTTTAATAAGAAATAAAATTTTAATCATAAATTAAATTAAAATTATTTTATCAAATATCCAGTTTTAAACTGTAACAATCTATACTATTATTAAAAACAATGATTAAATTGATGTCACGAGTTAATCGAATACCAACTCAAAAAAACTAATCAAATTAAAAAAATTATTTTACGATACCAACTTAAAAATAACTTCTTTATTTAAAAAAGTGACTCGATAAATTTCTTTAAAAAAAATTTTATTTACATTTTACATCATTAAATTATTTTTGATATAAATTAAATTTTTCTTTTTATAATATTACAAAATTATAAAAAATACAATTTTTGATATAAAAATTTAATAAAAAATATAATCTTCTTTTTAAATTTTAATAAGAAATATATTTTTATTTTTTATAAAATTGTAATAATAACTTAACTTACATTTTTAATATATATTTTTAAAAAATAAATAACCAAACCTATAAAAAAATATTTTAATTTATAATTTTTAAAATTAAAAAATAAATTTATCAAATTAAATTAAATTTTTGTTTATTAATTAATATATATATATATATATATACATGAAGGGAAATCGCCACTCCCCATGGCGATTTCCCTTCATGTTTTTAGCAAATTTTGCTAAAAATACCAAGGGAAATCGTCATGGGGGGTGGCGATTTCCCTTGGTATTTTTAGCAAAATTTGGAAAAAACACCAAGGGAAATCGTCACCCCATGGCGATTTCCCTTGGTGTTTTTTACAAATTTTCAAATTTTAACGCTGGGAAATCGCCATGCGGGATGGCGATTTCTCAGCTAGAAAAAAAAAACCGTATTTTGGGAATTAATCCGAAACCAACGGTAATTTGAGAATTTTTTTGTGTGGCTATATTGTAGTAAAAAAACCCACAAAAAACACTAACAAAGAAAGAACAAAAAGAAAATTCAGTCCAATTTTCAATCTTCTCTTTTCTTTTCCCAATTAGAATCCCACGTTTATTTTCTTTATTGGGTATTAAAAATTTTGATCCTTTCTTTCTTTCAAGTAAGCAAGAACCTTTTTTTCTTCAATAGAAAAACAGAGGGAAGTGCAAAGAAAACTAGAAAGAAAATCCATTGAATCAACTCGATTTTCAATCTTTTCTTTTCCATTCTCTTCCTAAACACATTCCAACTTAGTTTCTCTTCATTGGGTATCAAAATCTTGGTCCTTTTTATTCCTAAAGAACCTGTTTTTTTGTTTCCAATGGCTGAAAAAGAGGAGTCGGCAGCAAAAGTGGAAGAAACAGAGTTAAAGAAAGAACTGCAAAGGGTGGTGAAAATTATTCTTGAAGAAGATGATTATGGAATTGAGTTAACAATGGAAGCTATAAGAATCTTGTCTTGTTTAGCTAAATTGAAGCTCAAGAAACCTGTTTCTCTCGGAATGGATTATACGGTTTTGCATGAGAAATTCAGGTGCCCTCTTTCAGGTGAAATCATGGGTGAGCCTGTAATCTTGGGTTCAGGCCAGGTTAGACTTTAAAGCTTGAATCTTTTTACTTTGTTTCTGTATTAGTAAATTGGTTTTCTTTTATCATTTTATTTTGTTCTTTTATTCAATGGTAATGGAGTCTTTATTTAGCTATGAAAGATTCAAAAGGATTGTTTCTGTATAGATATATTTCCAGTTTGGCATAAAAGTTACTGTGAAATTTTAAAAATCTTTGCTTTATTAAGGAATTGTTTATAAGATTATAAGCTGCATCATGCATGTAAAGCCAAATTCAATTTTGTTTTAATGTGATTTACCCTTGTAGTTGGTCCTTGTTTTAATTCCAGGCATGGGGAAACAACTGGAAAAAGGTTCCAGTTAATTAAAAAATTGACCTTTACAATTAGAGTTATGAAAGAATTTTGTTACAATGGAAGTACATTGTTTGATCTTGTTCATGCCAATGTCTTTTTGTGTCTGTACATTTGGTTCGTTGAACTTGAATGATTTAAAACTTAAAAGTAATCCCACAGTAAGTTTGCAAACATGATAGGTTGAAACTCCTAGATTTTCAAATATTAAGTCATTCTTGGTTTGTTTCAGTTGGAAATGAATCTGGTGTGTGGCAGATATCCATGATTTCTTTTTTTTTTTTATGATTACATAATGAGGTCGCAGTCTGGGGATAGAGAAAAGCGTTGCGGATATTGGGATTGGAATCTAAACCTGCTAGATGCCACTTCTTAAAGATGGCTTTATGAACAAACTGGGCTAAACCCCGAGTTCGGCAGATATCCATATGATTTTAATTGAGGTTGAACTTCTGTAAAATTCTGTTTCTTATCTGGTTAGAAGATATCAATAGGTAGATGGGGAATACTCTCAATCATATTGGTCTATTAGTGAATCTGCTAATAGCACAGTGACTTCCAAGAGCCTAGGGCTTCAACATTTTTACCTTTTTAGCATAAATTTCAAGCTCTCATTTTAGGAAATAAATTTCTGAGTGATTTCATATATAGTCTTGGTTGTTTTTTTTCTTCCTTCTTAATCATCTGCATTGATGGTATCTTATTGATTTTTTCAGACTTATGATAGGCCACACATCAAGAAGTGGTTGAATGGAGGTAACCTAACATGCCCTCTCTCAAAACAAGTGCTCTCCCACTCTATCCTGACCCCTAACTGCTTGGTGAGGGAATTGATTTCACACTGGTGCAAATACTGTGGCATTGCACTACCAAGGGTTTATCGGGATATTGATGGAGAAACGATTACTGAGCTAGATCGAATGTACTTAAACTCGTTGCTCGAAAAGATGTCTTCTTCCCTTTCTGATCAGAAGGAAGCTGCGAAAGAGCTTCGGAGACTAACAAAGACGACACCATCATATAGGGCAGTTTTTTGTGAGTTTACTGATCCCATCTCTAGATTACTCAGTCCACTATCAGAAGACAAGGTTGAGTCGGACCCCGATCTCCAGGAGGATTTGATCACAACAGTTTTAAACCTTTCTATTCATGACAACAATAAGAAACTAGTAGCAGAAAATCCTGTTGTCATCCCTTTGCTTACTGAATCTATGAAGTTTGGAACCATTGAAACAAGAAGAAATGCTGCAGCAGCTCTCTTCACATTATCAGCACTCGATTCAAACAAGTTCATCATCGGAAATTCCGGTGCTCTTGCCCCTCTACTCGAACTCTTACGTGAAGGGCATCCATTGGCAATGAAAGATGCTGCCTCAGCAATATTCAACCTTTGTATTGTATCAGAAAACAAAGCAAAGTTTACTGAAATAGGTGCAGTGAAAGTAATCCTGCAGAAGATCAAGGATGGTATACTTGTTGATGAGCTGATTGGAATTCTTACACTGCTATCGACACATCAGAAAGCTATCGATGAACTCGGGGATCTTGATACTCTCCAGGGCTTGCTTCAGATCATAAGAGATAGCAATTCCGAACGTACGAAGGAGAATTGTGTCGAAATCCTTTACAATGTGTGTTTAAAAGATCTGACTTTGCTGATGGTGATCAGGGCTGAAGAAATTGAAAAGCATACTCTAGCTGAACTTGCAGATACAGGGACTACAAGGGCCAGAAGGAAGGCCAATGCCATGATTGAGAAAATACATAAAGCTCTTCCAACTATACATACAGCTTGAGGAAAATAAACCCAAAGGGAAGCCATTTTTGTACATAGCTCTTATTTCTTCTGACATTAATACTCACAAATTCATGTTCAGTTGCCTGTTAAAAACTAGACATGTCTATACAAATTTTCATATACTCATATCAGGCAAGTTTTGATCCAAAATGAGGCTCATAGATGAGCAAAGGACATAGAAAATTTTATCATCAGTGGAAGTTGTACATTTTCACATTGCTTCTTTATGAATTCTTTTCCTCTTTACATTTATAGCTCTAAAATATATCAGCAAGATAGTCTGCTTTGAGTTCCAATACTGAATTGATACTTGCTTGGATTATCTAATTAGCATTATAATATCTGGTATAATTGCCATTGGAAGTAAATGGGGCAGGCAAACCCTTGTGAATGAGTCTAGTTGAAAGTAATCTTGTATATTTTTTCGTGTCATATTTGTGTTTAAAATGTTTTATATTTATATAAATTTTGACGTATTAATAATTTGTATTATATAGATTTCGACATGTTCGTGTATTCGTATCGTGTCCATATTTCTTTTTCATGTCGTGTTTTAGATTTTTTTTTTATGTAGTGTTCATGTCACGTAATCGTGTCATGTCTAATATTACCAAGTTTAGACAAAATCACCATTTGATCACAGCCATTTCTCACTACAAGCTTTGTTTAGTCAAAACATTTTGGATGAAACAAAAAAGGAATAAATCACTACACTAACTACATCATATATATATATATATATATATATATATATATATATATAAACATTAAATTCCTCTTGGGGGAGCAAGCAAATTTCTTCCTTTCAAACTCAAAGTCAGAACTTCATGTTGCACAAGCTGGTACCAAGCATGAAAAGAATCCTGGCATTTTCTTCTGCATTTGAACAACAAAATTAAATATGTCAAAAACCCATCTAACCCCAAAAACAAATAAAGCAAATTCTCATATATAGATGGCCATTGGGCAGCCTCTCAGCATAGGTGCTATCACCTCCTTGGCCCAAGGTTTTTTTAGGGACTGAAACAAATTTCCAGCCTATTTAGACCTCAATTTAGAAACAAAACTATTATAAACCTAGAAGTATTTCTTTATGAGTAGTTTATTCATAGTGGGATTTGAGGAGGTTTTCAAACTTCAAAGGGATGAAAAGGGAAAGACTCTGTCATTGGAATTAATGAGTGTTTGACCTATTATCTATATTATTTATGTTACTTAACTCGAATGTGAGTGTCGGATACAAATATGTTTAATTTTGTCTAAAATTTTTATGTATTTAGAAGGCCTTTGAAGGATCATATCCTCAATTCCTCATACCCATGTCCGAAAATATGTCGGACACACGGGTACTTCAAAAAAAATAAAGAGTCGGAGCAACATAGCCTATGATATCCGGATTTTCATTTTTTTAAAAATATTTGTGTTTGATATCTGTGTTCGACACATATTCGAATATGGATATAGAAATATGATCTTCTAAATATATATAATTTTTTTTTAAAATTTTAATATACTCATATCGAATATATATTCATATCCGACACTCACCCAAATTCCAAATTCGAATAGCAGGTCATTGAATGAAAATATTTCTTTATTTTATATGTAATTCCAAATGACATTGGTAGGTATTAAATACTCTTTCTATTTTATTATATCACTTCCATTGACGACTAACAAGATCTACAACAATGAACTGTTAAGTCAATTAACTAAAATAAAGCTTGCAATTGCACAAAATAAAATGAAAAACTAAAATAAATAAATAAAAACAACCCATATTGAAAAATTAAGAAAAAATGAGATGAAGAGGGAACTTACTCGCTTGGAAGAGTAGAGGAGTTCAGGGGGGATTTTGTAGAGATCTTCATCAACAGGTTTGGGATTGGGAGGTCGTCTAACAGGAGGCAATCTCTTGGGAGGAACGACATCGTTTTTGAGTTGCTTACTACGGCTAGCACTATTATTATTATTTGAAGACGTAGGCACATGGTGGTATTTCCTTGGCGTTTCAGTCATGTCATCGTAAACTCTCCCTGCCTTCTTTTGCTCCTTAACATGCTTTTCTCCTTCCCTACACTGAATGTGTGTCGGATATAAATATATATCCGATATTAAATATTGTTACTTTTTTATTAAAACATTCATATATTTTGATTTATGTTATTCGAATTCGGATGTGAGTGTCGGACATATGTATGTTCAACTTTTTTTAAGATTTTCATGTATTTGGAAGATCCTTGAAAGATCATATTTTTATATTCATGTTCGGATATGTGTCGGATACGGATATCAAACACGGATACTTCAAAAAAAAATGAAGAGTCGGAATAACATAGATTTTGATGATCATATTTTATATCCATATCCAAATCCAAATATGATTCGGATAAAAATATCAAATATGAATATTATAAAAATAACGAAGAATCCGAGTAACATAACTCTTATCTAATATCTAGACAGTTATAGTTAGAAATTTTGTATATAAACTGTACTACTATGTTTCAAGGAAGTTCAATGCATGCCAAATATGAAATGATTAAAAATCTAGAACAAAAAACAAAACAAGTTCTTGCAGGATTACTGGCTAGATTTCAGCAAAACAGTTTCCAGGAAATATTGCTCTTAAGAAAACATTTCCGCTTGGCAATATTGTTACCATGTTTAATTCTGCAAAAAAGAAAAGTTCCCACAAATGGGCTTGAACACAGATTAGTGCTGCACAGATATGTGTCCGATAAAGTATGTTCAATTTTTTTTAAAGATTTTCATATGTTTGGAGGATCTTGAAAGATCATATATCCATATCTATATTCGAATATAAATCATATACAAATGTTAAACTCAGGTACTTTAAAAATAATGAAAAGTCCGAGCAACATAGAGAACAAGAACTAATAAGCTCAGCAACAAAATCAACAGTACAATTTATATGAGAAAGTCCAGAAATAGTTTAAAGAAAAAAGAAGAAGAATATCAGCTAATTAAACTGACCTTTCTAGCAGGAACAAGATTATTCCTAGAATGATTCCTTAAATCAACAGCATATAAATCAGCAGGAATATAAGGATTAGATTCTCCAGATGAAGAGCTAAAACGAATCAAACCAGCTTGTCTAGCACATTCAAAGTACTGAGTTATAGGCAGCTTATTTGCATTGTCCCAGTCTCCAAATGCTGGTATTTGCCCACTTCTCTTGCAATTATAATCCTAAACAAATATATAAAAAAAAAAAAGAACAAAATCCCACCATAGAATTAGCTTTAAAGAAGAGAATATTCAAGATTCAAAGAAGTGAAAATAAAGAAAGAAAAAAAAAAGAGAAAAAAAGAACTTACATCCATTGTGGGGTTGTTAGTGACAGTTGCAACTAGGAATTAATGAAGAAGCCAAAAGAAAGCAGTGATTTTAAAGGTGAAAAAGATTGGACTTTGAAAGGTTTCTTTTAAAGAGAATGAGAGCAAAACTGCAAAAAAGGTAAAACAAAAAAAAATTAAAAAAATATGGGGATTCTCAAGAAAGCTACAGAAGATATAAATTCTAGTTCAGAATTACACAGAAAGAAGAGAATCTACAGATAAAAAGATAAGAGTTTTAGCTGCTTTTCTCTTGTGTAAACACAGTTAGATCAGAAAAGCAGCAAGAAAAAAATAAATTAAAGGAGTGTATTAAAAGGAAGAAAAAAAAGGGATAAAAGTCTAGTTCTCTAGTATTAGGGGCTTGGTTGTCAACTTTTTCTTTTTTTTTATTACTATATGTTATGTTATTAAAACATTAATGTAGGATATAAATATATATTTATATGGATATATTTAAAGTTTTTTTAATTTTTTATATATTTAAAAAGTTATATATTTATATTTATATTATATATATCGGATACTAAATATGTATATTTTAATAAAATAAAATAAAAAAATTGGGTTTTTTTGTTTGTTTAATGGTTTCACGCGGCAAAGTCAGGAAATGGGGCCCTTAAGAATGCAAGCTGTGTTAACAGTTCACTTAGATTTGGGATTGTTAACTGTTATAAAAAGTAAGTGAAAAGCTTTTTTTTTTTTTTTTTTTACCAAAGATTTGTTTTTTTTTTTTTTTTATTATTATTATTATTATTATTATTATTATTATTATTATTATTATTATTATTATTATCGACAAAGGGTTTTCAAAAGATCTGAAAAAGCTTGGATAATGCTTAATAATGGGTGTTGCCAGTGGGCAAAATGAGCTACAGTTGCCCTTTGGTTTGGCGTCTGCAATTATATTATCCAAATTTAAATCAATATCAAATATAAATATTTATCAAATTATATTTTTATATTTATATTTAAATATATATCAAATATAAATATCGAATAAACATATTTATTCACTCCATTGAAAGCTCTTCCAATTTGGTTTTTAGTACGACTTTCATTAGAAAGAGTAAAGTGTTTTAATTCTTTCCAATTTGATTTTGGCATCCAATGAGGCAATAACAAATTGCAATATTTGACTAACTTCATTTACAATAGGCAAAAAGTAAACAAAAAGAAGGTATATTTCCACTTGTTTGTTATAATTTTAGACTTCAAATTCTTTGTAAAAAAAACTTCAAATTCTTCTCTCATAAGTCATAAACTATATGCCAAAACCACTAAAGCCAACTTCCTTATAATTTTAGACGCAATATAAAAATATAACACGAATATAATATATTTAATAAATATAAAAATAATATAATATATATGATATGATACGTTTAAAATAATTAACATAACACGTTAAACACACATATCATATTCATATTTAAGATTATATAAATACACGAATTAATAAATCAAATCTAACTGGCCAGACCATTACAAAAGAAACTGATATTTCTATCTTCCCTTAAGTAATAGCAAATTGTTTTTCTCATTTCATTTTTTTTTAAATAAGTAACTAAAAAAAAATCTTTTACACTTACAACCCCAAAGTTCTAAACCCAAAGAAGAAGAAAATATTTTCTTAGGCATGATTATTTTCTTCCTACTTTTCACTTTTTTAGGGTCTTGAATTGAGAGATAAGGACTTCATTTTTTCCATGGAAAAATGGGAAAACAAGGAAAAAGGCAAAGGTCTTTTTCTTGGCTCAAGTTTGCAGCAGCCTAACCTCGTGGAGTGATATAAGGTTACCTAATACTATTTGACTTGAAAAACAAAAAGCCCACCTAGGGGCTTGAGCAAGGACCAATTTCCACCTGCCACAAATTGTCAAAAATGCCACCAATTCTGTCTCGGCTTGGCTTTAGAGGTGCTCATGGTCGAGTCAGATCGGATTTTAATCTAGTTTAGATATGATATTAATATCATATATATATATATATATATATATTTGTTCGAGTTTGGTTAGGCATAAAATATAAGTTTTAAATTCTGTTCAAATTCGTTCATATTTATAAATGGATTGTTCAAACCCGTTTAAACCCGTTCATATTTTTTTTCTAAGAAAATTTAAACAAATATTTTTATTATTATTTATTTTTTTAGTAATTTTATCTATTTTTTATTTTATTAAATTTTAAAATATGGATAACTTAGTATTTTTAAATGTTTACACTATAATATTATATATATTTATTTTTTATATGATATAAATTACATAATATATAAAATATAAAAATTATATATTATATAAATGAAAAACGGGTCGGGTGACTTGAGATTTGATTATTGGAGCCAAGGCTCGACCCATTTTCTAAATGAGTCTTATTTTTTGGCCCAAGCCTATATTTCGGGCCTAATATTTTTATCCAAAACCTCCAAAATATAGACGGGCCTACAAGCTTGGGCGGGTAGTCCGATCCTTGGGCAGGTCTACTTGGCTTGAATTGACTTGGTGATAGATTTGATAATTTTGGACAGGATATGATTATACGATATGAATATATACAAAAAATAATAATTAAAATACGATACGATTATATAATACGAAAAAAATAATTAAAACGGAACACAAATATAATAAGAAATATGCCTACATTACAATCAGCTTTTTATGGAGCTTTCCTAGCAACCTGAATTTTAAGTTACAAATAAAAATAAAATACACACACAAAATCTAAACCTGTTCCAAGCTAACTCGTTTATACCTGTAAAGCTTGCTCAACTTCAAGCCTTCAACCCAAACTTGAGTTAAGAACAATAATTTTAAAACCTTAAACTACATTCTTAATCAAGTTTGGACTTATAAACGGGCCTAGACTAGTCTTCAAACCTGAACTCAAAAAAGACAAAACTCAACTCGAACCAGTTCAACTTAGCTTATGAACACTACTGGACAAAACAAACAAATTAAGATATTATTTAGCATAATTTTTAACATCAAAAATTGTTTTTCATCGCAAATGCAATGCTAAACAGATAAAAAAAATTGATTTCTACTGTTAAAATTATAATTTGAAAAATCAAACCAAAAAGCTAAAAAATATGACTTTTGAATTTTAAAAGTTGACTTTTGAAAAAAATAATTTTATTATTCTCACATCATCTCTATACTTTTATTATTTTAAATATATATTTTTTTGACATTTCAATTTTTTACAATATTTTTTTATAGCAATACTAAACACTTAAAGAATTTTAAATCACACTTTTTAAATATTTTTTTTAATCCAAATTTTTTTTTACCTAAGCTTTTTCTAAACTAGCCCTAAGCAAAACTACAACATCCACCGTTTCAACCGTTGTTGGACAGACAACATTAGTCTCAAATTTTTTTTTTTCAGCTCCTAAAAAAAAACTTTCATTTCTCTTTCATTTCTCTCAGACTCAAACTCTCTTATCCCAGAATTCCCTCAAATGAAACTCAATCTCTTCTTAAACGCAAACCCCACAGCAAACTCTTTACTCCCATTCCTTTCTTTCCCTTCAAAGACAAAAGACCAAATTTCCTTGTTGAAATCACCCACTTCTCTTCTCTTTTCTTCAAAACCCTCTTCTTGTTTCGTCCCACTTTGCTCTTCCAGTCCTTCTACCAATTCAACTTCAAAGGAGTCAAGTTTGGAGTCCAAAGGATTGCCCCAAACGTCAAAATTTAATCTTGGGGAAGAATCTAATGAGAATTACAATGTGGGAGTTGGTAACCCAATTGTCCCAACTTTTATTTCAACTCAAAAGATGAGCTTGAGTGATCAGGCCTTCTATCTGTTGGCTTTTATTGCTTGTACGGTATGATTTTAAGGCTTTTGAGGTTATTGGGTGTTTTGGGTAGTTCTTGTTTTTGGCTTGTTCTGTTTCTATGTGGGTGATTTCTATTTTATGGGTTTTTGGGTTCTTGTTTTTATATATTTTTAGAGTTTTCTATATGAAATTCATGATTTTTTTTTGTATGTATGAGAATATTGGGAATGATAGACTTGCTCTGTTTTTGGGTTTTCATTGCTTGGAAAATGTGGTTAGTAGTTGCTTGTAATGAATTTGATTTCTGTAAATGGATAATTCTTTAGGGTTTTGTGATTATTTGGTGCTTATTTGAGGTTTTTTAATTGTAGTTATTGGTTTTGGCATGGTTTATGTGGGTGCTTATTGCTTAATGGATATTTTCAAATTTGATAGGTATTTCTTGTTTGCATGTAGATTTACAATGTTATATATATGAAACTGATGATGTTTGGATGTTTGAGAATGCTGGAATGAATAACCTGGTAAGACTACGCTTTTCTCTTGTTTTTCAGTGCTTGGAGGGTATTGTTTTGTGGTTATGAGGTGCTTGCTTTATACAATTGTTTGTTGGTTTAGTAAGGGTTGGAAGTGGAATTCGAAAAAATTGTTTCTTATATTAAGGTTTTGTAATGTAGGAAGTTTGAAATGATAGTATTTTCTTTGTAGTGTTGATTATAGTTTCCTTATTATAGTTTTGGTGGTTTTTGTGGTTGTTGGGTGCTTGTGGTATTTAAACTATTTGTTGGATAATTTTGATTTGTGCGGTTTTCTTTGGCTAGTAATTGAAAATTGAATAGATTCTGTTGATAGGCAGTGTTAGAAATTTAAGTGTTTAGGGTTGAAGTTTTCCATTTTGAAATGTTTATGATATTGTCTTCAAGCTTTGGAACTAAAGACTATGTTTGGTGTTGCGACTTTTCGATTTTCTGATTGATTAATACCAATTGGATACATGCAGACTTCTGTGGCGTTTACAAGTCTGGCCATTGCAGCTGTTCCAACACTCTATGTAAGTTTTTTGACATTGCATCTGAAACTTTGACTTACATGTGATATGCTAGGCTGTCTATTGACCATTTCACTTACAAATTGAGTAGTTTGTCTTTATTTTATGTTATGAATGTGATCTAATTATATGTTGCTCCGACTCTTCATTTTTCTTGAAATACCCGTGTACGGTACCAGTGTCCGATGCATATATAGACATGGGTATAGGGATATGATCCTCCAAGAACCCTCCAAATACATGAAAATCTTGGAAAAAATTAAACATACCCGTGTCCAACACTCACACCCGAGTCTGAGTAACATTGATCTAATTTGATAATGGCTGTAATGCATTGAACTATAATGTTTAATATTGCAGATTTCATTCATGCCTTATTTGTGATTTGAACTGTCAATAGTGACAGGTCAGTTCAAGCTTGTTCATCCAGATTGTGGTGGCATCTATGTTGCTCCGACTCTTCATTTTTCTTGCAGTACCCGTGTCCGACACCCGACTCATATCCAGACATGGGTATATGGATATGACCCTCCATAAACTCTCCAAATACATGGAAAAACATAGAAAGAAATTAACATACCCGTGTCATATACATACCAGTACCCGACACTCAAACCCGAGTTCGAGTAACATAGATGCCTACTATACTCGGTTTTTAAACTTTAGTTCTGTAGCCTTACGTGATCTTTAGGAAGTCTACGTCAGCCTCAATCAAAGAAAGGAATGCTTTTATGGGTGATAAAATAGAACATAAGTTTTCTCATATGATTTAATGATTAGGTCTAGTTTGCATTTTATATTGTTACATTTATTTCTTTCTTTCCCTGTTTTGCAGGCAATGAGAAGAGCTGCAATTTCTCTTTCCAAGCTAGCGGATACAGCTCGAGAGGAACTTCCCAGTACCATGGCTGCAATTAGGCTTTCCGGCATGGAGATCAGTGATCTTACACTGGAACTAAGTGATTTGAGGTGACAATTAAATCTTATTTTCATCTTTTTGTTGCATAGTTATGCATATAATTGTTTCTCCTAAATCAGAAGCTGTAGGTGGATTCCCTCTTTTTCTTTCTTTGGGTACTTGAGGCTGCCAGGGTTTGAACCCTGGTCATTGGAACTAAGAGTCTAGCACTCTACCAACAGATCATGTTTTGAAACAGAGACTAATGAACTCTTGTAGGAAAAAGCAGAGTTTGTTATAGAAGGTTTTCTTTTTATATGATTTGTTATATCCTGGGATATTTAGACAAAGACTATCGGCGATCACTATTTCAGTACTAAACCAAGAAATTTTGTTTCTTGGGGGGGTCTCGTGTGTTGATGGACTATGTTACTCGGACTTGGGTGTGAGTGTCGGACACGGGTATGCGTCCGATACTATTATGTTTAATTTTTTCTAAGATTTCTATGTATTTGGAGGATCCTTGGAGGATCATATCTCCATACTCATGTCCGGTTATGCGGCGGACACGGGTACTTCAAGAAAAAATGAAGAGTTGGAGCAACATAATTGCTAGAAAAAGATATTGCATATTTTCTTTTACCAAATTTCATAGCATATTATAGTCAATAGATGTAATGTCCTTTTGAATGAATAATGAGATGTAGGCTTTTAAACTTTTCTTTTCTTTTCCTATGTCACAATAGCTTTAATGATTTTGAGTATAATGCTTTGGTTTGCACTTGACACTTAGCCAAGAGATTGCTGATGGTGTCAACAAATCAGCTCAAGCCGTGCAGGCCGCCGAAGCCGGAATTCGACAGATTGGTTCAATTGCTCACCAGCAGACCATGTGTAAGTTCAAAAGTCGCTCTTGAACCACCGCCACCCCGAGGCTTGGTATCGATTTCATTTTTTTTATCCCATTTCCTTTATTAGAACTTCACCTTTTTTGTGGCATCTCTATCCAGCAATGATTCAAGAGCGGGCTAGTTTACCTATCATCTCTTTACAACCTGTTGTTGCTGGGGCTGCTAGAAAAACTTCAAATGCTGTCGGCCAAGCCACGAAGACGATCATGAATATCATTTATCGAGGCGAATTCAGATCAGAGAACGACAATGATAGTGGCATTGATAGAGTGGAAATCTAAGGAGTTCATTGCTTCTCAATACTAATGGATTATGTTACTCGGACTTGGGGTATGTTCGATTTATTTTAAGTTTTTTCATGTATTTGGAGTCTTTGGTGGATTATATCCTCATATCTACGTCCGGATATGCTTTGGACACGGATATCGGACACGGATATTTCATGAAACACGAAGAGTTGGAGTAACATAACTAATGGATGGCTGATGTCTGTGTACATAAAGAACTAAGGCATGGGAGCAAAGTTGTTTACTCTTCCAACAGTATATATGCCTAAAAATTTTACAATCTAATTAAGATCAATATGTTACATACAAATTATGGAATATGTTGTTCTTGTCTGGGCTTAACCCCTTTTTTCCCACTTTATCCTTTAGTCTAATCCATGAGTTTGTGGCTTTGTTTTCAAAGCAGGAATGGGTTTAGTGATCCAAATATGCATATTACAATTTTTGATGATTAGACAATCTGGTTCAGTAAAAGAAGGCTGTTAGCTACTCCATACTTGTTTTTCTTTTCAGTTCTCAGTTGGAAATTTGTCCAAAATTTATTTATAAGCTTTTCAGCCTCTCTCTCTCCATATCTCTTTCCTCCTTCCCCTTCTTCTCAGCCATGGAAATTATTCAGATTGGAGAGAGGGGAAGGGAGAGAGAGATGCTATTTTTCCTATTAATTACTTACAAGCTATGTAGTTATGTTATCCAAACGCTTCATTTTTTTAAAAATATTCGTATCCGACACATTTGTTCGATATATATTTGGATATGGATTCGATATATATTCGGATATGGATATGGATTCGAGGTATCATCTTTTAAATATGTGAAAAAAGTTAGAAAAAAATCGAGCATATTTGCGTAAATTACGTCAGACATATTTATATTTAATATTCACCCGAATCCAGATAATATAACTTACAAACTTTGTTATTTGGAAGTGGATTTTGTGACAGAATTTATAACTATGCATATATATATATTTTCATATTTTTCATATTTTATTAATTTTTTTTTAAAAGAGTTCAGTGATATTTATATTTAACCTGGCAACAATAATCATGTAATCCAAAAAAAAAAATTCTCATTCTTTACAAGGTGTTAACTTGTTAGTTCTGGGTCTTAGTAAGGAAAAAATGGGATGACCAAAAGAAAATGTGAGTTAAATAATTATCTAACGTATATAGTAGATTAAAAAATTACTATAGTAATTAATTTTAAGGAGGCAATTGGTTTGATTTAATTAATCATGCTCCATAAAGTTTGAAATGCAATTAAAATATTTAAAATGTGCCAAAGAGATTCCAAACTCAAACACTTACAACCTTAATTGTTACTATCATAAAACAACTATTATTTTTAAAGAAGAATTACAGAATTTGATGACTTTATACAATTTCAAGAAAGCTCACATAAGATAGACTTTCAGAGGATGTGAGACTTGATAATATTAGACACATACGATTACACGATACGAATATACGAATATTTCAAAATCTATATAATACGAATTATTAACATATCAAAATTTATATAAATATAAAATACCTTAAATACGATTATGATACGATAAAATACACGAACACAATATGAATACACGAATTTTCAATCTATACCTGCTGCATCTTTGAGATATTCACTAGTAATTTGACAATCTTCAGTTCTTACATGGACAACAACTCTTTCTTCTTTCTGAATGTGATTTTGGATCTTCACTGCTTCCACAGATAGAATTATCCCTATCTGAGCTTCATTACAAGGAGTGAAAGCAACATCATCCCAGGTCTTCTCCTATGATCCTAACAGGTTTATGATGAAATAGCATATTCCTAATTTGGATCTTTATTTTGTCTCAGAAACCAGTTTCATTACTTGTTTATATTAACAACATATAAACAAGCATCCAAAATATCCTTGCAAAACCTACATTGACATGGAGTACTCTATATGTCAAACTGAAATCACTTCCATTGACCTTGACTGAGGTGTTGCTGATGGGCCAATTTCCTTCCTCATTTCCTGCTCATAAAGAAGAAGTTAAATTAGATGATAAATTATCTTAAAAGCTTAAATCGATACGAAATGTCTAACTATTATTTTTAAGTTTCAACATGCTTCTTCACGTGCAAGTCGGATGAATGATTAATAGGATTACACGTGAACCCAAGTATAGAAGAAAGTTGCAAGTTGAAAAATGATTAAAGCAACAAAACACAATCCAATGGACAATAAGATAGTGAATGATTCGAACACGAACTTAAGCCGATAGAAAAAGCCTAACTATTATACTTAAGTTTCAACATGTCACCTCACGTGCAAGCCGGATGAATGATTAATAGGTTTACACTTGGACTCAAGTGTAAAAGAAAGTTACAAGTTGAAAAACAATTAGAATAGCAACGCACAACTCAATGAACAATAAATCACTGAATAATTCGAATTCAAGAGCTTAAATAGATAGAAAAAACTCGACTATTATAATTAAGTTTTAACAGAATTCATTTAAGAGTTATCTTCCATCATACTTTAACAGATAGAATTTATATAAGATGTAAATAATGATGACATAAGTGTAAAAGTAATCAAACCATGTCAGCCTCTGTATTTTTCCAAGCCTTCTCCATCTCATCAAAAACAACATCAATTGGTGGCCGGCCTGTACTTGATTTGGCAGCACAAAGGACTGCAATTTTTAGGATGGCTTCGAAATCTGTCCTATTTAGATTCCCATTTAGCCTCGGGTCTTCAAAATCTGTAAATGGACGTTTTCCCATGCTCACATCCTGTGCCTACAGGAAAAATTCAAATTGGTTAAGAATGTTTTACATTTCTTACTGATAAGATCTATGTTACTCGGATTCGGGTGTGAGTGTCGGATACGGGTATATGTTCTACACGGGTACATTTGATTTATTCTAAGTTTTTTCATGTATTTGAAAGATCCTTGGGGGATTATATCTTCATATCCATGTTCCAATATTCGGACACGGATGTCGAACACGAATATTTCAAGAAAAATGAAGAGTCGAAACAGCATAAGATCAGATGTAAGAAATTGAGGGGGAAATAAGTACTTTTCGTGTCAGCTGTTCACTGGCATCAAGATCCAACTCAATAACTTTCTGTCCTGACAGAAGTTGCAAGGCCACAATTCCAAAGCTGTAGATATCACTGGCACAGGTAAGCTTTGCATTGCTCATATATTCAGGATCCATATAGCCTATAGTTCCTCTAACATCTGTAAATACTTTGCTCTCCTCCATTCCTAGCATCTTTGCCAACCCAAAATCCGAGAGCTTGGGCACCAAGTCTTCAGTCAAGAGGATGTTTGTGAGCTATAAGACAAGGATTCAGCCATTAGGAAAATATTATATGAATATTGTTAAGCAATTAACTTAAAACAAATTAGTTATAGGTAAAGAGGTACAACTTAAATATAAAATCACAGATAATTCATGATTTAACCGATGTGAAATAACATCACTTTAATAGACCCCATCACGTTTAGGCGGAGATAGAGAAACCTACCACCTAAAAATCACGAACACGGACACGCAATAAGGGTACTACACGACACGGACATAGAAATTTCTAGGACACGGGTATGACAAGATACGGCAATAAAAAAATATTTTTTTATATAATAATATACAATAAAAATGTAAAATTAATATTTTTCAATTAAATATTAATATGCAAATAACTTTTCAATTTTTTAAAATTATTTTTGAATTTAATAACTTGAACCATAAAAAACCCACTAGAATCAAATTGCTCATTGTTGATTCCATATTTGAAAGAAAAAAGCAAAAAAAAAAAAAACCTTCGTCTCGTGTCTGGAAGTATCCAACCGTGTCTTTACCGTGTCTAATTTTTTATTATTATTTTTTTTACGTGTCATGACGTGTCTGGCATGTATTCCGCTGTATCGGACACGTATCTGAGACACTTCCCTGACAGAATTGTCCGTGCTTCATAGCCTACAACGTGATAAACTTAAAAAGAGTAATAAGCAGGAACAACATAATAGAACTTGGATTCTGATATTATGTTAAGCATCCAACTTAAAATCAATTGACAATACATGTGGAGGTCCAACTTGAATATAAGACCACAAATAATTCAAGATTTAACTGATATGAGATAACATCACTTTAATAAATACGAAGAAACAGTTGCTTTCATAGAGACAGATCAGTAGCATATGATTCTATGTTTACCTTAACATCTCTATGAACAATGCATCCATCAATATAAGTGTGGAGATACCTCAGTCCAAGTGCACAATCTCTTAGGATCTTAACTCTTCTTTGCCATGTCAAAACACAATCTTTCCCTGAAAAGGAAACATAGTATGTAGCTTAAAGAAATAGAAAAGAAGATAAAGGGGTAAATTAGTGCTTAGCCTTGTTGGTTCATACGTCTCCCTTAAAAGTTTTGGTGTTCGAATTTCAATATCGAATCTCGACATTTGCAATATCTTTTTCTATGCTCAAGTTGTGATTTCCTTTATAAAAAAAAAAAAAAAAAAGGAAGATAAGGGGTACTCTTTTCATCTATGTTACTCCGATTCTTCATTTTTCTTGAAGTATCCGTGTCGGACGCATATCCGGACATGGGTATGGGGATATGATCCTCTAAAAACTCTCCAAATACATACAAATTTTAGAAAAAATTGAATATACTCGTGTCAGACACATTTCCGTATCCAACACTCACACCCGAGTCCAAGTAATATAGATTTTCATGCCGCATATGGCCAGAACACAGCCCTTCTAAAGCCTGACCACTGCAATCAGGGGTGGAAAAAATGGCATATCTCATGAAAAGTGAGCAACATGTAATGGTTTTGAAGAAAAATTACTTAGGAGATGCTCAGCAAGATTCCCTTCAGGACAATATTCCAAGACCAAATACTGGTCATCGCCTTCAACACAGCAACCAAGCAAAGAAACAAGGTTTGGATGTCGAATCCTTGAAAGACCTGCAACTTCCCTAGTAAAAGAATCAGAAGAATTGCCTTTTTTAATCTGCTTGATGGCCACAACTTGTCCACTAGGCAACATTCCTTCATACACTTCACCTGCACTCCCTCTGCCTAAACTCTTTCTTCTATGGTTAATGCTTATAGCATTCTCAATCTCAACCTTGGAAAACCTGTAAAGGCCAGACCATGTAGTTGTGTCCTTTGATGGAATAGGTTTAGGAAGTTTTCTTTTGCTCTCGCTCTTCCTTAAGGCCACAAATTTTACCAACACTAGGATCAGAATTAGTACCATGGCTGCTGTAAAGACTGCAACTAGTGCTTTAGCCAGGGACCCTAATAAATGATTTCTGTGAGCATTTGGGGTTATAAAAGAAAAAAAGAAAAAAAAAAAACTATAATTAAGGATTTAAATAAGAATTGCAATGCGATTTTAAAATCGTTGTTTTGTAGTTTTAGGTCATGTTAAAATCTGTTAATGTCATTGTTGAAAAATCAGATCGAAAGTTAAATCAATGTGACATTCGATTTATTTAAATATTTTAAAAGTAATTTTAATGTTAAATAAATATTAAATATAGTAAATAATTAATAAAAATAAATATTTAGCTTATTGATATGATCTTTAGAGTTTATAGGTTCAAATCTCATCACTAACAAAAAAAATAAAAACGGTTTTTTACCGGTTCAATAGGTCCCCGGTTCTCTATATAGCTCCGGATCGGACAGGCCTCTGATTTTCGGTTGAACCGATCCGACTGACCAGTCCGGTTCAGTTTTTTCTAATTTTAAGAGATTATGGGTTCAAATCTCATCACTAACAAAAAATAATTAAAAAAATGGTTTTTTATCGGTTCAATAGGTCTTCGGTTCTCTATATAGCTCTGAACCGGATAGGCTTCTAATTTATGATTGAACCGGTCCGACTGATTGGTCCGGTTCTGTTTTTTCTAATTTTTAGAGTTTATGAGTTCAAATCTCATCACTATCAAAAAATAATTAAAAAAAAAAAAAAAACGGTTTTTTACCAGTTCAATAGGTCCCCGGTTCTCTATATAGCTCCGAACCGGACAGGCCTCCTATTTTCGATTGAACCGGTCCGACTGGCCGGTCCATTTCTGTATTTTCTAATTTTTTGAGGTTATGGGTTCAAATCTCATCACTAACAAAAAATAATTAAAAAAAATAAAAAATGGTTTTTTATCGGTTCAATAGGTCCCCGGTTCTCTATATAGCTCCGAAATGGATATGCTTTCGGTTGAACCGGTCCGACCAGCCAGCCCGATTTTATTTTTTCAACAATGATAAAATGAGTCCGCGACCATAATTTAAATCCCTAACTCAAACAGCTGCAAGAGAGGGAGATAAGCAATTCAACTTACTTCTGAGTTTGATGTAGCCTGGATCTGTTAGAAAAAAAAAAAAAAAAAAAGCTCAAAGTTAGGATATGGAACTTGAACATAAGGCAAAAGAGGTTTAACATAAGTTCTGGTCCTTACCAATATCATCTAAAGAAGACATACAGCTAAACAAATTTGAATCAAAGGAGCTATCAGTAGGATTCGAAGCTGCAACTGAAATAACTGCTGCTAAATTACATAATGTTCTTTCAGTACTGTTTTTTTGCCCTTGAATTACTTGTAATAAATTCCCAGCTACCTTTTCTATGGCCTCAGTGCAATTTTTGCAGGAATTTTGAAATGAAGAACTTAAGTTAGAACATAACTTTACTGCTTCTGAGTAAAATTGATTGCCTTGGATTTCTGATAGAAATAGGCTTGAACACTTGCTACTGCCAGAGTAAAAATTATCAAATCCACAAGATTGAATGGAAACTGATTCTTGGCTTGGAAAAGGAAAATTACAATTTTTCCATGAATCTTGTTCAATGAAAATGCTGCTGTTTTGTGTTTCATTAGCTCGAACAGCTAGAACTTGGGCGAAGGCATTTAGGGCGTTTCGACAGCAAAGACTTGAGGAAATACTTCCCCATAAAATAACCTTCCTATTTTCACCAATGCAATTACCACTTGGTAGGTAAGGGTATGAAGTGAAGTTCAAGTCACAGTCTGCAAATTATAGGAACTTTATCAAAGTTTAGATAAACAAAAATGGCTTTCACCTACTTTACAGAATTTTATAATCCTCGCAGGAATTTAAATTGCGGTCGCGGACCCGTTTTCGGTCGCGTCGCATTTATCGCGATTATAGACGTAATGAATATTACCAGACAGCAAAAAAAACCGAAACCGCTAAATAACGGCCGCTATTTAAATCTCTGAGTCCTCGTGCTCTAAAATGTCTTAGCAAAATCTTTATATCATCTTCAATCAAAATTGTTTGAGCACAAAAAAGAAAAAAGAAAAAAAAGATGTGTCTAAAATGTCTAATTCAAGCACAAGGTGAACTCAGGTGGGCCTAAACTGTTATCTAGAAGCAAGGTGAATCAAGATTTTAACTCAGTTGGTTCATGCAATTATTCTTAAAAGGTGATATCCAGCAGGTCTGGGTTCGAATCCCCATATCTGTAACCCGTTCTTCTATCCCTAAGCTGAGACTTCCTTTGTACACCTCAGTTGGGCCTAAACTATTATCTAGAAAATAGAGATGCAACAATGCTATGTTACTCGGACTTGGGTGTGAGTGTCCGACACGGTATGTTTAATATTTTTTTTTTATTTAAGATTTTCATGTATTTGGAGGGTTTTTATAAGATCATATCCTCATACCCATGTTCGAAAATACATCAGACACGAGTGTCGGATACGGGTACTTCAAGAAAAAAGAAGAGTCGGCATTTGAAATGTAGTAATTACACAGTGTAGTAATTGTTGGCCTAAACACACATGGATTAAACAAAAGAGAGAAGAGAAAGGAAAGGAAAGGAAAACCTGCAACATCTGGTGAAGGAGAAGCAAAGGCAATGGCAAAGAAAAAGAAGCTGCTAATGCATAAGGTGGTGGAAAGTTTCAGCATAAGATGAAGTGTTTTCATGTCCTTTTTCCTGCTATGGTAGACCTATAAAAGATTACTCCATGGAAAAGATGAATGAAAATACTTACAAATGTGAAAGCGAAAATTAGCTGAAATTTTCCATTGGAGAACATCCAACTGTTTATTTATAGAACATTTTTTTCCTAGTGATTATCGTTTAAAAAACATGATATATATTCTTGTATAGTAGCTGGATTCTTGCAGCAAACCTTACAAACCTTGGAAAATTCACCAATATAGGCATTTTATCAGTATATCTATATTGGTATTCTTTAACATATACTTAAATACCAAGAAAACTGTTGTTTAAGGTAAATGATAACAAAATGTTCCTTGATATTAACTCCCATTTGAAGATTTTTATATATGCATGGCAGTAAATCCAATCATAGATTCTTAAATCACATCGCCGCATCTATTGATAAGAGAAAAAATAATGGTTATGGTAGTAGTATTTTATAATTATATTATCCGGATTCGGGTTAATATTGGATATAGATATGTATCTGATACGGATATACTTAATTTTTTTTCTAATTTTTTTTATATATTTAAAGGATCATACCCCATATTCATATTCGAATATGTATCGAATACAAGTTTCGAATACGAATACTTTACGAAAAATAAAGAATCCGAATAGCTTTATAATCTTCTTCTTGAAATACAAGAAAAAAGATTCCCTAGTTAATGTTATTTTACACAGTGTAGTAATTTTCTCCCACATGAATGATTGAACTTGATGTTTCAAAGATTGCAGCAAAAAGTTGGCATTTGAAAATATAAGGCTTGTTAAGGAAAGGGATCACACATTTTCACTCTTTTTATTTTCTTTTTCTTACAACAAGGACAATCTCAGATGACTATATCCCTTGTTAGATTAAAAATATGGTTTTGGTTTAAATTGCTTATGTAGAAAGAATCAAATTCAGAAACAAGGATAAATGCAACTCTTGCACATATCTAAATTTTATATATATATATATATATATATATATATATCAATTTAAATATAAAATTTTAAGTATTTCCTGGCAAAAGAAAATTGTATGCCCCGCTATAACCCGATTTTGTTTTTTTTTTTTTTTACACGCATCATCTAAAAAACTTGATAATATTAGACACAACACGATTGCACGACACTTTAAACATGATTACGACACGAGAAAATATACGACACGAGAAAATACACGAACACGACACAGATAAACGAATTGCCAAGTCTATCTAAGACTATACAATAGAGAACTCAGAGTTTAACTCAGTTGGTTCATGTAATCATCTTTAAGATATGATATCCAATAAATTTAGGATTCGAATCTCAATATCTTCGACTCTTTTCCTGTTCCCAAACTATGGCCTCTATAAAAAAAAAAAAAAAAAAAAAAAGACTATACAATGGAAACTAGCCCTCCATAAACCCCACCTTTCTCTCTGGTTCTGTATATGTTGCAATATCTTGAATTATGTACTTCTTCCTGCACTTGTTGGATTCATTTGTTTCAAATATGGTAGAAGGCAAATCTGATATTTTTTTGGTGACATTTCAACTTTTGTTTCTTTGACTTACTGTCTTTGACATCGAAAATTGGATGTCTCAATGAGAATCTACCATAAAGAACTGCTCATCGCCTTCAATGCAGCAACCAAGCATAGAAACAAGGTTCGGATGTCGAATCCTGAATGAGACTCATAGTTCTAAATCGCGGTCGCGGATTTCGTCGCGGTTGCGGTGTTACGGTTACGGGTGTTGCGAGTGTTACATAATGCGTCATAGTTGTCACGGACGTGAATTTGATAGTATTTATATGAATTTGATAATATCGCGGACGTTACGTAACGAATACAATACGATATGAAAAGTCTTCATTTTCATTACGTCGCGGCTGTTACGCTGCGTAACGGCTTGATTCTCGATCTCAGCCTTGGAGAAACTGTAGAGGCCGGCAAGAACACCTATTAGACTCTTTTGATTTTATAGGTTTAGGAAGTTGTCTCTTGCTCTTGCTCTTCCTCTTCCTCACAGTCATGTATTATACCAGAAAAAAAGATCAGAATTAGTATGATGATCACTATAACAACCGCGACTAGTACTTTCAGCAGCTACGTTACTCGGATTCAGGTGTGAGTGTCGGACACGAGTATGTTTAATTTTTTTTAAAGATTTTCATGTATTTAGAGGGTTCTTGGAGGATCATATCTTCATACCCATGTCCGGATATGCATCCGACACGAATGTCGAACACGAATATTTTAAGAAAAATAAAGAGGCAGAGCAACATAGTTCGGCAGGCATATCTGATATATAATTTCTGTGAGTATTAGAGGGTGTAAAGACTAAAGAAATTAAAGAGAGGGAAAATGTTAAATATATATACATATATATATATATATAATTCGATTTGGGAAACATGTCAAAAACAAATGAATATTATCAGCTTACATTTCAGTTTGATGTAACCAGGAGGATCAATTAGACAAAAGAGTACAGTTCTAAGTCATGATAAAAGAATTAATTGAAGAGTACTAAGCAGAAAAGATACTACCTGATTTCTGCTTCTTACTTCAATCATGGATCTTCGTCAGAGATAAACTTGAGCATTGGCTACTGCTGCCATAGTTAAAGTCATCAAAACCACAAGAATAATGTATATATGGACATTGCTGATTCTTGCCCAAGAAAAGGACCATCATATTTTCTGCATTCAACTTGTTTAACAAAGAAGGTGGTGAGAGCATTTCGACAGCAGAGAGTTGAAGAGATACTGCAACAGCCAGAACTTGATCTTCTTGTTGTCAGTTACCAATGCAGTATGAAGTAAAGTTTAACATACATGCTGCAACTAGGGATTTAAATTATGATTGTCGGACGCGTTTTTGATTACGTCGCATGATTGCGGTTCGTTATCGAGAAACTGTAAAATAACGACCGTAACGTAACGTAACAAATGCTATTTAAATCTCTGACTACAACCATGGGAACTTATCAAGGCCAAGGTAAAACGGAAAACCACTTCCACTTTGCTGAGCATTTTAATTTTCATGATCAGGAAAATCATTAAAAATTTAAAACACATGCATCAATTAACATGTTGTTGAATCTTTTGTAAGAGTTCTGCTCCATGCACTTAGGGATGGTAATGGAGCGGGGCGGGAGTGGATTTTGCAGTATCCGCTCCCGCCCCCGCCCCGTTATAGTACTGTTCTGCTCTGCCCTCCGCCCCGCTCCGTCGTGGATGTTGAAATTTCAATACCACTACCACTTCCATGGATGTCGGTTAGATCCATAAGCGCCACGCCCCGCTCCGCCCCATTTGATATTTATTAATTATTTTTATTTTTTTCAAATAATAAAGGATTTAAAAAAAATTTAAATATAAATTAAATATAAACATGTTTCTAATATAGGAAGAGAAAAAAAATAAAGTATTAGGTTTAAGTTTTTAAAAAGAAAAATAGAAATAATAAGTTTAATTATATTATTTTATTATTCTTTTAAAAGCTAAATATTTAAGGGTAAAATTGTAATTTCAGTATTCGGGACGGGACGGTACGGAGCAGGCAATTACCACAATTGTTCCATCCCCGCTTTTCAAACAAAAAAAACCGCACCACCCCGCTCCGCCTCCATTGTTAAAAAAAAAAACCTCTCCATTCGGATCGGATCGGTTCGAAATCCATCGATCGGATCGGATTTTGCCATCCCTACATGCACTGCATATCGAATGGTTTTGAGTTCTACGAAAATTCAGCGTTGAGAGATAATATAGCCATGTATAAATCTGGGGTCTACTTTAAACTTTTTACTTGTAACTTAAGAAATTTAAGAATGAAGAATATTTTAATCAAAAAACTTGAATGTTGATCTCATGCAATGTTCAATGCTAATGCTTAAACGAAAGGGAAAAAGAAAGAGAACCTGATGTATCATCTGGGGAAGTAGGCATAGATGAAAGAAGCTGGAAATGCAAAAGAATGCAAGCTTCAACCTATATTATCCGGACTTGAGGGTAAATGTCATCAGATATATATATATATATATACGTAAGTGCTCGATATGGTATGCTCAATTTTTCTAAAGTTTTTCATATATTTGGAGGATCAACTCTCGTATTCATGTCCAAATATATATCAGACACAAATATTTTAAAATAAATAAAGAATCCAGGTAACATAGATTTCAACCATGAATACGAGGTTTTCATGTTCCTTTCTTATAATTATACGTAATTAGCAATAGCCCAAGTAAGATTTTTACATAGTAAGAAAAATCACTTACTTTTCTTGGGAAAAAAATGCAAACAAAAAATATTTATAGACCATTGTTTTCCTAGTGACTATCGTTGAAAAAACAAGATAAGAATTCTTGTCTGTTTTTGCTTTGTTTCTTACAGCTAAGTAGGTATAAGTATAACCTGTAAGACGTTGAAATTGTCAAGGGTTTTCGAATTTACAAGGTTTTTACGGCTTGAATAATTTTAAGTTAAAAAAAAAAAATACAGGAAAATTTGGCCTTTGAGGAGGATCAATCAAATCCTTTCTTAACGTCTAGTCCCTTTAGCATTAATCCTACGACTATGAAGATGTCGAGGTATGTTATAACATAAGCATGTCTATATTTTTGTTCCAAATGAATTTTCATGGTTTTCATGGCCAGATTAATTTTAGATTGTCCAATGATTCTAACACTAAAATTATCTTTTTGAGATTTTTTTGATACTTTAAAGCATGGATAAAATTAGATTTTTTCATGGGTCGGATTGCAATTTATTTATTTATTTTTTTTATCTAGGCCCTGGTCAATTTGTTTTACTGTTAACAAAAATTTTAAAATTATTTTTTTATTTTTAAACATTAATTTGGACCGGGATGACTCGAATTAGAAAAACCTCTATCCAGGCCCAACCCAATATAGGTTGAGAGCCGTCCGGTCCTTGGACAACTCTAATCAAGACTAGACCTGTCTCTCAGACCGATTCGGACCGGATTTGGTATAAGTTTTTTTAAATGTGAGTCAGTTCGGTTCGGTTTGAATTTTTGTTTAATAAATAAAATATATATTTAAATTTAATTATGAAAATATATAAATATTAATATAAAAATAATTTTTAATATTTTAAATAATAATTCGAGTTTTTCGAATCCATTGGATCTTGTACAAACAAAAAAATTTGCTAACTGATCATGACTCAATTCATGAACAGATCTAATATCAATACGTCATCTGGTACATTTATAATACGAACTATCCAATTATTTTATTTTGAAATTTCAACTTAAAAAAAAATACAAAAACTAGTAGAAAATGGTTACTCTTGTTCTATAACATTAAATTCCATAGTAAATGATGCATACCAAACTTTTTGATATCTATATAAAATAAATGAAAGTTATCTAGGGAAAACTTTCATCGATTGTTTTCCAAATTGCTGGTCACGTAGTCAACAATTTTTTACTTTTTTATATTTAAAAAATTAAATATTTGTATTGTGTTCATACTATTTTTTCGTGTTTTAATCATATTTCATGTATTTCATATATATAAATTTTGATATGTTAATAATTCGTATTATATAAATTTTGATATATTCGTATCGTTTTAGTGTTCTTTTTTGTGTTCGATTTTGTTTTTTTCGTGTCGTATCCGAAATTATCAGGTCTAATTATCATTATTCAAATAACTCCCAATTTTATGTCACGTTCGTTTTATATAAATTTTGACACATTCGTATATTCATGTCATGGTCATGTTATTTTTTCTTGTCGTGTCGTATTTTAGTTATTTTTTCTTATCATGTTCGTGTGTGACACTATTCAAATAACTTCTAATTTTTGTGTCACGTGTCGTATAATGATTGGTTATTTATTTTATTTTTTTGAAAAATAAGGTCATATTAATTTTTTATTTTTATATTATTGAATAAAAATTATTGTATTGATAAATTATTCGGTAAAAATTAAAATATTGAATAATAATATGAAATGGATTGATGTAAATATATTTTTTTTAAACTTTAGGTGTTGAAGCAAAAGAAAAAAATATTATAATGATTAAATAGTAAAAAACAAAATTATGTAAATGATGTTATAAATTATGAGTTATTGTATGATAGTTGTTAAGTTTATATTTTATTATTTTTTAATATGAATATAAATGATAGATGTCAATATAATCTAAATGAATTAAATTTTGATATCCATCTTTATTTTTTTTTTTTTTACAGATAATGTACATATAATAAATTAGATTCGTGTATTCGTATTATTTTACATCTACACTTTATTTTAAAAGTTGTCCTCAAGTTGGGACATTTTATATAGTTTGTCATACTAATCAATTTTAACTTTACATTTGTGTTATTTTTCGTATCATAATCATATTCAATGTATAAAATTGAAGCAACGCGAGGATTCAAACATTAATATCTTTTCTTATGACATACACTAAAAATTAATTTTGGGTGATTGAGATTTTGTTTTATTTATTCAAAAAAGTTCAAATTCAATTCTTTGAAAGATATAAATATATAATTACAATTAAAATAATTAAATAGGATGGCAAAAGAATTAATTGTTACAATCAATCAATATGTACAGAATAATAACAATAACAATTTTCTACTTAAATGTAAACTTTGGGTTAGATAAGTGTGTAATCGAGTCGAATCGAGTTTGAAGATCGGATTCAATTCGAAACTTACGGTTCGAAACTCGATTCGAGTTCGATCGAGTTTCATTTTTAATTAAAGTTTGAGTTCGATTTGAAATAAAAATCTAACTATTTGAGCTCGCTTAATTAGGTTCATTTACTTAATAAAAAACAAGCCTGATTCCCATGGTTGACTTCAAACTCGATTATTTGTATTCGAATTCGAGTTCGAATTAAGATTTTTTAATACTAATTAAAAATAATAAAAAATTCGATTAGGTTCATAGGCTACTCAAACGGACTTTAGGATATTCGAATTTTGTTTGCTTGAGCTCGAATTCAACTCAACAATGATTGAAACGAATTCAAGTTATTCATTAGTTAAACCCGAATAGTTTGTGAGCACATATATCTCGTTTGCAGATAAATTAGAATATACTATCATTTAGCAAATTATAATTTTTTTTTGGATTTATATTTGATGCATTGTCATTATATTTATAAATCTATACACTGACATTGAACTATATGATGACACATATTAACATGTTTAGTTATCCGTGTTTATTTTTAAGAGTTTTTAACTTTTTATGTTTTTTATTAATGAAGTGTCATTGTATGATTCACTGATATATATATATAAATTCACGGACAATGCATCAAATATATATATATATATATATATATATATATTTGGAGGGTCAAATGGTTTCTAATATAGTATTTTACTTTAGAAGAGCAAAAATGGAAACATAGGATACGTAAAAGGTCTAGTTTCCACACATTGTCTTATCCTAAGTTCGCTTACAGACGAACTTGCTCACACGTTGTTGCCTTCTTGCCGCTCTTTTTCTCTTTCAGTTGCCTGCTGTCTGCTTCTCTCTTTTATAACCATAACTAACATTAAAAACAATAAGAACCCACCATTTTTTTTTTTTGCTCCATTTAACTAAGGTCAGTTCTTTTCTCTCTTTCCCTTCAACAAATTCACTTTTTTTTTTTTTTTTTTTTTTAAAGTTTGTATTTTGGTGTTTCTTGCTAAATTTCATTATGTCATTGCTTGGTGGGAAATGGATATGATTCATTACTTGATTTTTTTTCTTCTTTTAGCAATTCTATTAATTTCCCTTTTTGTAAGTTTTTCTCTTCCTTTGTCTTATACTTGGTTAATATCTTGAAATTGTGTAGTTCTTGCTAAATTTTTCCTTTGGAATTTGTTTGGTAGGAAAATGGGTTTAATTTGTTGGTTTATAATTTGTTTCAGAAAAGGAAATTTTGGGTGCTTTTCTTTTGACTGTTTTGCTTCTTTTGTTCATTCCTTTTCTGATCCAGTAATGGATGTAACAGAGAGAGTATGATTCCTTCTTTTAAATGCTCAAAAGAAATTATTGCTGGAATTGAAGTTTAATCTAGAGGTTTTTGTATGATTAAATGAGGGTTGGTTACTTAAAGAGCATTTTAATGGAATATTGTACAAATTGCATATTATCATCTCCTCCAATTGCTACATGATGCATATAGCTGCCAGTAATAACAGATACAATGCAAAAATTATTTAGACTATCTGCATAGATGAATCATGAAATCATGGAAAGTTGGATTCTATCCTATGTTACTCGGACTCTGGTGTGAGTGTTGGACACGGGTATGTTCAATTTTTTCCAAGATTTCCATGTATTTGGAGGGTCCTTGGATGATCATATCCCCATACCCATGTCCGGATATGTATCGGACACGGATGTTGGACACGAATACTGCAAGAAAATGAAGAGTCGGAGCAACATAAATTCTAACATTTCTACTGAAAGAAAGAATCTGACACTATTTCTTTGAGTTTCTCCTGGAATATTGCACAAATTATATATACAGAAATACAACATACTGATTTCTTGGTCATAATCAGGTTGTATGTGGGAGTTGAGATACTGAAATATGGCACAAGCTGCACGTTCAATATGTTTTTCCCATGGTAAAAGAATCAAAGTTCCATGTAGAACATCAGGACTTACTAGTAATCAAAGGTTTCACAGGAGGCAAGTAGCTCATTTTCATGGCATAATGCTAGTGAAAATTCAACCCGGTGGCAGAAACTCAAGGTACTCCCAGTTAATTGAGTCGAAATCGAATTATTTTGTATCAGAGTTAGGATGTTCAAATCAGCTTTCAAGAAGAAAAGAGAGAAATTGCTCATCAAATAGCAGCAATAGAAGAACACCTAAGGTAGTATTGGCTTCTTGTTCCGGAGTTTCTTACTAGTTAAGAGTTATATTACTTGGACTCGGGTGTGAGTGTCGGATACGGGTATGTGTCCGACATGGGCATATTCAATTTTTTCTAAGATTTTCATGTATTTGGAGGGCTATGTTACTTGGATTCGAGTGTGAGTGTCGGACACGGGTATGTGTCCGACATGGGTATATTCAATTTTTTCTAAGATTTCTATGTATTTGGAGGGTCCTTGGAGGATCATATCCCATACCCATATCCGGATATACATTGTATACGAGTGTCGGACACGGATACTTCAAAAAAATAAAGAATCGGAGCAACATAGTTGGAGGATCCTTGGAGGATCACATCCCCATACCCATATCTGGATATGCGTCGGATACGGGTACTTCAAGAAAAATGAAAAGTCGGAGCAACATAGGTTTAAGATATTCTTTTTCATGTTAATATTCATATTTTTCTACTTTTCATCTTCTTCTTTTCCTTTTTCCCTTTTGGTCTTCTTCAAGGTAGAAGAGGTATTTGCATTTCTGGTGCCTACCATATCAAATGTCTTGGAACAATGGAGCCATTCACAGATTGTGAAAGTAGTTGGACTGCTTGCATGTGCATACTTGGTGATTCCATCAGCCGCTGCTGTTGATGCTCTAAAGACATGCACTTGCTTGTTGAAGGAGTGCAGGTATTCAATCCTATTAAGTGAAACAGTCTTCAAATTTAGTAGTCGGTGTCTAATGGCTATGTTACTCGGACTCGGATGTGAGTGTCGGATATGGGTATGTGTCTGACACGGATATGTTCAATTTTTTCTAAGTTTTTCCATGTATTTGGAGGGTCCTTAGAGGGTCATATCCTTATACTCATGCCTGAATATGTCTCTGGTACGAGTGTCGAACACGAATACTTTAAGAAAAATGAAAAGTCGGATAGTCTTATGGTTTTAACTTTAGCTCATTAAAACGTGATGACAAGCTGTATTTCCACACCATAGGCTCCTAATAATATTTCCTGTTTACTTATTTCTACCCTATCAAAAGCATTGGAAAGGGTAGCTTAGATGCTGTCTTTAGTCTTTACTGCATAAATTGTTCGCTCAAGGCCAAGTTATTTTTCTTTTTTCTTCCCTTTTATTCATTGGGGCTTGCTCCATTTCATCTGATACAGTTCCCATATTTTTGCTTCCATTATTTGGGATTTTAATCTATCGATTAGTGAACAATAGATCTATCCTTAAACCACCACCAGTGAGTATACCTATCAATTTTCATTCATCACATATCTTATAGAACTCTAGAACAGAATCCGATCTTTTATTTATTTTTTCTTTCAGCTTCATACCGATCTACTACATCCCTGATTACATTAGATCTATGTTACTCGGATTCGGGTGTAAGTATCGGACACGGGTATGTGTCCGACACAGATATGTTCAATTTTTTCTAAGTTTTTCATGTATTTGGAGGGTTTTTGGAGGATCATATCTTTATACCCATGTCCGGATATGTGTCGGACACGGGTACTTCAAGAAAAATGAAGAGTCGGAGCAACATAGCATTAGATTGCCATTCAAAGTCTATAAAGATAAAAGTTGTCCCTCATCTAACTTGATGCGCAATATTATTCTTGTCAGGATAGAACTTGCTAAGTGCATCACCAACCCATCATGTGCTGCAAATGTTGCTTGCCTCCAGACCTGCAATGATAAGCCAGATGAAACTGAATGCCAGGTTAGTTCTGTATGTTTCTTGCAAATCATTTATGGCTAATGATGGGGCAGTTTATGCCTAAGGGATATACTATATTACTCGGACTCGGGTGTGAGTGTCGGATACATGTATGTTTCCGACACGGATATGTTCAATTTTTTCTAAGTTTTCCATGTATTTGAAGGGTCCTTGGAGGGTCATATCCCCATACCCATGTCCGGATATATGTCGGACATGGGTGTCGGACACGAACACTTCAAGAAAAATGAAAAGTCGGAACAACATAGGGGATATATATTATGGTTTATAGACTTCTTTGTATCGGCACTTTTGCAGATTAAATGTGGAGACCTCTTTGAGAACAGCGTTGTAGATGAATTTAACGAGTGCGCCGTCTCACGCAAGAAATGCGTGCCTCAGAAATCTGATGTGGGGGAATTCCCTGTCCCAAATCCTGATGTTCTTGTTGAAAACTTCAACATTGCAGATTTCAGTGGGAAATGGTTCATAACTAGTGGCTTAAATCCTAGCTTTGACACTTTTGATTGCCAACTACACGAATTCCATACAGAAGCTGGAAAACTTGTAGGAAATTTATCTTGGAGAATAAGAACACCAGATGGTGGCTTTTTCACTCGATCAGCTATGCAGAGATTTGTGCAAGATCCAAACCACCCTGGGATTCTTTATAATCATGACAATGAGTACCTTCACTATCAAGATGACTGGTAAAGTCCGTTGCCATAATATCTAGTTAGTATTCCACTTCCAAAAATAGTAATAAAACTTGTCTGAAAGGGCTATGTTACTCGGACTCGGATATGTGTGTCGGACACGGGTATGTGTCCAACATAGATATGTTTGATTTATTTTAAGTTTTTTCAAGTATTTGGAGGACCTTTGGGAGATCATATCCCTATACCCATGTCCGGATATGCATCGGACACGGGTGTTGGACACGAATACTTAAAAAAAAAATGAAGAGTCGGAGCAATATGGTGAAAGGGTACGAATATTGACCACCGGGCTTACAACTACTAACATCCACTAGTTAAGTATATCCTGAATATTAATTAGTCGGTCATATTTGAGATTATTTATTGGACCAAATTATTATCAGGAAAGGTTGATTTGAACTTGTATCCTATGTTACTTCGGATTCGGGTGTGAGTGTCGGATACGGGTATGTGTCTGACACGAGTATGTTCAATTTTTTCTAAATTTTTTTATGTATTTGGAGGGTCATATCCCCATACCCGTCCGGATATGCGTCGGACACGAGTACTTCAAACAAAATGAAGAGTCGGAGCAATCATGCTTATATCACATTCATGTCTCATTTGGGTCTACTTTCTTGTTTTGGTACCAGAAAGCATTTCACATATATGTCTAACCACTTGATACCACTAACACCACTGGATGACACCAAGGCAGAAGCATTTCACATATATGTCTAACCACTTGATACCACTAACACCACTGGATGACACCAAGGCAGAAGCATTTCACATATATGTGCTTAAAAATTATAATCTGATGCTTTCAGAAGGCAAAATACGATGAAATGAACCATTCTTTTTTTTTTTTTTTTTTTTTGAATAATTGAAATGAATCATTCGCTAGCTTGGTATTTCTGCATTATTAGGGGGCATGAATATATAGTTTGGTATTTTGAAGAAAAAATAAAAAGTGATAAAGCAAGATGTTCAAAACATTCTTTCTGGATTAAAGTATATAGAAAGGATTGTAGGAGAAAAAATCTGATGATAGCAAGAAAGTTCAGCATGAATTAAGGCAGGATGGATGAGACAGAAATTCTTAGCTAGGCAGTTTAATTTGGTCACCATTTCCTTATGTTACATATGCCACTTAACAGACCGATGCAGCCTGAGATGCAGATTTCTGCTGTTTTTTTGTCTATATAGTTGAGCTATGTTGTTTCGACTCTTCTTTTTTCTTAAAGTACTCGTGTCCGACACTCATGTCCGACGCATATCCGGATATGGGTATGGGATATGATCCTCCAATGACCCTCTAAATAATCTTAGAAAAAATTAAACATACCCATGTCGGACACATACCCGTGTCCAACACTCACACCCAAACCCGAATAACACAATAGTTGAGTGCTTATGGCAGCATTTATGGCACATACCTAATGCTTTGCAGTAGAGTTTATGGTGCACTAGCATCATGCTTTTACTTGAAGAAATAATATCTAATGTCATAACTTCAGTATAGACGGAAACCTGTGTCAGTAGGCACTTCAATCACATAAAGCTTGAATTTAGTGTTCTTGCACCCATGGCGATGGTTGCTATGTTGCTCCAACTCTCCATTTTTTTTAAAATACTTGTGTCCGATGCATGAGTATGAGAATATGATCCACCAATGACTTTCCAAATACATGAAAATCATTTTAAAAAAAATTAAACATACCAGTGTCTACACTCACATCTGAATCCGAGTAACATAAGATAGTTGTAACAGCCCTCTATGCAAGTTTTCCGACGTTATCACCGTTGATTAGGCCTTTTTCTCATAACATGCTTTTGGACTCACCTGTTAAATCAATATATGCAGGTATATTATATCATCCAAAATAGAGAACAAACAAGATGATTATGTATTTGTATATTACCGTGGTAGAAACGATGCATGGGATGGATATGGTGGTGCTGTTATCTACACAAGAAGTTCCGTTTTGCCGGAAACCATCGTTCCGGAACTCGAAAAGGCGGCGAAAAATGTAGGCCGAGACTTTAACAAATTCATCCGAACAGATAATAGTTGCGGCCCAGAGCCTCCCCTTGTAGAAAGACTTGAAAAGAAAGTAGAGGAAGGAGAGAAGACATTGATAAGAGAAGTTGAAGAGATAGAAGAGGAAGTAGAGAAAGTTGGGAAGACTGAAAGGACATTGTTTCAGAGATTAGCAGAAGGTTTTAAAGAGCTACAACAAGATGAAGAAAACTTCTTGAAAGGACTAAGTAAAGAAGAAATGGAGCTTTTGAATGAGTTGAAAATGGAAGCAAGTGAGGTGGAGAAACTCTTTGGAGAAGCATTACCAATTAGAAAATTAAGATAGGTTTCACAAATTCAAGTGGCAAATCCGTTCGTGTAATGTTCGTATTTCAGATATTATACATTTTATATAAATTTTAATATCTTAATAATTTATTTTATATAGATTTTGATTTTTTTAATAAATTTATTAATTAAGTTGATGTCTTACTAACTTGTGACATTCATTTAATAAATAAATAAGAATCGGATCAATCAATTAAAGTTTAATTGAAATTTATATTACATAAATATATTTATGTAAATTTGATAATCCGTAGATGCGTGTCATGTTTCATATTTTGTTGTGTTAATCTTAAAAATATAAATATAATATAAATTGTTAAATATGTCAAAATTTTGGATCAAATTGTACTATTAGTCCTTGTACTATAATTAAAATGCGAATTTAGTCCTTCTACTTTAATACGAAGAATTTGGTATATCTACTTTTCGAAATTTTGAATTTCAATCCAATTTTAAACGGTGTCAAATTTTTACCGATAAGTATGCTAACATGACGTTGACCATGCTAACGTGGCGAACTTAGTCAGCAATTTTTTTTTGAAACTGATGACGTTGATTTTTTTCCACGTGGATTACTAACTTGGATGATCAAATGATGTAATTAGTCCCTATACTTATATCAAAAATATAAATTTAGTCCCTTTACAAGGATTTACAAAAAATTTGGTATTTGAATTTTTCAAGATTTCAAATTTTGGTCTAATCTTAAAGTTAATTTATTTTGCAAAAATCAACTCTGAAAAATAATTTATGAAAAAATAATATTATTTTAAATAATAATATTATTAAAATATTCTTTTATTAATATAAATCTTAAAAAGAGTAATATTTATTCATAAAATATTAAAAATATTTATATTATTAAAAGCTAAAACAGTAAGATTTACTTGACTTATAAGTTATGTTCAAACAATATCAACAAACAAAAAAAATCAATCGAACCTCAAATACTAAAAGAGATAATAATTTCAAAGACAAAATTAACATAAAAATTGTAAGGAGATTTTCGAAGTCTCGGGAAGCAAACAACTAAACCTTAGTGTTAGAAAATCTCACCCCACCTCCCCATTTTTTCTATCTCGTGTTGTGCCTCATTTCTTTCTCATTTTTCTTCACTTCCAGCAAATATCATTTTATGTTCATCTCCCTTGATTTATCAG
This sequence comes from Fremontodendron californicum, assembly GCA_030761205.1. Classification (NCBI taxonomy): domain Eukaryota; kingdom Viridiplantae; phylum Streptophyta; class Magnoliopsida; order Malvales; family Malvaceae; genus Fremontodendron; species Fremontodendron californicum. The sequence continues at coordinate 2,918,079 of JAULJL010000047.1, forward strand.
TCTTTTTTATACCAATACAACTTAAAACCAACTTTGTTTTAAATTGTATCTAACTTAGTTTTATTTTTTTTGTTTGCTTTTGCAGGCCTCAAAAAAAGACAGCCTCTTCTCATTCCTCCAAGCGAGCAAGTCCGGAGGTGGCAAGTTTGTCTTTGAAACTCATCACTCTCTTTCTTCTCTCTGATTGTTTGAGAATACTTTTCATTTTTACCTATTTTTATGTTTGATTCGCCACAATAAATTATTATATTAATAAAATTAATTTTAATTAAAAAACATTTAAAATGTTTAAATAAAAAATCTTTCAATATTTTAATTTTAAATATTTCTATCTTTAATATTATTAAACTGAACATAAATATTTTTATATTTTAATAATAAATATTAATATTAACAAAAATAATATATTTTAATATTTTAATAATGTGAATATTTTTTAATATTTTAAAGATTGTACCAAAATTTGAAATCTCAAAAATACAAGTATCAAAATTTTTTCAAATCATTGTAGAAGGAATAAATTCGTATTTTGATATAAGTACATGGACTAATTATATCATTTGATCATCCAAATTAGTAAGACACGTGGGAAAAAAAATCCACGTCATTAGTTTCCAAAAAATCTTACTGACTAAGCTCGCCATGTTAAGATGGTCAATGCTACGTCAGCATGGTCAACATCATGTCAGCATGGTCAACGCCACGTCAGCATGGTCAACGTCACGGCAGCATACTTAACGGTAAAAATTTGATACTGTTTAAAATTGGACTGAAATTCAAAATCTCGAAAATTAGAGGTACCAAAAATTTTCGTATTAAAGTAAATGACTAAATCCTCATTTTGACTATAGTTCAGGGACTAATAGTACAATTTGACACAAAATTTTGTTAAGTTAATATTAAAAATATAAATATAATATAAATTATTAAATATGTCAAAATTTTAACCACGAATGCAATCATGTTTAAAAATCTCATATTTATTAAATTATTTTTATCATATTTTTATATCAAATCCAAAATTATTAGATTTATGTAAATAAAACAAGCCTTTTCTTGGTAATTATCACCAATATTGTACTACTAATTACAAAATAAAGTTTTAATATATCTAAAAACATGTTTTTTTAGTGAGAAAAAAAAAATATTACTATATCTTTTCTTACTTGGGATTCTCAATCCCACCCAAAAAAAAAAAAAACCTGAAAAAAGATACCTTTCAAATTCCACTTTCCCGTTTTCTTTTTTTAAATTTATTCCCTTTCCTTCCTTTTCTCCCAAAATCCCTCCCACTATATTTTCGCTTTCGCTTTCTTTGTGTTTTTTTTTTTAATCCCTTCCCTTTCTCTTTCGGCATGATTAACATTTCTTTTCCTCTTCCAAATCCTTTCAAAATCACTTCTTAATTTCACAGATAATTTTTTTTATTTTTTATTTTTATATTCCTATATATTCGAAAATACTGAAATTTAGAAACCTGGAAGATCTGGAGCCATTACCGACTTCCTCCGGCAACGGCCAGATCCGGTACCGAACACCATCCTCAGCCGAGCTCCTCGAGTCCGGTTCAAACGGAGGCTCAATATCCCCGACCGTAAACGGCACCACCGATCACCTCGAAAAGATGATCAAGCGTTCAATGACGAGGCACGAGTCCATCTCCGACAAGATCCACAAGTACCGAGGCGTTTTGCTGGTCATCTCCATCCCTATCGTGCTTATAACCTTCGTATTGTGCGTGATGCCGTGGAAATCGGCCTCTGATGCGGCCGTGCTGGAGGAGATCGAGATAAATAGTAGGAAAGTAGGGGCGAATTCGAGAGGGAATAGGAATTATGCGGTGATTTTCGATGCGGGGAGTTCCGGGAGTCGAGTTCATGTTTATTGTTTTGATCAGAATTTGGATCTTGTTCCAATTGGCTCTGAATTAGAGCTTTTTGAACAGGTAATTATTTTTTTCTTCTCAAATTTTAGTAAATCTTTTAGAGGAGAAAATTATATTTGCTTGGTATGTAGCTTTAGGAAAAGGTAATTTGAACGATAATATAATAGTATTTTGGAATGTATTTGCTTGGAATTAAAGCTTTTTGAACTGTTAAAATCCTTTTTATGTTTTTAATAAATTTTTGTTATATTTTAGAAACGAATATTATTATTTTTTGGATTTCGAATTAATGTAAGTGGAAATTTAGTAGTATATTTTTTTTGCCCATTTTTTATTGTATAAGTGGAATTAATTTAATATGTTAAGCGTTAATTTGTTTGAATGTTTGAAGTAGGATTTAGTTTTATGCTTTATACTTTTTTGTTTAATTTTAGAAGCTGGAATTTTGGGAGAGAAATGAAGCTTTGAAATGGAAATTCAAGTGTTAGTTTAATATAGTAATCTTCGCTCTTTTTTTCCTCTATTTTTTTTTATTTTTTTTATTTTTATGTTAGTGGATTTTATTTGATATTGTATTATTTTTTCCCTTTTTGTTGATTTTTTGAAATGAAAAAATAAATTGCTAGGAATGCGAATTCGAGGATATAGTTGTGGATTTAAATCTGGAATTTGGGTGAGAAGTGTAGCTTTAAAATGATAATTTATGTAGTAATTCAATAGTATAATCTTTGTTTCTTCTTCTTTTTTCTTTTTTAGCTTTTGTGAAAGAAAATTTATATTGCTGGCCTTTATTTGATATTTCTGACACAGTTTGGTTCAAATATTTTAAAGTAGGATTTTACGTTGTATGCTCTAAAAGAGAATTTTAATTGAATTGAACAAAAAGAGAAGTTTCTAGCATCAATTGGTTGATATTTTTCAAGATTCCATTTTATTTGTGTGCTCTGGAAGAAACATTTTCTTGAATTTTATGCGACTGTATTCCATGTACTAATTAGTTTTATGTGGTTTGTTTTGTTTTAGCTCAAACCGGGTTTGAGCTACTATGCAAAAGATCCACAGGCTGCAGCGAATTCATTACTTTCTCTTCTTGACAAAGCAGAAAGTGTTGTGCCAGTAGATTTGCGATCAAAGACTCCTGTCAGAATTGGGGTAGGTATACTTCGATGCATTGCATTTTTATTTGTGCATTGTAAGTCTCTTAAATTGCTGAACAAAATGGGACTTTGAATGTTGTGTAGGCAACTGCTGGTCTGAGGGCATTAGGAGGCGATGCATCCGATAGAATTTTGCAAGCGGTTATTCTATTTTTAGAAGCATGTTGGTTTTGCTGACAGGCTTTTTTTTTGCCGTTTCCTCGTGCTAATGTTTTTTTCAAATACTTATTTAGGTTAGGGAACTTCTGAAAGATAGAAGCACCCTCAAATCTGAGGCAAATGGGGTCAGAATTTTGGATGGCTCTCAAGAAGGTTCTTATGAGTGGGTATGTTATGCTGAATTTCATGTACTTTTACACTTTTCTTTTATTTTGGGCCGAAGTGATTTTCCTTTCAAGCTTGGTTATAGGGAAAACATGTCAAACTTGCAGCAGAATGCATTTTATTGCATGCTTGATCAGGCTCCTTTTTGCTATGGTAGATTGTCTTCAAATTTTACATTGAGGACATTCTTGCATACTATAACTGGTCAACATGATCAGTCTTACTCACTATGTTACTCGGACTTGGTTGTGAGTGTCGGATACGGATATGTGTCTGATACGGGTATGTTCAGTTTTTCTAAGTTTTTTCATGTATTTGGAGGGTCATATCCCCATACCCATGTCTGAATATGCGTCGGACACGGGTACTTCAACAAAAATGAAAAATCGGAGCAAATTAGCTTACTCAAGATGATTTCATGGTGATGCTCAAGTCAAAGGGGAAATCGTTGGGTTTTCTCTGGGGTAACAAAGGGAAATACTCTAAAGCTAGGGCCATATAAATAGATAGATAGATAGATATATTTTTGCCGTAGATTCAAATATTTACACTCTGTTGCATTTATAGGGAGTAACATACTGTCAAAGATATTTGGACTTTCTTAACTGCCATCTTCTTTTGCAGGTGACAATAAATTACCTGTTAGGGAATTTGGGGAGGACATATGGAGACACAGTGGCCATAATTGATCTTGGTGGTGGATCTGTTCAAATGGCATATGCCATCTCCGAGGATGCTGCTTCAAAGGCTCCAAGTGTACCAGCTGGAGAGGACAATTATGTAAATGAAATGTATCTGAAGGGATCAAAATATCACCTCTATGTTCACAGGTTCCCTCTTTCGTTTTGATAAATTGATTTTACGATTCTATTAGTGATTTGAAATGGACAAGAAAGAGAATTTTAATGGCTTGTGATTCCTTTAGCAGTCAATTTTATCAGACGTGTCTTTATTCAGTCATTTGTATTCATAATTATATGTTTTAGTTATATAATTTTGGCTTTTTGCATACAGTTATTTGCACTATGGCTTATTAGCAGCTCGAGCAGAAATTTTGAAGGTCTCTGAAGATTCTGGCAACCCTTGCATCTTGAAGGGTTTTGATGGTATGTTTGAATTTGTTCGATAGCAACTTTAACTCTTCAAAGAGCTTTGGGCTGCATAGGGCTACATGCTTTACAGATCCAGTAGCTAAGGTTTTTTATTGCTTTGATCACTGAAAATTTGATCTTTGGCAAGATCAGTTAGCTTCCTACTGAAAATTGTAGTTCATTTCTCTATTCCTAAAGTTTGAATGCTCTGAATAATGGGATAGTTTGAGTAGTTATATTCTATGTTACTCGGATTCGGATGTGAGTGTCGGATACGGGTATGTGTCCGACACGGATATGTTCAATTTTTTAAAGTTTCTCCATGTATTTGGAGGGTCCTTGGAGGGTTATATTCCCATACCTATGTCCGGATATGCATCAGACACGGGTGTCGGGTACGAATACTTGAAGAAAAATGAAGAGTCGGAACAACATAGGTTATATCGTCCTTTGTTCTTTGGTTGGCAGAATATGTGCCATTTAAGTACTTAACATATTAGGCATTTTATCTTTCTAAGGTACCTATCAATACGGAGGCGAAGAATACAAAGCATCGGCTCCTTCATCGGGCACAAGCATGGAAGAATGCAGGAGGGTGACTCTCAAGGCTCTTAAAATAAATGATACGTGCACGCATATGAAGTGCACATTTGGTGGTGTATGGTACGGTGGAGGCGGAGATGGACAGAAGAATCTGTTTGTCGCTTCGTTTTTCTTTGACAGGGCTGCCGAGGTATTTGCACGTCAAGAATAGTGCACGTCAAGAATAGTGTTGTCCGAAATAAACTACAGAAGAAACTGATTAGTTCATTTTAACTAAATTTGTTTATGAAATACAGGCCGGTTTTATTAAAGCCACTGATCCAGTTGCAAAAGTTCAGCCTCATTCCTTTGCGGACGCAGCTAAACGTGCTTGTGAAACCAAGTATGCGGATGCCAGAGCAACATATGCCGATGTGGGCGAAAGTAACCTGGCATATATATGCATGGATCTAGTTTACGAGTACACCTTACTCGTCGATGGATTTGGTAAGCCTATACTTTAGCGTTGATTCAGTTATGCAATTTCATTGTTGCAAATAGGGGTATAATCGAGCTGAGCTGAACTCAAGCTATAAGAAGCTCGAGCTCAAGTCGAAATTCGAGGTTTAAAGCTCGGCTCGAGTTCGATCGAATTTCATTTTTAAAACTCGATTCGAGATAAAAATCGAATTGCTCGAGCTCACTCGATTAGGTTTGATTAGGCTCGCTTACCTAGTAAAAAATGAGATTCTCATGCTTGATTTTAAACTCGATTATTTGTGTTCGAGCTCGAGTTAGAATTCGAATTGAGATTTTTCAATACTAATTAAAAATAAAAAAACTCGATTAAGCTCGCGAGTTACTCGAGTCAAGCATTAGGATACTCAAATTCGGATCGCTCGATAGTTCGAGCAATGATCGAGCCGAAATCGAGTTTTTTATAGCCAAACCCGAGTAGATTGCAAGTATAGATATCTCGTTTACACCTCTAGTTATAGATCTTATTGAAAAGGCATCTTAAGATTCTCATTATCTCATGTTAACTTTTCTCGGACAGGCCTCGATCCCTACCAAGATATTACATTGGTAAAGCAAGTGAAATACCGCAATTCCCTGATCGAAGCCGCTTGGCCACTAGGCAGTGCCATTGAAGCCGTTTCATCATGAACTAAAATTCCAGGTCATACAGCTTTAATTACTCACTGAAAATATCCATAACTTGTGGTTCTTAAGCATCGGCATTTCCTAATTGAATCCAACAGTCAATAACTTGCAGAAGTAAGCAGCATGTTCATGCTCGAAAATCAGATTTTGGTAATAATCGGAAAGAGTTTCATTTTTCTTCATTTGTAATTACATTATTACTAGTTGATTTTTTTTTTTTTTTTTTTTATATATAACTTTTTTGAGAGATTTATATAATCGGAAAGAGTTTCATTTTTCTTCATTTGTAATTACATTATTACTAGTTGTCGATTTTTTTTATATAATTTTTTTGAGAGATTTATATAATCGGAAAGAGTTTCATTTTTCTTCATTTGTGATTACATTATTATTAGTTGTCCTGATTTTATTTATATAATTTTTTTTTTTAGAGATTTAACTGAATTAGTTCATTTAGTTTGTCCTACGGAAAAAAGATATATGATACCAATGTTTGTGTCCTTAACATTTATTGTTAGTGAAAAAAAGGTTAAATCTACATTTTTCTTCTGTATTATATCATTTCTTATTATTAATAAAAAAAATATTTACAAGTAATAATTATTTTTGTCGGTTCAAAAATTAATTTTGATGGGTCTTTTGATTTATGTTATTTGTATTTTTTATTTTTTAAAAAATATTTGTGTCTAATATATGTGTTTAATGCATATTTGACAATGGATATTAATCTGGTAATATTGGATAAAATATGAAAAAAATAATTAAAATACGACATAAAAAAGAAATAAAGACACGATATGAATATACGAATGTGTTAAAATTTATATAACATAAATTATTAACAATTCAAAATTTATATAAATATAAAATACTTTAAACATGATTATGATATAAAAAATATACAAACACAATATGGATACATAAATTGTTAAATCTAATAGATATTAAAGTATAATTATTCAAATATATATAAAAAAATTCAAATAAATAAATTAAATATATTCGTATCAAACATATACATGTATTCGATATTTATCCGAATCGGAATAACGTAACTCTTGATAGGGATACTGGAAAAGCAGCAATTAATGTTGTTGCTCGAGATCATACAGCCAAGTTAGTTGCTGCCTCTGGGAAAATTATTAAAATTGATGATGTTTTATTGGTTGAGGCGTTTGCACTTTGCACTGAGAGAAGGGTCTTCGAAACAGATTCAAAGTCCTTCTATATCAAACTTCAAAGTTCAAACTACATCTGTTCACGGGTTGAACAGTCCGTCTGACAGGTCCGACTCGTATTAAGTCAAATTTGGATAAATTTTTTTTTGTTTCGGACCGGTCCAGCCAAAAACAGTATTTTAAGTATTAAAATAATATTATTTTATTTAATTTTAATTATAAAAATATAAAAATATTAATAAAAAATATTTTTTAGTTTTAAATAGAATAAATAATGCTCACGGACCGACAGACCGACCCGGACAAAAATTTTCAAAAAATTTCAGGCTCGGCCTGACCCAACCTAACTCATGAGCACCTCTACTTCAAACTATTGGGGGATCCTTTTGTAGTTTTTTTTTTTTTTTTCATCATCTTTTGACTATGTAATGGTATCAGCTTATTTGATATCATTTCAAGGAGTTCAATGTTTCTAACCCAAGTTTTGTCATTTTTCCAACAGAAAAATCACACACACTTCCTTCTATACACACCTTTACCAAGGCCTAGACAAAGCTAAATCATTGGTTATTCTTCTTATCTTTCCTTTCCTCCTAATTTCTTCTCAATTTTCCTTTCTATTTTAGAATCATTCTTTTTAGGGTTAATTATACGGATAATCATCCAATTATTAGAGGTTCTTTATTTTAGTCATTCAACTATGAGAAATATCAATTTAATCATTCACATTATAAAAATTTATTTTTTTGGTCACCTAACCTTTAGAGAGTAACGGTTGGATGATGTGGCATTACAATGTCAACTTCAGATGACACCTGGTATTGCCACGTCATCTGACATGTCACGTGACAATTATGAATTTTGAAAAAAATTGAAAATATATATTATACTTTTGATCACTTAACTTTTCGAAAATTTTTATTTTGGTCACCCAACTTTAAAAATTTTATAATTTGGTCATCAATGTTTTACGTTTGTTAAATTTTATTTTATTAATATTTTGGTCTTCATTGTCAATGGTTCATTGTCGACATGATTTTTATAACGATATGATTACTTATATCAAAATTATTTTATTATTTTTATTATCTATATCTAATTATCTTGAAATAGTAATACTAAAATAAGAATTCAAACTTTATAAAAAAAATATGCATTCAATATTATTATTTTATGGAATTAAAATTATATTTTAACTTTTTTTATTGTAATTATACTCTTTAAATTTAAAATTTGATGAATAAATCCAATTGTCAAAACTATTTAAATGCATTACTAGAAATATTTGATATCTAGTTCATCCAAATAAATTTAAATAGGTAACTGTTGTAGGCTACATCAATCAATTAAAAAAAAATTTAAACGAAATATGAAAAAATTTCATAATGTCAAGATTCTAATTATAATAAAAGTTAATAATTTTGATTTCATACAACCAAATATATAATAAAAATAAAAAATATTTATGAAATTAAATTGCACAAAGTTGGTAATTAAATTATTATAAAGCCATGTCGACGGTCATATGTTCACAATGGAGACAAAAATATTAATAATTTCACAAACGTTGGTGATCAAATTGTAAACTTTTAAAAGTTAGGTAACCTAAATAAAAATTTTAAAAAAATTAAGTAATCAAAAGTATAATTTATTTATTTTTTTTAAAATTTGAATTTTTCTTAAAATTCATAATGACATATGAAAAATATCACGTGGCATGTTAGATGATGTGGCAATGTCACGTGGCATCTGACATATGATGTGACATTATCATGTCATTCGATCATTAGTTTCTAACGGTTGAGTGATCAAAAAATTAATTTTTATAACGTGAATGACTAAATTAATATTTTTTATAGTCGAGTGACTATAATAAAAAATCTCGAATGATCATCCGTATAATTAACCCTTCTTTTTATCCTTGGAATTGAAGGTGAGGACTTAAAAGTAAACTCGAACACCAATTTTTTACTACTAAAAAGTTAAGAGAGATTTTGAAAATTATCCATTCAACAGCAGAATAATTATTAGTTGGTCTAATATTTTAAAATATTTTGAAGAAAGGAAATGAAAAATAAGAACTTATTATTAAAGAAATTGTAAAGACTTAAACTGAAATCCACATCTAATTTTCAGTTTGTTAGCAATGTTAGCAAAATCTACCTCATCTAATTTTCAGATTTGAAACTTCTTATTAAATATTGAAATCCATTGTTTTCCTTTACTGCTTTGATATTATTCATTTTGTATCAATAAAAATAAAATAAGAAAAAATTGTTGGTGTAACAATAAAATTAAAATTAATTAATAACAGGAAAAAAAAAGTAAAAAACCCATAAAAAACCCAACTAAAATAAAATGAAATAAAATCAACATCCAACGCATATTATCAAAAAAAAAAAAAAAAAAAACTTAGCAGGTTCGGGAATGCTTGAAAGACAAAGTAGAAAAATAGGAAAGAAAAGTCAAATAAGAATTACATTAGATTTTAAGGTTATATTGGTCCTTACAATGTCCTAAGTTAATAATTTTTAATTTTTTCATTTCTCTTTTCTTAAATTATTCTTGCTTATTGGAACAACAAATTTCTTTTTAGAGCATATTTTGTAGATTTACCCAAAAAATAAAACTGTAATTATATTTTAATAATTAATCACTCTCAAATCCCAATTTGTTTCATCCATTCCACAACTTCTGGACTAATTAATACGCACAACATGCTTCAATGTCTAACACAAAAGCAAAGCACACACAGTATAGTTGCAAACAAATTAAAACCCAGGTTTATCATTTCATATAAAAGTAAATTAAGGGATATATCCACCATCACCGTGTTCACTCACGGTGGTCGGCACTGCAACCGCCGCCATGTCCACCTCCGTTGCTGGTAGCTATCACTCCCCCGTCACCATTGGTAATTCCTTCAATAGTGGTCATCACGGCTCCCTCATCATCAAGATTCTTGGTGTTCTCAAGATAGTTAACAATAATATTCCCTCCTGCACTAACAACCACCCTAAAACCATTAGCTAATTTGATTCAAGTTTTGAGTTTTAATCTATGTTACTTGAACTTAGGGTAAGTGTCGGATACGGATATGTGGTATATTCAATTTTTTTAAATTTTTTTCATATATTTAAAATATAATATTTTCATATCCATATCTGAATATGTGTCGGACACCATATCTGAATATGTGTCGGACACGAGTTGTGAAATACGGATTCTTTATGAAAAATAAGAGTCGGAATAACAAATTTTGACTATGACCCGTCGGTTGAACCGTCTGGTTAATTTTGAAAAACATAGATTTTTTTTTTTCGGGGTTTATCTTATATTTTTACCGCAAACGCAGCCAAATCCTCCGGCCTCGATGCCAGCATCGCCGCCGTCACGGCTCATCAAAGCTACAATATCATCCATCATAGCTTTCTGCTCATCAAAATTCTTGTTAGCATCCGCTTCAAAGAAATCAGCAACCAAATTTGTCTCGGCATCTTTCAGTGCAAGCAATCGATCCTTCTCTCTCAAAAGCATCGATTTCTCTCTCTCCTTCGCTTCAAGTGCAGCACGTTTAGCCGTTAGCGACTCTTCCATCAGCCTTGTCTTCTCTCTCGCCTTTCCCAATTCAACTTCCACCAGGCGTTCGATAGCATCAACGACGGTATCTATTAGATCCTGTTTCAACGAATTTGTATTTTAAAAAAAGCAAGCAAACCCAAAAGAAAGAAAGAAAAAAAAAAAAAATACTGAAGCCGCCATATCTAACAGAATAAAAGGCCTCGGTAATTAATAAACTTGATCTAACTATGAGTCTATGAATGAAAAATAAATGTACGAAACTACGAACTGAAATTTAACCATCAATTATAGAATGAGAAATGAGAAATCTGACCATTAAAGCTGAAAGAGGATCTGATTTCTGATACTATGATCGGAGACTATTGCAATCAAGAAAAGTGAAGAAGAGAGTACCAAAAAAGAAAGACAAAAAAAAAAAGACGGGAACGCGAGTTTCATCTAACGTGGTGCTAAGTTAATACACAAAAAATGTTCGTTTTCAATTTCATTAAAAGCAAGACAAATAGATTTGATTTGTTTTCACACAGCCCAAAAAACACGAAATATTTGAACAGCTATAATATTACGAAGTGTCAACGTCTGCTACAAGCCTACAACTAACTATGCCCCCTTTAGCGTTTCTTTTGGGTACTCAAAAATTGCGTTTCAATAGCAAACAAGGCTAAGTCTCGTTTAGCATTGCTTTTAGTATAATTTTTGAGGTTAAAAGTTATTTTTCAACGCAAACGTAATACTAAACAGATAAAAAAATTTGGTTTCTGCTGTTGAAACCATGGTTTGAAAAGCCAAACCAAAAAACCAAAAAATATAGATTTTGGGCTTTAAAAGCTGACTTTTGGATAAAATGACTTTATTATCCTCACATCTCTACACTTTTATTATTTTAAACATATCTTTTTTTGACATTTCAATTTCCTACAACACTTTTTCACAGCAATGTTAAACACTTAAAAGTTTTTAAACCACATTTTTTCCAACTCGAGCTTTTGTCAACTTAAGCTTTTTCCAACAGCAATGCTAAACTAGCCCTAAAAGGTTAGCTTTTAAAATAAAATTAGCAAAATTTTGATTTTTAAAATTAATCTTTTGTTTCAAATGCAAAAGTTTTAATATTTGTGATTTTAAAATTAATTTGTCAATTTTTATAGGTGAAAAAGAAAGATATCCTTTTTTATGTTCTTAAATGATAAAATTAATCCTTAAATTAATATTTTTTTTATTCTACTTTAAAACATATAGCACTTTAATTTTTTTAATATATTGAGTAAATTTTTTTAATATAATAAGAATATGTATATTTTTTTTAGATATACATGTAATTATCACAATGAAATCATGAAAAAGTAATTATTATTGTTTTTAAAGTCGGATTAGCAATTGCTTATACGCATTTTTTACATTTAATATATAATTTTTACTTAATTAAAAAAATTAATACATTAATTATAATTTTTTATATAAATATCACTTTAATAAATATTATTAAATATTACATAATATATATATATATAAATATATATATTTTAAGTCTTCACCTGAAAACCCCATTTGTGATTGGTGACTTGAAAAGTTGCAAAATAATTTGACAATTATCAAAGAAACTGCCTTGGGCTGCATATGCAAAACTAATAGTGGGATATTCTTTTACTTTTTAAATCATTATTTGGTTTATTATTATTATTATTATTATTATATAATAAATATATGATAAATTTTATTAGTATATAATAAACTAATAAATATATTATATAATAATAAATAATTACATCAAAATAAATATAAAATATTACTTGATATATTATTATTATTTTTATTTATCTATTAACAAAATAATTATTTCAGAAAAATATAATTTGATAATTTTTAATTATTTATTAATTTTATAAATATCAAATAATTTAAAATTTTTATTATATACATATTTTAATTTAATATCCTTAATGATCATTTTTTCTTCTCACTATAATTCAACTCACCGTCACCGTTGCTTTTGCATCAAAACATATATTCCACCACTGATTTTAATCTTATCGCTACAATATCCAATCTCAACGCTACAGTAATTAATCTCACCTCCATAACTGTTTTTAATCTCACAAGAGCCTATCTCACTGTCCATCTAAATAGAGCCTTGGACTGAGGTGGCCGATGGCCGCTGTTGAAACCAAAGTTTAGTTAATGAAAGACTTGATAATTTTAAACATGATATGATTACATGATACAAACACATATAAAAAAATATAACTAAAATAAGGTACGAAACGAAAAAATAACACGAACACGACACGAATACACGAAGATGTCAAATCTATATAACGCGAGTTATTAACGTGTTAAATATAAATATATAACAACTTAAATAAGATTATGACTAAAAAAAAAACATGAACATGATATAAATACATGAATTATTAAATCTAATTAATGGTCACTGATCTTATCCACATGATGGGATTTCATCACTCCTCTTAGCCATGAAACTTAAAGCTAGCTAATATAGTTGGTTCATGTTACCATCTTGTTTTGTATCTTCGTGCAGTGTAAGTTTAGGCTTTCTGCTTAAGAATTTGTATTTGTCACCTATTCAGTGTTGTTTCTAGTATACTAATTATTTCACTATTGCTTGAACAGATTAATACATATATAAACCAGATTACAATATAAGCACAAGAATCGAATTAGAATATATGATAATAAGAAAGTATATATATGCTTACAGACTTTATTTGAACAGAAAATCAATATCGAGTCAAGGTAGAACTTTTGACCTTAAGACGAATTTTGCCTATCACTTAGGTGCTTACAGAATGGATGCAAATCGTCTCCCAAGTCTCTTCGATAACGTTGCAACCAAGAGCACACTCGAAGCAACATAGCGAACCAGAAAATGTAAGTCTCTCTCAAAACACAGAACTCAGAAAACAGAAGAAAGAAGAGAGTTTTTTGTGTATTTAAAACAGTGACAGAACTCGGTATTTATAGGAAAACATGAGTCTGTTCGGAACAGACAAATCATTTGACAATAACCGGTTCGGTCAAGATCTGAACCGACATGTCTGAAACTGACAGATCTTTTCGATCTGGTCCAAAAAAACATGTAATAATCAGACATGTCTCTTGGTTGTACTGGTTCGGTTCAGACCAAACAGACAGGTTGGTCTGGTTGGTCGGGCTGGTTTGGTTTTGACCGAAAAAACAAGTCGATTGGGCAATAAAAATTAATTATTGACCCAAACCCGCACGTATGGTAGCACAAGTTTGTGTAGGTCTTCACCTTTCAAAAAAACTTAGATACCCTTTGAGATCCAACCCAACATTGAACATAAGCCTTTATAAACAACAAGAATAAGCCTTTCTTTATCCAATGTGAGATTCCACACTATGCACAACTTTAATCAACTTTCTTCCTCTTCAAGTGGGTGTAAATGAGACAAATTTCTCATTCAAACATGATATCAATTGTGTACATAAATTATACACCGTGTATCTACTTACGACAACCTATGTATTGATATACGTATCTCGTATTTATACACTCAAATTAACCATTGATATCTAACATTCAGCTGCATAGAATTCATACGTAAAAAGATAAGTATGAATTCTTAGAACATTCTCCTTACATCCACTTTACATTTTTTGTTTAATCCTCTTCTCCTCCGAATCAGATTGACTTAAACATTGAAATACGTTTCGGAATTCCAACTCCAATCCCTCTCTGATATTTTTTATAATCTGCAAACTCAGCACACCTTATTTTTGACAACTCTTCCGAACCCTTCAGCTTCAAATAAAAATGACCTCAACATTTTTTTAATCAAAATGATATTTATATATGTTTTAGAACAAAGCCTACTGATGCAAATGTAGATTTTGTATATGGTAATTTGATTCTTTTGCTACAATTAGCTATGGTCATAAAATTATAATCTGATTGGCTATATCAAATCACCCCAAGTCAATTGCTGTCTCTCTCCTTTAAAAATTCTCTTCAGTTTTATGTTGTCATGACGATGGTTCGGCTTGAAAGAAGGATGGACCAGCTGGTTACTCTCGGAGAGTTCTAAGCAAGGAATAAAAAATCGGATCGAATGTTGAATCGATTAGATTTTCAGTTTAATTAATTAAATCAGTCGATTCAATTGGTTGAACCGATCAATTTAACTATAGAAAAATAAAAACATAAATTCAAAAAATAAAAACACAAATAAATAATACAAAATATTATTTTCGATTTTAACCTAATTTTTGGGTCTTTTAATTTGTAACCAATTGGGTTAAAAAAACTCAAAAACAATAAAATAAAAAAATTATTAATTCTGGTTTTATTGGGTTTTTTTTTATATTCCCAATTCGACCTTAATCTGATTCTATGGAAGTGAATGAACCGCTAAACTTGTTGGTTTCCAGTTGAACTGATCCGGTCCTATTTTTTATCATTGGTTCTAAATTGTGCAATTTGACAAATATTTTCGATTTATTTTGGCCTTCTCATATTAATTCAAGAATCTAATTTTGAAGAATTTATGGCCTTGAAGCGTTTTATAAGTGCAATCAGACGAGTATCAAGTATCAGGTAATCCGAGTTTAATTCAATTAGTGTATACAATCACTTTTAAGATGTGATATTCAACAAGTTAAAGGTTCGAATCTCAATATCTATATTCCATTTTCCTATCTTCAAACTACAAATTCTTTTATACAAAAAAAAAAAACATTAAACGTTATTAATTTTGCATTTGGCAAGTATCAAGCTGGAATCTCATTAAAATAAATCCTAAATGGGACAAAATTCCTATTTATTACTCAAATCAAATAATCAAACACTACTTAATAAAACTGTACTTTAAAACTCCCAAGTTCCAAGCAGCAAAACTTTAGTATTATTGATCTCCATGATTTGTAATCTTTTCTTACCACATGGCTTTCAATCTCCCTCTTGCCAACATCAAGTAATTAATTTGCAGAGTTTAATTACGTTTCCATATGGGAGCATGACTAGAGACCATTATCGTATTGAAATATCGTTTTATGATTGAATCACCAAATAAAAAACGTAAATATCCCACTCAATTTGAAACCACGGTACCAAAAAAGTTAATCAAGTTTATTGTGACATAAATAAGAATACATTCAGTGTTGTTAAGGCGCTTCGCCTTAACGTCAGATAACAAAAAATATTAGACTTTTTCGAGCGAGATGGATTTGATCAGGCACACGTCCGATGCGTCTAGACGCATTTTTCATAAGGTTATACTAAAAAATATTGATTCAAGTTCTCTTTTTTTGGTATAGAGTAGGTTGCAACTTGGGGATAAGGGAAGGGGTTACAAATGCTGAGATTCGAACTCCAGACCTACTGAATGTTACTTTTTAAGGGTGACTGCATGAATCAACTAGGTTAAGCTCTGAATTTATTTATTTTAAAATTTTTTCATTAACTGTATTTTTACTAGCATGAAAATGACTAATGTTAAACTCTTTACTTTTCAATGATTGAGTATTCAATAATATATATGGAACCATAAAAAAAGCACACATATTGACCAACAATCTTATTTATTTATTTTATAGATTCAGCCAATTTGTTACAGTCTGTTAGTTGAGAGAATTATTAGCTAAGAATGGGCTATTCAATATCGGGCTAGACACTTAAGTCCAAACCATTTAAGTATTTCTTTTCTGTTATTCTTTCTTTTGTTCGTTATTTCAGCTATGCTGAGTCAGCATGTTTGTTAGCATATACCTGCTGTAATGCGTGAGTGGAGGATAATCTGATGAATAGAATATTTCCTCTCTCTCTCTCTTGAATCTTCTCTCTAAATTCTTCTTCCTCATTCTTCTTCTTTCTCTCTTATATTTCTCTGTTTCATTGCTGTGTTAGTTGACTGATAAAACTGGTATCAGAGCTACTGAATTCTGGCTATGGCGAAAGGTGTGACTACCAGGATACAGAAGGAATTGGGGGTCCTTCAGAAAGAGTTCGAGAAAATGGGGGTTGAGATGCGGTCAAACTCTGATCAGCTAAGGGCAGAGATGCAGGCAGGACTGGAAACGATGGGAGTTGAGATGCGTAACATGTTCGAAAAACTGATGTTACAATCTCAAGGAGAACCCAGGCACAGTGCGAGCAGTGGGTCTAGTGAAAAGGGTCCTAATGGCATCAAGGACAAATCGATGCTTGGGAAGGCTGTTGAATCGATCCTGTTGACACCTAAAATCGGTGGACATGATGGTGTTTCTGAAACAGCCTGACTTCACACCAAATTGTCTAAACTTGAATGTCCTCATTTTGATGGGAATGACTTCCGTGGATGGTGGTTGAATATCGAGCAGTTTTTCGAGGCAGACCAGACTTCTGAAGCAGAGAAGGTACGCATTGTCATGATGCATCTTGAAGGAAAAACTCTTCAATGGCACCAGCGGTTCATGAAGACTCAGGAAGGGATTACAGAGGTAAGTTGGGTTCACTACTCCTCTGAAATGAGAGCTAGGTTCAGTGAGAATAAATTCACTGACCCAATGTTTGAAATTGTTAGTTTGAAGCATACTGGTTCTGTAGATGAATATTTTGAGGATTTTGAAAGCCTGCTGAATTTGTTACAATTACCAGATGACTATGCCCTTAGCATTTTCATTAGCAATTTGAAAGCAGATATTTCCAAACCTGTGCGTTTGTTCTATCCCAAATCATTAACCCATGCCTATCACTTAGCCAAACAGTTAGAGTCTCTGGTGTTCAATCTACCTAGGAAACCTCCAGCCTTGTCCAAAATACTTTCCTATCCTATGCCATCCATAACATCACTCAACCACCCCCAAAATCAGACCTACCCCCACTATTACCGACCCCAAGAAACATTTTCCCTGCCTATCAATCACAACCTAGATACTTCCCAGTACAAACACCTCTAAACCTCTCAATTACAAACCTGAACTTAATAAAAACATTACCAAAACCCCAACCAGGGAAGAGAGGGATGACAGAAGGAGAAAGGGATTATGCATGTGGTGTGGAGTTAAATTCATACCAGGGTACAAGTGTATGCGATCCCAACTTTATCAAATTCTAGTTGATGACAGTGAAGAGGTATCAACAGAACCTGAAGAATTCTTGGATTGTGTTGAATCCATTGAAGAAGTGAGTAGTGAAAACTCTGATAAGCTGAAGCAACATGTCATATCTTTACATGCCTTAGTAGGTACTGCAGGTCCTCAAACGATGAGAATGTTGGGAAGGGTTAAGAATCACAAAGTAACCCTTCTGGTGGATTCTGGAAGCACACATGACTTCATTGACCAATTCTTGGTCAAGAGGTTGGGCTGTCATACACAACGAGTTCAAGGAGTTAAGGTGGTAGTGGCTAATGGGGCTCAAATTGTTAAGGAATTATGCAAGGGAGTTCAGTGGGAATCACAAGGATATGTTCAGTGCACTGACTTTCTAGTGTTACCTTTAATGGGATGTGATTTGGTGTTGGGTGTACAATGGCTAAAGGGTTTAGGTCATGTTCTCTGGGACTTTAATAAACTCACTATGCAATTTTCCTTGGAAAATATCAGTTACCATCTCAAGGGGCTCGTTGCTGATACAATTTCTGTTGCTACTGGAAAACAGCTTACTAAGTTATCCAATTGTTCTAAGAAGACCTGTACATTGTTGGTCACTGAAGTTCAATATCCTACTGTGATGAATGAACATGACAAGAAGGATCAGCAAGCTGAATGACCTAAAGATCTCTCTCGATTACTGGTTACTTATTCTACAGTATTTGAGATTCCAACAAGACTCCCACCACATCGACCTCAAGACCACAGGATTATGTTGACAGATGAGTCTGAGGTTGTCAAATTCAAACCTTACCGGTATCCATCCTTACAAAAGGATGAAATTGAGAAATTAGTAGCAGAAATAAAGAACACAGGCATTATAAGAGACAACACAAGTACGTTTGCATCTCCAGTTGTCTTAGTAAAAAAGAAGGACGGGTCTTGGAGAATGTGCATAGACTATCGACAGCTTAACAAACTGACCATAAAGGACAGATTTCCTATTCCTCTGGTGGAAGAGCTGTTGGATGAGCTCACTGGTGCTTGTTTTTTCTCGAAGCTGGACCTTCGTTCGGGATACCATCAGGTGAGAATGCATGAAAATGATGTTCATAAAACGGCTTTCCGAACACATCAGGGACAGTATGAGTTCTTAGTAATGCCTTTTGGGCTTACTAATGCTCCTTCAACTTTCCAAAGAATTATGAACAATATATTCCAGCCTTACCTCAGAAAGTTTGTTTTGGTGTTCTTTGATGACATCCTAGTATATTTTACAACTTGGTTGTTACACTTACAACATCTTGAGTCTGTGTTTGCTGTCCTGTTACACCATCAGCTGTATGTCAAGTTTTCTAAGTGTGAATTTGGAGCTAGACAAATTGAGTATCTCGGTCATATCATCAGTCATGAGGGAGTATCAATGGATGTTACAAAGGTCTCTTGTATTATCAATTGGCCATTGCCTTAATCCATCAAAGAACTACGAGGGTTCTTAGGGTTAACGGGATATTACAGGAGGTTTGTTAAGGATTATGGTTCCATCGCACAGCCTTTCACTGCCTTGCTCAAGAAGAATGCTTTTGTCTGGAGTGAGCAAGCCACAGTGGCCTGGCACAAGCTCAAGGAAGCTATGGTTAATGCCCCTGTATTAGCATTACCAAACTTCAATGCCACTTTTGTCGTGGAGTCCGATGCTTCCAGTTCTGGAATTGGTGCAGTGCTTACTCAAGGTGGAAGACCCGTAGCATACTTTAGCAAAGGGTTATCTATATGGCACCAGGCATTGTCAGTGTACGAAAAGGAGATGCTAGCCATTTTGACTGCTGTAAAAAAATGGAATGGTTACTTGTTGGGTAGACATTTTCAGATTAAGACTGATCACCACAGTCTTAAATTTCTCTTAGACCAGAAGACTACTACCCCTGCTCAGCAACTCTGGGTGGTAAAGATGATGGGTTATGATTACGAATTGGTCTTTAGGAAAAAGGGCTCACAATGTGGTAGCTGACTCTCTCTCTCGCTGGCCAATAGTTGAATGTAACGCTATTTCTGTGCTGGACACTGATTTGTTAAGTCAGATCAAGAACACTTGGGTACAAGATCCTTCCCTTGTACATCTCATTCATAGACTCAAACAAGCTACAGGACCAATTTCTAAATATAATTGGGAGGCTGGACAGTTAAGACGAAATGGCAAGCTTTTGGTGGGAGCTGATTTGGAATTGAGGAAGACACTTCTGCGATATTTCCACAGTTCTTCGATTGGAGGTCACTCAGGAGTTGATGCCACAATGAAAAGAATATCTAGTGTGGTGTACTGGAAGGGTCTCAAACGCGAAATACGATAATTCATTCGCGAATGTACCACCTGTCAAACTTGCAAATATGATCCTTCCGCATATCCAGGTTGTTGCAGCCCTTGCCAGTGCCTAACCGAATCTGGACTGATATCTCCCTCGATTTCATTGAAGGTCTTCCTAAATCAGGGGGCAAAGACACGATCATGGTTGTGGTTGACAGACTGAGCAAGTATGCTCACTTCCTTCCCTTGGCTCACCCTTTTTCTGCTTTGGTGGTTGCTCAAGTTTTTCTTGACAACATTTATAAACTTCATGGTGTTCCAAGTAGTATCGTCTCCGATCGAGATAAGATATTTACTAGCATGTTTTGGAATGAGCTATTTCGGTTACTGGGTACTGATTTGAAGATGTCGACTTCTTATCATCCTCAGACTGATGGTCAAACTGAGGTGGTGAACCGAAGCTTAGAGACATATCTTCGATGCATGACTAGAAAGCGACCCAAGGACTGGTACAAGTGGATTCCACTGGCTGAATGGTGGTATAACACCAATTACCATACTGCCACACACACCACTCCCTATGAAGCAGTCTATGGTCAACCAGTCCCTACTCATCTGCCCTACCTTCCTAGAGACTCTAAGGTGGAAGCTATAGATCGAAGCTTACAGATTAGGGAAGCTGCTATTCAACTCCTCAGGTTCCATCTACAACGCTCCCAACATAGAATGAAGCAGCAAGCAGATAAACACAGGACTGACAGACAATTCCAACTAGGGGATTATATGTATCTGAAGCTTCAGCCGTATAGGCAAAACACTGTGGTTCATCGAGCTTGTTTGAAGCTCTCTGCTAAATACTTTGGCCCTTATCAGGTGTTAGCCAAAGTAGGCGCTGTCGCTTATTGTTTGAAACTTCCAGCAGACTCCAAGATTCATCTAGTGTTCCATGTCTGTCAGTTGAAGAAGTCTGTGGGATCAACTACTACTACGACTTTACCAATTTTAGACATTGATGGGTTGATAGCCAAGGAACCTATAGCGATACTGGCAAGACGACTGACTAAGAGGAAAGGACGTGCTGTCACAGAGGTCTTGGTGCACTGGAGTAACTGTTTTCCTGAGGATGCTAGTTGGGAGTGTCTGTATGAGCTTCAACAGGAGTTTCCAGACTTTGATCCTTGAGGACAAGGATCTTTTTTAGGGAAGGGTATTTGTTACAGTCTGTTAGTTGAGAGAATTATTAGCTAAGAATGGGCTATTCAATATCGGGCTAGACACTTAAGTCCAAACCATTTAAGTATTTCTTTTCCGTTATTCTTTCTTTTGTTCGTTATTTCAGCTATGCTGAGTCAGCATGTTTGTTAGCATATACCTGCTGTAATGCGTGAGTGGAGGATAATCTGATGAATAGAATATTTCCTCTCTCTCTTGAATCTTCTCTCTAAATTCTTCTTCCTCATTCTTCTTCTTTCTCTCTTATATTTATCTGTTTCATTGCTGTGTTAGTTGACTGATAACAAAAAGCAAAGAAGAAATAAAGAATTGTGACCTTTTAATTGGATGATTACTCGATTGCGCGATCGGGTCGAACGATCTACTTAAAATGTAAGAGATTTCGTAATTTTTTTTTTATTATAGATTTTACCCACGAGACATTCTTTAAAAGTATTATCTATAATAATATTTTTATTTAATATTTTAAAATAATGAATAAAATTATTAATTATTATATTTAATATAAAATTAGTATTATAAATAATATAATTAATCTAAAAACAATCTAAGAATATTGATTAGCAAAATTCTTTTTTTTATTTGTTAGAAAAATTCTGCTCAGATTGTCAGGCTGATGCATTAATAATCTTCAATTCTTTTCTTTTTTTTTAATAAAGAATCGAGAAAATTATGCAATTAAACCTGCAGGTTTGGAAAAAAAAAAAAAAAATCTTTATTCTTCGCCAAGAAGGATACAATTTCATTGGTTTAGAAAAGTACTGGAAATTTGAATCAAGGTATAGTAAATTATTTTAAAATGAAATTTTCACACTTTCATAAAGAAATGAAAGATAATACATGATTGAGATTTTGGGGGCCGTGGTCCCTGTAAGTAGACTTAATAATTTTAGACACCATACAAAAAAATAATACAAACACGATACGAATATATAAATGTATTAAAATTTATATAACACGAATTATTAACGTATCAAAATTTATATAATTATATAATACCTTAAATACGATTATGATAAATAAAAATATATAAACACGATATTAATACACAGATTACCAAATGTACCTGCAAGCCCTCTAGATTCGACATTGTTTCAAATGTTTAAATAATCGGATGATGATTGAATTAATTACATGTTCAGTTTTTAATTCAATCGGTTAATTGAATTCATGTAATTATTAAAAACCGAATCGAATGCTGAATCAATAGGAGTTTTGATTCTCAATTCAATAGATCGATTCAAAAAAATATTAATATTAAATGCATAATTTTAATATTAAATAAATATTAATAAATACTTAATAAAATATGATAATCTTTAATATAAAAATAAGACATTCAAATTTAAAATTTCATTACTTATAAAAAAAAAATTAATAATAAGATAAACTTTAAAATCAATTTAGCTGATTTAATCAAGTGTTGATCAATTCTTGACCGATTCGTTAAACACCCAATTTTATATCTCTTATGGTCAAACAACCTATCAATTTCGATTCAACCGATACAATTCATCATCTAATCTAATATTTTAATTACTAAATACATGTATCGATTATGCTTTAAATGCATAGTTTATTTTAATATATATTAAATATGACACGTATATATTAAATAAATATATTTGGCTTAATGGTTAGTATTTTATTAAAGGGTTTTGCTAATGAGTACCTTAGGATATTTTTTAAGGTTAGTTAATATATTATTTATAACAATAACGTTGTATTAAATGCAAAAGTTGATAACTTTATTAATCATTTTCAATGCATTGATTGAAGATATTATTATATTTAATAACCTTAAAGAGTGTGCGTAGAGCACCCGTATTTCACTAGATAGTATTTTATTAGATACGTTAATAATTCGTATTATATAGATTTTGAGACATTCGTGTATTCGTATCATGTTCGTATTCGTGTTATTTTTTCGTATCGTGTTTGTATCGTGTTTTTAGTTATTTTTTCGTGTTTTGTTCGTGTCGTGTCCAATATTATTAGATCTAGATAAATATTGACCCTATCGTGAATGTTGATTAATTGATGGCGACAAGTTATCAATTCATCATAAAGTTATAAACAATATTTCACCTAAAACATACTTTAGAAGAAAAAAAGGTTAGGCAAAATTTTCACTAGCTAGATATTAAAATTTATCATCATAGTTTAAGTTGATTGATATTTTTCATTATATTTTTGAAATTAGAATAAATTTGCTACTATATTTTTATTTGATTGGATTTTACTACTAAATTTTGGTTTTTGATTTAATTTTACCAATCAATTTTGACTTTGAAAGATTTAAAGATAAAATTAATTTATTAAAAATATTAAAAATTAAAAAATTAACATAAAATTTTTATTTTATAAAAAGACTAAAGTTTAAACTTTTTTGATATTTTTTATTAATTAATTTATTAAACCTTAATTATTAAAATAAAATATTTGAAGATTTTTAAAAAAAAAATTTGGTTTTAAAATCATCCAAGATCAAAATTGAGTGGCAAAATTCAATCAAAAATCAAAATCTAGTGACAAAATTCAAACAAACAAAAGTAAAGTGACAAAATTCAATATTTAGTTAAAATATAGTAGCAAATTTGCATTTAATCCTAAAAATATAATAGTAAATATCAATCAAAATAAATTATAGTGGCAAATTTTAATATCCACCTATAATATGGTAACAAATTTGCCCCTTAATATATATAAAAAAAAAAAATAATAAAAAAAAAGCTACTTACAAGGAAATCTCTAAAGAGAAATGTCAATTTTTTTTCTAAAATGAAATCGTAATCTTAATCTATGAATAAAAAATAAGATTATAAATATTAAAATTCAAACTTTAAATTTATTATATGTTATTTTTTAAAAATAATTACATTAATCAATTACACTAAACTCAAATTTTACCTTATAATACATCTTTCAACCCCTTAAAAATCACAAAGCAGAGAAAAGTCCTAACAATTTTTTTTTTTTTGTTATAAACCTAGCAATATTGGACACGATGCGATTACACGATATGAATACGATACGAAAAAAAAATAATTAAAAATACAACACAAACACGATACGACACGAAAAAATAACACGAACACAATACGAATACACGAATGTCTCAAAATCTATATAATACAAATTATTAACGTATCAAAATTTATATAAATATAAAATACCTTAAACACAATTATGATATGATAAAATATATAATTAAATACGAATACATAAATTATTAGATCGGATAGTGAAGCTATTTGGTGCAAACGGTGATTTTACAATCCTTTTAAAAGCGCCAACTATAGGATAATCATGGCAGATTTTGTTAATTACTAGCTAGGGAAGCTAACCTGGTTAATAATGCCTGGATTTCTGCAATGTTCTTGTTTCGATTAGATTTAATTTTCCATCTTAAATTGAATATTTTGTCTGTATTAACATTTAACACTTCCATTTTTTAGGGAAAAAAAAATACACACGAGCTTTATTTAAGTTTCGAGATCAGTCAAAGAATTTTGTTATATCCATATTCATGTATTTTATCATATTATAATCATATTTAAAGTATTTTATATTTATATAAATTTTGATACGTTAATCATTAATGTCTTTTTGTAGGCACCTTTTGGACTCAACATTAGTAATTCGTATTATATAGATTTTGAGATATTCTTATATTCGTATCATGTTTGTATTATTTTTTTCTTATCATATTTTTAATGATTTTTTTGTATCGTATTCGTATCGTGTTCAATATTACTAAATCTTGACATATGAATCTTTTATTATTATACCATGAATTTTTACCTGCAGATATTTGATCGGCTCATAGATATTTAATAGCTTCAAACATAATAAATATGTAATTTATACTCATCAAACTTACAAGCATTTATTGGCCAAAAAAAATATTACAAGCATTTAACAATCGAATATAAATAAGTAAATGCTGATATAAAATAAAAATATATATATAAAAACTGAATCTTTTGATTATTTTTTACTTTCATTATGAAAATTCTTTAATTACATACTAACTTAAATATCAAAATACGTTTCAAAAACTAAACTCAAATGCTTCTATGATATCTACAACTACAAATTACCTTCAACTTTTTGCCTGACAATCCTCGTTAATTCATCCGGCTCCTCCCTTAAGAAACATCGACAAATTTATTCTCATCATTAAAGCTAAAAATGTAGAAATTATTAATTATATCTTAGAGAAATTAAACATGGAACGAATATGAAGATGTCGGTAAATAAAAGTATAATTATTTGGAAGGTTACTGTACTTTATCATATAATATAAATTAGTTCATCTATTATAAAATTAAGTAATTTAGTTATTCTTCTTTTAAAATTAAAGCAAAAAGATAAAATCACTAAGTGAACTGTTAAAAAAGTTGATGTGGCATTTATCCTGTGTTTAATTAATGACGTGGATGTCAAATACTTACGTGGCACCAATTAAATATATTACTTTAAGATGATGTGGACAAAATAAGTAATCAAGTTGTTGAAATTATATTATTTATTTTGTCCCCGTAATCTTAAAATAATATATTTTATTAGTGTAACGTCAGCATTTGACATCCACATCATCAATTAAACAAAAGTTAAATACCACGTCAGTTTTTTTAAACGGTTCACGTTACACCAGTTAGTAATTTACTTTTTTCTTCAATTTTAAAAAAATAAAGACTAAATTATCCAATTTTATAATAAAAAGATTAATTTACATTAGATAATATAATACAGGATCTTTCAAATACTTTGATCGTTAAATAGTTCAAAGTTTAGAAACGAGTAGTATAATTCTTCTGAAAGAAATTTCAACTTTTTAGGTTTCTACATACTTGAAACTGGATATACATAACCTGCAAACACAATAATTTATTGACAAAACTAATTGGCTTGATAAATGAAAAAGAAAGAAGAATTAAAATAGATACTGAAACTAAAGATTACAGACAAATCCCACCATCTTTTTTTCTTCATTTGAATGT
This sequence comes from Fremontodendron californicum, assembly GCA_030761205.1. NCBI lineage: Eukaryota > Viridiplantae > Streptophyta > Magnoliopsida > Malvales > Malvaceae > Fremontodendron > Fremontodendron californicum. The sequence goes on from JAULJL010000047.1 coordinate 2,944,576, forward strand.
CGACGATAAATAACGACAGTGAAAAAAATCAAAATCGTAAAATAATAACCATAATATTTCGTTGCGATCGCTATTTAAATTTATTACAGCAACAATATCAATTTCTTTCTCACTTGGCTCCAAGTGAGAATTGGAGAGCAGAATATAAAGAAAATAAAGAAGAAAGAGAGAGATATTGAGGAGGAAAGTAGTTGGAAAAGATATAAGTGGGGGATCTATAAAACTACTAAGGAAATGGGTGCAATTTATAGAGGAGTAAATTTAGCTGGGCGTCAATTTGGGACCTGAATAGAGTAGTTACATGAAGGGATCGCAATGGACGGGACGGGGAGGATTTTGTAATATTCGCCCTTGCTCCGTCATTTGAATACTCTGCCTGTTTCCCGTCCCTCTCCGTCGTAGATGTTGAGATTTCAATACTACTATCACCTCTATCGATGTCGGTTACATTCATAACCGCTCCGCCCCGCCCCGCTCCGTCCAATTTAAATGTAAATTTAGTTGTATTACTTCATTATCTTTTTAAAAGCTAAATATTTAAGGGTAAAATAGTAATTTCAATATTCGGGGCGGGGTGGGGCAAAGCATGCAATTATCAAAACTGCTCCATCCCCGCTTTTCAAAAAAAAAAAAAAAAAACGTCTCGCCCCACTCTGCCTCCACTGTTCAAAAAAAAAAAAAATCTCTTCATTCATAACGGATCGGTTCGAAATCCATCGGACGATTTGGATTTGTCATCCCATTAATTAATTAGGTTAAATCTTAAGTGTCCAAATCCTTTTTTTATTGTATTATATAATGTTGTAGTTGCAAACGTTAAAAATATATTAATTTATTCATATTTTAAAATTTAATAAAAGAAATAAAAAAAATACTAAAATTATTGAGCTAAAATCATCTATTTGATTTACAAATCAATACCTTTGATCCAATCTCAATCAATTAACTCATTTTAAAGGGTGAAACTGACCAAGCCTCACCTTTCAAGCTTTGGTAATTTTAAGTCCAAAATTAACTAACACGTCTGATTGATCAAATATGGTTAATGCATTAGAGTTATTGAACAAGGATCTTAAGCTAAATTATGATGCAAAAGTGAGGTACCCTTTAATTTTTAAATGGCCACAAAGAAATTCTAATCATATAAAAGCAATGCAAATGGGGTGAGAGATGCAGTAAAAAAAAATGCAAAACCCTTTTATTATATAACGTAGGTCAAATTGTACGATCGATCTTTTTACTTTAACAAAATTGTGAATTTAATCCTTATAAATTTATTTGTACAAATTGAATCTTTCAACTTTTATAAATTACAAAATTGAATCCAATTATTGACGGGATCAATATTTCTCTGTTAAGTGTGCTGATATGTGATGACATGACTGTTGATTATATTGAGGTGGCATAAACTAAAACTAAAATTTCACACACTTTATATTTTTTAAAATATAATAAATTATGTTCTTAAAAAATTAAATGTAAAAATAATAATAATAATAATAATTTTGGTAGTGGATGATTTTTTTTTAAAATGCATAGTTTTTTAGAAGTAAATAAGTAATTTTTTATAACAAATTATTATATATATATATTCTTATTTATTTTTTTTATTTTTTAACACTTAATGATTTTTTGGTATTTTCAGTGACTGAAATAGTGTCACTTGATTAAGTGACACCAACTCAGCCACTCATTTTATATATATCCTTTTATATATAGATGATGCTGAAATTTTAAAATACATAAATGATGATATGTTATTGTTTGGGCATGTGATTTTTTAGTTTAAATACCCCCATAGTCCATGTACTATAGTGAAAAGAGTAATTTAGTCAATGTACTATAAAAGTGAGTAATTTAGTCCCTGTACAATTGAAATAGGTGCAAATAAGTAAAATTGATAACAATGTTAATGAAACACCGTTAAAATATTGATGTGGACTTGTAAAATCTAACAGAATTAATGACTTAGAATAAAATATGACTTGAAATATATATAAATCTGTTAGATTTTACGAGCCACATCAGCATTTTAACGGTTTTTTATTAAAACCGTTATCAATTTTACTTATTTGCACCTATTTCAATTGTACAAAGACTAAATTACTCATTTTTATAGTACATAAATTACTCTTTTCACTACAGTACATGAACTATGTAAGTACTTAAACCGTGATTTTGTACTTAAACTGTGATTTTTTCATCCATACACTCACCGTTTTATCAAAGTATAAAAAAAAACCCAAAAAAGGGAGAATTTGAAAAACCTCCATTGTACAGTAAAATAATTGGCCAATAGTCTAATGGTGTAAAATAATTTGTGAATGAGAAATAAAATTTTGAGAAATTATTGTTAAGGAAATTGTAAAGATTGAAATACCCTTAATTAAACATTAAGAGTTAAAAAAGAAAAACCTTTCCCTTTCCCTTCCCCTTCCAGTTCCCCTTCCCCTCAAACCCTTTCTATCTCTTTTTTTGTCGGTTATTTTCTTCTTTTTCTTTGTATCTAGGGTTTTCTTTTTACAGTGGTTTTGTAAATATGGAGAGATCCGATGGATAATTTCCAACAACTTCTCTCTCATTTCTTTAGGTTTCTTTTTTCTTTACTTATTTCCATCTTCAATTCTTTCATTTGCTTATTTTCTTTTTCGATTTTCCCCTTTACTTAATAGCTTGTTTTTATGATACAATTGTTTACTTGTACTGTAGAAAAGAGCAAAACAGAAAAAGACAATGACTAGCGAGGAAGAGAGCGCGATGAATGAGTCCTTCGATCTAATAAGGCTCAGCCTTGACAAGCGTATTTACGTCAAGCTACGTTCTGACCGTAAGCTCCTTGGCAAGCTCTATGTATGTTTAACTTTTTATACTTTCATTATAAAACTTTAGGATTCCCTTTTATTGCTCTTTTAAGTTTCGATGTTTAATGTTCAAATTCTCTTAGGGTTCCTTAGTTTAGGTTTTTTTTAGGTCTGTTAATTCAGCTAGTTTCAGTTAGCCCTTTAGCATACTGCAATTTTTATGTTCATTATTTATGAAATGCTATTGATTGCGTGAATATGCTTAAATAATGTCTAAACAGGATGAGTAAAAAATTTGGGTATCCTTTTCCCCCAAATTCTTTGACTTTGTTGTCCAATTGATATACTGCAATGATGCAAAATTTGGGTGATGAGAAAATTTTCTGAATTTTTAGTTTTCTGTTTATGGACAGCTTGAGATGAAATAATTCTGTGATTGTTAGATATATTAGTCTGTTTATTGGTACTTTTTAAATTTAAAAGCTTATATATGACGTGTTATACTGATAAGTTCTATTCTAGTCTTTTTTATCACTCTGTTCTTCTTTCATGTATATATCTATTTGTTTTAATTGCTATCTGATATTTATTGGTCATACCAACTCAGTAACATTTTAAGCTGCTGACTGAGGTTCTGTCGTATCTAATCAGTGTTTTTGAAAACTTTGAATGGAGTTGTCATGTTGCTCAACTCCAACTTCATTCTCCTTTTTTTTTTTCTTACTCTCGCCTTTCAAATTACTCTATGTGTTTATATCTTCCTACTTTTTCTCACTTTTAATTAGCCTTTTAAACTTAACGGTAAACAAACTGCTACTTAATTTCTCTATGTTTTCATATTCTTTAGTAAAAAATGACATTTTATTTATTTTTATCCACAAACGCAGTGGTTGTATAAATGACTAGTCATATTGTGAGTTGGATAAAGTGGAATTTTGGCCTAATCTAAACATTTAAGACATGATTTTGTAGTTTTGTTAACATCCATTCACTGGTTTACTACTACGCGTGGACATTTATTTGTTATAATATTATTTTAGAGTCAATCAACTGTGGTATTGCAAATGAGTTTCTTTAATTCTTAGCAATGATATGAATACATATCATTTTGATTATTAAAAAAGAGTTTGTTGTGCTTAATAATATTAATTAATAATTGTATTCTTAATACTTGTCAATATAATTGCCCATAATGTTCAGAAACTTGTAGTTCTTTAGCTTGTAGCTCTAATATAGAGTACGAGTGTTATTTGTTTTGAAAGCTAATATATGAATTAGAGATAATAGGTGAGTTTGTTAAGTTTTGGCTGTAGTGATCATTAGTAACTTAAGAACTCTGATGTTGATAAAGTTAAACCCCATATTTTTCCATGAAGAATGCTTGCATTTGTTTTGTTAGGTGTTAGCATTTACAAAGTTGTTTAACTTTTCATTTGAATTACAAAGTTGTTCAACTTTTCATTCAAACTTGTTTCTACTTTCATTAGAAGTGTAGATGTTTAATAATTGCTATGCAGATTTTTTGATATTATGATACTTGATGAAAATGATTATAACTCTAAATATAGATGATTATGAGGGATTATGGATTGGGTTTGTATCCCTCTATAGTAAATTTGTAAAAGTTATTTATTTACTATACATATTTTGTATGAATTATTATATTTTTACTAACTAGTTCATTTTAAGGGGGTGTGAATATATAAGAACTTAAAACATTATATTTTTACTAACTAGTTCATTTACTATACCATGTTTAGTTGATTTCTCTAATATGAAGAATTATTAGATTTCATTTGCCAAGTTCTTTGCCATGTGGAATGTATATAAAAGCTGGATTGTATTTACAATTTGCTTGAAATATATGTACATAAGTAAAACTAAAAAAAAAAAAAGAGTTAATTTTGTATACTTAAAGATTATGGTAAGAATGAAGGATTAGACATGGTCTTATTTTATTGTTGCTGCAACTAGATTCTTGAAGTAGATTCTTTTAGAAGGAAAAATTACTTATATCCAAAAAAAAAAATTTAATAGATATATTTATGATAGGAGCATAGTGTACATTTAGTTCTAATAGTATGTACATATCACAAAATTAATATGTGCATATAAGAATTATATTATGCGTACATAAAAGTGACATCTCCTATGCATTAAAAAATCCAAGCCAACAGTTCCACAAAATACATTATCAAGCTTACAACTTTCATTTTTGCTGTTGCACTATAGTGACATTTTTGCTTTCTAACGTATTTTTCACTCTTTTTTCTTTGCTTTCCTTTCTGAATCAAAAACCTTGTTTTCCTCACTCATCATCATACTCTAATTCGTTCTGATTCTTTTTTGTCTATTTTTTTCCTTTTTAATCAGAGAAGCTGACTTTTTGGGATATTTGGTGTGTAGCTGATCAAAGTCCCAGCTTCTAAAATACAAAATTCTGATCAAGAAAAGCAAGATCAAAGGTAAATATAGTCTTGTATTTCTTCCTTTCTATATTTTTGATGCTTTCAGTTAGTTTTTTTTTTTTTGTTCTTAAAGAGTTTTAGCTCATGGGTTCTTTTTCTTTATTTTATGGTAAGGTGTGAACTTTTTATATTTTAAAATTTCATTCAAATTCCAAACATAATAAGTTCTACCAGATTAGTTCACCTAGCTAAAGAAATTTTAACATTCATATAGAAGAAAAGCTGTGTTTATTTTTTATTGGTCTTAAAACACCCATCATTTCTTATATATAACCAATTAAGAAAATTACTTGTCATTGTTTCAGGGGTATTCACCATTGGGTTCCAAAGCTTAATCTGATTTAGTGCCAAAAGATTCCAAAGCGATCAGGTGCAAGATTGTCTGCTGTTTCTTTCTTTGGAGCAGTTTACAGGAACCGTTCAAAATTCCTAGCATGAGATGTTTCGTTCCAATTTAGATCTCAAGGTTTGTTCCTTTGCCCTCTTGTATTATCTGAAGCTTGTATTTTGAGGGGGTAATATTTGCTTGGTTTAAATTGGGTTTGGGTTCATTTAATTAATTTATTGTTTATTTTCCATATATGTATATTTTGGACTGAAAAGATTGGGTAAATTCTCTAGAAACTGTTGGATTGGATGAGGTTGTACTTTGCCTATTAGTAGTTATTATAAAAGGCAAATATGGAGCTTATTAAAGTATTTTGAGTGTTTGTTTTTGTGGAAGTTTGGGGTTACACTAGATGTGCCTATAATCTACATGTCCTTTTGAGAAGAACATGTTTTGAGTGTTAGTTATAGTTTCCAAATTGGTAAGAGGTGTACCGTTAGCATTCTTATAAGACATTTTTTTTAATTACCTCTGGAATTATGGGATTTTGCCATGCCATTTCATTAGGGAAATTTAAGTCTCTTGTATTCTTATGAGTGCTCATGTCCAATGTTAGTCTCTTCATGCATGATTAGACTATGGTCAAGCTTTCATTTCTCTTAGTTGCCAATAATGGGATAATTGATGAAGATATTATTAATTTTATTGTGGAACTTAGTTAATTTTAGGGTTTGGAAACACAAGCACATACCATACATACAGATAATACTTTTGATGTTTTTATTTGTAGAATTTGATATTTCGTCTTGTAGATTGTTCATAAATTGACCTTAACTTAAATAACTCTAAGCTTAACTTAATTCTTTGGGTAATAGATTTAATGACCACGAGTTCTCATAGAAAATGCTATTTAACTTAGCGGAATAAGAGATGGTTTAAATTTTCATTGGTTTTATTTGCCACTCATCAGTATACCTAAGGTATCCATTTTTGTTCTTGGAATTAGAGTGTCTCATAAACAATACTTAATGAACCATTAGATAAGCTTCTTCTAAGCAAAAGGTTCCATCAATCTTTTATGACTTTTGCAGATAGTACTTCATACTTCACTAAGCTCCAGTTAGTTAGATTTTCTTTTGGTGGTTTGTTATTACAATGTAAATGTTTAGTTTAAAGGCTTTAGGTTAAAGAATTTGTCATTGATATGAAAATGTACATATACTTTTGCTGAATGTACATATAATTATTCTATATGTATATATGGTTATACTTATATGTACATATAAGTAGGCCTATTTTCTTGAAACATTTCTTAGTAAAGCTATAACTTTATAGTAGTTTTAGACGATTCTAGGAGTAGAAGGAGGATTATGATTAAGGGTTTGGGGTCTTTCTATAACAAAAGTAGTAAAAGTTATATATTTTCTACTCTTACTATTTTGTATTAAATCATTATAATTGTTACACTTAGATAATTTTAAGAAATAGGAACACATAAGAGCTTAATTGGAATTTGCTCCATTTATATATTCATTCATGAGTTAACTCTCTCCTACCTTTTTTAGTAAAATGTGCATATCATTTTATGTATGTGTTTATGGTTTTTTTCTCCATTCCCTTGTATTTTTTTGCCACCCCTTTTCGCCATTATGTTGAACATTCAATATTCCATATATGTTGGTTCCAATATTTGGTCAAGATATATCATGTGCATCGGGAATTTGTATGTCTGTGTATCAACAGAATGTAGGTTCAGTCAATTTGGTTGTTACTATTATTTAAGTATCCTGGGTGTGAGGAATTTCAGTTTGGAATTGCCTTTGGTGTCAAATTTATGTGCCAAACAAAATTTTCTTGTTTGAAGAGCTTAGCCTCTGTTCTGGCTAGGGTGCTCATAGAGCATGTAATCGAGTTTGGTTGAAAAAATAGGACTCGTTAACTTGACTAATCCGAATTTTTTTCACTCGATTCGACTCGATTGGATCTAATGCACACCCCTATTACTGAGTGCTTATTAGGTTGGGGAGAAGATTTTTATGGTTTGATTAATTCCTTATGGTTGAACTAAGTAACTGCACCTAAATAAAAATGGGTTAATCGGGTGATTGTTATAGAAATTATTTGAATTTTCTGTAAGACTAATGCGAAAGTTTTTAATTGATGCACAACTGATTTTTTTAGGCTGATGCGAAGAAGTACCGCCTGCAACTCGCTGCCCAGTTGATTTTGGATACACGAAATACGAAAAAAGATCGAGTTCTGAGCATGTTGTCATAGTAAAATTGTTAAGATTTGGTCGATTTGTTATCATGATTGGCCAGGTTACTGAAAGTGGTAGGACTGAGAAACCTCTTCTTAAGGCTGGTAATGATTACCACAAGTTTAAGGTGAAGAGGAACTGTTGGCATAAGGCGTATGGTGTGGCCATGAACCCAGTTGACAGGGGTGAGCGTTCGATCGAGTCGAGTCGAGTGAAAAAAATTCGGATTAGTCGAGTTGACGAGTCCTATTTTGTCAACCAAACTCAATTTGAAATTTTAGCGAATTGAGTCGAGTTAAAACAAATTCGAGTCGAGCCGAGTCGAGTCGAGTCGAATAATTTATTCGAGTTAAAATGTTATCTTGTAAATGTTGATTGACTAGATCATGTTACTGTTATCTTGTAAATGCATGTATATCTATAATTTTGAAATTTAGTTCTATGAAATTACAAATATATATTTTTTTTTGTGTTCTATCTTTTCTTATAAATATAACTATCAAAGACTTCTCATACTAAATAAATAGCCTACTATTGACCTTTAAAAAAAGATAATTCATTATCTTTTGAATTTCATCGTTTGGTTAGCTTGATAATGTGCATGATATCAACCAAAAGCTTCAATCTTTAACTGAATGAAGCATTGAGTGATAGCCTTCCCCTTTAGAAAGTCAAAAAATTCAATGTAAACTTTCAATCTAGACTTGACAATTTCAAAGGTAAAAAAAAAATGAATGATAAAATATTAAGACAATAAGTATGCAGTCAACAGGTCATGTGGATTTATTTTTCTACTGAATGGTGACAAATAACAAAAATAAATGACCCAACAAAAATGGGCTAAAGAGTAAAAAGGGAAGACGAAATAAGGAAAACGCAAAACTCAAGCTTAGTATCAAACTCAAATGAGTAAAACGACGTCGTATAGAAATATTTTATTCGGATTTTCGAGTTATTCGAGTTGTATAAATCAAATCCTAGCTAAACTATATAACTCAAATTACTTAGTCGAGTTGATCCAAAAATCCGAATAACTCTAATAAACCGAACTATTTAATTTGAAATTTGAAATTTTTTTCGGTTTTTTCGAGTCGAGTCGGATTTTGCTCACCCCTACCAGTTGAGCTGCTGCTGTTTTAGTTGTTACTGCTGCAAGGAGGACTGGTAGGCTCAGAGGACAAGCTGCTGCCACTGCTGCCAAGGCTAATAAGGCATAGGCGTAGGATATTACTTGTTGTTTTAGTTGTTTTGGTTCTTTTAGCTTTCAAGGGTATTAAGCACATTTATGCTAGAAATTTTGTTTGAATTTTCAAATAATGATACTACTGTTTGGAGTTGTTTTAGGGATGTTTATGTATTAAATTTGGATTTTCAGATAACAAGTGAATATGAATCTTTTTGGTAGTTGTTTTTGAGACATGATATTAAAGGTTGCATTCATTAAACGTGCTGGCAAGGAAAGCCTCTGAAGCTGTATCTGGGGTTGCAGAATCACTCTGCATCTCGTTATTTTTTTAATTCTATCAGGTCTTGGATTGCAGCACTGGTGATTTGCTGTTTTCCCTTAATAAGTAGAGGCACCTAAAGGAAAATTACCAAAATTCATGTTTATAATGTAAAAATTAAGCTGTATATTGTTTTGCCTACATGTACATACAGCAATGATATATGTACATATTGTTTTTAGGCCATGTACATGTAAGTGGACTTTTTTATTAAAATATTTTTGTCTAAAATTGTTATTTTAAACTACTTTAAAATGATTTTGGGGATTAATTTTTTGGGATTTAGGGTTGAATTTAGGACAATAACAAAATGTACATATTGTTTTGCCTATATGTACATACTGTTTTGCCTACATGTACATACAGTAATGCTAAATGTACATATTGCTTTTTGGCCATGTACATATAAGTGGACTTTTTTATTAAAATATTTTTGTATAAAATTGTTATTTTAAACTACTTTAAAATGATTTGGAGATTAATTTTTTAGGATTTAGGGTTGAATTAGGACAATAAAAAAGTGTACATATAGTTTTGCATACATGTACATACAGCAATTCTATATGTACATATTGTTTTTTAGCCATGTTATAACTGAACTTTTTTATTAAAATATTTTTGTCTAAAATTGTTATTTTAAACTACTTTAAAATGGTTTGGGGATTAATTTTTTGAGATTTAGGGTTGAATTTAGGACAATAAAAAAATGTACATATTGTTTTGCCTATATGTACATATTGTTTTGCCTACATGTACATACAGCAATACTATATGTACATATTGTTTTTTGGCTATGTACATATAAGTTGACTTTTTTATTAAAATATTTTTGTCTAAAATTGTTATTTTAAACTACTTTTAAATGATTTGGAGATTAATTTTTTGGGATTTAGGGTTGAATTTAGGACAATAAAAAAATGTACATATTATTTTGCCTACATGTACATATTGTTTTGCCTACATGTACATACAGCAATGCTACATGTACATATAAGTGGACTTTTTTATTAAAATATTTTTGTCTAAAATTGTTATTTTAGACTACTTTAAAATGATTTGAAGATTAATTGTTTGGGACTTAGGGTTGAATTTAGGACAATAAAAACATGTATATATTGTTTTGCCTACATGTACATATTGTTTTGCCTACATGTACATACTGTTTTGCTAGTTAGTATTCTTTTATGTTTTGGGTTTAAACCTTAAACTATCATAAAACAAAGAAACCTTAATGTAATATTTGATAGTTCAATCTAATCAAGGAGCAAGAAAACAAACTGAAAAACAACCAAGTAATTGAAAGCACTGGACTAAAACAAATCCAACTAATACCATAAACACTAAATTGAATAATCGAAATTTCGTTTCATTTATTCCAAACATAGGATGTTCTAGACAACACAGAAAATTAAAAAATACAATGTCCCTATGTTCCTACCAACATCAACATTTTCCTAAAACCAGAGTACACAAAGGAAGCTACATACACGAGAAATAAGAAGCAAAGACTAGACTAAGCAATAGTCACACTAGCCAACAGCTTCTCAAGTTCCTCATCATTCCTCACATCCAAAAGAACAGCCTTGGAATGATCCTATTCTTCTTGTTGTCTCTTGTAGCATTACCAGCCAACTTCAAAACCTTAAATAACACAAAAACAAACTTAGCAACATACTTCAGGATTGTTCACAACAGATTGTGCGTTGAAATCTGGAGTAACCAAACACTGAGGGAGAGAAAAAAAAAAAGTATCTAAGTGAATATTAGATGATATTTTCGAGTAAATGTTATATATTATATTATAAATCATAAATGTAAGCAAAAGCCAAGTTAGGGAAAGTTATATATCCAGGATGGGAGAGGAAAACAAAATCACAATTGCTAAAAGCTCCAGGATGCTAAAAGATAAAAGAAAAAGATAAAAGGAGGTCATCAAAGGATAAAGGAGAGAAGCTGAAACAAATTTGAAGAATGAACAACTATATTTAATCTTGAAGAAATAAGAATTAAAGAATCAGCCAACACTTTATTCGCTATACTGTTTGGCAGATTCTTTTTTCTTTTGTTCTATAGATTCTTGGCTATAATACACAGGTAAGTTCTCTTCTCAAGAACAAGTACAACTATCCAATAACACAAATAATAAGCATCTCATCAAAGTCGATTCTTTTGTTAAAATTGATGACTAAATAATTTAACCATAACTATACCCATAGTTTCACTTCATGTCAAAAAATTGTAAATGAAATCTAGCAAACTACAAGCTTTAATGCCATCTAGCTAGTAACTGAATCGATGAGTGAATATGAAAGTAAAAGGAAAGGCTATACCTGAAAGTGTTATTATCTACGAACCCAACCCAACACACTCCTTCATTTTTATGTCTGGGACCCTCCATTTGCTTTGCAGTTGACAGAGCAAAACTGTTTCTCATCAAACGAGCAACTATGCATTGTCCGATGAGCCCTGCCAGGCAGCCAAAGTGCATGACAGTAAGACACCGACAGTAAGGCCAGTAAGCCAAAGCAGCTGTAAAACAGTAGTTATGGCTTCAACTATGCATCATTTGACTTTAAAATGTCTGTAACAATAAGCATGACAAGCCTATCCAAATATTTCGCCAACACTAGTGATAATATTCTGATTCCTATCAGAAATAATGGTTACCAAAACATCTCTGATAACATTTGACTTTAAAATTTTCAAGAACCACATCCAATTCTCTAAACTTTCTGAGCTAACAATTGCATATGCAATAGGGAAAAGCTGATTATTTGCATCTATTGAGCTAGCAGATAATAACGTCCTTTTATAAGGTCCACTCAAATGGCAACCATCAATAAAAATCAACACTCAACACCCATTCAAAAAACCAATAATTGAGCATCCATAATCAAGAAACAGTTGCTTAAAATGATTACCAATATCATAAGTGCAGATTACGACACTTTGGGGGTCAGCATCTTTGATTTGCTCACACAACCATGGAACTAATTTGTACGAGTCCTCGACTTTCCTATGCAGCAACTTCATGGATTGCTCTTTGCATGCCCAAGCTTGCTGGTAGGTCACTGAAATTCCACATTCATATTCTAATGCAGCTCGAATTTGATATGGCGTTGTGTCGGGTTGGAAAATCATTTTCTCTGAAATGATGGCAGCAACAAATTTTGACTTCGAATAAGGTCTACTTTGTATTGCATCTTGCGCACAGTGGTTGTGCACATTTATAAATGTCCCCACAACCATAAACTCCATAGACCGCATCTTCAAAGCAGTTAAATGCCAAGGACAGCCTTCAGCCTTACAGTCCACACTAATAAAAGACTTACTATTCTTCTTAAACTTATACAAAATCCATTCGCAACACTAAATTGTTATGCAGAAAACATAAATTGATAGAAAATTCAATAGTTATAATAAATATAAAATAGAATGGAGAACACCTTAATGAAGTCATCGAACATTAGGTAAAAGTCCCTTGAGCAACTTGCTTCTTTCAAAAGTTGGCTCAATACTTGCTGTAAGAGAAAGAACAAAAGAGTAAGATGTTTTATCATACACCACTCACATCTAAGTAATCTTACATGATTCTATCCTTAATAGAAAAATCATAAAATATTCTATCTCAATTAAAGTAATCTAATAACCAAATTTATGAGACTAAAACAAAATGGAAATATTTACTTCTATAAATTACAAAACGATGTTGAACTTTGAGAATCTTATTCTATAATTTAAAGAAAATCTTAAGAATGCAGTAGTCAAAGGCATCAGACAAAGAATGTCATATGATGCAAACCACTAACTAACTGTCCTTAGATACTAGCCACTTACCCACTACGATGCTTACCTTTTAGCAATAAACAATCTACTTGAGACATCTTTGATCTAATCGACATTTACTAACTACCATGGGAGATTTAGCGAGGATCATAAACTAAAGTAGAAATTTATCAATAGCCTCAATTCTATTTGAGCCCAATAACATTTAATTATTTCTTAAATGTTCAACAACTCCTTAACTTTTGCAATATAATTAATATTATGAAGAATTTTAATGAAATCATCAAAGAAAGCCATTCAAGTAAGAAATCTAGCTCATTAAAAAAGATCTTCACATTAGTTTAGGTCAATTTTTGCATATTGGACCCATGAAAAAACGTATTATGATCAGAATACAAGTAATCATCTACAACTATCTTGTTTTTTTCTTTTTTTAATTGTATGATATAATGATAAAAGAAAAAACAAAAAGACTGAAATCCTTGGTTTTACGTCTCTTTGGTCATTGGAACATTGATCTATTCCAAAAAGTTTCTTTTTGTGCAGCTTTATATAACAATGTTCCTATATAAAATTAATAAAATCGAAATACCATATGAGTTGCTTTGATAATTTGAAAGTTTCTGGTAGAGAGGACAGTTCATTTGTCTCAATAAATTCAAGTTATGAAATAAAAGTCAATGTTTGAAAAGGAAAAAAGGAAAATACTTATAAATACTAGACAAGAGTAATAATAGAAAGAACTCAAGGCAAGGAAACAATGAACAAAATCTAAATGTAAAACAAACCCTTAACCATAATCGCCCCATCTAATCGTTTTTGCCATTTAAAACGACTAAAAACTAACACAATTGATAAGAAATGCTTCAACAAAATAAGTCCACTTATATGTACATATAGCAAAACAATATGTACATATAGCATAATGTTGAAGGAAAAGAAGAAATAGTAAATCTGTATTTCTTATCTGTTTTATGTACATCAGAAGGCCTTTTATAAGCCAAAAGAATCAAGTAAGTCAACTCTACAACTAGGAATTAAACCAGAAAAAACAATCCCTGTAATTAGGGAATAAATCAAGCACAACAATAAAATATTCTCCTAAAAATCAGCAGCAATATCTGCCTAAGAATCAGCAGTTACTGCAGTCAGCATTTACTGCAAATCTGACAGTCAGCATTTACTGCTAACAGTCAGCAGCTACTGCAGTCAACATTTACTGCAAATCTGTTTTTCAACACTCCCCCTCAAGCTGGGAAGTAAATATTTTCCATTCCTAGCTTGCTCACAAGTCTTTGAAATGTAGGACTAGTTAATCCCTTTGTTAGGAAATCTGCTAATTGATCTCCAGTAGGGACATAAGGTGTACATATCAACCCACTCTCAATCTTCTCCTTTATGAAGTGTCGATCTATTTCCACATGTTTGGTGCGATCATGTTGCACTGGATTATGAGCAATGTTGATAGCTGACTTGTTGTCACAATATAACTTCATCGGACTCTCTATTGTAATCTTCAAATCATTTATGATCATTTTTAGCCATAGTAGTTCACACACTCCTAGTGCCATGGCTCGAAACTCTGCTTCTGCACTCGATCTAGCCACTACTGGTTGTTTTTTGCTTCTCCAAGTAACCAAATTGCCTCCCAGAAAAGTGCAATAGCCAGAAGTTGATCTCCTATCTATGACTGAGCCTGCATAATCTGCATCTGTATATACTTCCAAACACAGACTTGAACTTTTCCTGAAGAGAATTCCTCTACCTATGTTAGCCTTTAAGTACTGCAATATTCGATATACTGCCTGGAGATGGACTTCTTTTGGATCATGCATAAATTGACTTACTACACTCACTGCATATGCTATGTCAGGTCTAGTGTGTGATAGATAAATCAACCTCCCAACTAGTCTTTGATACATTCCCTTATCCACAGGTTCATCTTTAGCTGCATCTCCCAGTTTGTGATTCTGATCTATGGGTGTCTCTGCAGGTTTACAACCAGTCTTCCCTGTCTCCTTAAGTAAATCTGTTACATACTTCTGCTGTGAGATAAAGATTCCCCTTTTTGACCTAGCCACTTCAATACCCAAGAAGTATTTTAGCTTGCCAAGATCTTTTATTTCAAACTCTTTTGCTAACTTAGCTTTAAGAGCTTCTCGTTCTTGGTGATCATTACCAGTGACAATAATATCATCAACGTACACAATGAGTGCAGTAACTCCCCCTGATGCAGAGTGCTTAATAAACAAGGTGTGATCTCCTTGGCTCTGTTTATACTTCAGAGCTAACATGACCTTAGTAAACCGTCCAAACCATGCTCTTGGAGATTGTTTCAACCCATATAATGCTTTCTTCAGTCGACACACCCTACCATTTCTGTCTGCATTAAATCCTGGAGGAATTTCCATGTAAATTTCTTCTTCAAGATCACCATGCAAAAAAGCATTTTTTACATCAAACTGCTGTAGTGTCCAATCAAAGTTTGCTGCAAGACTCAGTAGTACCCTTACAGTATTCATCTTTGCTACTGGTGCGAAGGTTTCTTGATAGTCCACACCATAAGTTTGTGTATACCCCTTGGCCACCAATCTTGCCTTATATCGTTCAAGGGACCCATCAGCATTATATTTCACTGAAAAAATCCATCTACATCCCACGGGTTTCTTTTCTTTTGGTAATTCAACAATCTCCCATGTTTTGTTTTTGAAAAACAGATTTGCAGTAAATGTTGACTGCAGTAGCTGCTGACTGTTAGCAGTAAATGCTGACTGTCAGATTTGCAGTAAATGCTGACTGCAGTAACTGCTGATTCTTAGGCAGATATTGCTGCTGATTTTTAGGAGAATATTTTATTGTTGTGCTTGATTTATTCCCTAATTACAGGGATTGTTTTTTCTGGTTTAATTCCTAGTTGTAGAGTTGACTTACTTGATTCTTTTGGCTTATAAAAGGCCTTCTGATGTACATAAAACAGATAAGAAATACAGATTTACTATTTCTTCTTTTCCTTCAACATGGTATCAGAGCTATAGGCTCATTTTTTCTGGGATTTGAAATCTGTCCAAGAACAGAATTTCTGCTCAATTTTTTTTTTCAGCCTTCATAGCTGAATTTCTGGTCACTGATCAGCAGTCTTCATTGCTGATTTTTCTTTCAAAAACATAGGAAAGGAAGATATGCCTTCATTGAATGAAGCAATATCTATTATCCGGGCTGAAGAAAGCAGGAGGGGAGTCATGCTTGCTGTTCAACCAGTAGAAGGATCAGCGTTGCTCACAACTGAATTGGTTCCAGGAAAATCTGCTGCAGCAAATGCGGACAGCAGAAAATCAGATTCAAGAAACATGAGTAAAGGGAATTTGATGTGTAACCACTGCAAGAAGCATGGACACACAAAGGAAAACTGCTGGAAACTTCATGGGAGGCCACAGAACTCTAACCGAAAATGGCAACAGAGGGGACAAGCACATTCTGCTCAAGCCAACATCACCAGTAATCTCACTGATCAGACTACTCCAAGTGATAGAGAATTCAATAAAGATGATATTGATCGACTGAGATTGCTCCTTGACTCACTAGAAAAAACTTCAGGTGCATGTTCATTAGCACTCTCAGGTAAGTTTCCTTCTCCATGTGCTCTTAGTGTCTCAAAACCTAACTCACTTGACTCTTGGATCATTGACTCCGGAGCAACCGACCACATGACCTACTCCTCCCACAATTTTTCCACTTACAGCCCATGTCCTAGCAATAAAAAAATTACTATAGCTAATGGTTCCTTAGTAACAGTAGCTGGCCAAGGAGACATTCATATAGGACAATCCTTAATCTTGAAAAATGTCTTACATGTGCCAAAACTGTCTACCAACCTTGTATCTGTCAAACAAATTACAAAAGATCTAAATTGTAATTTGCTTTTTTTGCCTACACATTGTGTGTTTAAGGACCAAGTTACGGGGAAGACGATTGGGCGTGCTAAGGAAAGCAATGGACTTTACTATCTTGAGTTCCCAGATGGCTATGTGAACACTGGGGCTGGTTACTCATCCATGCTCATGTCTGAAACAAGTACTCAAAATAAAGACCAAATTTGGCTTCGACATTTTCAACTTGGTCACCCACCTTTTAGAGTTCTTAGGATGATGTTTCCTTCTCTATTCAGAAATATTGATATCCAACAGTTTCATTGTGATATTTGTGAGTTTGCTAAACACAAAAGAATTTCCTTTCCTTTGAGCAATAAAAAATCTTCATTTCCTTTTCAATTGATTCACAGTGACATTTGGGGTCCATCAAGGGTAGCTAATATTTCTGGGGCTCGGTGGTTTGTTACATTCATTGACGATTGTACTCGTCTATCGTGGGTCTTTCTCTTGAAAGAAAAATCTGATGTGATTAAAGTTTTTCAAAATTTTCACAACATGATAACAAATCAATTTGGTGTGAGGATAAAAAGATTGCGAACTGATAATGCTAGGGAATATTTTAATCAAGTGTTATCCCCATTTCTTCAAAAGGAAGGAATTATTCATGAATCCTCCTGTGTTGATACACCCCAACAAAATGGAGTGGCAGAAAGGAAAAATGGTCACCTTCTTGACACAGTCCGTGCCCTCCTTTTCCAGAGAAAAGTTCCAAAACAATTTTGGGGAGAAGCTGTACTTACAGCCACTCATCTCATTAATAGAGTTCCCTCTCGGGTTTTAGGCTTTAAGAGTCCTTGGGAAGTGTTCTCAATTTTTTTTCCAGATTTTCCTATTCCTAATCGCCTGAATCCTCGTGTTTTTGGGTGTGTCTCATTTGTCCATGTTCATGCTCATAATCGAAGCAAGCTTGATCCTAGAGCAATCAAATGTGTGTTTGTGGGATATTCTTCCACTCAAAAGGGGTATAAGTGCTATCATCCTCCGACCCGTAAAACATATGTCTCCATCGATGTCACATTTGTGGAGTCTGAGAGTTACTTTCATCCTTCTCTTCAGGGGGAGACACCTACTCATGAAGAGAAGGATGATTTCCTTCATCTACCTAGTCTTATTACCCATTCACCTATGCCCAACTTCATGCCTAATTCTGCCATGCCTAATTCTGCCCAAAACAGTTGCCCCAAACCTGCCCAAAACAGTGAAACCAAACCTGATCATGCCACAGACAGCCAAGAGGATCCAGTATTCACAAAGCCATTGCAAGTTTACTCAAGAAAGAAAGGATCCATTGCTAATCCAGAACATGTCCAAAGGTCAGAACCAATGCTTGGAAGTGAAGCAAATTGTGAGGTAAATACTTCTACTGATGTTACTTTTAATGATGATCTACATCTACCCATTGCAGTAAGAAAAGCTACTAGAAAATGCACACAACATCCAATTTCTCACTTTGTGTCTTTTGAAAAAACCTCACCTTCACATAAGGCCTTCCTCACTCACCTAAATTCCATAGCCATCCCTCAAACCCTATCTGAGGCACTAAATAGTAAAGAATGGAAACAAGCAATGAGAGTGGAGATGGATGCACTTGAGAAAAACAATCCCTGTAATTAGGGAATAAATCAAGCACAACAATAAAATATTCTCCTAAAAATCAGCAGCAATATCTGCCTAAGAATCAGCAGTTACTGCAGTCAGCATTTACTGCAAATCTGACAGTCAGCATTTACTGCTAACAGTCAGCAGCTACTGCAGTCAACATTTACTGCAAATCTGTTTTTCAACACATAACAATATGTACATGTAGTATAACTATATGTACATTCTTCCAAACTATATGTACTTCCTTTTAGTACTATACCACTATAGCCTATAAAATAGAACAAAACTATAGCACTATGCTCCCCATTCCCCATCACTTTTTAGTAAACAAAAGATTCAAATGAGTACTTACAAAATTAAAAAATTTAGACATGTTGTATGAATTGTAGTCCCTTCAAAGTTGTTATCAAGTTGACTGCAAAAGGTCAAGAGAAACAATTTAGAAACCGAGCACAAGAAAACCCATGCATTATAATATATGGAAAAGTGGTTTTTTTCTTTTGTTGTTCTGGTCAATTTGTATTCTGTCCAAATTTGGAAGATAACTAATTTCTTCAGGCAAAAGACCTGTCAAGTGGTTTACATTTAGGAACTTGGAAACAAAGAATATCATTTATAAATATCATGTTAGATTACTTGTATACCTCAACCAAGAAATAACCAGTAATGCTCTTTAATCAACATTAAAAAAGTAGTAAATATGTAACTTTTAATACTCTTATCATAGAGAGATCTCAAACTCCTAACCACAACCCCTCACTCTAATCTCATAATCATTTAAAACTACTCTAAAACTATAGTTTTACTAAGAAATGCTTCAAGAAAATAAGTCACTTATATGTACATAAAGGTATAATAAGTATGTACATATAGCATAATTATATGTACATTCAGTAAAAGTATATGTACATTTTCGTATTAGTGACAAATTCTACCCTAAACCCAATCAATTATGCTATTATGTGTTCCCATTCTTTAAAATCCTACCCTAATTTGGGTTCACACTTGAAGGTCTGAAAGTAGATATACATATCCAAGATGCAGAAAAAAAAATTAGTTTGAAGGTCTAAAAGTAGATATACATATCCAAGATGCAGAAAAATAATTAGTTTGAAGCTCTTAATCAGTTTTAGATTTCTATGGGGGTGTGTGCATGTGAGCATAAAACTGTCACATGTTTTTACTCTTTCACAGAGAAAGAAAAATGGATAGAAGTGAAGAGTAATACTAGTATGATAAATAATCTCAAGGTGAGCACAATTGTATCTCTTGAACTGCAGAAATGAAATTTAAATATAAAAAAACTACCCTTTACACTCCCATTGTGGGTGAAAA
The DNA here is from genome assembly GCA_030761205.1 of Fremontodendron californicum. Classification (NCBI taxonomy): domain Eukaryota; kingdom Viridiplantae; phylum Streptophyta; class Magnoliopsida; order Malvales; family Malvaceae; genus Fremontodendron; species Fremontodendron californicum. The sequence goes on from JAULJL010000047.1 coordinate 2,964,590, forward strand.
ATAAATATTAATATAATTCATTAAAATATAGAAGAAAAAATCTTGAAAAATAAAATGTAAACTACACCATTTATAAAATCTTGAAAAATGAAATCTTCAAAGACAGCAAAAGTAACAAAAGCAATTCATTTCCAGAGTAAAAAATACCCACTGAAACATCACTTGGGATCTGAACTTCCAAGCCAAGTTTCCTGCAATTTGTTTATTTATCACTAATTACTACACATTGAAGCATCCACTTTCTAAGTTAACATATTTTTATCACTAATTTTCATTACTACACATCCAATAAAAGCAACACCATACCAACCTTTAGCAAATAGTGATTATCCACTTAAGACTTTATGGGCTCGTTTTTTCATTAATAAGTGAACATGTTGTTTGTTTCTTGATCACTTCTGGAAGATTCAATTTTCACACAAGATATATATTCAGCCTATGATTTAAATCATAACAATTTAATTGTAGTCTGCAACTGGAAGAAAAAGCTTAAGCAACCAACTAACAAATAAAACTGAATGCAACTTCACCTTGTTCTCTAGCCTAACATCCACTTGTAAAATTTTGGATGATTCTATATTTGGACTACAGTCACCGTTTCCTTGCCTTTGTATATTGGATAAGCCTGAATTAAAGAAAAAATGAAGAAATATTTTTTTATAAAAAATAAACCCAAATTTACCTGAAAGAAGTGATTTTTGAACGAATTAAGAAAAACCCAGATTGCCAAAACGTTTATTGAACATAAAAATAAAAATAAAAATAAAAACAAGAAATAGGACATAGATTTTATGATTAAAAATTTCAAAATCAATAATATTTGCATATATTTCAGCAACCAAATAATCAATCTCAAATAATCCAATAAAAAAAAAGATCAAACTTTTGATAATTAATTACCTCACAAGGAGCATGAGAAGAAAAGTTACCGCAGATGAAGAAAGAAGAGAGTTTGGAACAGTGTTTAGGTCGACAGTTGAGTCTCCCCGTGATGAGTTCGACCCTAGTCGACTACTACCCGACTCCATTCCAACCCCTTATTTTTAAGCTTCCTCCTTTTTTAAAAAGCTTTTGGGAGAAAACAATAAATTTCTCGACGGGTGAGTTTGTTTCTTTCTTCAGTGTTAATGAAGTTGATGATTGAAAGCTAAGGTTAAAAATGTCTTTACTGTTTCTTTATTAATAATTTTAAAATTTTAATTTTTTTTTCTACATATTACTTTTATCTATTATACAATTTAATAAATTATAATTTTAGAAAGCATGTTTTTCAGATTTACCAAAAAAAAAAAAAGTTAGTCTCCTCTTTTTTCTCTTAGTTTTGGTCTCTATTCGTTTTCTCTCTCTAACCACCTTTTCTGTTCCAGCCGGCAACTCTTAAACCAAAATTCCGACCACCGTGCCTCGCTGTGAAATCCGCTGTCAACTTCCTTTTATCCAAAGTTGGAGAATTAATCATGGCAAAATAACGTGTAAAACATCGTTTCATTCCGATTCATCGATGATTCATTTTGAGTTTTTAATCTTCTGCCGCCACTAAGGCAGTCACCAGTTACTATAAACTTTTTTGACATTATTTTAATGAATTATTGAAGCTAACAGAATTTGATGTTACTAGTTCCATTTACATACTCTAATAAAGTTGCTCAATTAACATGATATAGATTATATCGAATTCAAACCATTGGAGGGGATTCCCTCTGCCTGCCCAAATGCTGATATTTGATTAATTAATAATATCTTTAAAAAATAAATAAATAAAGTCCCCCAGAGCTGAAAGCCTGAAACCATTCAAATAATTGGACATTATTAGGCATGTAATCATGGATATGCCGCCTGGTTCCAAGATTTGAAACAAAAATAAAACATTTTCCATATTTGTTTTACTGTTGACTGATGAACATATCCTCTCAGTAAACAGATTTCCCTATACAAATCATAGAAGTAATTCATGTTACTCGAACTCTTTTTTTTTTTTTTATTTGTGTTTGATATTTATATTTGATATATATTCGAATATGGATATTGGATATTTTTTTCAAATATATAGAAAACTTTAAAAAAAAAAATTAAACATACCCGTCGAACACATCCATATTGACACTGACCTCAAATCCGGATAATATAGGCAATAATTAGTCTAAACTACTCTTAACTTTATGTACCACAAATTTCCCTATATAAATCGTAGAAGTAATTCATGTTACTCAAACTCTTTATTTTTCTTATTTTTCTTTATGTGTGTTCGATATTTGTATCTAGTATATATTCAAATATGAATATGTCCATATATATATATATATATATAATTTTAAAAAAATTAAACATACCCGTATCGAACATATCCATATCGACATTGACTCCGAATCCGGATAATATAGGCAATAATTAGTCTAAACTACTCTTAACTTTATGTACCAAAATAACCTGCTCTTCCTTTTCATGTATTATTATGTTTATTTGGTATAGAAACTTTGAAGATAAGTTCAGAAAGTAAAACAGATAAATTTATACTAAAACAAGCTGCTGCCTGCAATAAGTGCTCAAATAATCTATCAAGGTTAAAGGCTCACTAATGATGGGTAAGGTCAAGATGAAATGTAGACAAACACAAACCATATATAGGGAATTATCATGACAGCATAGTTTTCTTTCTAAAAAGAAAATCACCTTCGTTAAACTAGACCCGACAATATTACACGATTACACGATACAAAAAAAAATAATTAAAAACACGACCACGACACGAAAAAATAACAAGAACACAACACGAATACACAAATGTCTCAATATCTATATAATACGAATTATTAACGTATCAAAGTTTATATAAATATAAAATACCTTAAACACAATTATGACGCGACAAAATACACTAACATGATATGAATACACAAATTGCCAGATCTACATTAAACAATGTAAAAGTAGTTATGAAAATATGGAATGCCTGACACAATAAAGGATTTCATTGAAAAAACAATAAATAAATAAAAAATTCAAATCATTGCCATAGTCCATATCATATGTATATCTAGCTTGGTAATTTTGAAAACAACACAATTACACGACACGAACACGATAATATATCAAAATTTATATAAATATGTAATACCTTAAACACGATTATAACATGAAAAAAATAACACAAACACGACATGAATACGCGAATTTGACATATCTATGTATATCTGCATATATGGGCAGCTTTTGCACGTTTCAATGCAACATTTGTGATGGCTAATTGGAAGATTTTCTTAGCCACATGAAAACAAAATTGCAAAAATGTACCCAGATTTGGCCATGGCAAGAAAGAATTCCATGAGACAAGAAGCCAGTCTTTTCTCTCAGTCTCAGTCTTCCTCTTCTTCTTCTTCTTCTGCCTCTCTCAACCACTGCAATAAAAGCCATAAATATGTAATGAGCAAAGCAAGGATGTTCATTTGACAATCGTAGAAGCCGGATGCACAATCTTATAAACCTATGTTGCTCCGATTCTTCATTTTTCTTGAAGTATCCGTGTCCGACACTCATGTCCGACACATATTCGGACATAGATATGAGGATATGACCCTCCAAATACATGGAATTTTAAAAAAATATATATAAATATACCTGTGTCGGATACATACTCGTATCTGACACATACCCGTATCCGAGTAACATAGTTATAAACTTATAAACACTAGGAAACAGAAAGATTATTTCATTGTTTACCTGTATAAGTTTTTCGGAACGTTTAAGAAACACTTTATCTGATTCATCTGCCCCTTCCTTCTCATCGGCCCACCTCAAAATAGCATCTTCTCGTAGAATTTCTTTATCATATAGAAGATGCAAAATCTGTGAAAGAACAATCAGATGAGGATGCTACATATTCAATCAAACTCGTATCGTATGCCCCATTCTCTTGTTTAAAACTTTGGATCTCATGCTGCATTATCGAGTCAAGAAGTATACACATACATGAAACAGTGTTGTCAAGGCGTACGCCTTGCGTCTTAGCGCTAGATAACAAAAGCGCCTCAAACCCTTTCGTGCGAGACGCATTTGATTAGACGCACGTCTGATGCGCCTAAACGCGCTTTTTTGTAAGGTGATAGGCGTAAAAAAAAAACCGTCTGATTGAAATTCTCTTTAATTTCTTTAATTTTAACTTTTTTCATTAGATGTACTTTTACTAGTAAGAAAGGGGATAGTATCAACCTACCAACTTTTCAATATTTGAGTATTCAACAACTAACATGGGACCATAAGAATATTGGTCAACAAAGAGAATTGCATGTTTTGTAAATAAACTGGACCACTCTTTAAAATTTATTATCATAATTATATATCTTAAGCTTATTATATTATATATATATATATATAGATAGATACAAAAACACACACATACATATTACGTCTTGCTTCACTTAGACGAGCGTTATTTTTGCGCTTTGCGCCTGAGGCAATATATGGATTCTAGCGCCTAAAGTGCATCTTGCGCCCTTGACAACACTGACATGAACAAAGGGCAATTGCTGCAAATTTCATCATCAACCTATTAAGACATCTTAAACATCTCTAAAAATGGTAGAGCAACTAGTTTAATTACCCAACTTAGCAGATTAACTGCCACTCTAGCGTCTGCACCTATTCTCTTCGGTTAATCAAATCGGGTTTACCACAAAACTATTCATTGCTGATTAAGACAAATCATGGAGTAATGTACAATATGTTTTTTTTTAGTTATTTGCCATTAAAAGGTTTAACCATTTAATTGTGAGATTGGCTATAGAAACTTTGTAAAGCCTTACAAGCCAGATCTTATCAAGCAATCTCTCTCTGCATATTTAAAACCTATACTATATCTTAGGTATATCATTAGAAATACCTGTGGAAACAATGGGGAGAACTCCTTGGCAGATTCCAGGCATATTTCTTCAAGTTTCAAGATAATCTCAATCTGTTAGGCAATACCATGAAAAAAGTTTAGCACAAAATTGTGATATAGACAAGAGTATCTAAGTCTTTTAATAGGAAAACTATGCATTTTTAGAAACTGATTTTGAAATGGTATATAAACTGACAAAGTCACCCCACGCATCCGATGAATAATACAAAGAAAAAAAATTGATGTAGCAGTCCAAAACAAGTATTATTCCCTTCAGCTTATAATTAATATTTAATCAGATAAAAGATATGGAAATTTCAACCAGATCAACAACACAAACCTCCTCATCTATATCGTGCAGGAAATACTTCAATAGTTTTTGCCATGTTGTGATTACATCTGCGGCATTTTTATGCAATTCACCTACATAAATATATTGAAGACAATAGACAAACTAGTTAGTAGTTACAAACATGTTTTTTGTTAAATCCAGAAAGACAGACTTGGGACAATTATATGGCTCCAGCCTGTCAGTGTTGCCACTCTAGCAGACTAATCAAAATCATCAAGAAACAACACTGTAAGGTCAACAGAGATTTTACACAACTTCTGAGAAGTTTGAAGGTATCATCAATGTTGTTTTGTACAAATCATGCATAAAATTGAACTACAGAGTCAATATGCAACCACTGACCTTGGTCAATGGTAAACGGACTTGTACATAATTCAAAGATTAAGAATATAAATCACTGAGATCTAACAGAGGATTGCAAGAAGGAATTGGTTAACAATGCTCTAATAATTTGGAAAATGCTGTAATTTTTGGGCTTCATTAGATGGATGACTTAGAACAGAATTTAATAGATGCAACAACTCACCGTCCACTGATGTGACTGCTACAACTGCTTTGCAGTTTTTAGCAGTGTTGTCAAGGCGTGTGTCTAGGAGCTAAGGCACAGCGCTAGACACAAAAGTGCCTCAAACCCTTTCGAGCGAGGCGTATTTGATCAGGCACGCCTAGTGCCCCTAGGCACACCTTTTTGTAAGGCGGTAGGAACACCTTTTTGTAAGGCGGTAGGCACAAAAAAACTCACCTGATTAAAGTTCTCTTACATTTATTTTATTTTTTTCATTAACTTTACATTTAACAGTAAAAAAAGGACAACGTCAAACTCTCTACTTCTCAATGTTTGAATATTCAACAACAACCTTGGGATCATATGGAAATTATGCATATTGACCAAGAAAAGAAAAAGGAAATTTTGCATGCTTTGTAGGATAAAAGTGGACCACTCTTTAGAGTTTATTAGCAGAATTGTATTTATTAAGCTTATTTTGCATATACACACACATACATCTTGTGTCTTACTTAACTCAAGTAAGCGCTTTTTTTGCGCCTTGTGCCTCAGGCAATAAAAGGATTCTAGCAACTAGAGTGGGCTTGCGCCCTTGACAACATTGGTTTTTAGGTCCCTAAAAACAGATGCTACAAGTCTACTTGTGTGTACATTTATGCATCTGTATGAATATTTGTTGAATTCAATCATTTACGCATGCATGGTCAAATTACAAAAGTGTATCAATCCAGTGTAAGAGATAGCGCTATCAGACTGGCTATGAAAAGAAAAACAAATTAAATGAAAAGAAAAGAAAACATAATGAATATTAATATAATACACTTACTAGCTGAGCTATGCGAAGATTTTACTGCCAATTTCATCATTGAGTAAAATATTGCTCCAGCACAGTCCACAGATGCCATGTTGTAAGACAATCTGAAGAAATGGTAGGAGACAAGTTAGGCAATATATTACTCCATAACTAATCTTCATTGAGAACTACAACAACAGCTCAGTCTGAACAGATCTTTGAAGCAATAGAAGAAAAAGTTAATGCCGAAAGTTATTGGAGATCCCCACAGGGAGATGGCATCAAGGATGGTCTGTGAGAGATAAGTGGTAATTCCGCTGAACCTGTCAAGCACCTTTCTGGTGCTGAACAGGCATCATACTAAAAGGGATAAACAAGGCTGGATTCAGATAAAATATAGCTCAAAAAGGATGTGGTCCTGCTATGAACATGCATCAGTAAACCATGATTAGCAATAGCAATAGCAAAGAGAAGAGAAGAGCAATTGTTAACAGCAAAACTTACGTGATATGGACTCTATCCATTTCTGGAAAACTTCCAATTTTAGGTTTTATACTTTCAAATAATGCAAAAGGATAGCAGGAATTTTACATAGAGAGGGAAAATATTTAAAAACTTTAGTTGAGAGGTACACCAACTAGGTTTATGGCCCTGGCTTGCTCGGAGAACTAAAATGAAATAACTTACCGAAGTGCATTCACCTCTAAGATCGCATGGTCTACTTTAACATTTTCATGAACAGCCCTTAAAAAGGTAGCTTCCACCTGCAAAACCAGGATGGAAACTGTAAACAGTTCTTTGTACTACATACTATAACCAGGAATCCAGTCAACACATTACCTCTTTCTCAAAGGAGACATAGTCATCTCTAGAACCTTCATTATCATCATCTTCAGAACCATTACTGTCAGAATAAGATTTCAGCTCTCCCGAAGGTGAGAGAACATTCCGATCTTGAGTTAACAGTTCCTCATCCCCATCTTTATCTAGCATTATCTTAGCCAGTTTATCAGTGGGAATAGGTGCAATTGAATGCCTCCATTCCTCATCATGCGCTCCTTCAAAGATTGACCAAATATAACCAACTCCACCAGTACCAAGCTGATAATCATAAACAATTGCATCATCCCGGTTATTATTTGCCAGAGAAGCGTGAGAGAGAGAGAGAAAGAAATGAAAAAAGTGTCATAGATACATTCATACTCTTTGGCCAAAAAAAGATACATCCATACTCAATCTCATATGCTATTTAATAATATCAACAAAGATAGATCATAAAATTTTGTCTCCTATTTCATAGTACTCTTGAATTGCATTATTAATTCATACTTTCTCCATATTCACTCTGCACCCATTTGCAAGCAAAACCAGCAACAATGCCTTAAAATAATGTCAGAAGTAAGCCAAAGAACTAACCTCAGATGAGGGCCCAGATCGTGTCTCAGATAAATCAGATGCAATGTCCCCATTCAATTTATCTACTGCACCAGTAATTGCTTATTAACTTCTATAAGGAGATGTAATAATGAAGATCTCTCTTATCAAGAAGTAGCTTACCACAAGTATGAAAGAATAAAGACCGCAGGCACAAAAATTACCAATCATTAAACCACAGACACAAAAATGCACATATAAAGAGTTATGTGCTGAAACATAAAGAATTCCACCAGAAAACAATAACAAACATCGAGCTAAATTTCATTTCTATGTGCTTAGCAGCAAAGAGAAATTCCACATCTCCACACCCCATATGCACCTATACTTTATAACAAAGAGGAAGAGAGAAAGAAAGGGAGTCCTAACCATGTAAAGTATAAAACAAACAAAATTAACAACTAAAAAAGGCAAGCATATAGCATCTAAAAATCAGACGAAGCAAACGACAAAAATTAGACTCAAGTCAACTAACCTCACTCTAGTCAAAGGCAGGAGAAAACAAAATATTTGTTTTTTTTTTTTTTTTTTTTTTTTTGTGGAACAATCTGACAGAATCAAATCATTCTCCACAAGGTTCAGCCAAAGTGATTTTTGTTCCATCATTTTCTCCGATCCAACTAAACCTAATCAGCACATTCCCAAGTCTATGCTGTCGATAACATACCACATTTACATCATGCACACAGAACATTCAATATTCTAACTGCAAATACTCAACACCAACACTCCATAGAATTTCTTTCAGCATGACATGTATCCTTCTCTTAGACTTCAACACACTGTTATACCAAACCAATCCCAAACCATTCTCTGTTTCTCTTGGTTACATGCGTCTCAGATTGCTTTCATAAAGTGGATGTATACTAGAGTAAGAATTTTAAAGAGGATAAAAAAATAGGAGAATGTTAGTTTTAATTACATTTGAATAGACTGTTCAGTCTAACTCCCATTGCACCTTTTATCATACTTTTTGTTAAGATAAAAGGTGCATAAGGCTCTGGTTGCTTATCAGTTATCAATTAATTGCAAATTTTATTTCCAAGGAAAAAAAACCAATATATCTTAGGCACCAATGAGAAGTATATGCAGGATAGGTAGCAAAGAGAGAGAGACAAACAAAACATATAGACAAATATAAAATAAATAAAAAAATGCACTCAACCGAAAGAAAGAATAGATCAAAGAAGAATTAGTTCTGACTGATTTGTCTAAATCCATAAACCTGCATGATATCCAAAAAGCTTCTTCATTTGTCACCATATAGTACCAGCCGTTAGTTACGTCATATCTATAGATTCTAGACACAAGATTTCAATGATATAAAGAGGACAAATAGGTACGACCTTCATATACTATGTTAAAAAAGTCAAGGCTGCAGTATTACAGTATCTGCTAAATACCTTAAAACAGTTTTTTTTTTTAAATAAAAAAAAAAAACAAATCAGATATTAGGAATTTATATGTTGAAACTTACATGGAAGCTCTACAGTGCCACTACTATTGTCAGCGTATTCCAATTCCTCATCACTATCTTGCTGGGTCGGCTGTTGAAGTAAAGAAACCTTTGAGTACGCAGGAACAACAAACTGTTGTCCAACTATAACCTGGAGAAAAGAAAAGTTCAGATCTCTTGCAATCAAAAAATAAGCAGAGAACAATAACTTTGAACTATACAAAAGGCATTATTAACCAGAGAAAATGTTGCCATATAACAGCATATAACCATTATTCGAAACTAATCATTATAATAATATGATAACACTTGACACTTCAAAAAAGGGTCTAAAGTGTTTCAAGGAATGCATACCTTGAAAGATAGAACAACACCAGGTTCCAAAACTGCTCCTGACTTCATTATCACACCATCACATACTATTGCATGCCTTAACTGACAGCCATCTTCAATGGTAACATTATTCCATATATAGGAGCCTTCTATTGTAACATTCGATCCAATAGTACACCCTTCTCCAATAACAGAATGAGAGATTTTTGTGTTGTTCCCTATTTTGGTGCCTTGTCCAATGACAGTGAATGAACCTATTTGTGCAGAACGTGACAGTGTGACTTCTGAAAAAAAAAAAAACGTTAATTAAACCACTTCCAATGAAATTCCTGAAGAAAAACAAATCAAATAGGTAGAAATATTAGTGATGCAAAAGCTACATGTTTAAAGCAAGGAATTTTTATTGCAGTCAAATACGTAATAACTATTAATTCCTTTCTATCTATACCTGATGCTCGGTAAGTTCCCTGCCTCTCAACTTTTATTGCAGAACTTCCACAGAGTATATCTGGCACAAATGGATAAGTCCACCTCTGAATTATATCCTTGCTAATGGTATCATAGCTTCGAAAGTTATCTATCCTAGCCGCGTAACTTGAGTGAATTTCATGAGTAAAAATCTTGTAACCCATAATCTGCAGCCATAAAATAGAAGAGGTTAGCAATATGATACAAAATATTATAATATTAAGCCCGGAAGCAATTAAATATTTCGCCAATTGTATGCTTCTGTTTATCATAAGATGTCAACTTTTAATAACTGCAACATCAAGTATGATATCATCTACCGTATATATATATATATATATATATATATATATATATATATATATGTGTGTGTGTGTGTGTGTGTGTGTGTGTGTGTGTGTGTGTGTTACTTGCATAGTATGATGCTAAGATAGACATAAATGATAAATGTATGTATTAGCATACCCCAAACTTTCATTCCAAATTTCTAACTGTTACCCTGTCATTTTTATGATATTTATATTTTTGTGTGTATTTATCAATATTCTAGAGGTTCTGATATACCAATTAAAACTGAAAACAATAGACTTGCACATTAATGAGCATTGTAATGACTACAAATGCCTACATTTTGTAAAGAAGAAATAATTCTTTGTTTTGATAAAGACACATGCAACACCATGTTTAGCTATTCCAAGGAACAGTAAAATACGCAAAGATGCTTGCAAAAAAAAAATGCACGATTAAGGGAAAGCGTGATAGTTTATGAATTACGATGCATGTTATAAAAGAAGCTGGTTTGTAAATTCAAATGCATAGATCTAGAATAAAGCTTCCTCCACGTTAGCAGACAATCGTACATCACTTGAACACAAGGGTCAGCTATGACATAGTTATGCTTACGCAAAAATTTGGGTGCATAAGGACAAACCTGCCAGTTTTTGTCTTTTCTTTTTTAACTTTCCCTTTGTGTGTGCATGCACACGTTTTTGTTCTGTTGTGGGCAAGGGGGTTATCAGAGAATACTTTAAAACAACATGATAAAAGTGTATAATAGGTAACACGTACATCATCAACCAGCAATCCCTTTACAAAATGACGTCGTAGATGTTGATAGTCAAAATTGTCTGTGAAAAGACTTAGTACTTCTTCAGAGCATATGTCAATATAACAATCCTGAAAAGCACACCCTAATAATTTAGTGTACAATTTATCAGACTAAAAAGAAATAGCATATATCATATATATTCAACCTTTATCCAGGTAATATGTGTTAAAGAAAATAAAGAATTTGGGCTATTGAATCATGTCACCAACTGAAAGGCATTGTTGGTACCAGTAGCAAAAGGTTTCAAGTCGTGTAGCTTGGAAAAAGTTAGAAACTTAAAATTCTTTTTGGTTCTGGGAGAATCAATGATTTCACTAGTGATCAAATGCAAACCTACAGAGAAAAATGATAAGAGACTGTCTACAATAAAAAGTAACAAAATTTCAGAGTAAATAACTAATAAAGAACAACATGATGTTATAAAGAGCCATTGGAGGTAAGCCAAAAACTATGTAACAGGTATATAATAGAAAAGAAATAGAGATGTTGACTGCTATCTATCAATTGAAATAAGAAAGAATTTTATGGCATCAAATACTTGCCAACCAAGTTAAAATTCACACATATTATATCTATTTTATCATTATTTACAAACAATTCTGTTCCCTACCAAGAAAAGAAACTAGAATTTTGTAAAGATTCGCACCATAACCACAGAAAGATAAAACCTGTAACTAACATATCAATAGCTTCGTTTTTCAGTGTCTGTGTGCGAAGAAAAAATAATAGATGGCATAATAGGTAATCTGAAAAGTAACCAGAGAATTTCAATGGATGATTTGAAGAATGAACCTGTTTATCATTGTGCAGAACGATAGAAGGATTATCAGCTATAAGTGTTTTATCAAGAGATATGAACCCTTTTGAATATTCTGTTTTATCCTCATAACATAGAAGCTGTTTCGTGTCGGGATTTATAGCCATAAAGAGTTCATCAGTACCAAGTCGAGACTGTTGTGTGATTGGAGAAGGCTTTGACTGTTTAACAACCATGGTCATTATGGCATTAGCATCTTTTTTCCTTCTCTCTTTATGTTCTTCAAGTGCCTGAGTAAGCGACATGTTGCTCACTGTATCTCCACTAATAAGAACAAAATCTCCATGTACCTGAAAAGATAAGGAGAAAAAACAGGAGGTACTGAGTGAAACAAGCTCCAAATCATAAATGCTATAAATAAGATCCAAAGATAAGATTATCATTGCCAAAAATTTACAAAAAAAAAAAAAACAGCATCCCAACAATAAACTCTATAAAAGATCTAAACATATTGTGAAATGAAGTTCAACCAAAAAGAACTCTAGTAATATGGTCCTCATTTTCTTTATATTGAAAACTTGTCTACATTAGAAAAACTTTGACTTCCTGCAGCAACAACTGTGAAATGTTAACGCCACTAACAAGGTCAAGTTTTAGTAGAGGTGATCCATGATGCTCAAAGATCAACAACTCAATGCTCCAAATTACAAAATTCACTCATCTGCATAGCACAGGCAATAGAAACCTAGGACGCAGACATGATGGATGAGGAAAGCTGGTAGCTACCTCCTTGGGTCTTTAAGTCATGTCAAAGTTGTAATTAATCCAACATGTCAAAGTTGTAATTAATCCAAGAGTTTCTAATTTAACATAAGCCTCTTGTCCATTCACATGGATTTTGGCAGTCTACCAATTTTAACATGGTGTTGTATCATTTGGTATTCATACAAAACACATTTGCTTTGTATAATTTATTTCTCCAGAAACACCTTTGAACAAATTGGTGAGATTATTCTTTACATTTCAACAACTTTGTGGAGCAGATTTAGCAACAAGTGGAGTCATACTCAAAATACCAACACACAATTAATACACAATACTTTAACAACAAGGGAAGCAAACAAGCCATTTTCAGAATTTACAAACAATAGAACCCAACAAACCAACCTCCTAATACTCGAAACTAAGAACATCCACACGGATAAAACATTACTCAACATTTTAACTAGAGGCTTGCTCCTCATTATAACTAAGACAGTATTTAATTTCAAGTAAAATGCATTAAATCTTATTAACATATTTCTAAGCAAAATCATAAACACACTCTTCATTTACTGGAAAAGATATAAAAAACAACAACATTACCACATGGCGTTCGTAAATCAAACGCAAAGCATCACCAGCACTGATGGAATTGTGAGATTCGATCGTTGAGACTGAAAATTTCTGTTGAGAAGACCATTCAGAACTCTCCAAATAATCAATCACTTGTTTCGAATGAGCACAGCAGAACACAAAAACCTCCTCCACTCCCGCGGATTCAAGCCACGCTAATGTGTAATCTATCATCGGAATATTCACTAATGGCAATAACACCTGCAACAAAAGAAACAATTTTTATGATTAAACCAAAAAAAAAAAAAAAAATTAACAAATTCGAGTAACATACATATACGAATATACGATACGTATTTTTATACGGATTACCTTGGGGCGTTCAAGGGTGATTGGACGGAACTTGGTGGCGAAGCTATCGGCTAAGAGAATGGCTTGCAATGGATGACGTGCCAGCACCTCGGAGTCCTCAGAAACCCTAGCAGTTGCACCCTTTTTCTGTGCACCCATCTCTCCACTCCTTCCTCTGTTCTTCTTATTCTTCTTCACGAAGAGTTAACGTTAAATTAAATACCGAACAAAAATCGAAAGAAAAATTTTGTGAAGTTAATAGAGTGCAAATTGGGGGAAAAGAAAAACCTAGTTAATTGGAAATATAAATATATATTATTTTATAAAAAAATCAAAAACCCTAGTTGAAGCTTGAAAACTTACCGGGGAACAGACGAACAGTAGCAATAAAAAAAATAAAAAATTGGGGTTTTGCATTAAAAAAAAAGGTTAGACAGAATAAAGAAGGAAAGGGCATTTTCGGGCGAGAATGGATCGGGTTAAGGCCCGAAGATAAAGGCCGATATATTGGGCCCAATAAAACAAGTTTTTGGGCCATAACAACAATCTTCAATGTGCCATCTATTATATTAATATAAAAATATTTTTTTAAACAATAAAATAAATTTTCAAACCGGCTCGAGTCTTGTCCAAATCAAACTTGGGCAAGAGATCTCAAAAAAATCGGGTTGTAACCCAGTACAGCTTATCAAAAGTTTTTTTTATCATAATATAGTTTTTTTTTTAATTTTCAAATTATTGATACTTTTGTTTTAATTATCGAAATTCGTTTTTTTTAAACCTGTTGAGAAATCGTCATGACCCATGAAAATTTTCCTTAATCAATTTCAAAATGAAAAGTTAAAAATAAGTTGGGAAGCCCAACTTATTTTTTATTTATTTTTAAATATTAAATAATAAATTTTAAATTTATATAATTTATAATTTTAAAAAATAAAAATTTAATAAATTTTAAATAACAAAATTAAAAAATAAAAATTTACAAAAGATTTAAAAAATTATATTCGTAATGTCAATCGAATTCTTTCAACTTGTATTCGTAATAAATAGGTCTCCGGGAGAAAGGCTAACCAAAGCGTTGTGGATTATGAAGGAATGCAAGTCATAACTAGACATATCCACGGGTCGGTTAGCCCGTCCGGCCCGGTAAGCCCGGATGTGTACCTATGTACCAAATTGATACGGGCATTTTCAACGGCTATGACTAGAGGTGTCCATGATCCAGGCCGGATCGAGGCCTGATAATTTTTTATTTCCCTAGCCCAAACCCAAAAATAAAAATTTTATAATTTAAAAAAATTAAAAATTAATAAATTGTAAATTTTAAATAAAAAATTAAAATAATAACAATTTACAAAAATTTTAAAATTTTTAATATAAAAACATATAAATATTAAAAATACATTTTTATATTTATATATTTTTTATAATTAAAGGTAAATAAAAATTATTTTTTATTTAATAAATAGTAATTCAGCTTAGGCCGGGCAGACCCGAATTACAAAAACACTTATCCCAGCCCGGCCCAATACGATCCAGGCTTACCAGGCAGGTTATCCGGCCCATGGATAGGTCTAGCTATGACCTTCATTCCTGCATAATTCACAACGCTTTGGTTGGTTTTTCTCCCGGAGATCCATTTATTACGAATACAAGTTGAAAGAATCTGATTGACATTACGAATATAATTTTTAAAACTTTTGTAAATTATTTTTTTTTTAATTTTGTTATTTAAAATTTATTAAATTTTTATTTTTTTAAATTATAAATGATATAATTTTTATTTAAAATTTATTATTTAATATTTTTTTAAAAATACATGAATTCTTCATTAAGGTGAAGAATTCATGGCGACTTCCCAACTTATTTTTAACTTTGTATTTTTAAAATGATCAAAGAAAATCGTCATAGGCCATGGCGATTTCCCTTGATAAATTTCAAAACAAAAAAAAAATTGATAAACCTGTTGGGAAATCGTCGGATTTCGGTAATTAAAAAAAAATTGGTAATTTGAGAATTAAAAAAATAGCTATATTAGAATAAAAAACCCGCTTATGAACTCCTTTAATTTGCAGTGAATTATTTGTTTAGTTTCAGTAAAATAAAATAAAACTCATTAATTGTTTTTTTACCTAATGAAAAGGAAATTAATTTTTTTATTTATTTAAGCCGCTAATTTTAAACTGTTCCCAAAGGAGGGAGGCGTAAAGTTGTTATACGTCTTTTAACTACCATATTCCGCTACACCCAGTCTGACACTAAACCATCATTCAGAACCACGTGATTCACTTTGCAACAAATCCGTAAATAAATCCAATGATTTTGATTCAATTTTATATTTTAATTTTCTTCCATCGGCTGTATTTTAATACACTTTCTTTGTGTTCAACCAACTTCTTCTTCTCTCTCTCTCTCTCCACAAATTTCTTACTTTTTTTATTTTCAGCAAAATTCTGGTAAAATAAAATAAAAAATCTATTTTCTATTTCTCAGAACAAAAAAATAAATAAATAAAGCAGTTTAAAAAATCTTTCATCGTTCCCTTTTTTTTTTGTTTATTCTCTCCCATTAAAGCTTAAACTTGAAACTGGGAAAAAAAAATTGCTGCAATTTTTTGCAAGATTGGTGGGATAGTCGAAGATTCATGTGGAAAAATTTCGAAAGTGAGGAACTTTGGATTCTATTTTTCTTTTTTCAATAAGCTTTCTCTTTGAATTCATTTGCCTTTCGAGATTTCGTGTTTTTTTCAATACAATCGCAAATTATTTGCAAAAACTACAAAAAAAGTTTAAAAAAGCTGAAATTTGAATGCTTTCTTCCTACATGTTGTTGATTCTCCGAAAAGGTTCGATAAGTTTTAGTTTTTTTGTTGTTTTTGGATGTTTGGTTGCTGAGATAGTGGGAGGAAAGTAAAAGAAGAGAACAATATTGAATTTTTTAGTTGTGTTGCTGTTTTGATTCAATGAAATCGCAAAATATTTTAATTCTTTTAAATGCTGAAATATAAAAGCGGTCTACATGCATGTTGTTGTTGCTTCTTCAAATTGATTTGAGTTTTTTTTTTTTTTATGTTTGGTTGACAAGAAAGTGCAGGAATGAAAAGAAAAAGAAAAGGAAAATTACTTTTTGTTGTTTTTCAGTTATAAAAAATCGTTTTCCAATAACTAATTCCGTAATTGAAAAGAGTTTCTAAATTCTTCACCTTTCTTCTTCCTTCCTACATTTTTAATATCATTATCTAATTAAAATTAATTATTTTCTCTTTTTTTTTCTCAATGTTTCATTTTTTTTTATAACCGGTATTCTATATTTTGTCTAATCAAGACTCAAGAGTTCAAGACAAAGACCAGCCACGAAAACGGAACTAAAAATTGAAAATTTTGAGGTTTTAAGAATGAATACGCAAAGAAATAAATTTAATTTATACTTGAAAATTGGCAATTCGTGTGTATTTTTTCGTATTGTAATCGTGTTTAAGGTGTTTTATATTTATATAAGTTTAGTTTTGACGTGTTAATAATTTGTGTTATATATATTTTGACACATTTGTGTATTCGTATCATGTCCGTGTTTTTTTTTCTTGTCATGTTTTAGTTATTTTTTTCATGTCGTGTTTGTCGTGTAAATGTGTAATCGTGTCGTGTCTTTAACTCTTTGATTTTTTTTATTGATTTTTATAAATGCAGAGTTCTTAAGGATTGTGAGATTTGAAAGTTCTTGAATGGACATTTCAGAGACATAGAACCTTTTGAAGATATGCTGTGTTGAAGGAAAATCTAAATCTAAAGCTTTGGACTACAACTACATTCAAATCAACTGATTGTAAAATAAATTTTGATAAAAAAAAAAAGAGAGGTCAATATGGTGGCAACGCAGTTAGCTGTTGCATTTTCTAAGTTGCAAGCACTATCTACTTCAGACCATGCCTCTGTGGTCTCTATGAACCTATTCGTCGCGCTTCTTTGCGCTTGTATTGTGATCGGTCATCTTTTAGAGGAGAATCGATGGATGAACGAATCAATTACTGCCCTTGTGATTGTAAGTTTCTCTCTTGACATCTATTGGCATGGATGTACTCTTTTATGAACAATTCAGCTAAGTTTTGTTTGCTTGGATTATATGTTGTACTTTCTGATAGATTTGATTTCGTTCATTTATGGGCAGGGTCTTTGTACTGGGGTTGTTATTTTGTTGATGAGTGGGGCAAAAAGCTCACATCTTCTAGTCTTTATGAAGATCTCTTCTTTATCTATCTTCTGCCCCCTATTATATTCAATGTTGGGTAAGTTTGTTCTCCTTTCATTTTCAATTTTTCATTGCACTTGATGAAAAACATGGAGATTGTTTATTATAGCTTATAAAAGATAAAATAGATAGATATGCAACACTTATCAAATTTCAAACTTTATTTTGCTTAAATGCATATTCATTAGTTATTTGAACTTTAGTACATTAAGAAATTCCCCATTCAATCTTGTAAATAGAAGAACATAGTGTCTTTTTTTTAGTTTTTTATGATGTTGAGTTTATTTTTTAATTTAAATTTGTTAGAGTAAAAAAATTAAGACTTCATTAATTAGTTAATTATTTGTCGTCCTAAATCCTTTTTGATCTCTGCTTTCTCTGCCAGGTTTAAAGTGAAAAAGAAGCAATTTTTTTGTAACTTTATCACCATCATGATGTTTGGGGCTATTGGTACATTAATATCTTGTACAGTTATATCTTTAGGTATTTTCGACAAATTTTATACGTGCAGTTTACAGTAGTGCATATACAATTTCTTTCATTTTTTTTGGTTTTGATTTATGGGGATTGGCAGTCAGTTGGTACTATTAGGGGTTGGCTTAATTTGTTGATGTACATCTTAGTATTGCCAAGACTAATTTGGTGGTTGTAATTGCAACTCTGATGCTTCAAACAGGTGTTATTAACTTCTTTAAGGAAATGGACATTGGCTCCTTGGATATTGGAGATTTTCTAGGTATTTGCCCTTATTGCTTTTTTATTTTTCAAAATGGCTTTGTTCATGTTTCGGTACTTTACTATTGTTTCCTACAATTTTCAGCAATTGGTGCAATCTTTGCTGCAACAGATTCTGTTTGCACACTGTAGGTATGCATAAATTAAATTTGAAACAACTAATGTATCAAACTTGCTAAATTGAAGTTGTTTCTTCTGATGGTGTAGGTGCTTAATCAGGATGAGACTCCATTACTCTACAGCCTGGTTTTTGGAAAGGATGTTGTAAATGATGCGACGTCAGTAGTGCTTTTCAATGCAATCCAGAGTGTTGATCTCACTAATATCAATCATAGAATTGCTCTGGAGTTTATTAGCAGTTTTTTGTATTTATTTTTAGTAAGCACTATACTGGGAGTGGTAATAAGTCTGTTCTTATACAAATCTTACTAATTTTGTAAACACTACACTTCGACCAAGGTGTGATACTTTTCTTCTCCTTATAGGTTGGGCTGGTAAGTGCTTACATCATCAAAAAATTGTACTTTGGCAGGTATTTTTATATGCTATCTGGGTTTTCATATCAACTCGCTTTTCAATAATTGTGTTTTATACTAGATTTGATAATCCGTGTATTCGTATTGTATTCATGTTATTTTTTCTTATCATAATCATGTTAAAGGTAATATATTTATATAAATTTTGACACGTTAATAATTCGTTTTATATAGATTTTAACACGTTCGTGTATTCATGCCGTATTCGTATTATTTTTTCATGTCATGTTTGTATTATTTTTTCTTGTCATGTCGTATTTTAGTTATTTTCTTGTGTCATATCCAAAATTACTAGGTCTATTCTACACATCAAACAACTTCGAAATTCTTCTATCTAACATATATCTAAAATCAACTACACAAACTCCTCTAGTGCCAACACGTGTTCACTGCTCTGCTATCGATACGTGTCTTTTTTTTTTTTTTTTGAAGAAGGAAAGAAAAGAAAGAGAATGAGAAAGAAAATAAAAGAAAAGAGAAAGAGAAAGAGAAAGAAAGATGAGAAAACTACTTCGATAGCGACATGTGTCCATTGCTCTGGTGTCGACACGTGTCCTTCTTTTTAGGAAGGAAAAAAGAAAAGAATATAAAGGAAAGGAAAGAGAAAGAGAAAGAGAAAGAGAAAAAGAAAAAGAAAAACAAAAAGAAAAGAATATAAAGGAAAGGAAAGAGAAAGAGAAAGAGAAAGAGAAAAAGAAAAAGAAAAACAAAAAGAAAAAGAAAGAAAAGAAAGAGAAAAGAGAAAAGAGAAAAGAAAGAAGAAAGAAGAAAGGAAAGGAATGAGAAAATTTTGTGTGTTTGTGTTATTTTTCATGTGTTTAAAGTATTATAAATATATATAAACTTTTACACATTAATAATTCATTTTATGTATATTTTCTATTCATGTAGTGTTCATATTGTTTTTCGTGTTGTGTTTTTATCATTTTTCCTATGTTGCGTTGTCGTGTCTCAATTCATTTCATATTTTGCATAGTTTGTCATTGTAATTCAATTTAGAGAAAAATTTGTGTGTTCGTTTCGTGTCTCGATTCACGATATATTTTGCATAATTTGTCATAGTGATTCAATTTAAAAAAAAAATTTGTGTGTTCATGATGTGTTCGTGTTATTTTTTGTGTTCAAAGTATTATAAATTTTTACACATTAATAATTCATTTTATATAGATTTTGACACGTTCGTGTGTTCATGTCATGTTCATTTTATTTTTCATGTCATGTCATGTTTTAATTATTTTCTCATTTTGTGTTTGTGTCGTGTCCCAATTCATCCCGCTTTTTGCATAATTTGTTATAGTGATTCGATTTTAACTCTAAATTCATTTACTTAAAATATAAAAATTATTTAAATAAATGATAATTATTTAATATGATTCAACTTAAATTTATTTGTGATTGTTAATTTAATTAAAAATTTATAAATATTAAAAAAAATCCCCTAACGAAGCAAGGAAAAATTCTAGTAAGAATCTATACTCCTCTCTAGGGAATGAAGGTTTACACAAAAAGTATTTTTTTTTAAATCATTTGTAATATTAAAAAATTTACTTGACATGAAACTTCAACTGAACATGAATTTTTTTGTTTTGTTATTACTTATTACAGTACATGTTGATGGTATAATGTCTTTGAAGTCTATAACTAATTAGGCAGAATTTGAAAAACATACCCTCTAAGAGTAGAATTATTTTTAAATGGTCTAATATTTTAAAGAGATATGAAAAAAATATGAAATTTTTATTAAGAAAATTATAAAGATCAAAATACCTTCAATGACATAGTAAAGATCAAAATACCCTCAATGACATAAACTTATTAAATATTTTGCTTGTTTAAACCTTAATCAAATTCTCTCGTTGATCCAGTTGGGTTGATTTTATATAACATGATTCAGGCATTCAATTGAACATGTCTTGTTATTCAATGTAACTGTAAAGATCGTTATTTGTCGTGGGACTTCCAACTAATTATTCAATGTATTTGATTTAACATGATTCAGACATTCAATAGATCATGAGTTTGCTCTTATGATGCTTATGGCATACCTTTCATATATCATGGCTGAAGTAAGACTCTTCTTAGCATAAGATGGCAGTTTCTTGCAGCCTTTCCTTTTCTAATACGAGCTTCTGAATTTGATGATTAATGTGCTTGTTAAGTAACTCTAATATTGCCTCCCTTGCAGTTGTTCTATTTGAGCAGTATTCTCACGGTATTCTTTTGTGGGATTGTGATGTCACATTATACTTGGCACAATGTTACTGAGAGTTCAAAAGTAACTACAAAGTATGTCTCCTTCACAACTATGTTGTTCCGACTCTTCATTCTTCTTGAAGTACTTGTGTCCGACATCCGTGTCCGATGCATGTTCGAACATGAATATAGGGATATGATTCTCCAAAAATCTTCCAAATACATAGAAATCTTAGAAAAAAAAATTGAACATACTCATGTCAGTCGGACATATACCCGTGTCCAACACTCACACCCGAATCCGAGTCTATGTTACTCCGGCTCTTCATTTTTTCTGAAGTATCCGTGTCCGACACCCATGTTCGACACATATTCAAACAAGGGTATGGGGGTATGATCCTCCAAATATATGAAAAAACTTTAATAAAAAATTGAGCATACTCGTGTCGGATACGGGTTATCGGACACATATCTATATCTGACACTCATCCTAGAGTCCGAATAACATAGATCCGAGCAACATAGTTTCACAGTATTATCTTAGGGCAATAAAGGTCATGTTTCATTGATATTAGGAGAAACAAAATCCCTAAAAAAAATGTTTAACTCTTTATACACCTCAATTGATTAAGTTATTTTGTTTAAAACACAGACATGCTTTTGCTACCTTGTCATTCGTTGCTGAGACTTTTATCTTTCTTTATGTCGGCATGGATGCCTTGGACATTGAGAAGTAGAGATTTGTAAATGATAGGTATGTTCTATACACCTCTAGAACATTGAGCTGTTGTTTTTCATTGTGTTTTGATCTCCTTTTTTGCAGGCCTGGAACGTCAGTTGCCGTTAGTTCTGTACTGCTTGCTCTGGTTATGGTCGGAAGAGCAGCTTTCGTGTTTCCCCTTTCATTTTTGTCCAACTTAGCAAAGAAAACAGGTAGTGAAAAAATAAGCTTTAGGCAACAAGTATGTGTTCTTGGTGTTAACTTTTTAATTCCAAATCAATTAGTAATGATATTATATTAGACATTACTATTTCTTCGTATTTCTTTGTTTAGATTATAATATGGTGGGCTGGTCTCATGAGAGGTGTTGTATCAATGGCACTTGCATATAATAAGGTAAAGTCTGGATAATCCTATTTCTCTTGAGACGATAACTTTTTATTATACGTCATAGAAAAGCAGCCTCTCTATCCTTGTTAGGGGTGTAATC
Source organism: Fremontodendron californicum (assembly GCA_030761205.1). NCBI lineage: Eukaryota > Viridiplantae > Streptophyta > Magnoliopsida > Malvales > Malvaceae > Fremontodendron > Fremontodendron californicum. Next base: position 2,987,278 of record JAULJL010000047.1, read on the forward strand.
GAGCTGAGCCGAGTTCAAGCTGTAAGAAGCTCGACTCGAAATTCGAGGCCCAAAACTTGAAGCTTGGCTCGAGCTCGATCGAGTTTCACTTTTAAAGCTTGAGCTCAATTTGAGATAAAAATCGAACTACTCGAGCTCGTTCGATGAGGTTTGTTTACCTAGTAAAAAATGAGATCGATTCTCGTGCTCGACGTCAAACTTGATTATTTGTGCTGAAGTTCGAATTGAGATTTTTAAAAACTAATTAAAAATATATATTGGAAAAAAAAAAACTCGATTAGGCTCGCGAGCTACTCGAGTCAAGTATTAGGATACTCGAATTCGGCTCGCTCGATAACTCGAGCTGCTTGAGCTTGAGCTCTACTCGACAATGACCGAGCCAAATTCGAGTTCTTTTTCGAGCCGAACCCGAGTAACTTGCGAGTACAGGTATCTCAGTTATGTTCTTGTATTAAAGTTGGCTAAAGAGTATGAGGAAATTCGAAAATGCTTGATGGGTGTTTGAAAATAAGTTCAAATAGTATGATAGGTTATGTTACCGGACTCTTCATTTTCAAGTACCTGTGTCTAAAATAATATTCGGATATAGGTATGAGGATATGATTCTTCAAATATATGAAAAAACTTAGAAAATTTGAATATACTCATATTGGATACGTACTCGTATCCGACACTCACGATTGATGTATGAGATCAGACTTTTACTTAATATGAATGCAGTTTACAAGGGCAGGGCACACTCAATTGCGAGGGAATGCAATTATGATTACAAGCACTATAACTGTTGTTCTGTTCAACACTATGGTAAGATATCTCCTGCCTTCATTTTAACTGCTTATAGATTTTAGGGTTAATATGAAAAACATGCACTCCATAAGGAATTATTGTTAAATTGTATAATGAATAAAAGTTATTTGAAAAAGAGAAATGAATAATTAGAAATTGTTATAAATGATATTGTAAAGACAAAATTATCCTTGATAAAAAAACCTTCTCCTCTTTTTTTTTTTTATTTTTTAATTTACATTTTAATTAAAAAATAAATATTCTGAAAATAAAAAAATTTTAATTTTAAAAAATAAATTTTTAAATTTTTTATTTACTTTTTTTAATTAAAAATTTTTAAAAAATAAAAATAATATGCCTAAAATTAATTTTTATTTATTTTTTTAAATTTTTTTAAATTTAAAAAATATATATTTAAATAATTTATTTTTTAAATTTATTTTCAATTAAAATTTTTAAAAAATAATATTTCCTTAATTAAAGAAAAAGGAAAAGTAAGTTTTTTCATTAAGAGTAATTTTGTTTTTACAATATCCTTTATAATAATTTCTAATTATTCATTTCTCTTTTTCAAATAACTTTTATTCATTATACCATTTCACAATAATTCTTTATGGAGTGCATGTTTTTCATATTAACCCAACAATATGGTTTTCTCCAAAAATGCATAGCATTTTATCCTTTTTTTTTTCTTATTTTATTTTTGAAAATATTGAAGGTTTTGTTTTAACAGTAATGCTCCAAATCTGTTTGGTTATTGATCTTTATCACATAATCTGTTAAGGGTTTGTATTTGATGCACTGACAGTGTATAACTTCATACACTGTCAGTAAATAAGATGATGCCACCTCATTAAAAAAATTTAAAAATAAATATAAATTATTTTATTTCTAATGAGGTGGCATCATCTTGTTCACTGACAGTGTATGAAGTTATAAACTGTCAGTGTATCAAATATTAATCCATCTGTTAATTCATAAAAGTTTAAATTGCATAAGGGTGTGCTTGATAGAGTGGAAAAATAAAATGATGGATAAAGAAAGTAAAAAGGTGAAAAAAATGAATTTTAAGTGTGTTTGATAGAAAAAAAAAGTGAGAGTAAAGAAAATAAAAAAGATTATTTTTCATCATTATGCATAAAAATAAATCATTTCAAATTGAAATGATACGAAAGGAAAAAATAAGAGAGATGTGGCTTAAAGTGTGCATATTTATAAAGAAATTTATTATTTTTTAAATTTTATCTTTTTATCTTAATTTACAAAGGATATAATTGTAAAATAATATAATTTTTATTTTCTTTCTTTTTATTTTTCAACTCTACCAAACAATGGATGAAAATATTTTATTTTATTTTATTTTATTTATTTTTTCAATTTTTTTATCTTTCCTACCAAACATACCAATGAAAAAAATATATATGTTTTTTTCTCTTTCCATTTTTCTCTTTCTCCGATTTTTTATATTTTCAATTTTCTTTCCATAATAGCAAACAAAGTCAAAGATTGAATGTATAGCCTATTTTTAATAAATTGTTTTAGTCTTAATTGAGGATTAAGTTTTTTTTTTTTTTTTTTGAAATTCTTAATATGTCCTTAATCCCTCGATCTATATCTATTTAACTTATCTGACGAGGACGTAACTAGGGATGGCAATTTAAAAGGCGAATTCGGATATTCAAAGATATCCGATCCATTTTTTGCGGATTTGGATTTGCAAATTCAGATAAAAATCGAATTCGGATATTCTAATTACTATCTGCAGCGGATTTGAAGCGGATGCGGATATGAAACCTCGTATATTCATTATCCGAATTCGCATTACTTTTGCGGATTCAGATAGCGGATTCGGATATCCGAATCCACTTATTTGTAAAACACATAAACTTTGTTTGATTTTATATATATTTTTTAAAAATGATTTATTGAATTCGAATTTTTAACGGATTCGAATATCCGGCGAATAATATTATTTAATTCAGATTTGGATTGAGATAGTAATATGAGGATTAAATGCAGATAATTTGCGGATTCGGATTCGGATAATATAAAAAATACAGATATCTGACCCGCTACCATCCCTAAACGTAACGCACATAAATCCTCTCAAACCTGTATCCTTCAGGAGTCTGTGCCGCATACATGCTAGTTGAGCTGGTGCTCGGTTGGCTGGAAATCGAGGATTTGAATTTTACATTGCTGAAGTGTGTATTTGCACTATAGAATAAAATGCTTAAAATCCCTATTTTTGCATCTATTTGTGGAGTCTCATTTTTTATGTCTTAAGCATAATAGTTTCTTGGAGATGTTACTAAGGTGTGTTCGTTAACGCATTGAAAATTTTTAATGTATTGAAAAAGAAATTTTTCAACAGTTTAATTTTTTTAATGTGTTTGATAACTCATATTAAATGTTACTTAATAGAAAATTTTCAATGAAAAAGTGTTGAATGAGATAAGTAGGTAGAGAGCTACTTATCACTTAATGTAGAATACGTTAAGTTAATTTTATTGTTAAATTAAATTATCTCCTTTTTTAATTACAAAAAATAAAATTTTTAAATTATCCTTCTAATTTTTATCCAAAATTATCCAAAAAAATATAAAATTTTATGTTAATAAAATTAAAATTGTGAAAATAATAATTTTCAAAATTCAACATTTGCAATTATCAAACAATATAATTATATTTAGTACTTAATTTTAAGTAACATATCAAACAATTTTTATAATTAAATTCAATGCTTATAAATTCAATACTTAATTTTTCAGCACTTAATTTTTTCGATTTATCAAACACCTAACTCTTTTATATGTTGGTTCTGCCTAGGTTTTTGGTATAATGACTAAACCTCTACTAAGGTTCTTGCTACCTCATCCTAAAGTAATAACTAGCATGGTCTCAGACCCATGTACTCCAAAATCCATTACGGTGCCGTTTCTTGGAAGTGGCCAAGACTCCTTTGATGATAGTCTAGGTGGAATTCAGCAGCCAAGCAGCATTCGCGCGCTTCTTACAACTCCAACACACACCGTTCGTCGTTACTGGCGTAAGTTTGATAATGCCTTCATGCGTCTAGTGTTTGGTGGCCGGGGTTTTGTGCCCTTTGTTCCTGGCTCCCCAACAGATAGGAGTGAACATAATCTACCTAAAGATGGCAACGGATCAGATATCGATAATTTTTGAAATATCCGAATCTGATTTATCTAATTTACATGATATCTGAATTTGCTTATTATCCGCTTATTATTCATATTCAAATCCGAATTAGATAGAAATATTCGTAGGATATTCGAATCCGTTAAATATCTGAATTTTTGTAATAAGGATTTGTATATTAAAGTTCGAACTTCTACACAAGTATACAATTTTTTGTATTTTATAAATATAGAAGCGGATATCGAATTCAGATATTTGATAATATTTGTATAAGTAAAGTAGATTTGGATAACGGATTTGGATATCAGATATTCAAGTATTCATATCTGAATCCACCACAAATAGTAAATCTAATATTCAAATCCGAAAAATATTCGAATCTGCAAAAATCAAATCGAACAATGTCGGATATTTACTATTTATTGTCATTTCTAAATCCACCTCTTTCGGGTATAATGAGTCTAAGTCCCACATTGAGTAACTTGGTTAAGCTAAGGCGAGTGTTCATCTCACATTGCTTAACTTGGTTAAGTCAAGTATACTGCTCATCCCTCATCCCACATTGAATAGTTTTGGATGAGCCAAGGAGGGTGCTCACCTATAAGTAAGAGCCTTGGCCCTTGGAAGAGAACACCACCACCACTTGTGAGATAGAGGCTAGACACTTGAGAGAAGTTGTATTGGGGTTCTAAAGGTGGTGAGTCATAGTAATAGTGAGGATGGTTTATAGCTTTATCTATGCAAAAGTTACAATATTGGGAGAATGGTTTGTAGCTTTATCCGTGCAAAAGCTACAAGTGTGTTGTAAGAAGGTTTGTAGCTTTATCCGTGCAAAAGCTACAAGTGTGTTGTAAGAGAGTTTATAGCTTTATACGTGCAAAAGTTACAAGTTGGAATATTTTCTAGTGCAGTATCTTATCCCTTTGGGATCGTGGATGTAGGCCAAGAAGGGCTGAACCGCGTTAAAAATATAGTGTTCTTTTTCTCTTATTCCCGATTGCATGTTGTGGGTTAATGCTTGTTGTGGGCTGCCACGCTATTCCCAACAACTGTTATCAGAGTTTTTGGTTCGAGGGAAGAGTTGCCTAGAAGCTTTTGGGAGTTTTTTGGTTCAAGCAAGTACAGAAGTTTTTTGTTCGAGGAAGAAGAGTTGCTGAGTTCCTGCCAAGAGGTAATTGGAACTTTGACTCAAGGGAGGATTTGTGGGTATATTGAGTCTAAGTCCCACATTGAGTAACTTTGTTAAGTTAAGGATATTGTTCATCCCGCATTGCTTAACTTGGTTAAGTCAAGTAGAGTGCTTATCCCTTATCCCACATTGAATAGTTTTGGATGAGCTAAAGAGGGTGCTCACCTATAAGTAGGAGCCTTGGCCCTTGGAAGAGAATACCACCACCACTTATGAGATAGAGTCTATACACTTGAAAGAGGTTGTGTTGGGGTTCTATGGATGGTGAGTCATAGTAGTTGTGAGGATGGTTTGTAGCTTTATTCGTGCAAAAATTACATTATTGGGAGAATGGTTTGTAGATTTATCCATGCAAAAGCTACAAGTGTGTTTAAGAAGGTTTGTAACTTTATCCGTGCAAATGCTACAAGTGTAGCTTATCCCTTTAAGGCTTTATCCGTACAAAAGTTATAAGTTGGAATATTTCCTAGTGAAGTATTTTGTTCTTTTTCTTTTTTCCCGAATGCATATTGTGGGTTAATGATTGTTGTGGGCTGTCACGCTATTCCCAGCAACCTCAATGGTAATGAGATGGTTGAACAAGATCTACAAAAATATAAATGTACTTTGCATCGGGTATGTATAGGTTATTTAGTTCACCTTAAGTTACCTTAGAAGGTTCCTGTTTATTCTTTCGACAACTATGTTGACATTATAATATACTTTTCTTTGACATTTGAGAGTTAAAAAAAAATGTAATTTTAACATTTGGAAGAACTTTTGGTAAGTTTGCCCTTTTATATTGCATAATTAAGAAAGTTAATTTTTGACAGAAGAAAACATTTTGTTTGGTATATGTTATCAGATTTAATCATGCAAGTGCACGTATCGTTAACAAGTAATAAAATGAAGAGTAGAGTATCGTTTCCAAGAGGAATTGTTACCAAATTCGTTAAGTACTAAAATTAAAACAACTTAATCTTATCCAAACAATTAATTAAAGGATGTAAATTAAAAACTAAATAAAAGAAAATAATAATTAAATCAATAAATAAAAGCCTAGGATTACAATTTCGCTCAACACTTTGCTTGAACTTCTTCTACCTTCTTAACTTGACTAATGACAATGAGTTGTTAACCTAGAGTTCTAATCTATTTATAAGTATCTGTCGATGGTCTTATAAAAATATATCTTTTAACCAATTAACTATATGTCTATGATAATTGAATTAAAGAGAAACTCATTAAGCTAGACTCTAAACTTGGTTACACATGACACGGAGGTATATTTCTATCCTACATACAACTCAATTCATCATAATAAATGAATCTGAAACACGTGTTATTCAATCCATGTCTAACACTAAACTCCTTATGTCTAGTTGTATTTAGCTTATCACATCAATCTAATTGGTAGCTAAGCAATTAGAAGCATTAAACACAAGATTGAATAAACAACATCAAATATCATTAAATCAAATAATAGAGTAAAATAATCCAAACTACATGTTGAGATCCATTGAAATCCTAGAAAAACAAATTAGTTCATGATAAATAATGGAAACATAAAATAAAGGAGTTTCACCATCATCAATGTTACAAGAAAGTAAAGAAAGAATAAAGGAAAAGAGAAAACTAAGTTTTGTCGGGACTTCAGTCTTTGATCCTCCAAAATCTCCTTTGCTCCTTGCAACCTTGTGGTGGCTACTCTCCTTAAGATAAATTAGGTTTATAGAACTTGATTCCCGTTTATTTGAGCCTTAAAAGATCATATTTATAGAGCTTTAGACCCTTGGAGTCAAAAACTTTGCGTACAAGTAACAGGTAAGGAAACAAATTTTTTTTCTTTCTTCATGTTTAGAGCTGCAGCGCTGGCTCTTGATTGCTGCTGGCGCTGCAGCGCCAACCCCTTAAGTTGGTTGCATGCTGCTTCTGTCGTCTTCTCGCACTTCTTCGGCTGATTTGGATTGGTAAATCTTGTGCGATTTGGGTAAATAATATATCGTTGGAAAGCTATGAAAATCAGCTTCAAAAGTCAACAAAAAGTTTTTTTGAATAAAAGACTTTAAAATAATGTTTCTCTATCAACAAGCTCCGGAGGTCAAATCTGTCCATGCGTTGCTTTGCACTTTTTTTCGTTTTTTCGCACTTCGAAACTCCTTCTCACTTTGAACCTATAAAAATACAAAAACACTAACTTAATAACTAATTTAAACATGAAATAAATAAATAAAATTAATCTAAAAACAATTAAAATTAATCAATTCCAAATAAAAACTTCAAGGATTAGCCGATTTGAATACACAAAATATGAGAAAATAACTATATTTCATAAAATTATAAGTATATAAATCAAAATTATGGTGGAAGCAAGCACGACATAATCTTTTATGAAGTTCTCTTCTTCACAAAGATTAGATGCAGTATAAAAAAGGAACTCTAAAATTAATAATAAAGAGAGAAGGATTTGAAAGTTCCCAATATCTTATGGGCTAAAATAGATAGTGAAGGATTTGGCCCAGCTTATTTCCATTTTATTTTTTGAAATTGGGCCCATTTTATTCAGATCCAGTCCAATCTTATCAACAAATGGACCATATTGCCGTGCACCACAAAACTCCATCCGTGCCAATATCAACAAATCACGTGAACTAGTAAACTCACAAAAATTTTTAAAAAAATAAAAGAAATATGAAAAACCCTATCTTGATAAAAGTTCATAGATCGGGTCAAGTTCAAATTGATTTTAAATATGATATCAATATTATATATAATATTATTTAAGTTTGATCCGACTCGAAATATGAATATCAAATTCTGCTCAAATTTGTTCATATTTATTAATGGATAATCCAAACCTGTTTAGATCAACGCATATTATTTTTTTCTAAATTTTTTAAAATAAATATACGTTATTTTTATTTAATTTTAGTGATTTATTTATTATATTAAATTTTAAAATATGAATAATTTAATATATATTTTTAAATGTTTATATTATAATATTATATATATTTTTATATAATATAAATTATATAACATATATATATATAAACATAAAAATTATATATAAATAAAAAAAAAAATCAGATCGGATTCAGATCTTGATTATAGTCAAGCTCCGACCTATTTTCTAAACGGATTTTATTTTTTTTGTTCAATTCATATTTTGGGTATAATATTTTTATTCAAATTTTCTTAAATAACGAATTAACTTTCGGACTTAAATGAATAATCCGATTTATGATCTAAATCTTGGATTGAAAAATACAAATCCTTGTCAATATCACAAAACGTCCAGCTATAAAATTCAATTCACCCCCTCTAACCCTTAACTACCAATCTTCCCCACACGCTCTTCGTGCACTCCGTCGTATTTCACTTCCTCTCATCTGTTTGTTTTCCCCTTCAAACAAAACTCTCAAATGGCATCCATTGCTGGTTCATCAATCTCAATGCAATCTCGCCACTCCCTGGTATTTCTTCTTTTCAATCTTCAAATCTTTTTAGCTAAAATTCATTTGTTTCTTGTTTTACTCTACTGTTTTTTTTTCCCGATCTGTTTCTTCTTTTAGTTAGTCTTGCTCAGATTTTACCTTTTGTTTGTAGCTTTTAGTCTAATGCTTATTTTCTTAGTGTTCAAAAGGAGTCTTTAGAGTTGTGTTACCTGAATTCGAGGTGAGCTTAATTTTTTAAAACTTTTTCATATATTTGAAGATTATACTCATATTCATTTTCGAATATGTCGGATACGGATATTTTCAGAAAAATGAAGAGTCAATTAACATAGGTTTAGTATTAAATTTGTTACTTTAACTTCCTTGATGGCTGATTTGATCTGGGTAATCTGAGATTTGAAAATTTATTTATTTAGTTTCTGTTTCGTCCTTGTTTTTACTATTTGTTCTTTTACCTTTTGCTTTCTGGAGTAAAAAAAAAAAAAAGGAAAAATGAAAAAGTGCATCTGTATTTTAAAGTAAATAGTGTTTGTACTTTGTAAATAATTAAAATTATAATTATAATGGTTTGGAGAACATAATGCATGACTTTACTTTGATATTGAACAATTATGTTGAAATTGCTGTTGCATTATGGTTATTTCTTCAGTTTTAATCAATTATGATTTTGCTTTTTAGAGAGCAAAAATCAAGTAGCTAAAGGAATAACCAGAAGGAGCATTTTTTATTTTTGTATCCTGATGAGCTGTTGTAGAGAGGAAAGCTATAGACCTTGTGGGTATTGTTGGTTTTTAGTTCTAGAAGGTTTGTTGTCCTAGGTTTTGCTAAACATGGTATTCTATGGAATTATATTTGATTTATAACACATATTTAGCAAATATGAATGACATATTATATCGGTAAAGTTGGGACTTTTGACCAGAGGAATCACATGTTGTAAAATATCATTGTAGAAAATTCTAATTACATTGCTTATGTTTCAAGCTATTTTACTCGGATTTGGGGGTGAGTGTCGAATATGGATATGTGTCCGACACGGGTATGCTCAATTTTTTTTATGTTTTTTCATACATTTGGAGCATCGCACCCCTATACCCATGTCTGAATATGGGTACTTCAGGAAAATTGAAGATTCAGAGTAACATAGGTTTCAAGTGCTTATGCATATAAATGGCATGTTTTTGTTTTCCTTTTGGATTTTGTTTGTAAATATTGTAAAGTAAGCTATTATGGAAGTGCAAAAGTAAAGTTTCTAGTTTGCTTGGTATAAGGTGTTGAGATATCCTTTAAGATAGTTGTTTCTTCTAGTACTATTCTTTTTATGTGACTTATGGACTGATTTTTGTGCTGTTGAACATATTTTAACAGGCTACAACCAGGGTTTCTGGCTTGAAATTGGTTTCATTTATGAATCAGGGAAGAAGCAGCCTCTCATTTAGGTTGCGTCCGATGCCTGCTCGCTTGCAGATTTCCTGTGCTGTATGTTTCTCAATGAATGGAAATGATATTAGTTTCTATACTATTGGTTACTACATACTCATTTGTGAGGGGCAAAGACAACACAACGGGGTTCACATTTTTGTCATGTGTCAATTTGACCAATAACAAGGAAATTAACATTGAATAGTCAATTGAATAGAAATGTGGCAAAGATATGAATCCACTTGTGGACTCTCCTTTGATAGTGTGTGTTTATATTTTTAACTATTTGTTTTCTTTTTTATATTTATCATATGGGATTGTTCGAAATATGGTTTAACTGTTTTTTTTTGTTGGGATAATGAGGAATGGTGTGCAAGTCACTTGCTTCTAGTATCTGTTTATCTGTTGTCATGTCTGTTTTTTTCCCTACCTTGCGGGCACTTTGTATGAGGTCCTTTGTATTTGCATATTCACTAATGTCTCTGCATTTTCTAAAAAATATTTCTTATGATAGTTATACTTTTGGTGAACAACATAATGTTGATGCCTGAGTTAAATGTCATTGGGTAGGCCAAACCAGAGACTGTGGATAAGGTATGCGAAATAGTAAGGAAACAACTAGCTATATCAAGTGACAAGTCAGTCACTGGCGAATCAAAATTTTCTGAACTTGGAGCTGATTCTCTTGATACGGTACTCTCTCAACTGTCTATAATCATCGATTTGTTTGAATGCCAGGTTTCTGTTCTTTTTACCCTACCTTTTCTTCTTATTTGGGTAAAATTAGAGTGCAGGATCAAGGAGAGCATGCATTTGTTTGAGTTTGATGAATTTTTGCCCATCTGTTTGTTTTTGATGCATAGGTCTATATATGTATCCTTGGGATTATCCATTTTTCTCTAACTAATCTTAATTTTCTTTATCAAAATGGGCATATGCAGTTTTATTTGCTGTCCATATTAAGTCATGCCCACTCTTCTATCTTAGCTTTCCTGACAACTCTAGGTTTTACTTTGATTGAAGTTTTCAAAGCAGCTTGTCCACTCTATAATGTGCTTTAAGGTCATGCTTGTTCCTTAAAAGGCCATGGTTGGTGGAGGGAATATATGCTGGGCACATCATAGGGCATTTCTGGGGTCTGGTCTAAGGAAGTAACCATGCAAATAGCCAGACAAGAAAAGTTTTTTGTACCTTTTATATTTTGGCAAACATAATAAATTTTTTTTTTTTTTTTGGTTCTTCCCACAGCTTGAAACCCTCTGTCCCCTCCTTTTGGGTTTCCTTGTTGCATGTTGTCTAACACAATAAACATTGTTTTTGTTAGTTCTTCCCCAACTCTAAGCTCTCTCTCTCACACACACACACTTTACCCCTTTCTTTGTTGTACCTTCTGTCAAATAGTTGTTATTTACTTGAAGGTTAATGCTTGTAGTTTGTGTTCTGTTACTCGGACTCGGATGCTAGTGTCGAATACAAGTATGTGTCCGACACGAATATGTTCAGTTTTTTTTTAAGTTTTTCCATGTATTTGGTCATATATATCTCATATCTATGTTCGAATATACGTCGGACACGGGTGTCAGATACGACTACTTCAAGAAAAATGAAAAGTCGGAACAATTTAGGTTTTTGTTGTAATTGGTAGAATGCCATTTCAGGTTGAGATTGTGATGGGACTTGAGGAAGAATTTGGAATCACTGTAGAAGAGGACAATGCCCAAAGCATTGCAACTGTTCAGGATGCTGCAGATCTTATTGAGAAGCTTCGCAGCGATAAAAGTGCCTAGAAACAAAGACCTAAGTTGGAGGTTCATTTCTCATTACCCATATTGATCTTTAGAGCATTTCCCAATCTTTGATATGAACTCAAAGTCTATTTATTTGTTCAATCTAGTAAAACTCAAAGTTGTTGGGCTTTTTTAGTTCAATTGTGGATTTAACTTTTTGTGTTGTAAGTCAAGGAAATATATTTTTATTTAATAAATAAATTGATTATATATTTATTATTTATTAAACTTTTTATATTTTTATTTATATGATTACTTTTATTTCCAAATAATTATTTATTGACTTATTTATATAATTATATCTTTTTATTTTTATATTTTTAATGTTGTAACTATTTATTTATATATGTAATTAATAATATATAGAATTATTTATGTAATTAATCATATTTATAAATATATAAATATTTATTTATGTATTTATTTAGAGCTTTTGTTATTTACTTATTTATTTTTTATTATGTAATAAATTTATTTATAACTTTAAATAAATAAAGAATTGAAATTCTTTAACCAAAAAAATGATTAAAAAAATAATTAAAAAAATAATTAAAAAGGCTTTTCTTGTAGTAGTAATTTCACAAAAATAATGTCCCATGCCAATCCATGGCCTCATCAGATAGATATTAACTCACTAACATTTTGGAAATATAAATGCCTAAGCTAATTAGAAGAGGCAAAGAAGAGTAAATATTATCAAACCAGACAAGGGAATAACCAGTTTGTTACTTATGCATAAATCAAATCAAATCAAATCAGCATCAAACTCTTAAATGAAGTTCAGCTACAATAACATAAAACCTAGACAAATTCTACAAGATTGAACACAATGCTTTTATTCATTTATATCTTCTAATTCAAAGCTATGTTACTCGAACTCGAGGGTGAGTATCGGATATAAGTATATGTTTGACACAGGTAAGTTCAATTCTTTAATTTTTTTTTTATATACTTGAAAGATCATACTCTCGTATCCATATCCGAATGTGTCGAACATGGATGTCGAACATGAGTACTTTATGAAAAAATGAAAAGTTCGGATAACATAGATACAAAGTTGATACAGTGCTCACTCCCAGTCAGGGTCAAAGAAACCAGCATCTTTCATCTCTGAGTAGTAGACATTCTCTAAAAGCAAGTCTTCCTCCTGCACAGATTAAAGTTATTTTAACCGTGCTAACATATTATAAGGCTTTACTAAAGAATCTATTAACAGATCAAATTTTCTACTATGAATCTGAAATAAAACTTACCTAGATTAGGGAAGGGGGGAAGGAGATCATAATGGATGCAGATAAATGCTATGTTATTCAGATTTGGGTGTGAGTGTTGGATACGGGTATGTATCTGACATGGGTATGTTCAATTTTTTAAAAAGTTTTTTCATGTATTTGAAAGGTCTTTGGAGGGTCATATCTCCATACCCATATCCGAATATGCGTCGAATACTGGTGTCATACGCGAGTACTTCAAGAAAAATGAAACTGTCGTAGCAACAAAGGATAAATGATTACCTGGAAAAAATCTGCCAGAAAAGTTATATACAGAAGAGGAAGGTACAAGGCATGGTAGCAAACAATTGAGGCGCGGTACAACCTATCAAAAAATTTCCCTTTTCTTTATAAAGAAACCCTTAGAAAAGAACACAATATACTAATACAAATAGCAAACTGTATTCTTCAATTAAAAAAATAAAAGCTTGTATTACCAAAACCCAAAACCAGCACCATTTCCAGTTAGTCCGCAAGCAAACAGCGCTAGTGCATTCAAGACGAACATGATAGCAACATATTTGTAGAATGCAGGTCTTGCTGCAGATGAAGAGAGAAGATTCCAGGTGATGTAACTATACAACTACTGTCAAAATCTATATTACTTGGACTTAGGTGTGAGTGTCGGATACGGGTATCTGTCCGACACGGTTATGTTTTTTCCATGTATTTGGAGGGTCCTTGGAGGGCCATATCCCCGTATCCATGTCCGAATATGTGTTGGACAGAGGTACTTAAAGAAAAATCGGAGCAACATAGGTTAAAATCACTAGCAAAATGCATGTAACTTAGATGAACATACCAGGTAACCTTTCTCTCCACTTGGACTGGTACATAAACAGTATTAAGCCATAAATAGCAGTTAGCACTAGCCTGTGAACAACCCACAAGCCCCATTTCACCTGATGTGGATGTTCGGTGTTGTCGATGAACAAGGGAACACCGAATCCAAAGAGGTAAATAGCCTAAAAGGGAAAAAAAATCCATTGATATATTGATATCGTAAGATATAATGCATTGATACAAAAATGTCAAAAAGAATTCAGAATGGTAAAAACACAAAGAGGAATAACATTGTACGTCTTCAAATATTAGAAGATAAAAAGAACTTAAACATGTATATACAATCATACTCACATCTAGATTGCTAAAGAAGTTAAAGTAGGTCGCAATCTAAAAATAGGCCACATAGAGCTCAGAGTCTGCTATTAATACTAAAATGCAGCTATGTTACTCAGACTCGGATGTGAGTATTGGATACAGGTACGTACCCGAAACGGGTATGTTTATTTTTTTTCTAAGATTTTCATGTATTTTGAGGGTTCTTGGAAGATCATATCCCCATACCCATGTCCGGATATGAGTCGGACACAGGTGTCAGACACGGGTACTTCAAGAAAAATAAAAAGTCGTAGCAACATAGAAGTGTAGTAAGGAACAAACTGTCATGTTCTTCCACCACCATCTGATGTATGTCTTGACATAGTCAGCAATAGATATTGCTACTTCCAAGAAGAGTGCTACATTTAATTTAAGAATAAAATAAATACCTTCAGAAGTAAGTCCAGACCAACAATTAGCCCCGAAACAACAAATGTTCGTGTCAAAGCTTCCAATCCACTAGCATAATTTCCTTGAAGTAAAAATGCCACCAAGCTAACTTCCAGAAACAACATCCCAGAAGTTGTAAATAAAGATAAGATATTCCAGGCAATTTCCTTTCCAGGAGTGCATTCCCAAGCCTGTGCAATCAAGAGATAGTTTAAAAATAGCCATCCAGCTAGGAAATTTAAAAAAAAAAAACCCTTGCAACTAGAATAAGAATCTTCAAATGCATGTCATATTTCATTAATCCCAGTGGATAAAAGTTATCTCAAAACATATAATTCAGTACCCTAACTAGTTCAGACTATCAAAGGAAGCTGCCAAGCTGCTTAACAGAAGAAGCCAGATTAAGAATAACATGCTTTCTGTTAAGGTACTTACCAGACAATTTAATCATCAGCAAACAATGTGCGTGTAAAAACTAAAAACCCACAAAATATTACTAATGCTTATAAAGCAGAAATATACACTATTAAAAAGGAAAATTCGGGATATCATACACCATTCATGCTAATAAGTCGAGTTAGATGCAAACTCGTGCAGTCATGCTTACTGAAAGCTTAGTGCTTAGAGCATTAGAGCCATCTATCAGACATGTAAGCTCGACGAATAATGCTTTCACTTATACACATTTTCATTCCAATGATCTTTATTTATTCATTATTAGCTTCTCAGAGTCGTTCTTACATATGACATATCAAAGAAGCCTCACCTAAAAACTGAACTAGGCAAACTGTCCAATAATCCTATTCCTAATTTCCCATAATGTGAAAAGATCACTGAGCAACTTTCAAGCTTTTTCTAGTGAACCAAAGACACCTAAGTTACATTCCACCAATTCAGGTACCATTCAGTTGTTACATTTGCCACAGAAGCAAAAATACAAAAGGCATATTGGATATAAACTAAACACCATTTATGAAGAATTAAAAATTACATTCATTTAGACACAAAATGCTTGATTTTACTCTAAATTAGACTAATTATGCTATAATTAGTGTCACATTTTGATAATTCCTTCATTTTTAACCAATTATGACTTAGCTGTTTACCATTTGATTTTCCTTTATAGCAAATTCCATTGATATTTGCTTTATACTAATAAAAAGCAACCACCAGCAAATTAAAGCCTTAGTAAATAACCATATTCATTTCATAGAAAGAACCAAAAAATAAGTCAATTTCAACTAAAGTTTAAACCAAGAAAAAACCAAATCTTTAAAATCGGATTAGAAAAAGAAAAAGAACAAAAAACCTGAAGAGAACACCAAGCAAGATTGAGCAAGCTAACGAGCCAAAGGCAACCATAATAAGAAATCATGATATAAGACCTGCCATGTGAGAGCTTTCGGAAGCTTTTTTTGGCTTGAAATCCCAAGAAAAGAACAAAGAGAAGAGAAGGAATAATAAGAGCTAAGTTATGCCAATACCCATGACATTCAAAGAGCCAGCCATATAACCCATTAACAGAAGAAGAAGAAGAAGAATTAGGGTTTTGAGGAAATTGGGAATCTGTGATACTTTCAAGAGATTGCATTCTTTTTCTTAGTGGTTTAATTTCATTAAGGAAAATGGTGAAGAAAAGAAATTTAAAAAATAAAAAATGGGAAATTTCGAGATTTTCAGGATTTGTTTTTGTAATTATGAAAGGTTTGATTTGTTGATCGAATCAGGTTGCTGACTTGCTGGTAGAAGAAATTAATTTGAAAAATGAAAACAGTTAACAGATTTTCGTGGGCCAAATTTGGGTTTTAGGCTAGTTAAAACTAGGGATTCAAGAACCTGATTTTTGGACTTTACATTGGGTATTTTAGCCCACCAAGAATTCTGAAAAATATTCCAAAGGCTAAAGCCCTCATAATCCACGTTTCAAAATGTTTACATTTTTGTAATTTGTTTGACAAAAAATAAATAATTTGTTTTTGATAAATTATCGGTGAATTTTTTAATTTTGTAGGCATAATTACGAGATTGTCATATTTTTTATTTTTTTAATTAATTTTTCTGTAAAATATTCTAACGGCTAAAGCCCTCATAATCCATGTTTCAAAATGTTTACATTTTTTTTAATTTGTTTGACAAAAAAGAAATATTTTGTTTTTGATAAATTATCGGTAAATTTTTTTAATTTCACAAGCGTGATTATGAGATTATCACATGTTTTATTTTTTTATTAATTTTTTATTTTTTAACAAACTCAAAGGGTATGTATTGCCATACTAATCCTACTTGTGGAATCTAAAAATTCCATTGACGATATATGTGATAATTTTTTTAAAAGTCAATCCGAAGATAAACCAATCTGATCAGTTATCACCGTATTCAGAACGATTAAAGGTTTTCACAGGTCGGCTCGTAAACCCGAATCACTTATTTAAAACATATTAAAATATTAATTTTTATATTGATATAATTAAATTTAAATAAAAAACATTTTTATTAGTAAATAATAATTTGGGTTGGATCTGTTCAAAATGAAAAATAATTATTCAAATCCGACTCAATACGAACCAGACGGATAATTCGGCTTTTGAGCAAGAGTAAGTACGATATAGTTAGTTGCCTCCTCTAAGTGGGCTTTGGTTTCCAAGTCTGAAAGGAAAAAAAAAAAAAAAGTTGTAGAAATTGGGCCATTTCCTATTCTGTTAAAAAAATTGGGGCAGGCCTTTTTAATTTAAAATAAATAATTATTAAAACCCTAAAAACCTGTAAAAACAAACAAAAATGAAAAACTAGCCCTGTAAGGCTTAAACTGAAACTTAACGCAGTCTCTCTCTTTTCTGTTTATCCTCTCTCATCATCTCCACCCATTTGCTTTGGTTACCGCCGCAACTCAGCAAAGATTCTTCGATCTCGAGAGCCCGCTCGTAGGCTCAACGCC
Organism: Fremontodendron californicum; assembly: GCA_030761205.1. Classification (NCBI taxonomy): domain Eukaryota; kingdom Viridiplantae; phylum Streptophyta; class Magnoliopsida; order Malvales; family Malvaceae; genus Fremontodendron; species Fremontodendron californicum. The sequence continues at coordinate 3,004,815 of JAULJL010000047.1, forward strand.
ATCTTCCTCAGTAAACTCAGGCACTTTACTTTTCAAAGATTCTTCCTTTTTTTTTTCTTTTTCTTTATGTTTCGTTTTTATGAATTGGGTTTTTTTTTTTTAACAGTTTCCATCAGTTTCACGAGATGGCAACAGAGGGAGGCAAGAGCTATGCAAGGAGAGACAAGCTACTAGAAATGGAGTCAAAGGTTAGAGTTTGGTGGGATGAGAAAGATGTATTTAAAGCAGAACCTAATGAAAAACCACCTCAACCAGGTGAAAAATTCTTTGGGAACTTTCCTTTTCCTTATATGAATGGTTTTTTACATCTGGGTCATGCCTTTTCGCTTTCGAAACTTGAATTTGCTGCTGCTTACCATAGATTAAGAGGTGCCAATGTGTTATTACCTTTTGCTTTTCATTGTACTGGTATGCCAATCAAGGCTTCTGCTGATAAACTTGCTAGAGAAATCAAACAATTTGGTGATCCACCCATTTTTCCTCATGAGGTAGTAGATGAGGAACCTAACCCCAAAGAAGAATCTGATCCAAATGAAAGTGTCAATGTGGCACCTGGTAAGTTTAAAGGGAAAAAGTCGAAAGCAGCTTCTAAGTCTAGTGGACAGATGTTTCAGTGGGAAATTATGAGAAGTTTTGGACTTTCAGATAGTGAGATATCGAAGTTTCAGAATCCGTACGAATGGTTGAAATTCTTTCCGCCATTTGCTGTTGAAGACCTTAAGGCATTTGGATTAGGTTGTGATTGGAGAAGGTCGTTTGTGACTACAGATATGAATCCTTTTTTTGATTCTTTTGTTAAGTGGCAGATGAGGAAGTTGAAATCGATGGGTAAAATTGTTAAAGATATGAGGTATACTATATACTCTCCCTTGGATGGTCAGCCATGTGCTGATCATGATAGGGCAACCGGTGAAGGAGTTCAGCCTCAAGAGTATACTATTATTAAAATGGAAGTGGTGCCACCTTTTCCAGCTAAAATGCAAGTTTTGGAAGGGAAAAAAGTGTTTTTGGCTGCTGCAACATTGAGGCCTGAGACCATGTATGGGCAAACAAATTGCTGGGTATTGCCTGATGGGAAATATGGAGCCTTTGAAATCAATGAAACTGAGATATTTATTCTGACAGAGAGAGCAGCACTCAACCTTGCTTATCAGAAGCTCTCCCGTGTCCCCGAGAAACCTACTTGCTTGGTTGAGCTGACTGGTTATGATCTTATTGGTCTTCCCGTAAAGTCTCCTCTCTCTTTTAATGAGATCATATACGCTCTTCCAATGTTGACCATTCTAACAGACAAAGGTACAGGAATTGTGACCAGTGTTCCTAGTGATGCTCCTGATGATTATATGGCCTTACATGATTTGAAAGCAAAATCCGCTTTTCGGGCGAAGTTTGGGGTGAAGGATGAGTGGGTATTGCCGTTTGAGATTGTGCCCATCATTGACATTCCAGAATTTGGAGACAGGGCAGCTGAAAAAGTATGTGTGGATCTGAAAATTAAAAGTCAGAACGAGAAAGACAAGCTTGCCGAGGCAAAGAAGTTGGTGTACTTGAGAGGGTTTACAGAAGGAACAATGATTGTTGGAGAATATGCAGGAAGAAGAGTCCAGGAAGTTAAGCCTCTGATAAGAACCAAACTGATTGAGACAGGCCAGGCAATAATTTATAGTGAGCCTGAGAAGAAGGTCATGTCAAGGTCCGGTGATGAATGTGTTGTGGCTCTTACAGATCAATGGTACATCACATATGGGGAACCAGAATGGAAGAAATTGGCTGAGGAGTGCTTATCCAACATGAATCTGTACTCTGATGAGACACGACATGGCTTTGAACACACTTTAGGATGGCTGAACCAATGGGCTTGCTCACGATCCTTTGGGCTCGGGACTCGCATTCCTTGGGATGAAGAATTCCTTGTTGAGTCATTATCTGACTCAACCATTTACATGGCCTATTACACAGTTGCTCATTTTTTACAAAATGGGGACATGTATGGAAAAAGCTCTGATTTGATTAAACCTGCCCAGATGACTGATGAGGTCTGGGAATTTCTCTTCTGTGGTGGTCCATATCCCAAATCTTCTGATATTCCATCCTCTATTCTTAATAAGATGAAGCAGGAGTTTGAGTACTGGTACCCATTTGATCTTAGAGTCTCTGGTAAAGACCTTATCCAGAACCATTTGACATTTTGCATTTACAACCACACAGCAATCATGTCCAAGGATCACTGGCCTCGTGGATTCAGGTGCAATGGACATATTATGCTCAATTCAGAGAAGATGTCCAAGTCTACTGGAAATTTCAGGACATTGAGCCAGGCAATTCAGGAATTCTCTGCTGACGCTACAAGATTCTCTCTGGCTGATGCTGGGGATGGTGTAGATGATGCAAACTTTGTGTTTGAGACTGCCAATGCTGCAATCTTACGACTTACAAAAGAGATTGCATGGATGGAAGAGATTCTGGCTGCAGAATCGTCTTTGAGGATAGGTCCCCCATCTACCTATGCTGATCGGGTGTTTGAAAATGAGATAAACATTGCTGTCAAAATGACTGAGCAGAGTTATCGGGATTACATGTTTCGGGAGGCTCTCAAAACTGGCTTTTATGATCTTCAAGCTGCCAGGGATGAGTATAGGTTCTCTTGTGGCAGTGGGGGCATGAACCATGACCTCTTATGGCGCTTTATGGATGTGCAGACTAGGCTTATCACTCCAATCTGCCCTCACTATGCAGAGTTTGTTTGGAGAGAGCTTTTGAAGAAGGATGGCTTTGTGGTGAAAGCAGGCTGGCCCGCAGCAGATTCTCCAGATCTAGAACTCAAGAGTGCCAATAAGTATTTGCAAGATTCCATTGTGTTGATGAGAAAGCTGCTCCAGAAGCAGATTTTGGGCTCAAAGAAAACTAATAAGAAAGGTGCTCCAGTTACATCACTAACCGAGGACAAGTTAAAAGGCTTAATCTATGTGAATGAGCAATTTGATGGATGGCAAGCAGAGTGTTTGCAGATTCTCCAAAGCAAATTCGACGGTAAGACCTGTACTTTTGCATCAGATGGGGACATAATGAAAGCATTACAGGAGAGCACTGTTGGTCAGGCAGCAGACTTTAAACAGATCCAGAAACGTTGTATGCCATTCTTGAGGTTCAAGAAGGATGAGGCTATTAAAATTGGTGTACAAGCCCTGGATTTGAAACTGCCCTTTGGAGAGATTGGGGTCCTTAAGGAGAACTTGGACTTGATCAAAAGACAACTTGGTCTTGAAGAGGTAGAAATATTGTCAGCCACTGACCCTGATGCATATGTTAAAGCTGGTCCACTTGCGTCCCTGCTAAAGCAGAATCCTCCATCCCCTGGAAATCCAACTGCCATCTTCATGTCAAGGTGAAGGAGCTTTTTCATTTTAGCATGCTTTTTTGTTGGACTATTTGGTATTAGACTTTTGTAAATTTGTGTTTTCTAAACTTAAGCCGTGTGTTTCTCTGCATCTATGTGTTTAAGTGGGTGTTGAACAGCAAATGATCACTTTTACTTGAAATGAAAATGGAGTTTATTGCTTATGCAGGTAAACAAATATGTTCCAGAAATGTTGCATCAAAATGCTGCTGTGAGAGGGGATTTTTCAGTCAGAAATGACAGCATTTTCATGCTATCTGGATCAGATATTTAGTCTTTCTCATAGGTTGTAATTTCAGTTCTATATATCTGCCGTTATTGAACTATGTATTTTTCCTATTTTGTTTTGGTTTTAAAGTCAAAATTTGTTTTTTTTTACTTTAAACTTTGTTTGCTCATTCCTTTTTCTTTTTTTTTTAATTCAAACATCATTTAGCTGGTTATTACTGTTGATCACTCCTATTTGTATTAAAAGAACAGGTTTAGAGTTCAGTTTATGGAAATAATCAGTGCTCTTCTTTTCCTCTGTTTCTTGCCCCTTTCCACCCTTTAATTGTACCCTATTTAGACCTGTCCATGGGTCAAATTGGGTTCGGGATGAGTCTAGATCAGGTATTAAGAAGTTTTGTATTGTTCAGCCTCGGTTCGACCTGAAATCTGAACAAAATTTTATGTTCAAGTTCGGTTCGGTTATATAAGGATATTGTTCAAGTCTGTCTAAATTTTTACACAGAATGATCGATCACTCTTAAAATGGATTGATCTCTCTCGAAAATTTATATAATTAATAGTAAAACGGGTCGGATCTCGACAAAAAATGCTATACCCAAAATTTGATATGTTTTCAAAACGAGCATTATATTTTTATTTAAGTCTATTTTTCAATCTTAATATTTCTATCTAAGCGCTTTTAAATATTGAGTGAACTTTTAGACTTTAACTAATAATCCGATTCATGAATAGGTTTAATCTTGCTCTATTATCTATATCATTGAACTGAAGGTTGAACTCCATTTTAATTTTGATTTATCAAAAGTAGATTAAAATATGGAAATTGCATACTTGATTTTCTTTTCATACTATATATATATAATATAATATAATATCAATATAATTTAAGGTCGTAAAGAAGTATTATCCTCTCAAAGCCCGGGTCAAATGGTATAATCCAAGAGTCCAATCAAAGGGTGGAGTTTTGAAACCCAAGAGGCCAAGACCATTAAAATTTAGGCCCAAACGATAAAAACAGAGAGAAAAAAAAAAAAACTTAAATATTTTTGACAGAAGAAAGATCAAAGAAGAAGCAAAAGAAAGTGAACCATTTTCTTCCATTAGAGAAAGGAAAAAAGAAAAAATGGGGAGAGAGGTACCGGAAAGCTGCATCGATAGCCTACTAATTGAAATGGTTTCGACATATTGCAACCGTTTCTACGCCAATAAGCCTGAACTTGCCGCCCGTCGGATCGAAGCCATTGGATATCAGGTCGGCCACCAGCTCTCTGAACGGTAAATCCTTCCACATCTTATCAAAACTCAAATCCCCTAATCTTTTTTTTTTAGTTAATATTAGTAGATTTATGAATCTGAACTGCCCATTTGAATTATATTTTGGTAATGAATTGTTTTCTTTTAGCATGAATTTTAGTTTAAGGTATCCATTTTGGGTCTAGGGGAGTGAATAAAAATACCCATTAGCTGAAATGGAGTTAATTTGAGTGGAATTCAAAAACCCAAGTCTAAATTTTGGATCTTTTTTTTAGTATAGATAATGGCAAACTGGGTGTAGTTTATGATGTGGGGAAAACAATGCTATTAGTCTTCTTTTGTAATAATAAAAAACTTTTATGATCGAGTAATGTTCTGAAGACGCTTGGATTTGAAGTTTTGATTGTCGATGTTAACTGATGCAACGGTTTGGCTTTTGTAATTATTTGTATTGCTTGGAATTGTTGTTATGATTATCTTTGTAATTCCATTTTTCACCTCGAATATGATGTAATGAAAGCTAATACTATGGAGCTATGTTGCTCTGACTTTTTATTTTTCTTGAAGTACCCGTGTCCAATGTATACCTGGATATGGGTATCGGGATATGACCCTCCAAGGATCCTCTAAATACATGGAAAAACTTTAAAAAATTGAACATACCCGTGTCGGACACATACCTGTATCCGACACTCACACTCGAGTCCGAGTAACATAGCTATGGAGAGCAAAAGCTGAAATGATTTGATTTGGAGTCTTGACGAATCTTCTTAAGGTAGTTAGAACTTAAGGTATTGGTCAATGTCCCTGATGCGGATTTTTTTTTTTTCAACTTTCTGTCTTATGTAATGAGCTCTTTACATTTGGTGCCATACATTGCACCCTACATCAAAATTTGATAAACAATGAGGCCTAAAGAATTGTGATAATTTATAATGTATTTGATGAAATGCATTTTGGTTTCTTGGGGCTTGATAAATTACATAAGTTATGGCTCGTAGATAATGGATTGTTTCTTATATTCATTCTTTAGCATGGTTAAGATGCTTACTTATTGTAATAACAAAGTTTAGTCATTGCCAGGTATACAATGGAGAGGCCGCGTTTTAGTGATCATTTAGAGGCAATCAAGTTCATCTGCAAGGATTTTTGGTCTGAACTCTTTAAGAAGCAGATAGACAACTTGAAGACAAATCATAGAGTATGTTTAGACTATGTTGCTCCGACTCTTTATTTTTCTTGAAGTATCCGTGTCCGACGCATATCTGGATATGGGTATGAAGATATGATCCTCCAAGGATCCTCCAAATACATGGAAATTTTGGAAAAAGAAAATTGCATATCCGTGTCCGACATTCACACCCGAGTCCGAGTAACATAGTGTTTAGGAACTGAAACTGCCCAAAAACTAGTTATGGTGATTAAATTATATGAAATGGTTTGCACTTGTCTTGTAGGGTACCTTTGTCTTGCAAGATAATCGTTTTCGTTGGCTTACACGCATGTCAATTGATCAATCACCTGAAAACGGAGCATCCGAAGATCTTTCTATCATGGCTGACAAAAAAGCTGTGCAAAGCATGCATCTCTATTTTCCATGTGGAATCATCAGGGGAGCTCTTTCAAACTTGGGAATACCTTGTGCAGTTTCGGCCGACATATCCAATCTTCCTGCATGTGAGTAACCACTTTAGGAACTTAGCCAGTGTTATTTAATACATTAAGCAAATTAGCTTTCGGTTCCCTTATTTATAAACTTAAGTAATGTTAAGTGACTTTCTATTTATGTTACTTGGATTCGGGTATGAGTGCCGGATACGCGTATGTGTCCGATACGGGTATGTTAAGTTTTTTCATGTATTTGGAGGGTCCTTAAAGGATCATATTCCCATACCCATGGCCGAATATGCATCGGACAAGGGTGTCGAACCCGGGTACTTCAAGAAAAATGAAGAGTCGGAGCAACAGAAAAAAGGTTGATTGTTAGATACCTCTTGTTGATAACATTCACATACACATTCACTTCATTTGATTTTTTTTTTGGTTTGTTTTTGAATACAACTTTTGGTTTTTCGCCCTTTTTTGTTGATACTTAATCCATGCCGATAACATGTTTCCGGAATAAACTTAAACATAATGTCAGATATTTGAACAGACAACTGTTCTGAGTTATTTGTTCAGTTTTAATTCATGTAACATATAAACTTATTGAATCCGGAGCTTAGCCTAGTTGGTTCATGCAATCACTCTTAAAAAGTGGCATTCAACAGATCTAAGATTCGAATCTCAGCTCTTATCCTCATACTGCGGCTTCATCTGTACAAAGAAAAAACATATAAACTTGTTGAGACATCTAATCTTGCATTTACTCCAGGTTCATTTGTGGTCAGAATAAAGGCTTGATGAAGCAGCAATTCACTGATTATAGGGGTTTCAAACATACTCTTGATGCTAGTTTAAAAGAGAAACTACTTGGTTTGAGAACTACTTGAATCCCATTGAGAATATCAGAATTCATAAGCTGTGGTACAAGAAATAGTTTTGAAGAAAATTATGTGAGAAATAGATTTGGAACTTTTGTATGTGGATATTGTGAAACCTTTGTTGTTGATAAGATTTTTTTTTTTTTTTTTGCTTTGTTGAATTCTTTTCTGTGCATTGAAGTGTGACATTGAACAATCCCCTTCACATGTTAAGCTGACATTTCACTGAAAAAGGATCTGTACAAGTGCAGAACTAGTAGATTCACTGTAGAAAACTAGATCTGACAATTCATGTATTCGTATCGTGTTTGTATATTTTTTTCGTGTCATAATCGTGTTTAAGGTGTTTTATATTTACATAATGGATTATTATCCTGTACACTGTCAGTGGACTTTTTTAACTTCACAAGCGGTATTTACATACTTCCGTAACTTTTCATACTATTTATATTTGTACAAATTGACCGTTGGATTTAACAATATAATCGTACTCGTCGTGCACGTAAAGTTTCGAATTCATTCGATATCCTTATAGTATTGATCGAGAATACTGTCTTTTTCAATATATATATAACAGTTGAAAGTTTTTTTACATTGGAACAAATAGTTAAACATTTTTAATTTACTCGAAACTCGACGTGCATGATCTACTCGAATAGAACATGAAATACGACGGTCGGATTAAAATAATATAAATCGTATGAAAAGTTACGGAAACGTGTAAACACCGCTTGTGGACAGTGACGGATCTTGATATTTGATTTTGGGGGAGCCGATTAAAAGTATAAATCTATATTTATTTATTTTCATTTGAGGTATGTTACTATGTTTTACTAATATAAAAAATATATGCAAATAATATACTAATAAAAATAACAAACTCATAAAAGCATAAAAATGTTATCAATTCATAAATAAAAGTATAAGGCATCAAATAAATAATTTTATCTAAAATTGTGAGTGACATTTTTTTAAAAAACAAAATTTTTTAAGAATTGAATCTGAATTAAATATCTCAACAATCTTTTAATAAACTTTTAAAGAATAACATGCTTTTTAAATTAATTTACACAATCTTTTAATTAACTATGGGTGAACTTTTCTGATTAATTTGTTTTTCAATTTAAAATTGAAAAAATATATAAATAAATTATTAAATAATATATTTTAATCAAAACAATAAAATAAAATATGTCTTTAAAATAGTGAAATTGAAACTTTGAGATTATAAATTATGGTATTTTCTAACTTTTTATAAGATGGTCTTAATTTAACTTTTGTGTTAAAAAAATTTGTAGTACAATAAGTAAAGTTGATAAAAAAAAAATTTTATTAAGTAGTTAAGACAAATCAATATAATATTGTATTATAACAAAAATTAATAAAAAATATCTCAACTTTTGGACTGAATAAAAAAGTCTTTAAAATTATCAATGCATATAATAACAAGAATATACAAACATATATTTTTAAAAATAAAATAACAAATCTTAGCAAAAATCTTGCTATTTTTGCTTTCTAAGGATGCTAAAAATATATATATATATATATTTATCATAAAGCAATTGATTTAAAGAGTTAATGAATAATGATTGGTGGATAATATAAAAAGAAATAATACAAATAGTTAAACATTTTTAATTTACTCGAAACTCGACGTGCATGATCTACGCGAATAGAACATGAAATTTGATGGTCGGATTAAAATAATATAAATCGTATGAAAAGTTACGAAAACGTGCAAACACCGTTGTGGACAGTGGCGGATCTTGATACTTGATTTTGGGGGAGCCGATTAAAAATATAAATTTATTTTTATTTTTATTCATTTGAGGTATGTCACTATGTTTTACTAATATAAAAAATATATACAAATAATATACTAATAAAAATAACAAACTCATAAAAGCATAAAAATGTTATCAATTCATAAATAAAAGTATAAGGAAATAAAATACATCAAATAAATAATTTTATCTAAAATTGCGAGCTACATTTAAAAAAAAAATTCAAGAATTGAATCTGAACTAAATATCTCAACAATTTTTTAATAAACTTTTAAAGAATAACATGCCTTTTAAATTAATTTACACAATCTTTTAATTAACTCTGGGTGAACTTTTCTGATTAATTTGTTTTTCAATTTAAAATTGAAAAAATATATAAATAAATTATTAAATAATCTATTTTAATCAAAAGAATAAAATAAAATATGTCTTTAAAATAATGAAATTGAAACTTTGAGATTATAAATTATGATATTTTCTAACTTTTTATAAGATGATTTCAATTTAACTTTGGTGTTAAAGAAAATTGCAGTACAATAAGTAAAGTTGATAATTTTTTTTTTTTATTAAGTAGTTAAGACAAATCAATATAATATTGTATTATAACAAAAATTAATAAAAAATATCTCAACTTTTGGACTGAATAAAAAAGTCTTTAAAATTACCAATGCATATAATAACAAGATTATATAAACATATATTTTTAAAAATAAAATAACAAATCTTAGCAAAAATCTTGTTATTTTTGCTTTCTAAGGATGCTAAAAGTATATATATATATATATATATATATATTTATCATAAACCAATTGATTTAAATAGTTCATGAATAATGATTGGTGGGTAATATAAAAAGAAAAATAACAATATAGTTTTAATTTTTTAAAATTATAATATATAAAATTAAGTTGTAGACCAAAATAAAAATAAATCAATAATAATTTTATTTTGAAGATAAATTTAATTTACTTTAATTTAATTTAATTTAATATAAATATAAATATATATATATATATATATTTTGACGACAGCTACACCTATGGCCTACCCAAAGCCCAAATCTGGACGAATAAAATACAATGCGGCCTTTACCTAACTCCAAAAGAAGACAATTTTACAAATTATTTTCGCCATCTTATCTTAATAAGGGGAAAAAAAAAGACGTAAATAAAACTGGTTAATAAAAATTATATTTTATATACAATTATTTATTATAAAAAATTAAAATTTTAGTATTTTATTGAATTCATTTTATATAGTGAAGTGCAATCCACTTGTCAAATGTAAAAAAATTCTTTCAATGAGATAATATATATTATTTTAAATTTTTTTATTCAAAATTCAAAAAATTTTAAATAAAAAAATTAATGCTTCTGCATATAATATATTATATTTTTCTCAAATTCATCATGTAAAATTTAAAATTGTTGAAAAGGAAAATTATTTGTTATATTTACTATTTAGTAATTAAAAATTTGTAAAGAAATAAAAACCCAAAATAGATTTTTTTTATATAAAAAAAAATTAAACCAAAAACCCATACAAATAAATAGAAGAAAGCTACACCTAACTGACCCCTCCACTCCACCAAACCCCAACTCCAAAAGACCAAAACAAAGAAAGCTCGCTAACTTCTTTGCTTTCTTCTCGTTTCTCTCTTCAAAGTCCCAAAGCCATGACTCTCGAAAGCTTTCCGGTAACACCCTTTTTTCTATTCTTTCTGTTTTATTATTATTGTTATTACAATGTTAAAGTAAAAGAAACCAAAGAAAGTTATGTTTTTGGACTGATCTTTAGTCTTCTTTGATGATCTTTTGTTTGGTTGTTGGGACAATGCAAAACAAGGAAGAGAAAATGAAAGAGAAGAAGATTTGAAGTTCTGGGTTGTTCTTGGATATTGGTCTAATGGTTTCTCCATTAGTCTTTTCTTCAAAGTTTCTTACTTTTAGTTGACTTCAAAAGTTATAAATTGCTTCCCTTTTTTGGGAATGAAAGAGAAGTACCCTTAATGCTTTGGTTTGTGTTATAAACTTTTTTTGTTTTCTTTTGATTGGTTTTTAGTGATTTGAAATTGCATAGGATTGAAGATACAAACTTAACAACTTTTTATTTCCTTTTCATTATTGGATCAGTGGATGCTGGTTTTATGAACTTAGTTTGATTGGCTTTAGTTTTTTATTCTGCTTTTGATTTTGATGTGTCTTTTGTTTTTCTTGATTTCATTTTGGGTTACTTTGTTCAATTTCCTTAGCTGCCAGATAAAGCATTTCATGCTTGTATTTGCTTCATATTTCTGATTTCTTTTCTGAGTAATTTCAGAAAGACATATTATATAAGCTTCAAAAGTGTTTTCTTTTTGTTCATTTTTCTAGTATTTGATTCTGAACTAGGCTAATTGGGCCCAAAAATCTATGCATTTTCATTGGCTATACTGTTTTGTTGACTTCTTTTTGGTATTCTTTTAGTTGCCGATCACAGATTTTCAATTTGGTGATGGAACTCGAAGGAATTCAACCTTAATTTGCGTGCCATTAATGGCAGAATCAGTTGATCAAATGCTGGTTCAAATGCAAAAGGCAAAGGAATTTGGTGGTGATCTTGTTGAGCTTCGGGTGGATTTCTTGAAGAACTTTGTTCCTAGACAAGATCTTGATATCTTGATCAAACAAGCTCCATTGCCAACTCTTATCACCTTCAGGTACTGCTTTATTCTTTGGAGGAAATAAAAATGGTTGCATCTGTTATCTATGATATTAGGGGAATTTTGCTTTATATATGATCTGGTTGGAAAGGTAAATTGAGCTTAGAGTAATGTTCTTTGGGTTGCAGAGGCAACAGTGAAGCATGAACTAATTTGAGGAAAAAATAAAAAATACTTAAGTTTGTGAGGTCTTTTTTTTTTTTTTTTGTTTCTTTTTGGTATTAGTGAAGAGCTCAACTTGGTTGAACCAAATAGTAATTAGACTGAATGAGTGGTCTATTTCTGTCTTATCTTATGCCAAATTATATGGAAGTTCAAGTTCCAAAGCAAAATTTCTTTGAGTAGCAAGAGTTGAGAATCAAGCTCAAGACCTGATTTTCTACATCTTTTTTATGCTTATATGCAACTTGGTTTCTATGAAAAAAATTAGTCAGATTCAAAAAGGTTCAGTGAGCTAATTATGTAAAAGCACCCAACTATTTATAAACTAACAAAGTATGACTGCCACATTTAATATCTTCACATATTTAACAACCCCTCTTATGGATAATGCACTTTAGACCAAGATGGGAAGGTGGTCAATATGATGGTGATGAAAGCAAGCGGCAAGAGGCATTATGTCTAGCCATGGAATTGGGAGCAGATTACATTGATATTGAACTTAAGGTTGGTCACCCAAATGCTATGCTCTATGACGATGTTGTCAGTTTTTATTCTTAAATTCAATTTGCTTTGTCATTTGCTTGGAACATATTAATAAAATTCCATTTTGCCTCTTGAAGGTTGCTCATGACTTCTTCAATTCACTTCCAGGGGAGAGGCCTGAAAATGTCAAGATTATAGTTTCTTCACACAACTATGAAAGAACTCCATCTGTTGAGGAATTAGGTGACCTTGTTGCGAGAATACAGGCTACAGGAGCTGACATAGTGAAGATCGCAACAACTGCCCTAGACATCATAGACAATGCTCGAATATTTCAAGTACTTGTACACTCCCAAGTAAGTAATTTACTATTTATACTTTTTGACTTTGTTCTTTAGAAACTTTAAGTTTCCTTTCTCTTTTATTAGATTTTGCAGTGTACTACCAGAGATACTAACATATAGCAATAACCTTTGAGTCTTGGACAATGCAAGATAAATGTATGAGCTCCCATTTGCTATTAAATTAACAATACTTCCTGTTTTATTTCTGTTTTAAGGAAATGCCAAAACTGTTTCTTAGTTTGCATGTATCCCTTTTCATTATTTGTCCTAGTAGTTTGTGCTCTTACAATCTTTCCTACATTATGAATGACATGTCAGCTGAATCTGTAGGTCCCAATTATAGGACTTGTTATGGGCGAGAGGGGTTTGATGTCAAGGATCCTTGCTGCAAAATTTGGGGGATTTCTCACTTTTGGTTCACTTGAGGCAGGAGTAGTATCAGCCCCTGGGCAACCAACTGTGAAGGAATTGTTGGATTTATACAATATGAGGCATATAGGACCTGATACCAAAGTACATGGTGTTATTGGAAATCCTATCAGTCACAGCAAAAGTCCTCACCTCTACAATGCAGCATTTGAATCCACTGGTTTTAATGGAATATATCTACCTTTATTGGTTGACAATGTCTCAAATTTTATCACCACTTATTCATCCCCTGGTTTTGCTGGATACAGGTAAAATCCACCGGTTACTATAAGTATAGTACTTTTTTTTTCCTGTGCTGCTGATAATAAGTATTCCTATCGAATCTAACAATATGCTCTGCAAGCGGTTATTTCTTTGTCTGACATTCCAGTTATAATGTCCTTTTTGGTATTCATGAGCAAGTTGGCAGTCTCTCAATAAAATTTAGACTTCAATTGCTGGAGAAAGGCATCGAAAGACTTATAGAAGTCAACTCAAAGCCAAATATAATAATTGTACAGTTCAATTTATAAATCAAAGTTGGAACAATTTCAGAAAGTTATCAAAGAAGTATAAAGTTGATGTGATAGAGGTTTCCTGAATAATAAATGCATTTATGATGTATGGTTTAGAGAGTATAATGCACTTCTATTATGCTTCCTTTTTCCTAAAAATCCTAGGAATTTCCTCAGGAGCTACTGTCTTTGTCAACAAAAGTAATAGTTCTCTCTTTCAAAATGCAGTTATACTATTCCTCACAAGGAGGCTGGACTTAAATGCTGTGATGAGGTTGATCCCATTGCCAAGGTATTTGGTCCTCTTTTGACTTTGGCTTGTTATTTAATGTGTTTCTGAAGTCATTACCTTTTAAGAAATTTCAGTCTTAACATGTTGAGCAAGGTGTTGCTTATAGTATCAGATACGCACGACTTTTTAAAAAAAAATCTAAATCCTTACAGGCAATAGGAGCAATTAGTTGCATGATCAGGAGATCAACTGATGGAAAATTGATTGGTTATAATGTTGACTACCTTGGAGCTATTGCAGCTATTGAAGAGGGACTAAGAGGTTAATGCATTTACAATATCTATTCAGCATTTCCTTTATGCTCCTTTTCTTCAATCCTTTCCAAATGTGATGTTTTAACCTGCACTTTTTTCCTTCTTTGCAGCATCTAATGGTGCAACACCTGCATCTGGTTCCCCATTGGCTGGTAAAATATTTGTTGTAATTGGAGCTGGTGGTGCTGGAAAAGCACTTGCTTATGGAGGATATGAAAAAGGAGCTAGAGTAGTTGTTGCGAATCGCACATATGGTAAGGATCTTCAAATAGGTATATCATTATGTTATATGACATATTAGCATGAAACTTTATGGCTTTTTTATCAGTATATAAGCATATTGACAACATGGTGCAAGCTTAATATACTAAAACATCTAGGAAATTTGGTGAGTAAAGGCCTAATAGGATAAATCTGTTGCTGCAATTATATTAGGTTGGATCTTTGACAAATATTCATTCTTTTCATCTTTATTTTCTTTCTTGTTAAGTTATCATGAATTTTAATGTTTAGAGATGAATTCAATGCAAAATTTTCTTTTTATCAGCTTATATGTTTCAGACTTCGTGTTCGTGTATCTCGATCCATTTTTGTCGTATTTAATAGTGTCATCAGTGGTTTGTTTCTCACTGGCTACTATATATGGATGACTGTGTTTTCTTCTCACTTCCAGACAAAGCCAAAGAACTTGCTAGCAAAGTTGGAGGACAAGCACTTACTCTTGCCGAGTTAAATGATTTCTATCCAGAAGAAGGGATGATCCTCGTTAACACGACATCCGTTGGAATGAAACCAAGAATCGATGAGACACCAGTATCCAAGGTTTGCCTCCTTAATATTTTGTTTCCAAACACAGTTCTCACGAATGTCTCACAAAAGGATGAATTTGTTCACTGGAATTGATCCATATCCATTACTTAGTAACAATGTCCTCCAATTTAGTTTAGGCTGAAACTGAAATGCATTGGAACAGCCTTATCAGTCTTGGTATACATTTCTCTTTCAAGAAACAGCAAAACCATTCAATTTACTTGGGCTGTTATTGCATGTCCTCTTCGATGTTCCGGTTCTGTAAATTTAACTGTTTTACTTCAGAGGCTCACCCTTCAACTTTAGAGGCATGAGATTTCATCTTTTCTCTTTCCTTTGCTATCTACTTGGGACATCAAAATCAATAATTGAAGGCATTTTAGCCTTTCACCATTCAGACTCTTCAGAATTCAGATGCATAAAAGCT
This sequence comes from Fremontodendron californicum, assembly GCA_030761205.1. NCBI lineage: Eukaryota > Viridiplantae > Streptophyta > Magnoliopsida > Malvales > Malvaceae > Fremontodendron > Fremontodendron californicum. Next base: position 3,020,363 of record JAULJL010000047.1, read on the forward strand.
TTTTCTGAAGTTTAATTGGTTTTTCGTATAGTAAAAGTCATTTTAGACTTTTTCTCCCTGATTTAAACAGCCGATTCGAAACATCTAGAAATCAGTTTCTTCTGCATGTAGGTCTTCAAGGATGATTCCCTATTACATATAGATGACTGTAACATATTTTCAGTTTTTTACTTGATTATGTACAACTGTATAAGAGTGGATTGGTGAATTTCTTTGATAGTCAAGAGCTTGGATAGGATTTTTTTTGTTATTTAGGGTATTGTCAATGTTCTATGTCTTGCATTAATCAACAAAAAGGCGACGATCATCTGTTGTGAAGAACATGACTTTTATGCTAATTTTAAGAATTAAATTCACATGAAGTGTATTTGGCTAGCCTATGTTACTCGGACTCAGGTGTGAGTGTCGGATACGGGTATCTGTCCGACACGGGTATGTTCAGTTTTTCTAAGTTTTTTCATGTATTTGGAGGGTCATATCCCCATACCCATGTCTGAATATGCGTCAGACATGGGTGTCGGACACGGATACTTCAAGAAAAATGAAGAGTCGGAGCAACATAGTGGCTAGCCACATGTAAAACAGTAAAAGTTTCATATGCCAAAACTGAGTTGATACAAGTCACTCCTTTTTCCCTAACAGGAAGCTTTGAAACACTACTCATTGGTCTTTGATGCTGTTTACACTCCAAAGTTAACCAGACTCCTAAGAGAAGCACAGGAGTCTGGAGCCACTGTTGTATATGGAACAGAGATGTTCATCAATCAAGCATTCGTACAATTCGAGATGTTCACTGGTTTGCCTGGTAAGATGAAGCCGATGATTGATCGGATTCGAGAATTCTCTACCCACTATACTTTTTTATACTAATCTATGCATACCCTTTGTTCTTCTAATGATCTTTTTTCATTTATCACAATTCAAGATGTTCATTGGTTTGCCTGGTAAGATGAAGCCGATGGTTGACCAGATTCGAGAATTGTCTACCCCTATTCTTATTTTATACTAATCTATGCTATGTTATTCCGATTCTTTATTTTTCTTAAAGTGCCCATGTTTGACTTCCGTATCCGAGGCATATTCGGACATGAGTATGGGGTATAATCCTCTAAATATATGGAGAAATTTAGAAAAAATTAAGTATACTTGTGTCGGACACATATCAATCCGACACTCACCCCGAGTCCGAGTAACATAGTATCTATGCATGCCCTTTGTTTCTTCTAATGATCTTTTTTTCATTTATCTGTTGCAGCACCAAAGCAACTCATTAGGGATGTGTTGGCAAGAAATACATAAGAAGGAATTTGCTTAGTGAAACTCTTCTTGCAGCTGAAGCTAAGTTTTTTTATAGGATTCATGTAGTCAAGCTCAAGCCCTTATTCTTGGACAAGGTTTTTTATTTAAGTTTTGGTCATTAATTTATAGGGAAAATGAAAACATTTTTTTCTTTGGGATCCGTTTGTATCGTAGAAATTATATTCAAAATGACTTTTGCATTTGTATTTTTTTATGTTTGTTTGAAAGAAAATTATTTAGTCAACAAAAAATGGCTTATTGATCAATAGAAAATAAAATCATTCTTTTAAAAATTGTTTTATAAAAGAGTTATGCATGGGCAAGGCTACTTGTCAAGCCCATGAGCTTAATTCGACTTGAGCCGGACTTTAGACATGATTTTTTATATTCAAATTTAATTTTATTCGATTTGAAATATTATTATATTAATAAAAAATTATTTAATTTTAATTAATTTTTTTTTAAAATATTAAATATTAATTTAAAAGTATTTTAATTTAAATATTTCTATTTCTTACTATTATTAAACATAAATACTTTTAATATTTTATAATAAATAATATTATATTATTATTTTAATGATAAATAATAAATATTTTACAAATTAAATTACCATAAATAATTTTAACCACCATAATACTCAAACTTATAAAAATAATTAATCAAAAAATCAAATTACTATAAAACTCAATTTTAAAAAATTCATGTAGTATCATAAAATTCACTTTGAATTCAATTTAAATATGCTAAATAAACTTTTTTAGAATTCAATTAGGCCCAATTAGGCCCAAATAAAAAAATAGGCCTAAAGCCCAATCTATTATCATCATCATGAAAATCAAATCAAATACTATAAAAAAAAGTGTCTTTTAAAATACTTTTTTTTTTTCTATACAATTTCTTTCAATTAGGGTTTGGGCTTCAAAATTGTAAAGAAACAAAAATAATTAAACAAAGCAATAATAAAGCTAAAAAAACAAAAATCGAGTGGCTTACCCAATATTTGGCAAAAACAAAGTGCTAAAAAATAAAAAGAAAAATATCTTAGGGGTAGACTGGCATTCTCTCAAAAGATTTCAGGCAAATTCAAGGGTCTCCTTTTCTCTTCAACTTTCTCCCCTAACCCAAATTTTTTCCCTTTTTTTCATTTTCCATTTTTTTTTTGTTCCGTCTCTCTTTAAACAGCAACTAGTTCTACAGTCTACTCCAAGTACTTGAAGAAAAAAAAACCTTTTTAAATGTAAGTTTCATTTTGGGTGTTCTTTTGTTGTTTCTAATGTCTGATTCTGATTTTTTTTTTTGATGATTTTCAAAGTCTCCTGCATTTTGGTTTTCGTGGGTATGACTTTTTTTTTTTTTATTGTTCAAAGCTTCCATTTTTCAATCTGGGGTTTGCTTTATTTGTTTGTTATTTTGCTGTTAAGGGTTTTTTTTTCCTCTTTGTTTATATCGTTGGCTTTTGTTTTGTGTGTCTGTTTGAATATGGGGTTTTCTTGTATCTGCTTTTGGTAGATGGAGTTAGGGTTTCTGTGGGGGGTCTGGGGGTTTGTTTGGTTCTTGAGAAAATGGGAAAGTGGAGTATAAGTTTAGGGTGCCTGTTTAATGTTGTATTCAAGTTGCTAAGAATTAATCAAATCTGCTAGCTTCTCTTTTGATTTGTTTTATTTCTTTTTCTGGTGGTAAAAGATGAGTGCATGTTAAGAATCAAATTGGTTTTGCTGCTTCACTTGTCTCTTTTTTCTAACATGTTCCAACTACTAAGCAGAATTTATACTTGTTATGTGTGTGCTTTTCCTTTCATTAATTTTGGGTTTTCTCCTCTTGGATCCTTATAGATTTTAACTTGATTTCTTGTTAATATGGTTGGTTGCAATGTTTTTGTGTCATTTTTTTACCATGAAATTTGATCCCTTGTTATTTTAGGATTGAATTTATTTTCCTATGATTTTAGCCATTATGTTTTGGTTGACATGTTGTTTAGATTCCTTGACACTGTGATCCGGGTAATTTTATTTAGTAATAGCTTGTTATCTTTCGAATTATGTTGCAGGCTTTGAAATTTGGGTTCTTGGCTTCTGGGAGCATTGGGATTTTACTTGAGCGTGGCTGCTTGGAACTCTTTGGTGGTGAAAAGCCGGTCCTCGTGTCTCATTTTTAACTGGCTGTGCTGACTGCTGAGTCTAGCAGATCTTTTGGTGATTGTTGCTATAATGGTGGGCTATGTTGCTCCGACTTTTTATTTTTCTTGAAGTACCCGAGTCCAACACCCGTGTCCGACGCATAACCGGACATGGGTATGGGGATATGATCTTCCAAAAACCCTCCAAATACATGGAAAAACTTAGAATAAATCGAACATACCTGTGTACGACACTCACATCCGAGTCCGAGTAACATAGATGGTGGGTGTCTGGTGTGAGGTGTTTCAACTTTAGGTTTTAGTTGGAGAATTAGTGGATAAATTTGACTAAATTTGTTTGGTTGCATTGGTGCAGGTTGCAGGTTTTGGATTATAGTAGACAATGGATAGATAGGGTTAGAAAATATAAGTGTTTAATCTTGGAATTCTATCAACCATGGAGTGTAACAAAGAGGAGGCTGTCAGAGCAAGGGGAATTGCTGAACAAAAGATGCAAAATGGTGATTTTGAGGGTGCGAAGAAGTTTGCATTGAAGGCCCAGAAGTTGTTCCCTGAGCTTGAGAACATAACACAATTGTTGACAGTATGTAATGTTCACTATTGTGCAAAAGACAATCTATATGGGTCGGAAATGGATTGGTATGGGATTCTTCAGATTGAACAATCGGCTGATGAGAGTTCCATCAAGAAGCAATATAGAAAGCTCGCACTTTTGCTTCATCCAGACAAGAATAAATTTGCTGGTGCTGAGGCTGCTTTCAAGCTGATTGGGGAAGCAAACAGGGTACTTACAGACCAAACGCGACGTTCTCTATATGATATGAAGTGTAGAGTCTCAGTGAAAACTGCACCAAAGCCAACTTCTCACACATCAAATAGGGCCTCCTCTGTCAGTAATCAGTATGAGTTTACAAACAACTACCAAAGTGGTTCTTCAAAGATCCCAGCTTCGCATTCCTATCAGCAGGCACAACATCTAACATTTTGGACACTCTGTAGTGCTTGTGGTTTCAGGTACCAGTATTCCAAAGATTTTGTGAACAGATTGTTACGTTGTCCTTCGTGTGGATCTTCCTTCATTGCCCGTGACTTGGGTCCTCAGGGATATTCTTGGAATCAGTTCTCCAATCAGAAAGAGGTTCCAAATCAGGGCCCTTGTAAAATATCTTCGCAAAGCAATGGCGGCAAGCCTTCTGGTGTCCACTTTCAGCATAGATTTGCAGGGCCAGCTCCTACTCCAAAAGCAGGAAGCTCTCAGGTTGGTGATTCTAAGAAACAAGAGAAAGTAGGTGCTCAAAAGCACCAGCCTCATGAGGGTTTTACAGCTCAACAGAAAGTAGATGAGTTTTCAAGTGTGAGAGACAGAAAGAAAGGTGTTGAAATGCCTAAGCCTAATGCGGCAAAGCCCAAGGGGTCAGGAAATTTAAAAAGTGCTAAGAAGAAGAGAGGGAGGAAGTCGGTAGAGAAGTCGGATGAAAGTTGTGAGACTGGCAATGGAATTGAAGTTGAAGATGTGGTTAGTCAGAAAGATTGCGGTAATAATACTGGACTGAATTCAAAAGTGAATGGAGGTCATCCTTCTAGGAGATCTTCAAGGCAAAAACAACATGTTTCTTATGAGGAAAAGTTGGTACATGATAATGATCTTGAAAACCCTCCTTATAAAAAATCTAAGGTAACGGCACCACCCGATGCTAATGAGGAAAAGGTGGATGATGAGGTAATGAAAAAGGATAATTCAGGTGGTTCTACTGCTGCTGCAGATATATGTAAGAAAGAAGTCAAACAAAAAGCAAGTGCCCCTCCTGAACACACTTTCCCGAACAAGAAAAGAAAAACCGGAGAGCCTAAAGGGAAGGAAGATGAACCTGTTACACTTGATAACAATAATAAGGTGCACCAGTTTGATAGTGGTTCTGAATCAAGTATTGATGTGAACCGATCTCCTCAGGTGCTTGAATACCCTGATCCGGAGTTCAGTGATTTTGAGAAGCTCAGGGCAGAGAACTGTTTTGCTGTTAATCAAGTATGGGCTATATATGATACATTGGATGGCATGCCAAGATTTTATGCACGGGTCAAGAAGGTGTTCAATCCTGGCTTCAAGCTACGAATTACTTGGCTAGAGCCTGACCCAGACGAGGAAAATGAGCTGAATTGGGTCGATCTGGATCTGCCTGTTTCTTGTGGTAAGTACTGCAATGGGTCCTCAGAGGCATGTGTTGATCGTCCAATGTTCTCTCATCAGATTGATCCCATAAAATGTTTTGGTAAATGCTTTTTCTTTGTGTATCCTCAAAAAGGGGAAACTTGGGCTCTCTTCAGAGATTGGGATGTTAAATGGGCTTCAGAGCCAGAAAAGCATAAACCACCATACCAGTATGATTTTGTGGAGGTTCTCACTGATTTTGATGAGGAAATCGGCATTGGGGTTGCTCATTTGGGCAAAGTGAAAGGGTTTGTCAGTATTTTTCGACAAACTGAACGAGATGGGGTTATCTCATTTCAGGTGCCCTCGCGGGAGCTATATAGATTTTCGCATCGAATTCCCTCATTCAGAATGACTGGCAAGGAAAGTGAAGGTGTTCCTGTGGGATCTTTTGAGTTGGATCCTGCTTCTCTTCCTACCTACCTTGATGAGCTGGTTGATTCGGGTGATATGAAGATGGGTAATCACAACCTACATAATGCAGAAAATTGTTCTAGTCCTAATTTTCCTCAAAATCAAGCAAAAGCTACAATAGATTCAGAGAAGAATCTCACTCCAATAAATAATCAGAAGAGTGACATTGAAAGAGAAGCCTCTGCATTGAGAAGATTTACGAGGGTATCAAGTCGTATGCTTAAGGATCATGGTCAAGTTGATGCAGGTCAGTATGAGAACGACGAAGATAGTATCAAAGACATACGCGATTGCAACTTGACTCAGCCCAAAGGAAGTTCTACTTCAGGTGATGCAGTTGAGAAGATTAACACCCCAAAAAAATGTGAGAAAAATGATCTCATTACAGATTGCTTAAAACCTCGAAGGTCACCAAGAGATTTGAGCAAAAAAGGCAGTCAAGTAAATTCAAGTCAAGATAACACCCAGGAAGATAGCAAGAAGCATTCAGTTTCCAACAAATATGAAAAGCATGGCAGTTTTGGTAATACAGAGAGAAGCGATTCGTTCAGTCCGCCTGTTGGTAACGTGCATTTACATGAGAGGAATGATAGTACAATTGATGTTACTAAAAGCTCTAGTGTCTCTACACCCATGTCTTCAGCTAGCAAAACTTCAAATTTAGAGTGCTACGATTTTAAGAGGGAAAAATCCGAGGACAAGTTCGAGGTCGATCAGATCTGGGCATTATATAGTCGGGATGGAATGCCGAAGGACTATGCTCAAGTTAAGAAGATTGAATCTAACCCTGATTTCAGATTGCATGTGGCACTGCTGGAGGTGTGCTCAAGGCCTAAAGACTTGAAACTGCCCCTTTGTTGTGGGATATTTAAAGTTAAAAGTGGTCAAACCAAGGTTGTATCTTGTAATGTTGTCTCTCATCAATTAAGAGCTGAGCCCATTGGGAAGAACAGATACAAAATTTATCCTAGAAAAGGGGAGGTTTGGGCAATATACAAGAGCTGGAACTCTGCAGATTCAGACTTGGGTGAGGGTGAATGTGACATTGTGGAAGTGTTGGAAGATAATGAAAAGAGCAAAAAAGTTGTGGTTCTGTCATGTGTAAATAGATCTAAATCACTTTATAGGGCTCCAAGAAGTCAAAGATCTACAGCTGGTGTTCTTGAAATTCCAGAGAATGAATTTGCTAGATTTTCTCATCGGATTCCAGCTTTCCAGCACACGGGAGAAGATAGTCGATGGAGAGGATATTGGGAGCTTGATCCCTTGGCTTTTCCTAGTGTTACTTGTTTAGAGTGATATATGCTTAATTCCCTCATCTCAGTCTAACCAGGAGCTTTTCTGAGTATACTCCATAGGAGAAAATGGAAAGAACTGAGGAAGAAACTTGATGAAATTGATTCCCCCCCCCCCCCCCCTCCTTTGTGTTGGAAATCATGCATGGCCTTAACCATTAACCATTTTGTTTTGGCCCAAAACTGATGTAGTCTTTTGGAAAGTGAAATAATGCAAGTCCTTGCATTGATGATGAATTCTTATATCTGCATCAGACTTGACCTTGCAGCTTTCTGTTTGGGTAATAACATGGTCTCTCTTCATGTTTATTTGTGTCCTATGTTATTCGGACTCGGGTGTGAGTGTCTGACACGGGTACGTGTTCGACATGGGTATGTTTAATTTTTTTTCAAAATTTTCATGTATTTGGAGGGTTCTTGTAAGATTATATCCCTATACCCATGTCTGGATATGCGTCGGATACGGATATCAGATACGGATATTTCGAGAAAGCTGAAGATTCAGAGCAACATAGTTTGTGTCGTGTAATTGTGTCGTGTTTAAAATTGTTGGGTTGAATCAAATCTTTGAGTGGAGTAGTTGTATGAATGATAAAGCAGCTTTTATGGCTTTCTGTTTTGGGATGCAACCTTGTGTTAATCGTATATTTTTTACTTCCTGAAACAAGACAGATTTATTGTTGAATAGGCTAATTTTTTTTTTCCCCTATATGATCAATCTACATGTCACTGTAAAACAGGTATTTTTGTTCTGCTTGCTTGGGGCAATTGGGCGGATATTAAGTTAAATTACTTGAAAAGTCTCTGTAATATATATCTAATACAAATTAGTTTAGTTTTTATATTTTTAAAATTGAAGCAAAAAGATAAAATTACTAACTAGTGTAACGAAAATTATTAAAAAAGATGACGTGATATTTAATAAAATATATTATTTTAAATTAACATAGACAAAATAACAAATTACGTTGGCAAAAAATAATTTGATGTGACATTTTTGCCGACTTAGTTTGTTATTTTGTCCATGTCAACTTAAAATAATATATTTTATTGGGGTCACGTCAGCATTTAACATCTACGTCATCAAATAAACACAAGATTAAATCTCACGTCAGCTTTTTAAATAGTTTTTATTATACTAGTTAGTAATTTTATTTTTTGCTTTAATTTTAAAAATACAGAGACTAAATTACTTAATTTTATAATAAAAAATTAAAATTTTTTTAAGTACTTTGACCGCGGATATTATTAGCTGAGAGAGCAAGAGAAGCCGATGTATATACTGCTTCTTAAACTCCCAGGGGGAGGGACAAATGTCAAGGAAAAACCAAAGGGTGGTTCAGTCCTTTGAAAGATGTTTAGTGTTGTTTTAGCTTATGTTATCCGAATTTTTTATTTATTTTTTTAAATATTTTTGTTTGATATTTATATAGACATAAATATAGGGTATGATTTTTTAAATATATGAAAAAATTTAAAAAAAAAAAGAAATTGAATATATCTAGGAATGGCAATTCAGAGTGCGGATTCGGATATTTACGGATATCCGATTCGTTTTTTGCGGATAAGGATATTATAATTACTATCTGTAGTGGATTCGAAGCGGATGCAGATATGAAATCTCAAATATCCATTATCCGAATCCGCATTACTTATGTTGATTCGGATATCCGAATCTGAATCCGTTTATTTATAAAATAAATAAATTTTTGCTTTTTGAGAGACTTTAATCTTGGCTTGCAAAGTTAAAAAAAAATTGACTTACCGGATTCGGATTTTTTGCAGATTCGTATATCCGACGGATCATTTTATTTAATTTCGATTTGGATAGTAATATGCGGATTAATACGGATAATAAATGGATTCAGATTTTAAAGCAAAATTACGGATTCAGATTCGGATAATGCAAAAAAAAAATATATATATATATATATATATATCTGATTCATTTTCATCCCTAAATACATCTTATACTTATTCTCGAATTCGGATAATATAAGTTTTTAGCTTCTGAATACAACTACTTTAATCATGCTTCCTTTTTCTCATATTTTTAATCTTTTACGTCACAAAGTTTAATTGCATTGAAAGGAGACTTTTTTTTTTTCTTTTTCTTTTTTGGTTTGAGGAAAGGGATTTGAATGAGATTTTAGAGCATGAGAATATATACACTTATTATTTTATATGCCATTGAAAGGAGACTTTACCCAATAACAAATGTGTAGTTTTCAACAAATCCTTAAAATTAAAATTATATGGTAAAGCTAGGGTGAGCAAAAATTGGTTATAATCGACTTAATTGATCGAAATTGATTTGATCAAATTAATTTTGATAAAATTTAGTTAGCGATTGCGGTTTAATTAATTAAATTGATTGATCATTTAATAATAAAATTTATAAATATATTATATATAATATATAAATATATATAATAAATATTATTCAAAACTAATAATAATAAAAGAAGTAAAATCGATTGAATTAAGTCGATTTCAAATATGATCGATTATTAAAATAGGATGAGTTGATTTCAATTAACTTTTTTAAAAGAATTTGATTAAATCAATTTTTAATTTTTTTTTTTTTTTATATGATAGAATCGATCAATTACTCACCTTTAATTAAAACTAAAAGCAGTAATATTTAAATAACTGTCCAGGTTTGGTTAAAAGAAAATATATCCAAATTTTAAAAATTTGGATACGATAAGATAATAAAAAATAACACAAATACGATATAATTATATGAATGTGTCAAAATTTATAAAACATGAATTATTAATATGTCAAATTTTTTATAAATATATAATATTTTAAATACTATTATAACACGTAAAAATATATTAACACACATGAATACACATATAACAAAATCTACGAGTACCACACTACCACCGTCAAAACTAGACTTGTCCACGAGCCGGGTAGCCCTCTCGGCCCGGCCCATATTGGTCGAACTTGGACAAAGTATTTTGTAATTCGGACCGACCCGACCTGGTCCGAATTATTATTTATTAAATAAAAAATAATTTTTATTTAAATTTAATTATAAAAATATATATTAATATTAATATAAAAATAATATTATAATATTTTTAAATAATAAAATGACTTATGATCCAAATGTGCAAAGAAAAAAAAATTGACTCACACATGAATAAGTCTAGTCAAAACACAAAAAAAAAAAAAAAAAGGTCATTGTGGTAATTCAGTTTAAAAAGAATGGTAGTCTGGTAAAATGAAAAAAATAAAAAGAAGTATTATATATATATATATATAAGAAAATATCGTTTCCCTTCTTTTAACTCATTTGAAAAAAAAAACAGTGAAAAGAAAAATATGTAAATCAAAATTTGCCCTTGTTTTTTCGAAATCAAAACCCTAAAAATTTGTCTGATCATATTTCAAAGCAGCGTTTTCGGAGTGGATTTTTTTTTGTCAATTTCTGTTTGGTTGCTGAGAAAAAAAAGTAAGGTAATAAATTTTAAATTTTCTGTTTCTGGTTCGTTTTGTCTTTTCGTTATTTGGAGAGGTTAATTTTTATTGATGATGCTAACGCCTTTTCAAGAGTTTAATTGCATGGTAATTTTTGAAACTTTTCAAGAAGCTGTGATTTTTTTATTTGATTTACGGATAAACTTGAACTGTAATGTGTATTTTTTTCTGGGTTTGGAGGAGCTGTTAAATTAATTTATATTTATAATTGATAAAATTGTTGCTATTAGAGCTAATATTGAACCGATTTGAATTTATTTTTTTCATGTTTTAATTGGTATATGCAACTGTTTATCTGATATGGGAGTGGCCTTTTTTTTTTTTTTTTTTTTTTCTGTTTGACATTTTTAATGGTCTTTATTTGGAACTTGAATTTATTTGTGGTGCATTTTCATGTGTTTTTTTTGGGTAAATCAAGGCCCCATCATCTAAAATGTTGAAAATTTTTATTTCCTAGACAATGATTGGGATCTAATTAGATGTATGCATATAGAGAAGAAATACATTAATGATATGCTTTGTCTCCTTGGGTATTGAAGAATAAGTTTAGAATGAAAGAATCATAAGCTATTAGGAATGAAATTTAGCATGTTCAGTAGATTTCTGAAAAATGGTGGAAGGGAAGAAAAGAGTCAAATGCGATGATGTTTTACTCGACAGTCTGTTGTTACTTTCTTTTCGGTCCCCGGAAAACATGAGGTTAGAGAGAAAGCAGAGAAACTTCAATTTTTCCTGGTTAAGTTTATTCTATGTGCTAAATAGGAGAAAAGAAGGGAGAACTCTCTCCTTTCCAGTGATATTTTCTTCATCCTGTTCCAACATATAACCTATATTACTCGGACTCAGGGTTGAGTGTCGGATACGGGTATGTGTCCGACATGGGTATGTTCAATTTTTTTTTTAAAAAAGTTTTTCCATATATTTGGAAGATCATACCTCAATACTCATGTCCAGATATGTGTCGGACAAAGGTATCAGACACAGATACTTTAGGAAAAATGAGGAGTCTGGGTAACATAGCATTTACTTTTACGTATTTATATTGTTTTGCTTTGGTACTGACAGTTAGGATTTGTCATTATTTGGTTCTTAGTTTTGATTGGTAAAAATGCATGACTAAGAAGAAATTATAGCCAATTAGTATTGGTTTTATCATTCAATATGGATTTTACTAGTGAATATGTGACTCTACTATGGGTGTTTGAGGACCTACTTTATAAATTAGTTTTCACTGGCAAGAAAGACTGCAAAGTTTCTAGCACGAATAATTTTACTTTCCATAAGTTTATTGACCTCAATAATGATGTTAAAACATTAAAATTTACAAATGTGATTAAGAAGAATTTACTGTACTTTAAAAAATCAAAATTGCTTTATTCTACGTGTTATTTTTCCCTTGAAGTTTACTCAATGTTCTTGTCTGGCTTTCAAGGCTCCCAGATTGCTCCTCTCTCTCTCTCACACACACACACATTCATGTCCTGGTTTAGAATCATATCTGCTTGCCTGCTAATTTGACCAGGAATACAATTGTGTTTTAACACTCGGTGTTTCAGTAGACTATGGAACAAGAAAATAACAAAAATGAAGTTGCAGAAGACTTGGAAAAATCCCAATCGTCTGAAAAGAAAAGCCCAAATTTATTGAAGTCCAAATCTGATATTGCAAAGTCAATGGCCAAGAATTTCTTGAAGACAAGAAAAGCCACTGGTGCTTCTGAGGTTCGGAGGAGAAAGCAAAATGAGAAAAACAAGAGTGTATCAGAAGGCAGTAAAGCAACTGAAGATAATGCTGAGATGCTAAATTCACGGAAAAATAATCAACAAAAGGATGCTACGACCAGTACAGAGCATGTAGAGAAGAGCCAGCAGATCCAAAAGAACGAAGAAAATACACGTGCATCAGATGGCCAGGAAAAGAGTAGTAAGTCAAATGACAGTTCCAAGAAACGAAGAAGGGAAGAGGAGCCTGGTCTTTCAAATAAAAACCGGAAGAATGAAGAAAAGCAGGACGATAAGAAAAAGAGAAAACAAAATGAGCAGAAGGAAAAACACAGTAGTTCAGAGAAGAATAACAAGGATAAAGAAAAGCGTGATGTTAAGGGAAAGAAACAAGAAAATAAGAAGAAAGAAAAGATTGATGGTCTGATACTTATGTGCAATTCAAAGACCAAGCCAGATTGTTTCCGATACCGTGTAATGGGTGTATCAACAGGTAAAAAAGATCTTGTGTTAGGTATCAGACCAGGGCTTAAGCTTTTTCTCTATGATTATGATCTCAGGCTTATGTATGGGATTTATAAGGCATCCTCTTCTGGTGGCATGAAACTTGAGCCCAAGGCTTTTGGTGGGGCTTTCCCTGCTCAGGTACCATTTTCTTATAGCCATCTTCCTTTAATTACAACTCTTCTTTTTCCTTACTTTAAGAGATTTGTGTACCAATGACTTCCATTTCAGGTGCGATTCAGTGTCCATGCTGATTGTTTTCCTCTGGCAGAGAGCATTTTCAAGAAGGCAATTAAGGAAAATTATAATGAAAAGCACAAATTCAAAACTGAACTTACTGCTAGACAAGTGAGGAATAGTTTTCATACCTTGCAGTTTGGTGTTCATAGTTTCCTCTCATATTGTAGCATTAATTACATCTGAAATTTCCCTTTCAGGTTCGGAAGCTCACCGAACTTTTCCGACCAGTTGCAGTTCATCCAACTGCACTGCTTGTCCACTCCCCATCAAGGGCAGTGGCTCGAATCATTGAACACCCTGAAAGCAGGGAAGTTCATGATAGACCAAGGGAAGCACGGCCCCCTTCACACAGAGAAGCATCTGCTAGAGACCCTTATGCCAATATCAGTGCTAGAAGCTATGCTGGTCTATCTCATGAAAGGGATCAGCAAATTGCATATGTAGAGTTGGCATCTACTCGGAAGGAGGACATTCATCATGATTTATACCTTAGTGAAAAGGAATACAGGGCTTATGGTCTTCAGGGTGAGAGAAGAAACTTGACCTTTCAGCCTCATATTGCTCCTACATTAGCATCTTACCAGGGAGATTATAGAGAGCAGCTACGACAGCCAGACACGGTATACAAGGAATCTGTGCCTTTGCAGAGAGATATAATTCGCTCTGATCCTATTTACTTGACTGAGAGAGAGTATCGGACTTATGATTTGGGTTCTACACGAGAAATGCAATCAACAGCAAATACATCTGCAGCTGCTGCTGCTTCTTTGAACTCCTATACTACGGATCCATATTATAGTCGTTATTACGGTGCTTCATTGGTGGACTCTTACCTTCGACGTCCAGGAGGAGAGGCACACCTGATTGAGACTGATCGTTCGAGGAGAGAAAGCAACCATGTTGATAGATTGTATACCACATATGCTTCTGATGTTTCAGCAGATTATAACCAGATGCATCGACATCAAAATGTTAAGCCTGAAGCTGCTTCTACATCAGTTTCATCCCGGTATTCTTTTGGCGGTGCATCTTTGTCTTATCGCTGAGAGTCTTGAGTTTGATTATCTGTCCTTTCATGCCCCTAACTTAAGACTTGTCATGTTTTTCAATTAATGACTGTTTTTCCCGTTATTTGCCTGCAAGTTGTTGAACTTAAATAGGCATCTGTTTCAGATAGTTTATCATATATAATTAGCATGGAGTATTTTGCAAGTCCATTGTTTTCTTCGAAGCTATCTGGATATGGCTGCAGGAGAACCTGGTTGAATATTTGGTCTAGCCCTTTTGCCAACCTATCTATTCAGCTCTTTGCTAATACATTATTTTAGCCACCTTGTATCTTTATATGCTGGCAAGATTCTGCAACCGCTTTAGTATTATATATGTTCAATTATTTTTTCAATGGGGTAGGGTCAAACTCAAAACCAGTGTCAATATTTGTTTTTATCCAGCTTTTGATTCCTGATTCTGTGACTCGTGTACGAGTGTCGAACATGAATATGTTCAATTTTTTTTGAAGATTTTCATGTATTTGGAGGGCCTTTGAAGGATAATATTTTCATATTCATGTCTGGATATGTATCAGACATGGATGTCGAACTCGAATATTTCAAAAACAATTGGTCTAGCTTGGGCTTAGGGCAGGTGAAAGTGAAAGTGAATGTAGACGGCTGTTTTTTAGGATACAATCAAGTCAAACTCAGTGCTGAAAGAAGAAAACATGGCTGAGCCTTGATCACGTCTTGATTTTGGATATAATACGATTATACAAAACGAATATGATATAAAAATAATTAAAATACGACATGAATTTATATAAATGAATTATTAATGTGTCAAAATTTATATAAATATAAAATATTTTAAATATAATTATGATATATATAAACAATACAAAAACGATATGAATACACGAATGATCGTATCTCTTTGAGTTTCAAGAAAGATCCCTCTGCTAACAAAAACAATAAAACAATGCTTAGGTAATTTTATGTTTAGATAACTTTTAAACGTGTCAATTGTATTAATAGTGTCAAACGAATCAACTATTTCAAATTTAAATAGATTACTTCTAAACATATTAATCATATCGTGTTACGTGAACATAAACACGTAAAAAATAATTTACACGAATTGATAGGTCTAATTCACCTAGCTTTAATTATCAAGCAAATTATTATTTACATTTAAATTTATTTAATTAAAAATCTTATAAGTTAGATTAGAGATTGACTTATAATTTTAATTTTTTAACTTATTTATAAAATTTAAAAACTTTATCAATAAAAGAATAATATTATTATTGCACTTATATCTCATTAATTACATTTACACCCAACCAAAAGCGTAAAATTCGATAAATTGAATTCCAATTACCAAATATACTTCGTCCACTCGTCTGAAATTAGTTCGACTAGATAATACTCGCGTTTCGTTGCAAAATGTTATCGGATTTGAATTAATATTTTATAGTAAATTTGGAAAATTAAAAAGCAAGAGGAGTAAAGATAATTTAGAAAAATAGTTTCTATCCTTATACGACACTTGGTATAAAATTGAGAGTTATTTGAATATGATTAATTAGATCCGATAATTTCAGACACAACATAATTATACGATACGAATATAACATGAGAAAAATAATTAAAACACGACATGACACAAAAAATAATATGAATATGACACAAATATTTGAACGTGTCAAAATCTATATAAAATGAATTATTAACGTGTCAAAATTTATATAAATATATAATACCTTGGATACGATTATAACAGAGAAAATACGAATATGACGCGTGTCACAAATTTATGAGTTATTTGAATGGTGTCAATTAGACTTGGCAATTCCGGACACAAAATGATTATACGATTCGAACATAACATGAAAAAAAATAATTAAAACACGACACGAGAAATAACATGAACACGTCACAAATATACGAACGAGTCAAAATCTACATAAAATAAATTATTAATGTGTAAAAATTTATATAAATTTATAATATTTCAAACACACAATAAAATAACACGAACATGTTACGGACATATATTTTTTTTAAAATTGAATTATTATAACAAATTATGCAAAATGTGAGATGAATTGAGACACGACACGAACACATAAATTTTTTTCTAAATTTGATCATCATGACAAACTATGAAAAATATTTGGATGAATTAAAACACGACACAAACACATGAAAAAAATAATTAAAATACGACACGAAAATAACATGAACACAACACAAATACACGAACGTATCAAAATCTACATAAAATAAATTATTAACATATAAAAATTTATATAAATTTATAATACTTTGAACAAAAAAAAAACACGAACATGAAAAATAATATGAACACAAATGAATATCTAAACGTGTCAAAATCTACATAAAATGAGTTATTAACATGTACAAATTATATAAATTTATAATATTTTGAACAAACGAAAAAATAACACGAATATGCAAATATGTCAAAATCTACATAAAATGAATTATCAACGTGTAAAAATTGTATAAATTTATAATATTTTGAATACAAAAAAATAACACGAACACAAAAACAACGCGAACACATAATTTTTTCTCTATTTTTTTCTTTCCTTCCTAATAATTTTTTTTAAAAAATACCCAAATTAACCCCCCCAACACCTTTAATACCTATATTTAGTTGTCAATTAACCTTCGATCCAAAATCTTTAATTCTCTTCTCTCATCGAATTTGGAGAAAGTTTTTACAGTACTAGATAATGCCTGCGCTTCGTTGCGAAATGTTATCGAATTTGAATTAACATTTTGTAATAAATTTGGAAGATGAAAAAGTAAGAGTAGTAAAGATAATAATTTAAAAATTAATAATAATTCTTACTAAGAGTTATTTGAATATGGTTAATTACATCCGGCAATTTTAAACACAACATAATTATACGACACGAACATAACATGAAAAAAATAATTAAAACACGACATGACACAAAAGTAACATAAACACGACACAAATCACGAACGTGTCAAAATCTGCATAAAACAAATTATTAACGTGTCAAAACTTATATAAATATATAATATTTTGAATAGGATTATAATAGAAAAATAACACAAATATGATGACGCGTGACACAAATTTGTGAGTTATTTGAATAGTGTCAATTAGACTTGACAATTTCGGACACAACATGATTATACGACTCGAACACAACATGGAAAAAATAATTAAAACACGACAAAAAAAGCATGAACACGACACAAATATAAGAACGTGTCAAAATCTACATAAAACGAATTATTAACGTGTAAAAATTTACATAAATTTATAATATTTAAAACACATGATAAAATAACACGAACATGTTACTGACATACGATTTTTCTTTAAATTGAATAATTATAAAAATTTATGCAAAATATGGGATGAATTGAGACACGACACGAACACAATTTTTTTTTTAAAATTAATCACCATGACAAACAATGCAAAATATTTGGAGACACGATACGAACACATAAATTTTTTTCTAAATTGGATTACCATGACAAACTATGCAAAATATTTGGATGAATTGAAACACGACACGAACACATGAAAAAAATAATTAAAATACGGCACGACACGAAAATAACATGAACACAACACAAATACACGAACGTGTCAAAATTCACATAAAATGAATTATTAACATGTAAAAGTTTATATAAATTTATAATACTTTGAACACACAAATATGAACACGAACGAATATCTGAACGTGTCAAAATCTAAATAAAATGAGTCATTAACATGTAAAAAATATATAAATTTATAATATTTTGAACAGATAAAAAATAACACGAACACGACACGAATATGCAAACGTGTCAAAATCTACATAAAATTAATTATCAACTTGTAAAAATTATATAAATTGAACACACAAAAAATAACACGAACACAAAAATAACATGAACACATAATTTTTTCTCTATTTTTGTTCCTTTCTTTTCTTTTATTGTCTTTCTTTCCTTTCTAATAATGAAAATTAAAAGACCCAAAATAACCCCTCCAATCCCCTTAATATCTATGCTTAGGTGTCACCTAATCCTTAACCCAAAATCTTTAATTCTCTCGTCTCATTGAATTTGGGGATTGTTTTTATAAATACTAGATAAATACCCGCATTTCACTGCGGATATGTTATCGAATTTGAATTGATCTTTTATAATAAATTTGAAAGATAAAAAAGCAAGAAAGGTAAAGATAATTTAGAAAAATAATAATTTCTATCTTTATACGACACTTGGTATAAACTTGAGAGTTATTTGAATATGATCAATTAGATCAGGCAATTTCAGACATAACATAATTATATGATACAAACATAACATGAGAAAAATAATTAAAACACAACATGACACAAAAAATAACATGAACAGGACACAAATATACGAACGTGTCAAAATCTACATAAAACGAATTATTAACGTGTCGAAATTTATATAAATATATAATACAATGAATACGATTATAACAGAAAAATCAACACAAAATATGACGACGCGCGACATAAATTTGAGAGTTATTTAAATAGTATCAATTAACTTGATAATTTCGGACACAACATGATTATCAACACGAACACAGTATGAAAAAATAATTAAAATACGATACGAAAAATAACATGAACACGACAAAAATATACGAACGTGTCAAAATCTACATAAAATAAATTATTAACGTGTAAAAATTTATATTAATTTATAATACTTTAAACACATTAAAAAATAACACGAACATGTTACGGACGTGCAATTTTTCTCTAAATTGAATCATTATTATAAATTATGCAAAATATGGGATGAATTGGGACATGACATGAATACACAATTTTTTTTTTTTAAATTGAATCACCATGACAAACTATGCAAAAAATTTGGATGAATTGAAACATGACACGAACACATGAAAAAAATAATTAAAATATGACACGACACGAAAATAACATGAACGTGTCAAAATCTACATAAAATGAATTATTAACATATAAAAATTTATATAAATTTATAATACTTTGAACAAAAAAAAATAATACGAACACGGAAAATAATATGAAGACGAATGAATATCCGAACGTGTTCAAATCTACATAAAATGAATTATTAATATATAAAAATTATATAAATTTATCATATTTTGAACACACGAAAAAATAACATGAACATGACACTAATACACGAACATGTCAAAATCTACATAAAATAAATTATTAACGTGTAAAAAATTGTATAAATTTATAATATTTTGAACATATAAAAAATAACACGAATAAAAAAAAAAAAAAACATAAACACTCTTTTTTTTTTTTTTTTTTTTCCTTCTTAATAAAAATACCCAAACTACCACTCAAAACCTCTTTAATATCCATGCTTAGTTGTTAACTAAGTATGATTTCAAAATTTCAAATCTTTGACTCTCATGCTGGATTGTTTTTAATGTTTGTAATAGATCAAAGATAATAGATGTTATGTTATAGATGTTATAGATAGCAGCCTTCTTCCATTTTCCAAGCCAAGCTTTATATTTTAAACAACTAACAGCTTTTCAAATAGCCTTTGAACTTAAAAAAATAAAAAATAAAAATCATAAACAAATAAATAAAAGTAAATAGTTGAGTTTGGTAAAGACTTTGTAGCAATCTAACAGGTTAGGTAGAAGGGATGAGGACTCTAATAGCAACACCTTGTACACTGTCCCTAATTTCACGCTTAAATGTCTATAAACCCCTCCATCTTTTCCCATGTTTCAATTTTGCCACTCTCCTTTCTCTCTCATTCCTCAGGCTAGACCTCTCTCTATCATGGCCTCTGCAACTCAGTCTTCTTCTTCTTCTCAGGTAATTTTCACACTCAACTTTCTATTTGTTTCTATAAAAGAAAAACTGGGTTTTCTTTTTTGTATTGATTTTTATCTGAAAAAGAGGTAATTGATTGAAAAAAAGATTATTTTTTTTGATGTAATATTAATGGTTTTTTATTTTTTTATTTTACCAGGCTGTATTTCCTGGGGATGTTGACAAGGAAACCAAGGTGTTTCAGTTAATTCAAGCTCACCAGGTTTTGTTGAATTTTATGATGTTTAAATTTGTTGCTGTATATGTTTCCCTTTTGTTTGTTTTATATTGTAGTCAAATGGGGTTTTTCTATTTTCAGGAGAAGGCTGCTAGGCTTCCTCCGGTGGAGGAAATTCGTACTTTGCTTGATCAAAGTACACGTGGCATGCTTTCAACTTTTTCGCAGGTTTGTGATCATATTACTAGTTGATCATTTATAATTTCGGGTTAATTGAGCATGAAGAGTAATAAAAAGATACCTTTAATACTTGCTTAGTCTTTAAAACAAATTGTCTTAATTGTAAGAGTGAGTGGTTCTTGATTATGTTTAATGAACAAACTGAAAGCTTGAGGAGGGGTTATTGATTACTGTCCAAGAGTTTTTGTCTTTTTGATCTTGTTGAGAGAAATGGGAGCTACTTGAAAGGTGTTTTACTTAATGAGTTTTGAAAGTGAAAGGCACTTTCTGATCACTTGTGACCTTGTAAGATTGTTATCAGTCGATTTACCCTTTCTGTGGAGATGATTAGGAATGAATTTTTTTGAAGGATTCTTGTTATACAGATCATAATCTCATCAACTAGCAGGGAATTCTGAAAATGAGAACTGAATCTTGTAACCATTTCACATCCTAATAACGAATAAAAACTTCATCAACTAGCTGCAGAAGACTCCTATAATCTGAACTTGCACAAGCTGTAGTTGAATCTTGCAAATTTTTCTCTTTTTTCATCCTTCATAGTTGCAGTTACGGTACGTTCGACCATGCTGTCGAAAAGTTGAATGCAGATACAACTAATATTTTCTATACAGAAACTATATGATGGAAACAAGATCTTCCACAATCTAGGGTCGTTTGGTACTTATTGTGAAAATCTTTGGATGGGATTAAAATGATGACTTATTATATGTGCCTGAACAACTCATATTAGGATTCTTTGTGAGTTTCATATGCAACTAAGAACTAGGCAATCTTTTAGTTGTTTGCCAGGTGTTCTTTTTGGTTTTCATAATTGGTCATGACATTCATCACTTAAGACATTTTTTCTAGTTGTTGGCCTACTCATTAGGAATTTTTCTTGTTGTTTTCCTACTCATTTGACATTTTTCTTGTTGTTGTCCTACTCATTTTGACTTTTTTTCTTTATGCAGAAGCATGAGGACTATCCATCAGGTTCGATGATTGACTTTGCATGTGATGCTAATGGATCTCCAGTATTAGCAGTCAGCAGCCTGGCAGTTCATACAAAGGTTCTCAGTCAGATTGAATTTTATTGAACGAGTGCTTTGAATTGGAATCTATTCATCCATTGCCCTGGCTCAGAGTAATTAAGAAAAGAGAAATTGAAACATCAAATGAATATTGGATAGATGTTCAGATTAGTCTTAAGCATGGAGATGAGACCCATATATTCGAATCATGTTTGTTTAGGATTTTAAACTGACATTTTCATGTTGTCAAATTTTGACAAAGCCGTTGATGATAGCCAGGAAAGCTCTAATATATGCCTATGTTCTTGTGATTATGATTACTTGCTTGTATTCTAGTTGCCAATCTGTCTTCATTCTACCTATATTGCTCCGACTCTTCATTTTCCCTTAAGTACCCGTGTCCGACACCCGTATTTGACACATTTTTGGACATGGGTATGAGGGTATGATCCTCCAAACATATGGAAAAACTTAGAAAAAATTGAGCATACCTGTGTCAGACACATACCCGTATCTGACACTCACTCCCGAGTCAGAGTAACATAGCATTCTACCATCTGGGAAGTTTCTCGCTTGTCAATGCTATTGTCCTTTTTGACCTGGTTGACAAGTTTTGTCCTTTTTACCTAACAATTATTACAAAAAATTGCTGCTTTTCAGGACCTATTGGCTAATCCCAAATGTTCATTGCTTGTCGCTAGAGATCCTGAGGACAGAACTGATTTAGTAATCACCCTGCTTGGTGATGCTATTGCTGTAAGTTTGTTACTTATTTCATTCTCCTGTTATGCATTAAGGGATTCTAGTTTTAAACTCATTTGTTGGCCCTACATCTTGTACCTATGTTACTCGGACTCGGGTGTGAATGTCGGACACGGTTATGTTCAATTTTTTTCAAGATTTCCATGTATTTGTAGAGCCCTTGAAGGATTATATCCCCATACTCATGTCAGGATATGCATCGGATACGGGTGTCGGACACGGGTACTTCAAGAAAAATGAAGAGTCGGAGCAACATAGTCTTATACTATTTAACATCCTAATTCTCTGGTGTTCTGAAGTATTTGAAATGATGTATTGATCAATTATATAGGTATCTGAAAAAGATCAAGCAGCCGTTCGAACTGCTTATTCGGCTAAACATCCCAATGCATTCTGGGTATTTGTGTCTCTCATCCCCTGCGGGCTATGTCCCTTTAGATAAATGTTGTCACTAATTTATTTAGATAGAGAACTGAACATAAACTTCCATTGTGAAGGTTGACTTTGGTGACTTCCAATTTATGCGCATTGAACCAAAGGTTGTGAGATATGTATCAGGTGTTGCGACAGCTTTGCTAGGATCAGGAGGTTTGTGCTCTGCTATGTTACTCGGACTCGGGTGTGAGTGTCGGACACGGGTATGTGTCCGATATGGATATGTTTGATTTATTCTAAGTTTTTCCATGTATTTGGAAGGTCCTTGGGGGATCATATCCCCATACAACATACCTATGTCTGAATATACATCGGACACAGGTACTTCAAGAAAAATGAAGAGTCGGAGGCAACATAGGTGCTCTGATTACTTTTCTGTATCATATCCTACATTTCTTCTACTCTACTATCTTTTTGAAGAATATTAATGTTGCCCACCTCATTTCATTTATTGTTTTCAGCAACTCATATGGATTTGTTTTATGGTGCTATTCCTATGTTGATCAGACTCTTTATTTTTCTTGAAGTACCAGTGTCCGACACCCTTGTCCGATGCATATCCGGACATGGGTATGGGGATACAACCCTCCAAATACATGGAAAAATATAGAAAAAATTGAACATACTCATGTCGCGCACATACCCGTATCGGACACTCACACCCGAGTCTGAGTAACATATTCCTGTCTCCTAACCATCTTCTCCTGTTGTTTTATTTTATCTTATGCCATTTTGTGTTTTTTATATTTTTAGAGTTCAGCAAAGAGGAATACCAGGATTCAAAAGTTGATCCAATAGCTCAATTCTCTAAGCCTGTTGCGGTATTTTGGCTGTTCATTTTCTCCTGTACAACATTTCATTTATTCATTAAAACTTTCTTTTGTTATCCTTACTGATGCAGCATTTCTTTTCAGTCTCACATGAATAAGGATCATGCTGAAGACACCAAAGTCATTGTGCAATTCTCAACATCAATCCCGGTAATTAGGAATATTACTTTTTAACACTATATCATATAGGAAGTGGAAAATTTTATCCATATTGTAACGAAGAGACAAGTTAGCTAGCACCTATGTTACTCGGACTCGGGTGTGAGTGTCGGACACGGGTATGTGTTCAACATGGGCATGTTCAATTTTTTCCAAGATTTTCATGTATTTGGAGTCTTTGGAGGATCATATCCCCATACCCATATCCGGATATGCGTCGGACATGGGTATTTCAAGAAAAATGAAAAGTCGGAGCAACATAGACTAGCACTTGCTTTGCTGGTTAAGGTGGAAAATTGTAGAACATGCCTCAATAGCTAATTCTAGGCCCACAAGTAAAATCAGAGTAAGAGAAATAAATAGTTTATGCTGAATATTATCATTAGGTAATATTTATAGGTTAACAAATTTGGCTAAAATTGTTGAATTTATCAGTCTCTCAGTTCAGACTGCCATGTGAACTGAAACCCAAAGTGCATTAGTATTCTAATAATCTTAAAAATCCAGAAAACTGAATCTTCATTCTAGAAGATCCAATGTTATAACTCAGCTTTAATCTAAGTTTATATTTTCAGACAATATTGCCACATCGTTCTTTTGTAGACCAATGACTTCTTCCCCCACATTAGAAAATTGCCAATCTTTTCTATGGTAAAATTAGAAAGCTTCTTTGCCAGCTGTTGTCTTCTCAAAATATGACTTGCAGATCCATTTCTTCTCAAGCTTCTATCACTTGTATTCAATGTGATGATTTCCTTTTTCTGAAATTTTCACATTGAAGACCTTTTATTGATAGGGAGTTTAACATATCTTGTTATTCATTTTTTTCCAGTCTCCTTAGCTGATTTGTGTCTTTCTCCAGGTTGACTATGCTTACATGCTGGATTTGGATAGTCTTGGCTTCAATGTCAAGGTTCTGATAACTTTTAACCTTTTATATTGAATCTATGTTATTGGCTAATGGAAAGTAACTTTTGCCATTACTTCGAAGTTAACTGACATCGAAAATTTCCTTTCATATTGCCTTGTGAATCATTTCTTACTGTATTCAAATCCGTGCTATATGAATTTTTTTTCCCTTTTGCCCTGCAGGCTGGTTATCAAGGAAATACTTTCAAGCTTCGAATTCCTTTCCCTAGACGTGCAGAAGATAGAAAGTGAGATATCTTATATTAAACATTTTCTTCCTGTCCCTAGACACTTTTCTTCCGTTCATTTTTCATAGAATCAATGTTCGTCTCTCAAATGAGTCAAATATTAATTATCATAAAAATTTCCGTTCTTTTCGCGATTGGCCACTCAAAACATGTTCTCCTTGTTTGGATATACAATATTGATGCTTTGTTTTGTGTTATTTACATTTTCTTCCTTTCCCTAGACACTTTTCTTCCTTTCATTTTTCATAGAATCAAAATTCGTCTCTCAAATGAGTCAAATATTAATTATCATAAGAATCTCCGTTCTTTTCGCGATTGGCCACCCAAAACATGTTCTCCTTGTTTGGATATACAATATTGATGCTTTGGTTTGTGTTATTTGTGTTTTTATTCTTGTTCAATCTGGTTTTTTTTTATGTATGTCTTAGGGATGTGAAAACCCTCATAATTGATATGCTCCAAGCTGCCCGGTCTCAACTCAACTGACCACACTGCTAAAAGAGACCTATGAGGTGAGATAAGATAGTTTCCAGTTTCTTAAATTATTCTCTGTTTCAACTACATTTTCCCCTTTACTAAGCAATAAATCAAGACTTTTGTTTTGTATAAACTGAACTGCAAATCTTTATGATTGTAATTGCTCAGCTTCAGCGTTATAAAGGAAACTTAGCCTGAAACTCTGAATATTCTTTTCAGAAAACTATTAAATGGTCTTCTGAATTATGTGATCAGCAAAAGTCATCTAGCTTTGTTTGTATACTATGTTACTCGGATTTGGGTGTGAATGTCGGACACGGGTATGTGTCCGACACGGGTATATTCAATTTTTTTTATAAAGATTTTCATGTATTTGGAAGGTTCTTGAAAGATCATATCTTTTATCCAGGTCCGAATATGCGTCGGACATGAAAGTAGGGCACCGATACTTCAAGAACAATGAAGAGTCGAAGCAACATAGGCTAAATTACCATGTATTATGAATTGTATACTGGCAGTGGTATCCAAAATTGGAGAGCCTTCACCTGCTTATTGGCTTGGTTTTGCAGGATCTTAGGTTGCATTTGCATCTTACTTCTCCAGAAATATGAACCAACATAGAATTCCAAAAGACATCACAATAAAGATACAATTGCCAAAGACAACCAGCTTGGATAAATGGCTTTTTACATCCTATACCTCAGAAACTTTCATTTCAAGTTGTTTGTTCCCATTAGAGTCAATAAAAGTTGAAATTATGAGATTTGAAACTGGTTTGTGATTCCTGTATATACTTTGCCATGATATAATACTTCTTTCCCTTACTGCTCTTATAAAGTGGAGTTGGATAAAAATTGAATTATTGAAGCTGAAATATAACTTGAAAACATGAGATACAAAGGTTTGGCTGTGAGCAAATTGACTGGAATGATCATGTCATGTGGATAAGGAATATTGAGAGATTGGCAAACCCGAAACTTAGTTCAATTGATTCATGCAATCACTCTTAAGAAGTGATATCCAACAAGTTTGAGATTCGAATTTCAATATCTGCAATCCCTTTCTCTAAATTGAGACCTTTGTAAAAAAAAAAAAAAATACTTTGTTCACTGCCCTGTGGATAATATGTAGATTTTTAAGTAGCAATCATCAGACAGCCATTTAACAAGGATCATCTGAAAGGCTGATGCAGCCTAGTGTTTTCTTTTTTCTTAAACAATTGTTTGAACCTTTTTGGTTGTTTCCGGAGTATTCATATACTTCATTTGCTTTTGAAATGGATTCTGTAGTACTATTCTTGAAAGAATGCAGAATTTACAAAATCTAAGGCAAATTTTACATTTTTGGTTTCACTAGGGAGGAATGATGTGCTTGAGAGGTTGAGATTTTGTAAGGAGAATCCAACCAGAGCGGTCACTGACAAATACTACCCTCTAAATCTATAAAGAACCTTTGTCCTATGGTTTTTGCCTGCATATAAGGCCAATCTAGCCATCAAATTTGACAAAATTTTTTACCATATATATATATATATTGCTTCATTTGACCACCACATGCATAATACTAAGGACAAAGTCACAAGGCATCTCAATGTTGTACTTTTTGCCAAAATTACACAATTTGATCATGAAACAAGGTATAGAAAGAAGATAGCCACATGCATTTGTCTGCAGTAACATTTTTTGGAGTATGGGAATGAGTGAGAAGAAAATTGATTATTCTCATTTATATAAAAATGAAAATTTCAACTTCTCTAAAAACCCCATTAACATTAACTGCAAAAATATTCCCAAAAATTCAGAAGAGAAAAAACCTCTGCTTCTGGCCATAGATGTATGCCATATCTCTCTCTCAATCTGAATCACTTTCCATACTCCCCATGGCCTTCAATCCTCTTGGTCTCTGCATAATGCCAAACCACATAAGAATAAAAGAAAAGAAAAGAAAAGAACATCATCTGCAGAATATATTGAAAAGTGCTAATAATATTAAAAAATGAAATCCCAAGAATTTATTGTAGAAATCTAGAGGAAGATAGATCCAATCATGTACCTTCTTAGAACTTTTCTTTTCCCTAACTTCATATCTTTCTTGGCACATATCAGTCAACCATGCCCCAGGGCTCACCAGCTGCCAACCACCAAAAGATGTCAAAATTAGACCAAAAAAGAAAACCAAAATTCTAAGAAATCAAACACGGGTTTAACCCAGTCGGTTCATGCAACCAACTTTAAGAGATAAACCTAGCAGATATGAGATTCGAACCCTAACATCTATATCTAGGCTACGACCTCCTTTGTACCAAAAAAAAAAAATTCTAACAAATCCACAAGATAAATCATCAAATACCAATCTTCTATGAATCCAAAGAGATAATTCTTTTCCCTCCAAAAGAAACAACCCACAAACCAATTCAATGATTTGATATCTTTTCCATCAGAAACAAAAACTACATATGCTTCAACTAATGAAAGGTATTCATAAATCCAGCAATGTTACTTACAAGTAAGCTCCTTTGGATAAGCTTGGCTCTCTTTTTTGGCCTTTGAGAGGGTTTACACCCTTTCATTGCCATAAAATCCTCCTCTTTTTCTTTGCTTGACAAAGTGATAAAAAGCTTTGGCCAACCTAGTCCTTTGTTATCCTCTCCATTATTGCCATCCAATGCAACTTTCCCATTCTCATCCACCAAACCCATTGCTGATCCCCTTGTTGTGTAGTACCTATCCTCCTTCTCCGGTGACAACATCGCTTTCTGGTGCTCCGTCGTACCTGACCGGAGTATAGCTGCCTCAGAATTCCTACAACCAAACATACAAAAAAAAAAAAGAGAGTAAATTTCACATTTTCACCAGTTTACTTATTCAGTATAAAATTTTTACTTGGTGAATTTCTTGACACCATGTTTGGTTGCTAAGGGACCAAAAAATAGTAGTCATGAAACTAAAATGGCATAAAAGACAAACTCAAACTTCTCTTCTCTCCATTCCCAGCAACCAAACAGGGGATAACAAGGCGTCCAAGCTCATTTTCACCAGTTTGCTTATTATTCATTATAACATTTTACTTGGTGAATTTCTTAACACCATGTTTGGTTGCTAAGGGACCAAAAAATAGTAGTCATAAAACTAAAATGGCATAAAAGACAAACTCAAACTTCTCCTCTCCATTCCCAGCAACCGAACAGGGGATAACAAGGCGTCCAAGCTCATTTTCTCAGAAATTCCTTAAACACTGCTAGGTGGCTGAGAGAGAAAGGAATATTTTTGTTCTTTTTTTCTAACCCAAAAAAATTCCACAGCCATCCACAACTAATTTGACTAAAAAATTAAAACAAAATTAATCTTTTCTCCCCCCAACCAAACAGTTTATCAGAAATCAAACAAAAGGGTAAGAAGAAAAATTCCAAAATAATTGTAGAAAAACAAAGAAAATCTCATCTTTTTTCCAAACCAACAAAAGGTGCCAAGAAAATTCATGATTTTTTTTTTTTTAAATGCCAAAAAAAACGTTGATATTCTTACCTAGTGAGACGATGATTGGTTTGAGAAAAAGGGGAGGATTCTTTATCTAAAAGCCGAGAAGTGATTCTTCTACGAATTATAGCATTGGATTTATGAGAGATTTTTTGAGGGTCTTTAACTCTCACACATCTTAGCCTCTTTCTATTCCCCCACTGTAAAAACAGTTCTGGCTCTATTGTTTTGCTTGTTCTTTGGCTTCCCTCTTCTTTCTCCATCTCTGCCATTAAAAACAACAAAAAACAAATTAATAAAAAGTTTCAAATTTTTACCAAAAAACCAAGGTGAAGAAAAAGGAAGAAATTCTGAAAGACCCAAGATGAAATTTTTGTTGAATGAAAAAATCAAATGATTTTTTTTGTGTGGAGAAAACCCATTTGGGTGGTTTATGCTGTGAAAAATCAAAGAGATGATGAAAATAAAGTCTGGGTTTTTGCTTTTTTTGGTTCAAGTAAGAGGAGTCATCAGAGGAGAAGAAATATTATTAAGAGAAAAAAAAAATTTGGAACTTTGAGAGAAATTGGTTGCCTGACCTTAAAGATCTAAACAAATACACTATAATCTGTCCTCAAAAAAGCCCTGAAATTCCAAATAAAAGAGATATCAATTATCAAGTAAGAAAAAGCTTGGGATAATACAGAAGAAAAAGAAGAAACTTTACACTGAAATTCTATCATTCCAGAGTAAAAGAAAGGTTGGGTTTTCTTTTATTTGCCTAAATAATTGCTTCAATTTCTCATTGAATTTGAGGGCTTCTCTTTTCTTTGTTTCTCCGTTTCTCTTTCAGTCTTAACCTTTCTTTTGTCCATTCTGATTTCTTTCTCTCTTTTTCTCACACTGTTATTTGTTTTATTATTAAAAAGTAAAAACCAAAACTGAATAAGAAAGTGCCTGCCAATTTCTTTTTTTGGTTGAAAATGAGTAGAGATTGGGCTAGCTTTGTGTTTGGGATTTTAAGTCTGAAGTTCAATTCTAGGTTTAAAGCCCAATTTTTACTGAATCGAATTCAATATTCAAATTTGACTCTGAAATTCAAATTCTCTAGCCTTAATTTTAAACCCTAATTTTTCTAGGCCTTGGAATTGTTAATTTCATTTTGGATTTGGGCTAATTGAGTATTTGCAATTGTATTGGGTCTTGAAACCCAAAATACAAGCCCTTGGTCACTCATTTACATTGGGCTTCATGTCTTTCCTTTTTAAACTTATTTATTTATTTACTTTTTCTTTCATATTTTACATTTCTAAAAAATAAAAACATGAAATTTTCAAAAATTAAAAAAATATATGAAAAATAAAAAATAAGAAATCGAAAAAAAAAAATGGAACTTAGAAATCTTGAAATAAAAAAAAGGAAAAAGCTAAATCTAAATTCTATAAAAATCATTAGAAAAATCAGTTCGAAAGATTCTTGAAAAAAGAATATGACATGTACTTGATATTGTTTAAATTTGTCAAAGGATCGAATTATTCGTCTAGTTCAGTTCAGATTAAATCTTGGAGAAGGTTTTTAAAGTCTGGGCTTGACCCGGTCTATGCTCATTTTTTAATTAAAAATTTTTGTTTATTTAATTTTAATTATAAAATATATTTAAAATAAAATATAAAAATTAATTTTTTAATATTAAAAAAAGGCCTCAAAGACTCAACAAGTCGTGCCAAATCTTGGACAAGTAATTTTTTTGTTATACGAATCTGATCTGATCCGATCCGATCCAATCTATAGATATCTCTTTATGTTTTAAGTCCAAAATTAAAGGGATAAATAAAATTTATCTTAATATCATTTAAACAGAATTTTTGTTTGTTCCCTTTAAATTAAGTGGACTCAAAACATAAATTCATAAAAGAATAAGTGAATTAATTTGTTTACAATATTTTGGCAAAATATAGCTTAGAAAAGAAATAATGCGTTCATGGGTTCTTGTTTTGCTAATTTGTTTACAATTTAACTCATTTCTTTGATGGAATATTTGATCTATCAGTAGAAATTTGTTTGTCCATCAATTTATTATTTATTTCAACAAAGTAAACTAAGATTTTTATTTTTATTTCTCCTTTTCTTTCTTTTTTCCTTTTTTTTTTTTTTTAGAGACCAAAAAGCGGTGACCAAAATCAAAGGATTTTTAAGCAATTTGAAGTCAAGTAACAGGAAATTGCAATATTAAGATTTGAATTAGTTTTCCATACATTGTCGGTAAAATGTTTTTAATTCCGCAAACAAAATTAAAAAATTATCATATATTTTATTTTTTAATTATTTTTTTTTATATATTGTTATAAAATTTGATGATTTGATGATATAAAATATATATATATATTGATTAATGTATTAATCAAAGTTGAACAACATTTGACCCATGTTTGATTTTGACCTTCCTACCAAATCGAATCGAAACTCAAAACGGCATTTAATAAAATGACATTTTGACGTGATAAAATAAATTTTCCACCGCGAATTTAAACCCAACACAAATGAACCAAGATGCTATTTGTCATCTATAAGATTTGACAACCAAACCAAAAAACAATAAATTCACAAGGGGAAAACTCATAAAATTAAAGATTCCAATCAAAGACGAAACAATTTTGCATATTCTGAATCTTTTGTCTTTTTGTTTTTGCTTTTGGAACTATTAACTATTGCTATAAAGGTTTAGTCTGTCCGACTCGATAGATCCGGTCTATATTGAATCGGATTTAAATAAAATATTTTATAATTCGGATCGACTCAACTAGAATTACTATTTATTAAATAAAAAATATTTTTTATTTAAATTTAATTATAAAATATATATAAATATAAAAATAATATTTAATATTTTTAAATAATAAAATAAATTTATACGGATCAACCTAGAGCTGCTCATGGGCCGGGCCGTGGCCCGTTTTTTTTCTCTGCCCAGGCCCGCCCGTTTAGGCCCGAAACACTGTTCATTGGAATAAAAAAATAATTTTTTTTTATTTTTGTATAATTAAAATTAAATAAAATAATATTATTATAATAAAAATTACTGTTCCGGGCCGGACCGGGCCGGTCCGGAACACAAAATATCCTGCCCAGGCCCGGCCCAATATGGGCCGGGCCTGCCGGGTCAGGCGGGCTGCCCGGCCCGTGAGCAGGTCTAGATCAACCCGAATAAACTTAAACAAAAAATAAATAAATTTTTTAGACAAAAATTCAATTCAATCAATAGACAGATCCCTCATCCAACTTGCATTATATGAAGGTTCTTCTGGGCAATAATACACAGTATCCAACACATCCTTCCAATAAGCCAATCACATCACTAATTTCTAGCGAAACCCAAGTCACCTTTATTTTATTTTAATTATGCAGAAAATAAAGCATTCAAATTGTAAGCAATTTTGGGCTCATTTTTCTGAGGTGGGACATGACTCAATGAATCTTATTTGTTTTGATGGCTTTTCTGTTCAATCACACTTTCTTTACATTTCATGGCCTGTTAAAATATCTTTATAGGATTGTAATTAAAGCACAAAAATCTCACATGACAGGTGGATTTTGGCTTGCACATTATTGATTAAAACCACCTAAAAGAGATATTTTTATTTTTGTTATCGAGACAATCGATCACGGATATATGCTTAATATGAATATATTTAATTTTTATATATTATATATTCATATTTAAATATATTGAAAATATATATCAAATACGAATATTTTAGATTTTAATAAATAAAAAAATTGTCTTGTTTTGAGTTGAAATCAAGAAAAAATATGGATTATGGATTAAGTTATTCAGCAATTTAGGATAAGTGTTCTTGAAGACTATAACCAAACCAACCAGAATTTCAAAGAAGATAAAAACCCTATCTATGTGCTTAATAGATTGACTATTAGTTTGATGTCATGTGTAGGAGCCACCCCAAATGAATAAAAGATAGAACACTACCATCCATAAAATATTCCTTAATGACTATTTAAGCAAATATTTTACTAAAAAAACCCCATTATAATTAAGCAAATTCTTGACCTTTCCATTTCTTTGGATCTGTCCAAAGATTCTATCCGAATTAGGTCAGACATGAGTAAAGATTTTTTTAATTTAGATCGATTCGATTTGATTTAAATTATTATTTATTAAATAAAAATATTTTTTTATTTAAGTTTAATTAAAAATGATATGGATATTAATATAAAAATATTTTTTAAATAATAAAACGGGTTTTCGAATTGGTCCAGATCCGATTCGAAACGGATTTAGATAAAAAAATAAAAAAAAAAAAATTCTGAACAGACATGTCTATTTCCTTCCTAGTCACAAAAATCAATTACTATTATATTAGTACTTTATATTTTGTTTTTCTTTCTAAAGGAGGTTAAAATTCTTGGCAGAAACAATTCAAGAGAAGAAATCTAAGTGGACAGCTTGAAAATAATAAGAATAATAATCTTGGTAGATTTCCCTCAGTTTGATTCCTTTGATCATACTTTTTAGCAAGTGCTGAATTTGTAGACATTTCACTAAGGTCAACTCCCACAGTTTAAAACTATACTTATAGATGACCAAGGATGCCCAGCATCTATTAAGTGGCTAAATAAAATTACGTTATCCAGATTTCGGATAAGTGTAAGATATAAGTATATTTTTGACACGAATATATTTATTTTTTATAAATTTTTTTATATATTTGAAAAATCATACTTTCATATTTATATCCGAATATATATCGAATACATATATCAGATACGGATATTTTAAGAAAAATAAAGATTCCGGATAATAAATAGATACAAAAATATAGAATTTCAGGATTACAAACAAGCATAGCAAATCCATCAGACTTGAAAACAGTTGATTAAAGATCATCATAGTAACCACCAAATGATATGTGAGCTCTGGTGATTGGAACTGATCCTCTAACTGCAGAAATTGCTTCATTGAGTTTGGTTGTTTGATGAACCACTTGCTTCATTCTCTACAATCACAATAATATTAAGTTAATTAAGCTACAAGTTTAACTTAAAAATGGGGCTAAAATTTGCTGTCCCCATGATCCTATCCCCTTTCTAGTTCTTTTTTCTGTAATGTAATTTGTAAGAAAATGTGTTGCTTTTGAATTTGAACTCCCAAATGATAAAATGTGTATGTCCTTTTTCAATTATTGTTTGAATTGTAGTTGTTACCTTTAACAGATAGCATTTAGGGATGTAATCGAGCTGATTCGAGTTCAAGTTTTAAAAAACTCGAGCTCGACCCAAAATTTGAGGCTTGAAACTCGGTTCGAACTCGATCGAGTTTTACTTTTAGAGCTCGAGTCGAGATAAAATTCGAACTATTCGAACTGTTCGAACTCACTCGATTAGGCTCGTTTACCTGATAAAAATGAGCTCGATTCTTATACTCGACTTCAAACTCGATTATTTGTACTTAAGTTCGAGCTCGAGTTCGAATTGAGATTTTTCAATACTAATTAAAAATAAATAAATATATATATTAAAAATAAAAGTAAAAACTCGATTAGGCTCGCGAGTTACTCGAGTCAAGCATTAGGATACTCGAATTCAGCTCACTCGATAGCTCAAGTTGCTCCAGCTCGACAATAACCGAACTGAATTCGAGTTATTTCGAACCGAACCCTAGTAACTTGCGAGTACAAGTGTCTCGCTTGCACTCCTAATAGCATCCGACTTATTTAAAATCCGAATCTCAACATTTACAACTATTTTCAAGCTACGGTTTTTTTCGTACAAAAAAAAATGGAGGCAAGACATCTATATCTGATCTTCACATCAACATGTTTAATTTCAAAAATATCTTTATCAGATCAGTTAAAACTGAAAATTTACCATGATTCCTGACAGAAATCATTAAAATGTTATCTCCTTTTGTTATTTACTTGCTTTGATCATGGCCCCATTTTCTAACTATCCATCCAATGAACTTATAACCAGAATCACCAAAAAGAATCATAAGAAACAAACTAAAAATGGGTAGAAATTATGCATAAAATTGGTAAGGAAAACAGATTAGAAATCTCAAAATTTTAAAAAACATCAAGAAGTTTCATACCTTGTCATCAGTCATGTAACTCTGGAACAGCAACTTCTGGTTCTGTTGTTGCTGTCTTTGTCTTTGTTGACTTCCCAATATGATTATACAAAAGGTTGCAGCAGCAACACCAAAAGAACAAATGGCTCCAACACCAGTTAAACTCCATTTCCATAAATTAAGGCCCCCAGAGCTTTCCTCCCAAGTAACATCTTCTTTGATTTCAACTATCTTGTTCTCCAAAACCTCACTTTTTTCATCAAAATTAAACGAACTTGCTGCATCAATTTGGGGAAAAGTTCCCCTAGTAGTGGACTTTGGTGAGTCCATTTTGTTGGTCATGTCGACAGATTGATCATTGTAAGTAGTTGGTTTCTTAAATGAAACTTGGGTCTTCATTTCTTTATCAGCTTCAATGGATCCAATATCAGGTTCTTTGATCTTCTCAGGGATCATGGATCGATCCCTTGTGGTAGTTTTAGTTTCCTTTCCCAGCTCATTTTCTGGAGCCCTAAAGATTCTTGGTTCAAATGGAAATGAAACTGGAACAACTTGTTTAGGTACTACCTTCCTTGAATTTCCTGATGGTGGAGGAAGCTGTTCCTTGTTGAAGTAATCTGTCAGGAAAACAAGTTTTGTTGTGTCAGGATTTTTGTTTCCTCCATGGATGATCTTTTTTTCACCATCCTGATTGGTATCCAGGAATCCATTATCAGGCAGGAAAACCCACTCAGGATCAATATCCATTTCCTGGTGAATCAGTTTTAGGAAATGGAAAATCTGATCAAATGGGGAGAGTTGATATAGAAAATGGGGTGAAGGGTTGAATTATTGGGATCAAATGAGATGGGCTTTACATGGAGTTTTTGTGTTGAATTTTCATTAATGAGAGCAAAGGCCACCATCAAAATGGTGTCATTTTGCTCTTTGCAGTGAAAGATTGAAGATTAATATAATTAAAATATAATATAAAAAAATATGAATATATGAATATGTCAAAATTTATATAATATAAATTATAACAT
Organism: Fremontodendron californicum; assembly: GCA_030761205.1. Classification (NCBI taxonomy): domain Eukaryota; kingdom Viridiplantae; phylum Streptophyta; class Magnoliopsida; order Malvales; family Malvaceae; genus Fremontodendron; species Fremontodendron californicum. Next base: position 3,056,367 of record JAULJL010000047.1, read on the forward strand.
ATCAAAATTTATATTAATATAAAATATCTTAAATATAATTATAACATAAAAATATATGAATATGATATAAATACATGAATTATCGAGTTTAGATTGAACTTATCAGTAGACCTGCTCATAGGCCGGGTCGGACCGGGTCGCGGCCCGATTTTTTCATATTCTCTGCCCAGACCTGATCCTGGGTGGGATCAGACCGGCCCGTAGACCCGAATTCATTATTCATCGAATTAAAAAAATATTTTTTTATATTTTTATAATTAAAATTAAATAAAATAATATTAATATAATAAAAAATTACTGTTTCGAACCAGATCGATCCTAAACAAAAATATCCTATTCAGATCCGATTTAATACGATCCGAACCTATCAGATCGAATGAACTGTCCGACCCATAAACAAATCTATTTGTAGGAAAAAAAATAGGACATAGTTTGAGTGTTTATCCTCCTAAGAGGATGACAAATGGAGGGTGGGGTCCAAGGGACCCACCTAGAAATGGTGTCATTTTGCTCTTTGCAGTGAAAGATTGAAGATTAATATCCAACATGATATGATTATACTATACGAAAAAAATAATTAAAATATAATATAAAAATATGAATATATGAATATGTCAAAATTTATATAATATAAATAATAACATATCAAAATTTATATTAATATAAAATATCTTAAACATAATTATAACATAAAAATATATGAATATGATATAAATACACGAATTATCGAGTTTAGATTGAACTTATCAGTAGACTGCTCATAGGCCGGGTCGGGCCGGGTCGCGGCCCGATTTTTTCATATTCTCTGCCCAGACCTGATCCTGGGTGGGATCAGACCGGCCCGTAGACCCGAATTCATTATTCATCGAATTAAAAAAATATTTTTTTATATTTTTATAATTAAAATTAAATAAAATAATATTATTATAATAAAAAAAATACTATTTCGAACCAGATCGATCCTAAACAAAAATATCCTATTCAGATCCAATTTAATACGATTCGAACCTATCAGATCGAATGAACTGTCTGAACCATAAACAGGTATATCTGTCAGCAAGAAAAATATGACATAGTTTGAGTGTTTATCCTCCTAAGAGGATGACAAATGGAGGGTGGGGTCCAAGGGACCCACCTAGAGAATGCCTTCTTTTATGGAGTTCTTGGATATTTCTTTTCATTTTTTAATGGGTTTTTTTTTCTTCAATAGTTAAAGTTTGATTATAATACCAATACTTTAGTTAAATACAAGCTAACAGTCTTAATTCTTCCTCTTAAAAATCAATATAGATGTTCTTCGTTTGGCCTCTTTATCAAACATATGGATAAAAAGAGACATGGTTTTCATTTTTTTTTACAAGCAGAGATTCTTCAATTAATCTCACTCTCATGCAGATTTTTAATTTATATATACATATCGTATTATATATATTTTTTATATTTTTTATATTAATTATATAAATATATATACACAATAAAATTATTAAATACATTAAAATTTAAAAAATAAATTGATATATACATTAAACGTGTTATATTTATTATATTATTTTTATATTTATTAAATGTAATCATATTTTTATAATATATATATATATATATATTAAACTATTAAATTTACTTTAAAAAGAAAGAGAAAAAAGAGTCAGGTTGCTTGTAGGAGTTTGCTTGGAATAATTATGGCTGGTAGGTTTTTGAAGAGAAAAAAAAAAATATATATATATATATATATATATATATATATATGAAAATGAAAGCCCTATACAAGTTGTCCATGACAGGTATCTTCCTTTAATGATTGTTTTTCCTTTGAATATAATGACAAAGCCACAAAGGTAAGGTAAAAATTGTTTATCCCCTAAAACTTCTAGATTTAACTAATAAATCCTTTATTGTCTATACATATTTTCACAATCACTCTTCCTCATAAAGACATAACTAAAAAGATTAGTCCTTGACACCTATTTTGTACTCTTTAAAACTTGTACTTCCAAATGACAAGATAAAAAGAAATGTACTAAACTAAATTTAATAATTAGTAGATTTATTCATAAATCAAATCGTAATTCAATTTTTTAAAATCTAAATTTGATCTAAATCGGATTTGGCTCATAAATTTATTTTAAAAAAAATTATTTTTATTTTTATATTAATATTTATAATTAAATTTAAATTAAAAATTATTAAATAAATAATAATTTGAGACAAGCCAAACCGAGTCGACACAAATTATAAATTTTTTTGGATTAAAATCCGACTTCTGAACAAGTCTAACCATTAATAATAAATATAAATTTTTTATATCTATTTAAAGTTATCAGAATTTAAGTTTTAGTCCTTTAAAACTTTATCTTGAAATCATGCTATTGTTGACATTATTCATTCTAACAAATTTTTAGACAAATAATCTTTTTATACATAATAGATTTAGTAATTCTTATATGTATGTTAAATTTTAAGATTTTCTTTTTTTTATATCGATCGTGTAAATATAAACACAACACAAATTATTAAATGTGTCAAAAATCTAAACATGAATACGATATGTATATTAAATATGTCATGTTATCAATTATGTCATATATATTATTGTTTTCGTTTTTATTAAACGTATCGTATTCGTATGATATTTTCGTATTTAATTTAAAATTATGAGATCTAAAAAAATAACAAGCATATTGTAACCATACCAAAAAAAAAAGTAAATTACAACAAAATATAAGCGATTAGAGATCAAATAAATTCGTCACAAGAAATTTAAAAACAAAACACTTTACCATCTTCTGATTTTATCTGAACATCCTTCAAAATCTAGCTTCAATTACACTCTTTGCAGCAATTTTAAGGTTGTCTGAACAACCAGAATAGAATTCAGAATATTTTCTATTTTTCCTTATATATCATAATCATAAATATATATATATAGCAAGTTTAGGGTTTCATGAGAATTGAACACTTAGCTTCCATTTTCAACATCCATTTGCTGTGTTGTGTATGCAATAGAGACGTGGTTTATCTTACAAGAAACCAATACGAGTGGGAAATATTTCTGTCTATTTTGCCAGTCATTTTCCACGAAAACCGAACACGTTGCAGGAAAAGGCTTCATATGTTGTAATTGGAGAATTTATTGTGAATTAATTAGGAACTTAAAATTGATTGTGAAGCCTACCAAAAAATAGCTTAGGTTGAACTTATGTTATTCGAATTCGGATAAATATCGTATATAAATATATGTTCGGTACGGGTATACTTAATTTTTTTAAAAAGTTTTTTTTTTTCTTCATATATTTGAAAAATCATACTTTTATATCCATATCCGAACATATATCAAATACAAATATCAAACACGAATACTTAAAAAAAATGAAGAAACCGGAATAACATAAGTTGAACCAAGGGACGGCCTGACTAAAAGATGGGAAGACATCCTTCTACTTCTTTTGTTGTTGGAAGAACTGCCTCTACTTCTTGGGATTTTTTTTCCCTTTTTTCTTTGCAAGCCATTGGACTATATATTCAGTGAGGGGAAACATTTCAGATATGGGGTTTTCCAGTATGAGGGAAATGGAGATTCAATTGGGAAGCAAACATTGGGAAAACTAAAGTGGTAAGGAATCAAATAACAAAAAGGAAATATGTGTATTTCAGTTGTTTGTTTAAAGCATGCAATGCCGACCAAAGGGCAAAGGCCAAAGGGCAGTCTGATTGATGATGAAATTAGGAAAAAAGGCAAAAGTCCACAAAGCACGGATGCGACATTTGGTGATGACATAAAAGTATTAACAAAGAAACAAAAAAATCTCGATTTTTTTTTGTTTTGTTTAAATGCTTAATTTATGATTAAATCTATGATTGGTTGAGTGAATCAGGATTAAATCTTTTAAATCAATTTATTAAGAATGCAACATTTTCGATTTGTCACAATTAAGGACTTTTGGCATTCTACACTTGCGTTTGAATGCGACGCGTCTAATATGTGACTGGTGTTCATAAATAATGCTGACATGTAATTATTTTTTTCATGTGGCAATTAACAAAAAAAAAAAAATCCCAAATTTTTTTGAAACATAGAAATCGAGAAAAGGAAAAAAAAAAAACCTAACAACCTTTCAACTCTCCCTCTTCTGATCTGGGTTTAGAGTAACGCCATTGCTCTTCCGCTTGAAAAAAAATTTCAGTTCTTATCTCTCGCCGGCCGATTTCGTAAAGTGAATGTCTCAAAAGTCTTCAACCCATTCTTCTTCAGCTGGGTATTCAAGGTGGTTTGTTCTTCACCCCATCTCAATTTTTTCAATACCGTCTCTCTCTCTCTCTGCCAATCGATAATATGCTCTTAAAGGTTATTTCGATTTGTTTATTTTATTTCTATTTTGCAGTAAAATCAAGGATGGATATAGACTCATAACATTCTGTTACCCCATGGAATGGGATTATGAAGGAGATCCTGTTTATTGTGATTGCAATCAGAAGGCACCTAGGTGGACTTCTTGGACAAGCACAAATCCAGGAAGAAGATTTTATGGATGTCCACAATACCCAGTAAATATCCCATGAATTAGTACTACATTATTTTATTTTTGGTTATTTAAATTCTGATTAAAACATTTAATTTTTATTTAAATTCTGATTATAACATGTATTTTATTTGTAGGACCATGTTTGTGGATTTCATGCATGGCATGACCTCAGATTTTGTGAAAGAGCAAGAGAGATTATTCTGGAGTTGAAAAGAAGAGAAAAATTCTTATATGATGAAACTAAGAAATTGCAGAATGAGGTTTCATATTTGAAGGATAATGCAATAGATTGTGTTGAAGCAGAAATCATTGAAGAAAATTTTCAACTAAAGAATGAAGTTTCTGCTTTAAAGTTAAAACTTAAGGAAGCCAATCACTCCAAAAAAGAAAGAGATGGCGGCAACAACTGAAAATGGATTATGGTCATCTCAAGTTTTGTTGTAATTATGTTGTATTTGTTTAGTTTGAATTGTGCAAAACAATGTAGGCTTCATGCTTTACCTTAGATTAAAACAATGGTAGCAACATTGTATGTATTGTGATTTTGATCAATAAAAAACATAACCCATTTGCACAATCTGTGTCATCAAACACCATTTCATTCATAACTTTCATCTTGTACAAAATCCAAAACATTGGAAAAAGACACAGCCATACAAGAAATTACTTCTGCCGTCTAACATTAACTGAAAACAAATGTTTCCATGCTAACATAAATAACAGTTTTAAATAGACTAAAACAGTAGAAAAAGACAACAACAATTATCAGACATTCTTTCTCTTGCTTCGTTTGGAAGAAGCACTCTGACTTTCTTGAGTACCAGTCACATCATCAATTTTCTTTCTGGCTTTGGAGCATCTAAGATTGTAGGCTGAAAGTTGTCTTTTCCTAGTTGTTGTTGAATTGGAAGTTGTCTTTGACAGTGGACTTGTTCTTCCACCAGTCATGCCATACAATCTTCCATCAGAATTTGCAAAACATCTCCCAGTACTGTTGGGTGCCGGTCTACTGGCAAGGGCATTCAGTTCTGCAGCAGTTGAGACAGAGGCAGAACGAGATCCTTGTGCTGAAGTAGATGCAGAAGCTAAATCTGAAACACATGCAGATGTAGAAGCAGATCCACCACCAGTAGAAGTAGAGGCAGACACATTCCTTGTTTTTTGTTTCTTTTTTGGGTTTAGATTTATAACTTCAGTTGGATTCTGACTTGAGCTTCCAGCCATTTCCGTTTGAGATTGTTGCTGACAAAGACATAAGAAAAAAGAGTAATGTTTAGGGTTTTGAAAGTACTCAAAAGATAGAATAAATGAAATTGAATAAGACAAAAAAAATAATAATTACCTCTCTACCCTTGAATGGACAGCCTCTTTTGTTGTGGCCTTCTTTATGACATAAGTGGCAGGTCATTATCACACCTTTCCTTGTATGCTTGTATTGGTTCTTGTTTGATTTTTTGGGCTCATCAAGGTATTTCCTTCTATTTGTTTTGGGCCTTCCTAGCATCTTCCTAAACTCTGGTGGCAGAACTGGATCTTCACCAACTGATATTGGCCAATCATTCATTCCTGGCATGGGCTGCAATGCATTACCATAAGCCAACAAATATACATCCTTATGGTACCAACTAGACACAAAGTTCTCAACATTTCCCCTTAGATCTCTGATTGTGCAAATGGAATTAGCACAAGGGATACCAAACAAAGTATACATTCTGCAAGTACAGGTTTTGTTAGCCAAATTGACTATGAACCTGTCTTTACCTAAATCTATTTCATATCCTCCATCTCCATTAAACCTAACAACACAATGTGAAGCAATGGCTGCATTTTTTTTCAATCTTCCATACATTATATCCAAGAGTACCTCTCCATTTAGAACATTCTCTTCTATTCCTCACAATTCTTAACATCATATTTTTCCTAATGTCTTCAAATAAAGAAATCACAGGTTTCCTTCTTGACTCCAACAAAGTCCCATTGAATGCTTCATACAAGTTGTTGTCAATCAATTCACACCTCGAATCTATATTGAAAAATGCTCTGCACCATCTCTTAGGAAGGACTTTAACAATGTCAGTAGCTGTCTCTTCATTCTTCTCATGTAACTTTCTCATATTTTCTTCAAATTCCCTAGGTGTGGAAGATTTAGCAATCCTCCAAAACCATTGTTTCATCTCTTCACCTTTATGTTCCCTTTTGCACCAATTAACATAAACATGCCTAGCATAATATCTGTGCTCTACATTTGGAAATAAGCATTCAATTGCATTCTTAAGGCCCTGAATAAAATGAAAAGCACAATATAACCATAATTGGTGCTAAAACATAATAAAAAGGCATAATTATATCCAATATACTTGCTGAAGTTGAATAGTATTAAAGGTTGTTAATTTACCTTTTGCTGGTCTGACATCATTGTCCATATCCACTTCCAATTTTTAAATCTGACTTCAATAGTTCAAGAAAATATTTCTAAGTAGCAGTGCATTCAACTTCCACTAATGCCCAAGCCACTGGAAACATTTGATTGTTTCCATCTCTGCCAACAGCACATAGCAACTCACCTTTAGTCAAACTTTTGAGCCAACATCCATCCAGCCCCAAAAAAGGCCTACAACCATTTTCGAAGCCAAGTTTAAGTGCTTCAAAGCATATATAATACCTCTAAAAAACATGTGGAGATGTTGGCATCTGTCTATGAACTTTCATCTTCATTGTGCTTCCAGGATTAGTCTCCACAATTGCTTTTGCATAATTCCTCAAGTGACCAAACTGCTCCTTATAGTTGCTAATAACTTTATCAACCACCTCTTTCTTAGCCCTTCTTATCATACTAATATTGACACTACTTATAGCTTCTTGATCTCAGAATTCTTAATGAAAGGATCCTTCTTAAATTTATCCATGTACAATTCTGCCAAAACAGATTGTGTCAACCTTGGATTTTCAAATACCTTGTTGCAATCATGACTGTCCTTGAAAATCTTCACTTGAAATGATTGCAATCTTTTATCATATGCCCCATAAATTACCCAAGGACAATTCTCTGCTCGAAATTTTCCTCTCACAAATTTACAATTGTTTTTAGCCCAAGTGATTGCCCTATTTGTTTTAAGGGATAATAATGTCACAGCATGTTTAAATTGCTTTACGTTCTCAAATAACATCCCTAGTTCAATATAGGGGCTAGCTACAGTAGGATCATATGATGGATACATGCTCTTTCTCCTAGTACAATTATCTAACTTTTCTCCTTCATCACTAACAAAATCCCCAAACTCATCAGACTCATAATATCACTATCATTTCCATTTTCCTCCTCATTACTCTGTTCTTTATCAAATGAGGTTGAATGTGGCTTATCTAGTCTAATGAAATGTCCAAACCCTAAACCCCTCACCAATAAATGTCCCAGCATAATGAAATCTAATGATACATAATTCACAACTCATTCTATCATAAACAAAGAAACAAAAGCAAATAAATTATCACTATATCAAGATTAAACTCGTAACAACATCCATACACAGAAACTATAACAATATTCAACAAAATAAACTAATAACAATATCAACAACACCAAATCAATAACCAACAGAAAACATATTATAACTCACCTGGAAATCACCAAATTGCATTCAAAATTACGTAGTCACTTTTGAAATTCCAAAACCCTAAACCGTGTTTATAAAATTAGAGGGTTATCCAAATTAGTATTGAGCTATATAATCTTAATCGAAAACACATTCAAATAATCAATACTTACCGAAATTATGATTTCTGAGTTTGATTTTTAATGATCCCGAAGATGAATATAATGGTTCTGAAATAGGGATTTTCGATTTCAAAGAAAGAACAAATTTGGGGCTCAAATCATAACAAAGGATTAAACAATAGATTCGGTTGAGATTCAGAACTAGGGTTTTCGATTCAAATGAGAACGGGAATGGGAATGATTTCAGATTCAAATGAGGGATTTTTCGATTAGGGTTTTTTTTGGCCAAGTTTCGATTAGGGATTTAAGACATTTGAGTTTTCAGATTTTTCTTTGCCGAAATAAATTTGATAAGTTAATGGAATTTCAGGCCCAAAAAAAAAGTTAATGGAATTTGTTATTGCCACATGAAATTTGTTATTTATTTTTCAGATTTTTATATTACCACATGGGAAAAACAATTACATGTCAGCATTTATGACTGATATATTAGGCGTGTCGCATTCATACGCAATAGGATGTCAAAAGTCCTTAATTGTGACAAATCGAAAATGTTGCATCCTTAATAGACTGATTTAAAAGGTTTAGACCTGATTCACTCAACCAGTAATAAGTTTAGTCCTAAATTGAGCATTTAGCCTTTTTTTATCAAAGAGATCATAGATTTGAATAAGAAAAGAAATTACGAATGCTGAAAATTAAATCCAAGCATGCTGAATGTTATCTTTTATAAATAATTGTATAAACCAACTGAATTAACCTATATTCGTAATCCCAAAATTTCTATATAACAACAATTACAAATTGACATCTCCTTTTAATTTTTCAGGATTAACCCAATTTTGTTGATCCCTTAAACAGTTAACTTCATCCTCTTTTATATTAATGCAAATTTTCTCAAAAAATAATCAAATAACGAAAATTATTTTACACAGAATCATCCTAACAACAAAAAATATAAACTTTTTTAAAAAATAAATCGATTTTTGGAAAACCATTTTAAGCGAAACAAACGACTTAAAACTTGATCCCACTATCAGTCCCGCATCTCCAGTGAGTCCAAAGGATAAAATTTTGAAATGTAAGGTGACAAAAGGAAAGTAGGTTTTGAATGGGAAAATATAATTATATACAACACTTACAAGAAAGAGAGGTTAAGTAAGCTTACATTCCACTGATTTGTGAAGTAGAGATGTTCCTCCAAATAACAAGTGATATACACAAAAAACGAAAGCTGTTCTCAGATTTACATGCTACTTAGTTTCCTCTAAAAACAAAACCCAACTCAAACAAGGTCAACAGCTTTGGACTATATTGCTTCGATTCTTCATTTTTCTTGAAGTACTCGTGTCCGACGCATATTCGGATATGAATATGGGAGTATGACCTTCCAAGAACCCTCCAAATACATGGAAAAACTTGAACATACCCGTGTCGGATACATACTCGTATAACACTCATACCCGAGTCCGAGTAACATAGATCAAGACTATCAATAGAATTTAACATGGGAGAGAGGGGGAGAAAGAGAGAGAGAGAGAGAAGGGATTACATGTCCCAAAGCATCGTCGCGGTCCGTAAAACTCGAACCTAGGATGAGGATGATGATCTACCAGAAGAAGATTCCCCCAAAGAGACAGAAGCCAGTGAAGAAGCCCAAACATGGGCACTCTTTGCACCTTGCTGAAAATTCCTGGTCTTGCATAGCCTCAGTTTGGTCCAAACTCTCCTCACATCAACCATGTGAAGGACTCTTGCAAACAATTGACTTGTCTCACCAAATATTTCCAAATTAAATTGCGGAGCATACGAAACCCAGAAAGCCTTGAGACGAGACAGTACTTCAGGAAATACGAGTAAAAGTACTCTTAGACAGAGAAACAACAAAGCAAATGCTAAGTAGGGCTCCTGTTTTACTATCTCCATTGGAGATGATGACTCATTCCATAACTGTATCATATGTTTCTTGTGGTCTCCAGATATAACAGGTTCTTTTTCAGCAACAAATTGAACTGGTTCAAATCCTGAAATGCAGACACTCATGTTAAGAAAAATGTAATAACGTTTGACTCACAAACTTGGCTTTACTTATAAGGAGCTACAACTCTGTTATGCTTTTATGTCTGATATTTTTTGCATATAGAGATCTACTTGACATTGTCAATGTCCAAGAGTCATTCCCTATGTTGCTCTGACTCTTCATTTTTCTTAAAATAACTGTGTCCGATACCCGTATCCGACACATATTCGGACATGAGAATGGGGATATGACCTTCCAAAAACCCTCCAAATACAAAGAAAAACTCAGAAAAAATTAAACATACCCATGTCGGACACATACCCATATCCGACACTCACACCCGAGTCCGAGTAACATAGGTCATTCCCTTAAAAATGCAAAAGCAGAAGAGGATATATCTTTGGCATAGGAGAGCAAATACCTGTTGTTTTCTCATAAAATTGTATAAGTGAGTGGAGATCTTTTGGTCCATTATACCGTACCTTTGACGTCTGGTTCACAATTAAAATTGACGGCAAGCTATGAATTCCATACCTTGAAAATATACTGTGATACAACACATATCAAAGGTATTAGTTATGAAATTTGTCATTAGATTCCAAGTGGCAGCAAAAAAACAGTTTATCTGAATAATTCTCTATCATGTATAATCACAAAGCAATGTCACCTTAAAGGAGATTCTTTATAAAAGGAGAACTGATTCTGGCATCAGTTAAGGACTCATTATTAAGGAGCACAAAAGAAGTGCCACACAGCAGAACTAAAATATTCAGTTTTTCCTCGAGTAGCAGACATGAGCATCTCATGTTCCATCACAGACGGTATAAAACAACAGCAAAAAAATATATAAACGATAGGAAACTACTTCAAAAGGCATAACTACTTTGTAAGTATTGGAATGTGGACATAGGTGTTTGTTTCCAGAAACTAACAGTTATACCAAATGTCATTAGCAGACTAATCAATTCAATTGAATATGTGTACATACATACACAATTTTTTTTCTTAAGGAAGCTTTCAAGTACATTTGGTCAGTGTTATCAAGGGCGCAAGATGCACTCTAGGCGCTAGAATCCTTATATTGCCTCAGATGCAAGACGCAAAAAAAGCGCTCGCCTGAGTGAAGTAAGACGCAATATGTATATATGTGTTTATATATATATATATATATATATATATATATAAGCTTAAGATATATAATTATGATAATAAACTCTAAAAAATGATCCAATTTATTTACAAAACATGCAATTTTTTGTTGTGGCCCAATATGCGTGATTATTGGGCGTGATTTCCTTGTGGTCCTATATCTGTTGTTGAATACTCAAATATTGAGAAGTAAAGAGTTTGATATTATGCCCTTTCTTACTAGTAAAAATACATCTAATGAAAAAAATTCAAATTAAAGAAATTAAAGAGAACTTCAATCAGGCGAGCTTTTTTTACGCCTATCGCCTTACAAAAAAGCGTGCCTAGACGCACCAGGCGTGCACCTGATCAAATGCACCTTGCCCGAAAGGGTCTGAGGCGTTTTTGTTATCTAACGCTAAGGCGCAAGGCGTAGGCACACCTAGGCGCACGCCTTGACAACACTGCATTTGGTCATGGTGGACCAAACAAACACCATAAAACTGACTTGAGCATAAAGATACAATATAAAAAAGACCAATTAATTGCGTGTTTAAAGTCATGGAAAACGCTATAAGCAGCTCAATTCTAACACTTAAAATTCTTTCTCCTTATAGCATTTATCCAAGCATATGCCCCCATTAAGGTTACACAGTCTTTGTAGTCAAGAACATATAATTAACACAAGAAAAAGCAATCCAATAATTCATGCACAAACACTAACACTGAAAGCAGGATAAGTAGCTACATACCTTGGTGAAGCTGAAGACTCTTCAACTACCAGATGCTCTAATTGAGGAAACATGGAACTGAGAATGTCAAATTTTGGGTGTAAACTGTGTGAAAATGGACACCAGGAAGCATAAAAGAGCACAGAAGTGTAACCATTTCTCTGTTTGGAAGTCAATGCTCTGTCCAGGAAGTCTCCATTAACCTGCAGACAAATTGAGAAACATACATAAAATATTATCAGAATGTTTGTCTCTAAGAAATAGCAAGTCATGCAAAATTATTAATCCTTGAAACATATCTTACAATCAGATGGAACAATGATCTAAGCAAATTTACAGGAAGGATGGCAAATCTAAAAAGCATAAATGTGATTATTAGAGGAGCCTCAGCAAGGAAATTGCATGAGCCCTAGTTATTCATGTAACATTTGGAAATACAAGTTGATGCTCAAGATAATGGTATCATTTAACAAAATTATATAGAACTCTCATGGAAAAAGAATAAGAAGGTAAACAATGCCCTTGAAGGTAGAAAGGAAAAGGGTAGGGAATGGAGACGCATTTGTATCCTATCCCTGGTTTGACTTTTGAATTTCTAGCCACATCAACAACTTTTAGTGTATCTTTGTCTCATAATATCAGTCCCATATGAAAATGCATAATTTTTTTTTTTGTAAATCAATGAAGTTTTAAGGAGTAACTTTTGGTTTCAAACGATACTAATTTTTCAAATAGTTAACCGGAAAGTTTTCAATATTTCAATGGCGCAGAGAATTTAGCTAACTATAGCATTACAAGACAAGCTTAGAACCAAGCAATACAAGTTAAGAAACATAATGCTTCAGATGGATGCATACATTACTCAAATGACTAAACACGGATTGCATCATTTAAGAAGGTTTAACTTAATAAACTTGGATGGATACATGCTTGCATGGACACTCATTTTCATGGATATTATTATCCTTGATCAGGTGAAGGGCATCGAGTGCCTGTGTCTCCTGTACACCCATTTTGGGTAATTATGCTCACTGTTTGTTTGTTTTTTTTTTTTTTTTTCCATCATATATCCTAAAAAAGTACTCTTGAAAGAAAATTTGTTTGGTTACTTTCCTACTGTTACATCTGAAAGAGGCAAAAAGATAATATATATTATGATTTGAGCTATGGACATCAACATATATCTCTTCTAAACCAGCATTTGGAGGGCAAAGAAGCCTAACCTAAGGATTCTAACACCTACTGATATGGGAGGCATCTACAAACACATTTAATGTTTCATATCCTCAATTAAAGCTTTACAAAATAGATAACATATTTCACTAATCCAGCTTATATTCCGGTTGAATTGCATAAGGCTTAAATCCTTTAACATAAGACTTAAGCTGTGTCTCTAGTATACAACATAGCCCTAATAACCTTAAATACTAGGTGCTCTTGGTTTCAAATACATGACAGTATTTCAATTCAAAATCTTCTAGAAGAAAATAAATATATTCCAAGACTAATCTTATAGAATGAAATTCTTCATAAATTTTGCAATTTCATTTCTATTTTGACTTCTTTATTTAATTTTTTCATATTAAATTATTCCATTAGAACCCAATACCCCCAACCTTTCAAAAAGTCAACCATAAACCTTTATTCTGATTCTTCAAATTTTTACAGCCATGAAATATTCCATAATAGTTCCCTAATATTTCAGGCTAAAAATCCAAAATTTCCTAAAAATTTCCCTTCTTTTAACAGAATTGGGCAAAATCATAAATACCTAGAATCCAAAATCAAACAGAAAACAATAAAAAAAAACTCAGCCAATAAAAAATTAAATTAAATGCCAAGAACCCATTTTTCCTAAACCAATTGACAAATCAATATTAAATAAAAAATAAAAATTCAACCAAAATTAAGCTAAAAAACATACCTTGAGAGGAGGAATTGGAGAGATCGAAGGAGAGCATTGAAAGTGAATATTTTTAATGAACACATCAGCTTCATGAGAGCAAATAGAAGAACCTAAAACGCAGCGTATTAAACAAAAGGCTGTGATATAGAAGAACAGAAAAAAAGAAGAACCCATTTTGGATTTCATTTATAAACAAACAAAAAAAAAATTCAAAAGAGAGAAAATTCAAAACAACAAGAAGACGAAGCAGAAGAAAATGGGCAAAATTGAAACCCAGAAAGAAAGAAAAAAAAATAACTGTGGGAGAAAGGGAGGGGAAGGTAGTGGCTGTGGGCTATTTTTTGGGAGTGGGTAATCTAATCTCTGGCTGGCTAAGCTTGGTTGGCTGTTAATTTTATTTTTCAAAAAAATGGAAAATAAAATGATCTAAAAACCTGTGCTGCTTTTTGTGACTTTGGAAATTAAGATATTTGAACAGTTGAGATTGAAGCTTATTTATATTTGATGATGGTGGGTGGTGGGTTGAGAGTTGTGTGGGTGTAAAGAGGATTTGCTTAGGTAAACAATATATAAGAAAGAAAAAAGAGTGAGGGCCAAAGAGGGGTTGGTTTGCTTTCTTTCTTTATTTTGGGCTTAAAGCCCTTTTATTATTTTTCTTGTTTTATTTTTTAATAAAAAAGGCTTATATTTTGTTATTATATATATATTATATATAAATATTGATGGAGTTGATGTCACAATCAATTCAATTAATAAAATTTTTTAAAAATTAAAATAAAATAATAATAAAAATATGTAAATAAGGATCAATATAAGGAAATGAATAGGAGATTTAAGATATACTAGTAAAAGCCCACGCTTCGTCACGGGTGGTTAAATCTTTTAAATTTGATTTTTGTATTTGTTTATTATAAATTTGGCAATATTAAAAACGACACGAACACGATACGGGAAAAATAACTAAAACACGTAGAAAACACGGCATGACACAAAAAAATAACACGAACACGATACAAATACACGAATGTCTCAAATCTATATAATACGAATTATTAACGTATCAAATTTTATATAAGTATAAAATACCTTAAACACAATTATGACACGATAAAATACACGAACATGACATGGATACACGAATTGCCAGGTCTAGTTTATTATTACATGTTAAGACATATGTGTATATGTATATATATATATATATATATATAATATATATACAAATGCACAATAGATAAACTATTGAGTTTTTGACAAGATTATGCATAATAGATGGAGATCAATAACTCTGACACTAGTTGATGTGTGCACTACTGTTATTGTGGTTGATCTTAAAAAAACACATGCATCCCCAATTTTGAGTTGATTGTCTAAAGTAATCTTTTCTATCTATCTAAAAATACTTTGTTGCATTCACTGTAATATTGATCAATGAGTTGATGTAGGAAAAGAGTCAGCTTAGCTTGCATTAAGGCAAAGAAATAGTCAACTTAGTTTCACAATGAGGTAGGCATCTTATTGCAAAAAGTTACTGCATTAAGTGAGCAATTTTATTAGTAACCATATCTTAAAAAAAAAAAAAAATAAAATGTGTTAAAAAAAAGCGTCACTGTTAACTTTAAAAAAGGACTAGACTATAAATAATAATCAGGTAATCGAGATTAGAAATGTAAGAATTGACAAAGTAGAATTTGCACAAGAATATGGACACAATTACAAATATCATGTGATAATTCATGATGCTTCTAATAGTTGACTTTTTAATATTTAAAATATGTAATCTGAGATAATGTCTTTTTTTTTTCCCAAACTTATGCCCTAACTATATCTGTGTTTCACTTATATATAATCTTAGCTATGTTCTTCTATGTATTTGATTATTCGATTTTTTTCTTATTGCATTTCATTTGACAAATTATATCTCAATTTGCAATTCTTTTATTCTTTATTATCATATTGATCTAATTAAAAATAAACTCACATGTTAATATTTTTCCCATTTGAAATACATTTTTTATTACCACATTATTTAAAAAAGATATTGTTATTTAAGCATTATACATTCTTTATATCTTATTTGTAACTGTAATGAGGGAAAGTTACATTATTAAAACCTATCACAACAAAAAACTTTAGAATAATTCTTTTTTTTTTCTATTAATAAATAATCAAAAAGTTTAGAATATTTTTTTTATCGTTAACTTTAAAATTAAAAATATCCATGAACAGGATCAGGTAAAACTATACCTGATTAAAACTTAAGTTTGAGGCCAGTTCACCCATTTAAGTTAAGTTTATTACTAAAATATTAAAATAGTTTAGATATAACTCGAGGAACCTAAAATTGAAAAGTAAATGATTGATTCAGTTGGCACTTTGAAACTGGAAGACGATATGTTCATTTGTTGAAATACATTTTAAACTTATATAGTACAATCTAATTGGATGGGTGTTTTGTATCCTTTTTTATTATAGCTTGTGATTTCCTTTTTTTAATGGGTTGCAATTGGGTTGTTCCAGTCTGTTATCTTTGCTCTATTTCCTTGTTTGTACATGAAATATATTTTTTAATTAATTTATATACTTAAGATTCAATCCAGAATCCTCTTAATGCATTCCCATGTAATTGGTGCCATGAATTTGTAGGCTTCATTTATTGTTGTACCACTTTCTTCCTTTTTGTTTCAAAACATTTTCTTTCATTGTTGTATATATCTTTTGATGATCAAGGTCTCCCTCATGCTCTCATTAGGTAGTTGGAGAGTTGTTCTTAATTATGTCACCTAGCTTGTCATGTTAGGCAAAGCTCTCTTTGATTCAAATGCAAACAACATAAGTGGCATTCCATAGTTATTCAATTTCTATTCAAAGCAAAGTTTCTATCTTTTACATATTTCTTTGCATTATGATTATACTTTTGTTATTTGTGTACCATTGAAGTTAGGCTGCACAGCTTTTAAGGATAAGTGATAACCATCCAGTAGTGCAGGAAGCACTCCATTGCTCTATTTTCCTGTTTGTACATCAAAGATTCTGCAGGGAATAAGGGTCCTCGAGCTTCAGAGCATGACCAACTGGTTGTTGTTGATCATCACTATCCACAGGGACCTCCCACACATGATGGGGGATGGCTTGCTCGAATTGCTGCTTTGCTTGTGGAGAGAGTGATATTCAGCTAGAGGAAAATTAGCGAAAAATCGTTAATTAAAATAGTTTTATATTTCAAATATATTTTAAAACAATATATTATTTATTAATATGATCAGGTTTGTGGATATCTGTATTTTAAACAATTTTTGAAACAAATTAAAAATTATAGTGATAAAATTGCATGTGTTTAAAGTTAAACTTTTTTCCTCTTATATAATTTAGCAGACAAACGCGATA
Source organism: Fremontodendron californicum (assembly GCA_030761205.1). NCBI lineage: Eukaryota > Viridiplantae > Streptophyta > Magnoliopsida > Malvales > Malvaceae > Fremontodendron > Fremontodendron californicum. The sequence goes on from JAULJL010000047.1 coordinate 3,073,774, forward strand.
AGTCACATACAATACAAAAAGTAAAATAACTTAAACTAATTATAATAATTTCCTATGTAAATAATTCATTATTGATTGACTATATTAACTTAATAATACAAAAAATAAATAAAAATATTTCAATAGCCCAAGTAAGGTTGTATAATAATTATAATAATGTCCCATGTAATAATTCATTATTGATTGAATATATTAACTCAATATTACAAAAAAAATATTAAAATATTTCAATTGCCCAAGGAAGGCTAATGGCTAATTAATTGTGGCCACCATAAAATAAATGATGTATAATAAAAGTTGATCATGTAAGAAAAAAAAAAGAGTAAAGGGTCTCCTTAATCAGTGTCTATAGGCACTGGTTAAAGATTATTTATTTACCATTTCAGAATTTTTTTTGTATTTAATACCTTATTTTTACTGAATTCAAGAAAAAATAATGTATTAATTATATTTTTATTTTTATATACCTTAACTCGTGTCTAATGGCACTAGTTAATATTTCCCAAAAGTAAAAAAGCCTCAACTTGACATCTGCTAGATTGTTATTGGTTGGCGTAACTGTTCAATTTTTTGTCTTCCGTGTGAGTAGCAGTTGGTATTACAAGATTGCATCATTTTATTTAACTTTGCTTGACGAATTGTGTAGAGAAAACGCGGTTTAACATGTTCCTACATCTTTATAGTCGGTACTATGGCCTCCAAACATCTTTTTAACCATTGGTTTCTTTAACTTTTTTTTCCTATTAATGAGTAACCTATTTTTTTCGGCATTAGAGAAAAACGCGTTAAAACTTTGAATTAAATGTTAAGAGAATTTTGAGGTAATCACCATCAAAAGTGTCAAGTCCCTAAATAAGTGGGTAGAAAGCATACCATTTGCAGATTTGGTAATGTATTTTTGTATTTTTATTTGTATTTATATTCTTTGCTTAATCTACTGAAAAGGTTATTTCACTGATTATAAACACCTAGAAGCTCAGTCAGTGCTAAAGTTAAAGTTAAAACTTAAAAGGGTATTAAGGTTGGTTTATGGGGAACTTCAATAAGCTCCAGCCCAACAAAAGTATTTATATACTTGGTAACCATGGCAATATCCGAATTATTGAAAAGAAAATGTGAATTTATAAAATTAGTAAAAAAATGATCAAAATTACTTTTATGAAGTATCAATAATTACATTTATATTCAGTCAAATTATATATACAATTATTTTATTTTATTTTATATATTTTTTTGGGATTTTTAATTTGTTTTTAATCCCTCAATCGCTACTTATTTAAAGAGGACATTACATGTCTAAATCCTTTCATATTTGCAATCTTACAAAAATATGACCAACAAACATATTATATGAGCTAATGCTCAATTGATAATTATTTTATAATATATGTATATATGTAATTGTAAGAAACAAAGTTAATTGTGCATAAAAAGGTTGTGTTTAATAGTTCATTTAAACACTACCTTATATTTATATTATTATAAAACTTCTGATTGAGTTGGTATTATGAGTTAAGATATATAAATTCAGTTGAAAAATTGATGAAAAATTAAATAAAATTATTTTAATAAATACAAAATTAAAGTTATTTGTGTCGTTTCACTTAAAAAGTAATTAACTATCCACTTAAAAAAGCTACTCACTTTTTTACTTAAGAAAAAGTTACTCACTTTTATACTTGAAAAAACTACTTTTTTAATGCATTACAAATTTAAAAAATTTCACCCATATAATAGATGTGTCAAATTCTAAATTTAGAAAAAAAAATGATCTTAAATACTAAACCTTAAACTTAAATACCCCTCAAATAATAAACTAACAATAAAATTTTGAAATGTACATAAATTGATAATATATGTGCATTTAAAAAGAAAAATTATATACAAATAAGCTTAAACTATACGTACATTAGTAAAAGTTATATTTTCAATTTTGAAATGTATACACTATTGTTCACAATCTTTTGTCTAAAATCCTTTTTTTTTTATAATTCTATTTATTTTAATATTTTTCCCTTTTCTTATTCAATAAATATAGAGTTTTAAACTTTTACCCGTGTACATAGATTTTCAACTAATTTTAAATATTTTTTAACTACATGTACATATCTTTTGTTATATATATATATATATATCATATATAATTTTGATTTTACACCCGTTGAATATGGAATCCTTAAAATAATTGTGATTTCTTGTTTTTTCGTATTTTACATATTAACATTTCATTTTCACTAATTAGTTTTCATTATGGTATCAAATTATAAATATTCTCATTAGACAATCATATTTTGTAATTCCCCCTTGATTTATTAATCTTTCTCGTTCCCACATGACTTTGTCCCCGTCTTTGTTTCTATCCCTCTGCTGCAAATCAACACCCCATTAAACTTTCTTTTCTTTTTTAGATTACATATTACTATAATCAAATCACGAAGCTGAAACGTTAAGAGTTTTTTCTTTCTTTCTTTCTTTTTTTTTCACACTGCCACTGCGAGCTTTGCTTCTACTTTTTTTACCTTGGGGTGTCCCTAAGATTTGACTTTTTGGGTTTGTCAAATCTTGAGAGGATGGAATAAGTTTCCAGTAAGCTTTTATTTAAAACCGAAAATGAAGAACACCATTTTGTTTAGACACTTCGTTTTCTTTCTTATTGTTGGCTTTGGATGTTCGACCTCAATTCCAGTTTTGGCTCAAAATGGACCAATCACATATCATGTCAAGCTTATTTTTGGTTGGTGTTCTATAATTCTGTTTTGCTCAGCTGCCATTGACTGTGAGTTGTTGCACTGAGTTGCACGAGTTGAGAATTGTGGAAAGGTGAAAAACTCAGCAAATGGCGAAGGATTGCCATTATGTTCTGGCTATTGAGTAATCCTCTTATGAGCCTTTATGGTCTGCAAAACAAAGGGCACGAAATAGCTGAAAGTTGTTGGAGCTGTTTCCCTACATATATAGATAAGTTAGACATGTAAAAGAAAAGTCGAACGTTAATAGTAAAAAAACGAGAAAAATAAATAACCAAAAAGGCGCATAATAGCAGTGTTCCATTAACTAAAGAACATGCAGTATAATACGAGAAAAACATATATAAAATAAGTCGAAGATGATCGAACAACCAAAGAGACATAATAGTAGTGTTCCATGAAAGAACGGCCAATATAAAACAAAAACAAAAAAACATATACAAAGCAAAGCGAAAGCTTGGTACTTTAAGGGACGATCAGTATAATATGAAAACAAAAAAGCATATATAAAGTAGGGTGGAGAAATAGCACCAGAGAAATAAGTAAAAGGCAAAGAAAAATTCTGCTAACCTTCCCAATGGAGAAGCGCACTCCATGTGCAGAGAAAGTGAAAGCGGGGGCTATTTATAGAGTTTTTTTTAGGAGTAAACAGCAAAGGTAAACCAGGCGATATGGTAGAAGAGAGAGGCCATAGGAAGGGCTAGCCGATCATTTGCCATTGGATATGTGGAGAAGCAGGCAAGCATTTTGCATGGAAGAAACTTTCAATGAAGAGGAACATGAAAAACCTTGAGGATAAAAGCACGTTTTGAACAAAAGTCCACCTGATAAAACGAAGTATGATTCCATTGGTTAAAGGAGTGCATGAATATCATGTTTAACCATTGGGTCAAAGGCAGATATGGGAACAGCTTAAGAACGCATAGAAATTAAATGTTGGCCAAGTTAAATCCCCTAACTCGTCAAAATTTAATGTTGGTCGAGTTAGTAAATGCTGACCGAGTTAATTCCTCAAGCTGTAGCTGGATGACGCGTGAACATTTAATGCATCTGATAGTAAAGCCCAAAACGTAGAACCAAAAGACAAGAGTCACAGTTTAAAGTCTTACAATTTGTCAGACGCGTCAAAACTTAAATGCTTATCGAACGAGACGACGTCGTTTCGTAGGACCAAATATGCAGAAGGAGAAGATCTAACCAATAGTATGCTGCCAAATGTCGAAATGGAGCTCACTACTTGAGCTTTACAATAGATAGATAAATTAAATGAATTAATTTACAATTGGTAACGATCAACGCGTGAACGAATTTCACCTATACAAGATTTCACTTTCTCTACTCTTTCTTTTCTTACGCGATTTTTTTTTCTTTATTTTACGCATTTTTAAAGTTGTTAACACGTAAAACAAAAAAAAATAAACTCATTATAATATCCCGTGTATAAGAGGAAGTTCTTGAAATATCAAGAAACAGTTTATTATTCAAAAGATAAAAGGGAAAGAACATTTAATGCCTTTAATTCTCACGCCTAAGCTAAACTTTTGAAAGAGCATTTAATGCACCACTTGAACTTTAATGCTATAGCTGTTTTACGTGTTTGTAAAACCAAATAGATAAAGGGAAATAGCATTTAATGTATCAGATAGTAACCATTTTACGCGTAGTAAGAATCGGAAAACACGAAGTGAGCAACCAAAATTAATGAAAACATACACGAAACAACACCGTTTTGCGAGATCAAGTGGGCAAGAGGGAAAGAGCTAACCAATAACTTGTTGACAGATGTCAACATAGGGCTCACTACTTGCCCTTTAAAGTAGATGAATAAATGAATTAATTTACAATTGGTAACGATCAACACGTGAACGAATTTCACCTATACAAGATTTCACTTTCTCTACTCTTTCTTTTCTTATGCGATTTTTTTCTTTATTTTATGCATTTTTAAAGTTTTTAACACGTAAAACAAAAAAATAATAATAATAAACTCATTATAATATCCCGTGTATAAGAGGAAGTTCTTGAAATGTCAAGAAACAGTTTATTATTCAAAAGATAAAAGGGAAAGAACATTTAATGCCTTTAATTCTCACGCCTAAGCTAAACTATTGAAAGAGCATTTAATGCACCACTTGAACTTTAATGCTACAACTGTTTTACGTGTTTGTAAAACCAAATAGATAAAGGGAAAAAGCATTTAATGTATCAGATAGTAACCATTTTACGCGTAGTAAGAATCGAAAAACACGAAGCGAGCAACCAAAATTAATGAAAACATACACGAAACAACACCGTTTTGCGAGATCAAGTGGGCAAGAGGGAAAGAGCTAACCAATAACGTGTTGACAAATGTCAACACAGGGCTCACTACTTGCCCTTTAAAGTAGATGAATAAATGAATTAATTTACAATTGGTAACGATCAACGCGTGAACGAATTTCACCTATACAAGATTTCACTTTCTCTACTCTTTCTTTTCTTATGCGATTTTTTTCTTTTTTTTACGCATTTTTAAAGTTGTTAACACGTAAAACAAAAAAAAATAATAAACTCATTATAATATCCCGTGTATAAGAGGAAGTTCTTGAAATGTCAAGAAACAGTTTATTATTCAAAAGATAAAAGGGAAAGAACATTTAATGCCTTTAATTCTCACGCCTAAGCTAAACTATTGAAAGAGCATTTAATGCACCACTTGAACTTTAATGCTACAACTGTTTTACGTGTTTGTAAAACCAAATAGATAAAGGGAAATAGCATTTAATGTATCAGATAGTAACCATTTTACGCGTAGTAAGAATTGGGAAACACGAAGCGAGCAACCAAAATTAATGAAAACATACACGAAACAGCACCGTTTTGCGAGATCAAGTGGGCAAGAGGGAAAGAGCTAACCAATAACGTGTTGACAGATGTCAACACAGGGCTCACTACTTGCCCTTTAAAGTAGATGAATAAATGAATTAATTTACAATTGGTAACGATCAACGCGTGAACGAATTTCACCTATACAAGATTTCACTTTCTCTACTCTTTCTTTTCTTACGCGATTTTTTTCTTTATTTTACGCATTTTTAAAGTTGTTAACACGTAAAACAAAAAAAAAATAATAAACTCATTATAATATCCCGTGTATAAGAGGAAGTTCTTGAAATGTCAAGAAACAGTTTATTATTCAAAAGATAAAAGGGAAAGAACATTTAATGCCTTTAATTCTCACGCCTAAGCTAAACTATTGAAAGAGCATTTAATGCACCACTTGAACTTTAATGCTACAACTGTTTTACGTGTTTGTAAAACCAAATAGATAAAGGGAAAGAGTATTTAATGTATCAGATAGTAACCATTTTACGCGTAGTAAGAATTGGGAAACACGAAGCGAGCAACCAAAATTAATGAAAACATACACGAAACAGCACCGTTTTGCGAGATCAAGTGGGCAAGAGGGAAAGAGCTAACCAATAACGTGTTGACAGATGTCAACACAGGGCTCACTACTTGCCCTTTAAAGTAGATGAATAAATGAATTAATTTACAATTGGTAACGATCAACGCGTGAACAAATTTCACCTATACAAGATTTCACTTTCTCTACTCTTTCTTTTCTTATGCGATTTTTTTCTTTATTTTACGCATTTTTAAAGTTGTTAACACGTAAAACAAAAAAAAAATAATAAACTCATTATAATATCCCGTGTATAAGAGGAAGTTCTTGAAATGTCAAGAAACAGTTTATTATTCAAAAGATAAAAGGGAAAGAACATTTAATGTCTTTAATTCTCACGCCTAAGCTAAACTATTGAAAGAGCATTTAATGCACCACTTGAACTTTAATGCTACAGCTGTTTTACGTGTTTGTAAAACCAAATAGATAAAGGGAAAGAGCATTTAATGTATCAAATAGTAACCATTTTACGCGTAGTAAGAATTGGAAAACACAAAGCGAGCAACCAAAATTAATGAAAACATACACGAAACAGCACCGTTTTGCGAGATCAGGTGGGCAAGAGGGAAAGAGCTAACCAATAACGTGTTGACAGATGTCAACACAGGGCTCACTACTTGCCCTTTAAAGTAGATGAATTAATGTTTATCCTCACAGCAGAGATAATCCCTTTGCTAATGTGCTCTTACCAGTACTTGATAATATTAGACACAACACAAATACGACATGAAAAAAATAATTAAAGCACATAAAAAATACAACACGAAAAAATAACACGAATACACGAATATCTCAAAATTTATATAATACGAATTATTAATATATCAAAATTTATATAAATAAAAATATCTTAATACGATTATGATATGTTAAAATATACTAACATGATACGAGTACACAAATTACCTGGATTATAATCCCAAGGATCATTATGTGCCAGTGAACTATACTTCAAGAAGGTTCTTTCGGAAAGCCACTTCATCAGAAAGAATCCAAGTGAGTCAGAATTTTTTTTTGCCTTTCTCCATTGTAGAAATGCGGCATGATCCTAGGATTGGTCTAGAAGGAATGCAAGATTTTGTCAAAGATTATATCTACAATGTTTACTCACAAGTACCCTTATTGGAATGGGGCTTATCACTTTTATGTTGCTTGTCATTCCATTGGGCGTTTTGCCATGGATAAAATATTTGAAGCAAAATGCTCTTCATCCTATTTTCTAGCTGGATATATTCCTCACAAGGATGCTTCTATGCCTCAAATTTGGCCAAGATAGGGAGATCCTCCAAACTTTGGTTGAAGTAATTATGCAATTCTTATACTATAGTCAAAAGTGTATTTTAATCTCTGTATTATAAAATTAAGTAATTTAATCCTTATATATTTGAAATTAGTACAAAAATATATAATTAATAACGGTGTTAATGAAAAACCGTCTAAATGTTGATCTGGACATATGAAATTGACCTAATAAATAACTTGAAAAAAAATAATGACGTGTCAAATTTTTTTACTCAGGTGAAATTTAACTTAGAAGAGTATTCCATACTACAAAGTAACACATTGAAAGTGCACAAACATTTCCAGTGGAATGATCCTCATGTTGATTATTGTTGATGTCCTTTGTAAGCGAGGTGTTTAACTTGGTGGTTTGAGATCCTATAGAAGGGGAGAAAGGTTAGAGGACGTCGGAGTTTAGTCTCTGAGATGCGCTTCAATACTTAAATCAATATCCGGATAAAGGAAGCGGAAGGCAGAGTAAAGGAAAGAATAGTATTTTGGGTGTCAAGAGTCTGTACCGTTAGATAGCTCCTAATTAAGAGGATTATTTATATCCGTTTGGACGACTTGTCCAATGCCACGTGTCAACGGTATGGACTGCTTTTGATTATAATGTGATCACTAAAGTGCCAGACGATATCACTTATGAAGGACTGAGGTGCTCACATGTCCTCCTTACTGCTGACCTAGATCGTGGGTTTGATGGATTGAGCCCAAAACCTGGTAGGTTCGGCTGGTGTACCTGACGGTTAACAATTATGATGCATTTTACATGACTATGTATGAGTTGTGGCTACGGCGAAGTTCTGTGAGGGCCCGATTAAGTGCTTCCATGGAATAAATGTAAATTGCTTTAATGCTTAGAGGACTCTAATGGCATTAGGCATTCATATACTTTCTTTTCCCTTTTTGTTTGATCTTGTTTTATTTCTCATTTATAAGTTATAACATGCTAGACACTGAAATTTTTCTGAAATTAAACTGTGGTAGGGGATTTATTTAGTTATAGATGAGAGCATGAATTTAAATAGCAACCGCAACGTAATATTACAGTCGTTATTTTGTAGTTTTGATTTTTTTTTTTTTTTTGTTCCCGATTTATTATAATTGGAGTGTGAATTATTAGCAGTCTGTAACGGTTAAATTCACGATCTTGAATTATATCTATATAGATTCAATTTATAACTTGTAAATAATTTTTTGAAATTCAGCTGAACAGAAACCTTGAAATTTTCACTACGGCTAAGGAAACTCTCCCGCATCCAAGAAAATTACATGTTGGAATAATAATAATAATAATAATAATAAGCTATATGCAGGCATAAAATGAACTCCAACTCTAGTTGGAATTACAGGAAAGTATTTTGTATTAACTCATGTTTTATATAATTCAGAAAAAGTAAAAATTTAAATTGAAAAAAAAGAACCATTTGGAGCTGGGTATTTTTAGTAACTTCACTTTCTTGCCTCTTAGCTTCTACACTGAGTGATCTAGGCAATCCCGCATGCCTTTTTTAACATAGTTCATAAGTGTTTATGTTATTCCAACTCAAGTCAGTGTCGGATATGGGTATGCGTTCGACACGGATATATTTAATTTTTTTTAAGTATTTTCATAAATTTAAAAGATCATATTTCATATCCATTTTTGTATAAATATCGGACACGGACGAAACCTTCATTCAGATTTTTCTGCTGTACGCAACCAAGAGGTTTACTATTAAGTCGTTATGCTCACTTCTTCTCCATAAAATATGTAAGAACTCTTGTTAATTCTTGACGAAAAATATTTAGCTGGTAGGTCTTGGAAACTTCTAAAGATGTATGGAATATTACATATTAACTATATCTTTATAGACTGCAAATTTAGTTGTACTGACAGCTATTGTTACACAATAGCAAGCTTCCATTGTTAACAATATGATATAGTTTTGTATATAAATCAGTGTTAAAAGAACCGGATCGGTCAGTCAAATCGGTTAAATTAAAAATTGGTGGCTTGTTTGGTCCGACACATACCAAAAATCCGAGAATTCAATAAATTGATAAAAAAAAATGGCAAAAAACTGGATTAAACCGATAAAACCCCGATTTTTTGTTATTTTATTATTTTTGGAAGTGATGAGATTTAAACTTTTAGCCTCTTAATCGTATAGTAAAGACCATACTATTAAGACAAATAAATATTTTTATTAATTAATTATTATATTTAATACTTAATATCAAAATGACATATTTAATATTTACTTTATTTTTTAATTGAATAATCCAGTCGGTTGAACCGATGATCCGGAAGTCATACCGGTTTGACCTCTGATCCGATTTTTTTTCATTGATATAAACAAATAATCAAGTTTTACTATTGTGAATGTCTATAAGTATTTTGTTTGTACAGTGTAAGAATTTTTTTTTTTCATTTTTTAACAATTTTCCAAAGAAAATACCTCTTAAATTTCTCTGGAACCTCCCTTCAATTCCAAGTCTTTCATTTCCATATCCAAGATCTTGACATTTCTTTCACCTGCTACTTCATATTGTTGCAGACAAAATCAAGACAAAGATGTCAAAATCTTGAAATTTAATTTCAAACCAGTGACTTGCTAATTGCCATAGACTCAGAGCTTCAAGTTTGAGGTGAACCATTTGTAGTTTGAAAATTGCAGAAAGCTACACTTGCAACATGTTTTTAAAACAAGCCTACTTGATATATATTTCTTTAAATGGTACATCATCCACATTTTTTTTATTTGAATTTTTTTTCATTATTCTCAATTCATGACCATTAATAATTGATATAGCCTATGTTACCCGGATTTTTCATTTCCTCTAAAATACCTTGTGTCCGACACATTTAGACATGGGTATAGAATATGATCCTCCAAATATATAAAAAAAACTTTAAAAAAAAAAAAATTGAGCAAATCCGTATCGAACACATACCCGTATCTGATACTCACCCACAAAATAGCCATCGGTCAATACCCCTAAAATACCAAGTGTCCGACACATTTAGACATGAGTATTGGGGTATGATTCCAAATATATAAAAAAAATTGAGCATACTCGTATCCGAATACTCACCCACAAAATATCTATCTGTTAATACCCCTAAAATACCAAGTGTCGGTCATGGTACGAGAGTATGATCCTCTAAATATATGAAAAAACTTAGAAAAAATTGAACATACCCGTATCCGATACTCACCCACGAAATAGCTACCTGTCAATACACCCTGAGGCCTGAACCATGAAATAAACTATATAAGCATACTAACAATCTTCATTCTGTTTCATTTTTTCTTGTTTAAATGATCAACATTTCTTCAGACACCTTGCCTTCTAACTCTTCATGGGGAAATCTTCTGTTGTAATCTACAATGTCTCCAAGCAGCAATATCCCCCAACTTTCAAAGTATTTTTCTTCTTGTTACCCATAAGTTTAGCCTTTACAAGTTTTCTTCTTATTTTCATCTACATATATTCAACCTCAAAAGTCTTCACAAATCCTCAAGCCAGTCCTTTCCTAGAACCTGCAACAAATTCTTCTTTATTTGATCTGATAATCCCAATTTCAACTGACAATGAGGAAACAATCCCATTTTCAATTGACAATACTGCTGAAGATTTGTTCTTTGATCTTCCCAGAACTGCCAGTTATGCAAAGCAGAATCAATGGTCCCTTGGACTAGGAGATCTGTTTGGCTTTACTGGTATGTACATTTTGAGTTTTGTGCTTCCAGACCTTGTTTAGTTTTTGAATATTGTTACATTTATTTAATTTTTAATGAGTACTGAGATTATAATTGTTTGATAAAAAGTTATGTTATTCTGATTTTTCGTTTTCCCTTAAGTATCCGTGCCCGATACATATTCGGACATGCGTATGGGATTACGATCCTCTAAATATATGAAAAAACTTTTTAAAAAATTGAGTATACCCGTGTTGGACACATGTCTGTATCCTACACTTACCCTCGAATTTGAGTAACATTGATAAAAAGTACTTTGAGTTGGACTTGATTTTTAGATTTGCTCATTTCTTCTCAATATAATTCCCTTGAACTATGTTGCTCTGACTCTTCATTTTTTTTGAAGTATCCGTGTCCGATGCATATTCGGACATGGGTATGGGACTATGTTGCTCCGACTCTTCATTTTTCTTTAAGTACCCGTGTTCGACACATATCCGGATATGGGTATGAGAATATGACCCTCCAAATGCATAGAAGAACTTAGAAAAAATTGAACATACCCGTGTCGGACACATACCCATATCCGACACTCACACCCGAGTCCGAGTAACATAGGTATGGGATATGACCCTCCAAGGATCCTCTAAATACAGGAAAAACTTAGAAAAAACTGAACATATCGTATTGAACATATACCCGTATCCGACACTCACCCCCGAATCCGAGTAACATAGCCCTTGAAACATATGATAGCAGATAGCTAATGTTCATTTTAGACATTAAATTTATGATGAATAAGATAGGGCTTGAAACATGGCAATCTAAGTTTATGTTATTCCGACTCTTAATTTTTTTTGAAGTATCCGTATTCAACACCCGTGTCCGACACATATCCGGACATGGGTATGGAGATATGACCCTCCAAATACAGGGAAAAACTTTAAAATTTTGAATATACCCGTGTTGGATATATATCCGTATCCGACACTCACACCCGAATCCGAGTAACATAGATCTAAGTAACCTCATATCAGCAAATTTAGATCCAATCCATAATAGCATTGCATAAAAACAAACACTTTTTTAACCTCAGGATATTTTGATATGGGAATTAAACTGTTGGTTTTTCTTTTCTTTTTTTTTGTTTCAGGAAACAATATGAATAACACAGAGATATATCATGATACTGATATCTTTCTTGAAGATTATAAGGAAATGAATAAGAGCTTTAAGATATTTGTTTACCCCCATAAACCTGATGATCCCTTTGCAAACGTGCTTTTGCCAGTTGATTTTGATCCTAAAGGTCATTACGCCAGTGAACTTTACTTCAAAAAAGCTCTTGTAAACAGCCATTTTATGACAAAAGATCCCAATGAAGCAGATCTTTTCTATATGCCTTTCTCGATTGCTGATATGCGCCATGATCCTAGGATTGGACCTGAAGGATTGCAAGATTTCATCAAAGATTACATCTTTAATATCAGCCATAAATACCCTTACTGGAATCGAACTGGTGGGGCTGACCATTTCTATGTTGCTTGTCATTCCATTGGAAGAATAGCCATGGATAAAGCTGTTGAAGCTAAAGAAAACTCCATTCAAGTTGTTTGCTCTTCAACATATTTTGTAGCTGGCTACTTTCCTCACAAAGATGTTTCTATGCCACAGATTTGGCCTAAAGAACAAGATCCAAAAAAACTTGTTTCATCAAAAAGGTGAACTTGTTTTACCTATATTGCTCCGACTTTTTATTTTTCTTGAAATACCCGTGTCCGACGCATATCTGGATATGGGTATGGAAATATGATTTTCCCAAGACCTTCCAAATATATGAAAATCTTGAAAAAGTTTAACATACTCGTGTCGGACACATACCTGTGTCTAACACTCATACCCAAGTCCGAGTAATATAATCTTTTACCATTCTAACTATAAAATGTACAGTAATAATCTAGTTTAGATCAAATATGTAGCTGGGTACTTTCCTCACAAAGATGTTTCTAGCCACAAATTTGGCCTAAAGAACAAGATCCAAAAAAACTTGTTTCATCAAAAAGGTGAACTTCTTTTACCTATATTGCTCCGACTTTTTATTTTTTTTAAAATATCCGTGTTCGACACATATCCGGACATGGGTATGGAGATATGATCTTCCCATAACCTTCCAAATACATGAAAATCTTGAAAAAATTTAACATACCCGTGTCTAACACATACCCGTTTCTAACACTCATACCCAAGTCCGATTAATATAGTCTTTTACCATTCTAACTATAAAATGTATAGTAATAATCTAGTTTAGATCAAATATGTAGCTGGGTACTTTCCTCACAAAGATGTTTCTAGCCACAAATTTGGCCTAAAGAACAAGATCCAAAAAAACTTGTTTCATCAAAAAGGTGAACTTCTTTTACCTATGTTGCTTCGATTCTTCATTTTTTTTGGAATACCCGTGTCTGACGCATAACCAGACATGGGTATGAGGATATGATCCTCCCAGGACCCTCCAAATACATGAAAATCTAAAAAAAAAATTGAACATACCCGTGTCTGTCCCTCACACCCGAATCCGAATAACATAGTCTTTTACCATTCTAACTACAAAATGTGCATTTTCTGTCGCAGCTACGGATGTAATGGATGGTATCAGTTAACTTTACAAAAAATGTCATTGATTGCAGGAACCAACTAGCTTTCTTTGCAGGACAAGTAAACTCCCCAGTACGAGCAGCTCTTTTAAAACACTGGATAAACGACACAGAAATATTTGCCCATTTCGGACGACTCGAAACAGATGATGGCGAAGAACAACTTAGAAGCAAATTCTGTCTCCATGTCAAAGGATTTGAAGTAAACACAGCTAGAGTAACTGATGCATTACACTACGGTTGTGTCCCAGTGATTCTTGCTAATCACTATGATCTTCCATTTGCTGATATTCTAAACTGGAAAAGTTTCTCAGTTGTTGTACACTATATGGATATCCCAGTTTTGAAAAAAATACTTCAAGGAATAAGCTTGGAAGAATATTCATGGCTGCAAAACAATGTATTGGAAGTGAGAAAACATTTCAAATGGAATGTTCCAGCAGTTGATTTTGATGCATTTTATATGGCTATGTATGAGCTTTGGCTTAGGAGAAGTTCTATCAGGGTTCGATTAAGTGCTTCAAGGGAATTTATATAAAGATTCAGATCAGCTGATCTTTACATTTTTTTCCCCCACTTTTTATTTGTTTTTCTGGTCTATGGACCATGATTGTTTACTGAACTTCATAAAAGCTATAGCTTTAATTTCATCGAATTTTTCCATGTTTTTTGTTTCATTTTTTGTAGACATGAAGAAAAATCTATAAATTTTTTTTATATGCAGCTGAAATCTGTGGGTTTTATGAATCATCAATTCTTGTCCTAAAGGAGTGAGGATCTTTGTCATTTATTTTATATCACAGTTAAATAAATGGATTGCAAAAGGGTTGGAACTCAGAACTAGAATCCGAATGCAGGGGTTCAAGTAGATTTGCTCATGGCCGGGCCGTGGTTCGGGAATTTTTTTCCTTCTTGTCTAAGCTCATTTCAAGTCGGGTTCGGATCTGTCCGTAAACTCATTTCATTATTCATAAAATATTAAAAAATATTTTTATATTAATGTTTTTATATATTTTATAATTAAATTTAAATAAAAATAATATTTTAATGAATGAATAATGATCCGAGCTAGGTCGAGCTAATCCGAATCAAGAAAATCACTGCCTAAACCCGACCCATGAGTATATCTAAGTTCAAGTATGGTACAAATTTCTTTGAGCAGATCATGGTTCATATTCATGGCCTCTTGAAAATTGAAACTCTCGCACTTAAATATGTTCGATCGGTTTGTTTGGTCTTTAGAATTTTAGAATCAAATCACTAAAATGCTCACCCTAATTATTTCAACTTAATTTGATACATAATTCTGATAAATTTTTTTAGAAAAATATATTTTTGTAAGTGAATCTTTATTGCATTCTATCAAAATATTTGAGTAGACTTGTTCAATGATAAGATCACCCATTCAGTTCGATAAATGAGCTTTGGTTCGATGGATCGGTTCAAATCAAGTCTTAGATATATAAATTTTTTTTACTATTTAAACCTAACTCGATATGATTTGACTTATAAATAACTTTATATTTGAGTTTCATCCTAAACAAAAAAATATCTTATATAAATTAAATAAAAAATTTGATACACAATTTTGATAAATCTCTTTATAAGAATATAGTTCTTGTAAATGATTCTTTATTGCACTCTATCAATATTTGCATAGACATGTTTAATGGTTAAATTATCCGCCCGTTCCGATAAATTTGATTGGAATATGAAAATATAAAAATATTTTGACTTTCGGGTCCAACAATTGAATGAAATTGGACCTTAAACAAATAAATTTTTTACTATCCGAATTTAATCCAATTTGATCCAATCAGTAAACAACTCTTCATTTGGGTTTCATCATGTACAAAAAAGATTTTATATAAAATAAATAAGAAGTTAGAACTTTATCAAACTATGTTATAAATTATATATCCCTTATCTATTAGGAGTAATTAATTAAGATTATCTTTCAAGGAAAGATTAATTTAAAGATGGTCCAAAACATAAAAAAAAAAAAAAAGATGATTAAGATTTATAATTATTTTTAACAAAATTCTTTACTTTCACATTTTTTTTTTTGGATAAGTATTTTTTTTTTTACTTTCAAACTTTATAGTCTCATAGCTTTTAATTTTAATAACCAAAAATTAATTATAAGGAATATGAGTATTATAAAATAATTAAATAGTTTTTAGTACCAAAAAAAAAATAATTAAATAGTTTTATCTAATCTTATTTAATCTTATAATTAGATAATCTTCCCCATATAACCTGATAAGGCCTCAAAACCATTTTTTCCCAATAAAAATGAATTTATTAAAAATTAAAAAGCAAAATCAGTACAAAAGAAAAGAAAACAACAAAAAAAAGGTCTTTTTAGCTTAGATTTGAGGCTTTTTTATTACAATATAGCCACAAAAAAAAAATTTATCAAATTACCGTTACTTTTTGATTATTTTCCAAAATACGGATCTTTTTTTTTTCAGCTGGGAAATCGCCATCCCCCATGACGATTTCCCAGCGTGTTTTTTTGCAAATTTGCAAAAAAATACCAAGGGAAATCGCCACCCCCCATGGCGATTTCCCTTGGTAATTTTAACAAAATTTGCTAAAACCATGAAGGGAAATCGCCATGGGGGGTGGCGATTTCCCTTCATGTATATTTTTTTTAATTAATAAACAAAAATTGTATTAAAACAAAATTTTATTTTAATGTGATAAATTTATTTTTAAAAATTATAAATTAAATTAAAATATTTTTTTTATAATTTAAAAAAATTTAAAAATTCGTAAAATATATTTTAGGTTTTTTTATAATTTAATATTTTGAATTTTTTTTTTAAATTTTAAATTTCAAATGAAAAAAAAATTAAAAAAAAAAAATTTCAAAGGGGGCAACGGTCATATGACCGTTGCCCCCATCCCCCCTCCCCCCCACACCCCCCACCCTCTATAAATACCCCCTCCTCTTCTTCAAATTTTCATTCCTCTCATTCAAATTTTCATTTTCTTTCAAAATTTTTTCATTTTTCTACCAAAAAAAATTTCTTTCTACAAATTTTTTTTTCTACAACAATATTTTGAAATGGCTTCACTATTGAGGTTACAAGAAAATCACATCTCGGAGGTTATATTTAACGAGGTAAGTAAATTGTTATATTATTATTGTTTTTTATATTATTATTATTTTTTATATTATTATTGTTTTTTATATTATTATTGTTTTTTATATTATTATATTATTATTGTTTTTTATATTATTATTGTGTTATATTATATTATATTATTATTGTGTTATATTATATTATTATTGTTTTTTATATTATTATTGTTTTATATTATATTATATTATTATTGTTTTATATATTATTATTGTTTTATATTATATTATATTATATTATTATTGTTTTATATTATATTATTATTGTTTTTTATATTATTATTGTTTTATATTATATTATTATTGTTTTTTATATTATTATTGTATTATATTATATTATTATTGTTTTTTATATTATTATTGTTTTATATTATATTATTATAGTTTTTTATATTATTATTGTTTTATATTATATTATATTATTATTGTTTTTTATTATATTATTATAGTTTTTTATATTATTATAGTTTTATATTATATTATATTATTATTCTTTATATTATATTATATTATTATTGTTATTGTTTTTTTATATTATATTATTATTGTTTTTTTATATTATATTATTATTGTTTTTTTATACGAAATTATTGTTTTATATTATATTATTATTGTTTTATATTATATTATATTATTATTGTTTTTTTATATTATATTATTATTGTTTTTTTATATTATATTATTATTGTTTTTTTATACGAAATTATTGTTTTATATTATATTATTATTGTTTTATATTATATTATATTATTATTGTTTATATTATATTATATTATATTATATTATTATTGTTTTATATTATATTATTATTTTGTTATTTTATAGTTTTATTTATTACTTTTTAATTGTTATAGTTTTATAATATATTAATTTTTATTATTATAACAGGAAACTCGTCGCGTATTACGTTCGAGGAAATTTACATTGGAGGACCCGCATCCTTATATTATCGACCACTTAAGAAGAGCCGGATTTTATCACGCAAGTCAAATTCGACGACTTGTGATACAACCCGATTTAATCTCTGCGTTGGTCGAACGATGGAGACCCGAGACGCACACTTTTCATTTTCCATGTGGTGAATGCACGGTCAGTCTCGAAGATGTTGCGCTGCAACTTGGACTTCCGATCCATGGCGATGCAGTTACAGGCGGAAGCCTGCTAGATTGGAATGAACTGTGTCAAGATCTATTGGGTGAGGTACCTCCAGAAGACGTCGTATCTGGCTCAACGGTGAGACTGACTTGGTTGAAAACGTTTCAAAATCTGTCATTACATGCAACCGAACAACAAATACAATATGCTGCTAGAGCATATATTTTACGTTTGATTGGAGGATTACTGATGCCTGACAAATCGAGCAGTCGGGTACATTTAATGTATCTTCCATTGCTACGTGATTTAGAGGAAGCAGCAAATTATAGTTGGGGTTCTGCGTGTTTGGCAGTTTTGTATAGAGAACTTTGCCGAGCTACAGTTCCAAAAAACCATGACATAGGTGGATGTCTAGTGCTTCTACAATCATGGGCTTGGTATCGGCTACCATTTCTTGCTCCGCGCGTGGATATTTCGGCTGTATACCCCCTTGCAAGCAGGTAATAATCTTTACTATTTTATTAATTTTGTACGAAATTGTATTTTTATAGGTCATTAAGATATTATATGCATTTTAATAGGTGGAGTAGGAGTACGGGTAGAGATTTTACAGAGACTCCGAGCGATCTTGCAAGTATAAGACTACGACTAGATCGACTAGGATATGATAAGGTAAATATTTCGATTGTTACATTGAAGTTTTTTTTTTTTATTTAATCCTTATGAAACTAATAATTTGTAATAATTATTCGCAGTTTCTGTGGATGCCATATTCCTCGAGTGAAATTATGGCATGCCTCCCATCGGATGCCTACAATAATTTCAATATATGGAAAGCAAACACAGCATTGATATGCTTTTCATATGTAGAGTGGCACCAAACTGACCGGGTGTTGCGACAATTTGGGATGCAACAACCAATTCCTGCAGCCCCGATGAACCTTGATAAGCTTCACAAGGTCGACATGCGTGGTCGTAATGATGAATTCTGGCCTCCGAAGCATGAACGTTGGATCCAATGGTGGAACATACGTTTTCAACGAATTCCGACAGGTTACCCGATTGTTGGTAATAATTTCAACCCGTCTGCTGATTACATAAGATGGTATAGAAATGAAGGTCGGCCTTTCGTTTGTCCACCGTCGATGCACGAGGATGTTAGGAGTATGCCATTTACCGGACAAACTTCAGCTCCAGTCCCTCCTACACAGGATATGGATGCTCCTAGACCTCGCCGACAACGTGGGCGAAGGCGTCAACCGACCTCATCGGAGTTCACAGCACCGAGGATGTCATTTGATCATCCTGAACCTGAACGGGATCATGGAGTACCATCCAGCCATCGTTATTCCGTAAGTCACCCCGGATATGACGTTGATGAGTGTTACCGACCATCACCGCCAAGAACGAGGTTAGATGACCAGCTCCCCGTCCTAAGTCCAAGTTCAGCATATTTAACATCCATGTATCAGTTTGGAACCCCTTCGTCAGCATTTGATGCTACATCATTTATGGGTGCATCTAGTAGTCAGGTTCCCGTTATGGGTGAACTAGGTGTTGGCTCATCCAGCAGTGGGTTTCAAATTTTTGATACGGATGAAACGACTGATGACATACAACCGGAACCAGTGGCGGTTATAGCAAGAGGTCGTGGTGGACCGCGAATACGTGCCACTGACGAGGTTGAACGACGGGTGCAACCACCACGCACTAGAAGAACTCGACACTGTTGCTCTACACCACGCAATAATTAGAATAATTGTAATGTGTTTTAAATTTCTAATATAAATTTATATGTTTTGCATTTCATGTAATTTGTTCGGAAATTAATTGTTATATTTTATTTTAATTTATATCTTAATGTTGTTATTTAATTTTAATATAATAATCCAAATTACATGATAAGTTGCTTTTCTTTTTTTCATTTTAATTTAATTTTCTTTTTAAATTATAATAAGAAAAAAAAATTTAATCAGAAATTAAATTAATTTTTTTTTATCAAATATCCAGTTTTAAACTGTAACAATCTATATTATTATTAAAAACAATGATTAAATTAATGTCACGAGTTAATCGAATACCAACTCAAAAAAACTAATCAAATTAAAAAAATTATTTTACGATACCAACTTAAAAATAACTTCTTTATTTAAAAAAGTGACTCGATAAATTTCTTTTAAAAAAAATTTATTTACATTTTACATCATTAAATTATTTTTGATATAAATTAAATTTTCTTTTTTATAATATTACAAAATTATAAAAAATAAAATTTTTGATATAAAAATTTAATAAAAAATATAATCTTCTTTTTAAATTTTAATAAGAAATATATTTTTATTTTTATAAAATTGTAATAATAAATTAAATTATATTTTTAATATATATTTTAAAAAAATAAATAACCAAACCTATAAAAAAAATATTTTAATTTAATTTATAATTTTTAAAAATAAATTTATCAAATTAAAATAAAATATTGTTTTAATATAATTTTTGTTTATTAATTAAAAAAAAATATATATATATACATGAAGGGAAATCGCCACCCCCCATGGCGATTTCCCTTCATGGTTTTAGCAAATTTTGCTAAAATTACCAAGGGAAACCTTGGTATTTTTTTGCAAATTTGCAAAAAACACCAAGGGAAATCGTCATCCCCCATGGCGATTTCCCTCCCAGCTAAAAAAAAAAAAATCCGTATTTTGGAAAATAATCAAAAAGTAACGATAATTTGATAAATTTTTTTTTTTTTGGTTATATTGTAATAAAAAAGCCTAGATTTGATATGTACTTTTTAGAAACATTAAATATTCACTTGAATGTTGAATCACTCCTTTTGGTCAAGCTTTGCTTACACACAAAAGAATATGAAAAAACAAAAATAAAAACAAAAAGCATAAACTTTAAACAAACCTTTGTCACTGTCCAAATATACCAATTAACAATCTTTAGGTCTATTGTTTGTCTTTTTCTTTTTTTTTTCTTTCTTAGTTTCTTTTGTTTGTTTCCCAGAAAAATTCACAGTTTTTTTTTTTTTTTTCAAATTCCTTTTCCGAAGAAACAAATCTATCTAAAATCTTAATCTGGGTCTTTAAAGTTTTGTCTTAAATCCTTTGCTT
This sequence comes from Fremontodendron californicum, assembly GCA_030761205.1. Taxonomy (NCBI): domain Eukaryota; kingdom Viridiplantae; phylum Streptophyta; class Magnoliopsida; order Malvales; family Malvaceae; genus Fremontodendron; species Fremontodendron californicum. The sequence goes on from JAULJL010000047.1 coordinate 3,094,955, forward strand.
CCTATTCAGATTTGAACTCTACCCATTCACCAATTCCCGGTTTGCCAGCCAAAAAAAAAAAAATAAAGGGAGAAGGAAAAAGAAGGTTTAAACCTTTGATTCAAATCTGGGTTCTTTATGTTCCTAACTGGATTTCTGAAACTGGGCTGGGAGCTTATATTACTTTCCAGGTAACAAAAAAATGTTTTTTATTATATTTATTTTACTTTGATTTGTTTTTAATGTGATTTTGGTTTGGAATTTTGATATATATAATTATATATTTAGATTTTTGGAGTGTTGGGACAATTGGGTGTTAAATTCAACATCCAAGAAGTAACTTTTTTGATGAGCTAAGATGGTGTTCAAGTCTAAGATAAAATGGGTTGCATTATTTGTGTTGACTTTATCTTTGGGATCATTGGTGGCTCATCTTTCATTGACAAAGTTTTCAAGTATGAGTTTAGTCCAGTATAGCGCAAAAGATGCTTTAAGCCATGATTTTCCTACTATTGGATCACCTGTAAGTTTTTTTGGATTCGGATTACAAATGCTTTATCTTCATCAGTTTGCATGTATGATATGTTGATTTGATTATCTTTGTTTGTTCTTGTATGTTGAAGGTTGGCAGAAATAAGAGGCTATGGGGTGCTGTGAGGTCTTTGGAGTCTTTGCAGCCATATTCAAACCCAAGAAACAGCTATCCGGGTAAAGGGTTTTGCTTAAACTACCTAATTATGTATTATGCTTCTATACTGCCAAAATTTAACTTAGGTTGCCCATGTATTTAATTAAGGAGCTGTGTTGAAATGATACGATTTTAAAATGAAATAATGATACATTTATCTTGTTGTGTAGGTGATGATAACAGTCTAATTAGAATTGCACATTTTTTGAAAAATTAAATTGGATCATATTTTGAGCATTCTTAATTATCATATTCCCTGAATTTGTATCAGAATGACATTTCATGTTCAGTAGAAGCTGGAAAGGTGATGATTTGTGCAATTTCAAAAATGTTATAGAACCGTTAATCTTTGAAGTAGCATCAATCTTTTGTAGTGCTCTAGCTCAAGTTGGTAGATTCTCATCTCCAAATCAGTTGAGAATTAAATTTCGTTATTTGGTTTGTGAAGGACGGATAAATATGTCCACATGAAGTTGACTAACCACAAATGTTTTCATATTTTTTCTTGTTATCAGCAATGGAACTCTTTTTTTTTTCTTAGCAGTTCTTGATGGTTGAGGTGTATGTGAGATTATTCTTGTTCTTGTTTGAAGTGTGGAACTCTGCTATTTCATGTTTGGGACTGGGGAATGGGACAATCTCTGTGGCACTTATACCAACATAGCACTGCATATTGAGTGTGTATAAGAAATTTTCCTTTGATGATGAAGATGAGAGATGCACATTAGATTTATCTTGGTTTGTTTAAGTTTAGGTTTGTGAAAAAAGCAGCACATTAACACGGCAAGCAATCTTAAGTAGTTGCTGAGATTAATTTGCTTAGCAATTTCTATGATAACTGTTAATAGGTTTCTATAAGAAAAAAGAAAGGTTGAGATCTCTATGATACGTGTAATCTGAAAAGAACTATCAGTGAAAAAGTCAGTGTGTTCTTGATTTTTACTACATAAATTTTACCACCTGCAATCTTCTGTTTACATTCCAATTAAACAAAATCACTGCTTGTTGTTTGGTTTTGTCCTTGTTGCTTGATAATTGACTAGCTCCAGATAATTCTTTTAGTCTGTTACTTAGTAATTGATCATCTCTCTTTTAACAGTTCCGAATAAAAATAATAATGGTTTCATCTACGCAAAAATCTTTGGTGGATTCGAGAAGATAAGATCTTCGGTATGATCTATTAGATGCATTAAAGTCATCTTTTTTACTACTCTTTGTTGGCCATTCATAACGTTTTTTGTTAAATTTCTAGATCTGTGATCTTGTCACCATATCCAGGCTTCTAAATGCTACTCTTGTAATTCCAGAGATACAAGAAAGTATTCGTTCAAAAGGCATCAGGTATAGTTGCTTAATGAATTTGTTATAGATTCAGTTTCAGGCCCTATATGATATATTCTTACCCCCTTCATTGTTATACAGTTCTAAATTCAAGAGTTTTTCCTACCTTTATGACGAGGAGCAGTTCATTGCATCACTTAAAAATGATGTGAATATTGTAAAAAGCCTGCCTGAGTATTTGAAGGCTGCAAGAAGAAGGAATGAGTTCCCTACTTTCAAGCCTAAAAATTCTGCTTCTCCAAATTTTTATGTCAAAGAAATTTTGCCAAACGTAAAGAAAGCCAAGGTTGTTGGGTTGATTATTGCGGATGGAGGGTGCCTACAGGTAGTTCAAAGTCTTATAATTGTACATAATATATTTATCATAATTGCAAAAAAAAAAAATGTTTGACAAAGTGTATATATTCTCTCTAACTGCAAAAATTGCTTTCCAAAGCACATGTCCTGTCAGATATACATAATTCCTCTATATATGTTCTCTCTAAATTCAAGGGGCTTGGTTCTTTCTTCGTTGGCCCTTATTAGTTTTACTCATTAGTTTATGCATATCTCTAATATTGTGTATGTTATTGATCTCTCTCTATGCATGCACATTAAAACATGTCTGATGTATCATTAATTTTATGAAGGCTCATAGGACCTATCTCTGCAAAAATATATGTTGCCAGATGATGTTTTCTAGGAGAAAGAAAGATTAATTTTTCTTTTCTTGAGAAACATTTGAAGTTAATTTTGGTTAGGAGCTGCCTGTTCATGTCAGACCATAGTTTGCTGTTGCAAATAGTTTTAACTGACAGTCTGATAATCAATTTTATGTTTCTTCATGTGATTTCCGTGCTTAAGAGTCTTAGTAGTGATTGCATCTCTGTCTCGAGTATGTAAATTCCTCAATTTATAAGCAAGTAAACCATGTTTTCCATGTTAGGAAAGGGAAAATATGCCACACCTCACAGGTTAATCTGATGTATCTGTTTATATCTATTGTTTGAATCAGTGTTGGATTCATTTGACCACTCTCATCAGGATTTTTCTCATCATTCCAAGTCTATGTTACTCGGACTCGGGTGTGAGTGTCGGACATGGGTATGTGTCCGACATGGGTATGTTCAATTTTTTCTAAGATTTTCATGTATTTGGAGGGTCCTTGGAGGATCATATCCCCAAACCCATATCTGGATATGCGTCGGACACAGTTACTTCAAGAACAATGAAGAGTCGGAGAAAACATAGTTCCAAGTTACTGTCTGCTCAGCTTGGTGGGAATTTCATTGCTTCTCGGTTAAAGTGGCTTTCTAGCTCTCTGGTCTAATTTATTCTAGCAGTCAAGGTTATTGATTAGCACTCGTAGTGGTATTTGTTGTTATCTAGGGTTATTGGCCCTTTTGTGGCAGGGAAGTCAAGCTTGCATGATGTTTATGTGTTACATATTCATTTATTGAAAAATATTTATTGTTTCTTGTGATTTACATGCTTCCTGAATTAATGACAAAGTGACAAACTATAAGATTAATATTAAAGCAGTAACCATACACCTTTCAGTCGATTCTTCCACCTAGAATGTCCGAGTTTCAGAGGCTTAGATGCAGGGTTGCCTTTCATGCACTCCAGTTTCGTCCTGAAATTCAGATCCTTGGCCGCCGGATGGTGGAGAGGTATAATTTCCATTTGCCTTACTGCTAAAGTCTTAAGACACAGGAGTACAACTGTAAAATATATGAAGTAATCCATTGCTCAATCAAGATTTATCTGACTCCTTGTGCTACTTATGTTCTGTTTGTTAATGTGTCTGCAACTATACTTATACAAGTATCTGATGCCTATTTTTGATGAATCTGAGCTTTCTAATCTACCTGCAGGCTACGAGCATCGGGACAACCTTTCCTAGCATATCATCCTGGTTTAGTAAGGGACACCTTGGCATATCATGGATGTGCTGAACTTTTCCAGGTCAGCTTTTTATGCCTTTTTTTCCTGCACTCTTGTGTAGCCTAAGTTGCATGTTTTCTTTATCCCACCTTATCATTTATTTTAACTAAAGTATATAACAAATTCAACATTTGACATTCTTTCATTCTTTTGAAGTATTTTGCAACTTTAACAAAAAAAAAAAAAAAAAAAAGGAATTCAATTGACATGTTTGTCTATTTCTATGTAATTTTCATTACTTCATCTTGGAATTTGGTGTTTCTTGTAGGATGTTCATACTGAACTTATACAATACCGAAGGGCACAGATGATCAAGCAAGGGATCATTAATGAAGAACTAAGCTTTGACTCACACTTGCACAGAGAAAATGGTTCATGTCCTCTCATGCCTGAAGAGGTATGTTACAAATAGAATTCACTGTTGCAAACCAGGGTGGGTTAATGTTTTTGAAAGTTTTTTTCCTTTTATGTGTTTATTTGTGTACAATTCCTTGATAGTCACAAAAATTTCCTTCTTTCTTTCCTTGTTGCAAGTTCTTCTGATTGAAATTTATTTATCAAAGTTTATGTGTCCTAATTGTTGAGTTTTTGTAATTTTCCAACCTCTAATAATGGGAGTGGACTATGATAAAAAGTGGACTCTCAAGCATACTTATTGGTTCTGAATTCTAATTTGTTTGGAAAGAAAGCTCAGTGATCCCTTAAGAAAGCAATCTTTTCAGGATCTGATTCATCAATCGAAGCTAGAAACGTTGAAAATGAGGGAAATGGCTTTTAAAAAGAGAAATGCTAATTGCTTGCATTTTTATGCTTTATTAGCATATGTTGCAGCAGCCTTCGAATCACATACGTATTTAGTCATGATAAAAGTAATGCAGGACAGGAGGAGGAATATGATGGAGAGAAAAGAGGACTGAAAGAGATGTGAAACAAGGGGAGAAAACCATAGGGGCAGAAATAAAGAGCAACTTGGAAACAGAAAATCTGAGTTCATTCCAATGATCCAATGCTGTTATAACATTACCAAACTAGAGTATTTATGGCTATATTGCTCCGACTCTTCATTTTTCTTGAAGTACCCGTGTCCAACGCATTCGGACATAGGTATGGGGATATGATCCTCGAAGGACCCTCCAAATACATGGAAATCTTGGAAAAATTTGAACATATTCGTGTTGGACACATACCCGTTTCCAACACTCACACCCGAGTCTGAGTAAACATAGATTTATGGTTACAACACATATTACCTTAATGTAAATGGGGAATCCAATCTAGCCCTTTTGAAAATATAGCCTAATAAGGGCTTAAGGTAGTCCTCCATCAAGAAGACATATGGATATTTTAATGACAACAGTATTGGATTGTTGTGCTTCACTTATATTTGTTTATTCCTAAATTTTTGCAGGTTGGACTTGTTCTTCGTGCAATGGGTTATCCGTCTAAAACAATTATATACCTGGCAGGTTCTCAAACTTTTGGTGGTCAACGTATTCTGATCCCTCTACGTGCTATGTTTGCAAACCTAGTAGATCGCACTTCGTTGTGCAGCGAGACGGAGTTGTCAGATTTGGTTGGTCCTGAAACACCTCTTCCTCCTGATATTTTTCGAATACCTCATCCAAAAAGTGAGGAACAACTCAAAGAAGAGTGGAATAGGGCTGGTCCACGGCCCCGACCCCTTCCTCCACCTCCCGATAGGCCCATATATCAACATGAAAAAGAAGGCTGGTATGGTTGGATTAATGAGAATGACAAAGAACCAGACCCTTCACCTATGGATCTTAGGATGCAAGCTCACGGATTACTTTGGGATGCCCTTGATTATATAGTCTCTGTGGAAGCAGATGCATTCTTTCCCGGTTTTAACAATGATGGTAGTGGATGGCCAGATTTCTCGGGCTTGGTTATAGGACAGAGGTTGTATGAGAGGGCTTCTTCTCGGACATATCGACCAGACAGGTTTGATATGCAGAAAGCTTATTTCATGATTTTTTTTGAATTGATTAAAGCAGTATTTCAATTAACCATTGAAACTGAATTTGTCTTTTTTTTTATGGTAATATAGAGCTATGTTACTCGAACTCGGGAGTCAGTGTCGGATATGGGTATGTGTCCGACACAGTTATGTTTAATTTTTTCTAAGTTTTTCCATATATTTGGGGGATCATACCCATATATACTTGTCCGAATGTGTCGGACATGGGTGTCGGACACGGGTACTTCATGAAGAGTCGAGTAACATAGATATGGAGAATGAAAAACCGTCCTAAGTTATATCTAAATTACACTAAGCTTGCGTTTTGAATAATCCACATATACCGCCTTTATATCAGTTTTCTTATACTTAACCCCCTGAAATGTATGTATGGATGTAAAGCTTCGGAGTTCTGACAATAAATTGATATAATACTTCAACAATATTTTCCTGTAGGAATGTGAAAATGCTGCTTCTTTATATATTTTTCAAGTTCTATTCAACTTTTCGCTATAGAAATATATAGATCTAGTCGTAATATTCTGTTTTTTGGGAGGGATATATCAGTTTTTAGTTATCATTCTTGAGATCATGTGGTTAATTAGCATATTTAAGTAAAGCAATAAACGTCCTTTCTCGGTAATCTTTTCAGTTTCTCTTACCTTTTGTTGGGTAGTTTACCAATGTTGTTCCGACTCTTCATTTTTCTTGAAGTACCCGTGTCCGACACCGTGTCCGATCCATATCCGGACATGGGTATGGGGATATTATCCTCCAAGGATCCTCCAAATACATGGAAAAACTTAAAAAAATTGAACATATCCGTGTCGGATACATACTCGTATCCGACATTCAAACCCGAGTCCGAGTAACATAGGTTTACCTGCCACCAGATTCAAGCTAAATGTCTTTGAATAAAATTACTTCATCTTTATATTTATGTCTAACATTATCTATTTTATTTCTTCAAACAGGAAAACTATTGCTGCACTTTTCGACATTACCCGTGATAATATGTACCATCCCAAGCATAATTGGACACTATCAGCTAAAGAACATCTCAACAGAAGTTTGAGTGAAGATGGCCTTATCAGACAATCACTGTTATCGAAGCCGACTTCTTTTCTATCGCATCCGCTTCCCGAATGCTCTTGTAGAATTCCTTCTGTCGAAATCACAAAACCGATAAAAGGCAAAGATGGCAGATTTTTATACGGAGGTGAACAGGAGTGCCCCAAATGGATGCAGTCAGCTGGGGTTGAAGATGTTATCAGAAACGATGACACTGAATCCGCAGAAGATGATAATGATGTGGTTGAACAGCTAGAACCCGATGGTTCGGATGTCACGAGTAGCTTAACTTCGCTGATTGATCATGACGAAGAATGGGATCCTAACGACTAACTGGATTTTACGGACGATTCATTTCCTCTTTATATCATTAACCGGTGGAACTCAGTTACCGGCGAATTCTTCCGGAATGAAAATTTTCGACACAGAGGGTAACAGCTGAATTCATTCTTTCGTGTCACAGTTCCAGTCTATAATCTTTTGAGATCAATAAGTAGTCAATTTTTTTTGTGTTTTTTAGTAGATTCAAGCAAATCTCCAGTTATAGAAACCAAAGAGTTATATTTATATGGCTTTATACATCAAAGTTTTCTAACATGAGAACAGTGAAAAGATTTTATGCAGTGATGGATTACAGCCTGCAGCATAAAAATGCCTTTTTTCCCCTTCAGATTTGAAGATATTTTGCCATTGTAGAAAGCTAAAGCTTAGGGAGAGAAGCTGAAAGTCAGTGCTGTAATCTTTGAGGTGGTGCAATATTTTTAGTTGTGCTTCTTCAACTGCTTTTATATATATATATATATATATATATATATATATATATATATATATATATATATATAAAGAGTGTAAATTTGCATAGAAAAAGGATGTCAATGAGATAGTTTTGTTATTTTATCATGTCATTAGTTGAATCTTTTTTTATTTTTTGTTTGGGTGATTAAAGGCAAATTAAAAAGCTAGTATTAATGAATTCGGATTTAGTTAAGTTGGTTTATATAGTCATTTTGTTCGAATTTTAACATTTGTATTTTTTTTTTTTGCAATTCTTTTTTTTTTTTTAATTTTCAAATTACGATCTCTTTTATAAAAAAAATAAATATTAGTTTTTTTTTTTGTGAGTTTTGAAAAGCATATCTAACTTTCAGATAAGAAGTCATTGCCAAATGCATAAAATAATTATTATCTCTTAAAGATACCAACACAAATAAAAAGAAAATCTCTTAAAATATATAATGTCCATGTCCAACACTGATAAATTCAAGTAATCCTACTTTAGTCTTAAGATGAAAGAAGCCTCAAGTCCCTCTGTTTGCATTCTATAGTTCAAACTTCTCTAATCAAGTAATCCCAGACTCGGACGTGAGTATAATATACGAATACATGTCCGATATGAGTATATTTAAAAAATTAAAATTTTTTTTTATGTATTTAAAGGATTATATTTTCATATCCATATTCGAATATGTAAAAAATAAAAAATCAGAATAACATAGAGTAATCCTATTTTAGTCTAAATTAGTTTTCCTTTTTTTTTTTTTCCTATTACTGAAGATACATGTTTTTCTATCTTCTAAAAACCAAATGAAACAAGGGTAAATATGAAAAACATGCCCTCAATATTTAAATAATTATTAAATAGTTTAATAGTTAAGAGTTATTTGAAAAAGAGAAATAAAGAGTTAAAATTGTTAGGAAGGATATTGTAAAAATAAATTGTCTTTAATGAAAAAACTTAATTTTCCTTTCTCCTTTCATTAAAAAAATATTATTTTTTAAAAAATTTAATTAAAAATAAATTTAAATATTTATTTTTTTAAAGTCTTAAAAAATAAAAAAAAATGAATTTTAGAAATATTATTTGTATTATTTATTTAATTTTTTAAATTAAAAAAAGTAAACAAAAAATAAAAAAATTGTTTTAAAATTAAAAAATTCATTTTTAGAAAAATTTATTTTTTTAATTAAAAAAGTAAATTAAAAAAAAAGAAAAAAAAAATATTTTATCAAGGGTAATTTTGTTTTTATAATTTTCTTCCTAATAATTTTATATTTTATATATATATTTTTTAAATAATTCTTACTCATTATATTATTTAATAATTATTATATTGTAAATGGTATGTTTTTTAAATTTACCCATGAAACAATGAATTTAGAGAGATTAAATAATTGAACCTCCTTTTCAAATTGCAGTCATCAAGATTCAATCAATCATTGGGTCTGAAATTTCTGTCAGGTGAAAAGAATGTGGTACTAATGCAGCTCTTTTAATGGTTTTGCAAATTTATTTGGACTTTTTTTTTTTTTTTTTATAACTTGGAGGCTTTGACAGCATCATATAGCAGCATTAAATCCCAATAGATTTCCTTATCCACCAGGCATCGATCCAAAACGGTGCTTTTTATCCGATCGTCCTCAAGCTCTAGTGATGTTATTCAATTTTTTTTTTTATTTATAAATATTTGTATCCGATACTTGAATCTTACACATATTCGAATATATAAAAAAAAAATTGAACATATTTACATTGGACACATTTTTATCCGATATTCACTCAATCAAAATACCATCAATACCGCTGTTTATGGGCCTACATGACTCTTTTTAAATATTTGTATCCGATACATGAATCTTACACGTAGTCAAGTATATAAAAAAAATTAAATATATTTATATCAGACACATATTCGTATCCAACGTTCATCTCTTTAACATACCTTCAAATACCGCTGTTTATGGGCCTACATGCCGCGTTCTACGCAGGAACCTCACAGCCGAAATACTCGAGCATTCGCGTGTCAAATCTTACTCATGCCCGCAAATTGGTGTTGCAAATAGTCAAGGAGAAGCTCATTTGAAGGCTGCTGAAGCTGTCCTTGTGGCGAACTATCTTAAATAGACTTAGGCCTCGTTTAGCATTGTTTCTGGCACAATTTTTGAGGTCAAAAGCCGCTTTTCACCGCAAACGCAATGCTAAACAGATAAAAAAAATTAGCTTCTGCTGTTGAAACCATGGTTTGAAAAGCCAAATCAAAAAGTCAAAAAATATAGCTTTTGGGCTTTAAAAGCTAGCTTTTGGATATTATGACTTTATTATCCTCACATCTCTACACTTTTATTATTTTAAACATATCTTTTTTTGACATTTCAATTTCCAACAACACTTTTTCACAGCAATGCTAAACACTTAAAAGTTTTTACCACACTTTTTCACCACACTTTATAAACACACTTTTCTCAACTCGAGCTTTTCCCAACCCAAGTTTTTTCCAACAGCAATGCTAAACTAGCCCTTAGTAATTCGTGTATCTGTATCGTGTCATATCGCATTTAAAGTATTTTATATTTATATAAACTTTGATACGTTAATAATTCGTATTATATAAATTTTAAGACATTCGTGTATTCGTATCGTGTCTATGTTATTTTTTTGTGTCGTGTTCGTATTTTTAGTTATTTTTTCTGTAACATATTCGTGTCGTATATAATATTATCAGATCTAATCTTAGATATGCCATGTTTTGTTAAATTTTTTTTAAGTACAAAAAAAATCACAATCTGAAAACTGGGTTAAACCTCGGGTTTCATGTTTTGTTTATTAGTTCTTATGTATTTCGGTGACAAGCTTGAAGACAACCAGATTAAAAAAGTTGCAAAAATGAAGTGTTGGATATATAACTGGCAGCAAGGAGATCAAGATGATAACATTTGGGGCAGGGACAATTTTGAACACAATATAAAAATATCATACGAACACGACACGTTTAATAAACACGAAAGCAGTATAATAAACACGACACAACACGTTTAAACATGAATAACACAAATTTAAGATGGTGAAAATTCATATCGGTGTTTTCACCATCCAAAATGATCAATTAAAATTGAATGTTTTTTCATTAAAACAAAATGAATATTGAAACCACATCTGATAGGAAAATCAACCAAGACAATGATAGTAAATTTTTATATCAAAAGAACAATCATCTTTGCAAACTTCAATCATAAGAGTATTCAAACCAACAAATACAGGCAAGAAAATGGGAGTTTGTAATATAGACCTCAAATTATTCACACCAACAGCCGAGAGAAGGATCATTGATGGAATTCATATATATATATATATAATATATATATAACAAATTAATGACACAAACTAAGCACCTTTGTTGCTGCTCCAGGGCTTGATCACAGCAACGACGATAATTACAACGATTAGGAGAAGGATGATGATAGCAATGCACATCCACTTCCTGGAGTTCTTTTGTAAGCTCTTGGCTCTTTGGAGGGCAGTATTCCCCGACTGCACGTGATCTACTGCACTTGAGACCTGAAAATTTGAAATGATGAGCAGAACGGTTTAATTGCAAGGTTTAATGGTCTCCAAGGACCATCTATACTGCTTGTCAGATATAGAATTGATGACTTCTCGATTGTTGATCAAAGCTATGTTACTCGGATTCGGGTGTGAGTGTCGGACAGGCTGTGTCCGACACGGGTATGCTAATTATTTTTAAAAGATTTTCATGTATTTGGAAGGTCTTTGGAGGATCATATACCCATATCCATATCCAGATATGCGTTGGACACGGATGTCGGACACGGATACGAGTCGAAGCAACATAAGATCAAAGATTCTACAGAGTTCAATTACCTGAGATTCTATGTTGTCAAGCATGTCTCCTTGTGCATCAACCAGCACCGCCATATCCAAAAATATCTGTCGTAAGGAACATTATTATCTATTCCAAAAACATGCCCTCTCCCTATGATCTTTGATGCAATTTCATTCCTATGGTGATCTGATTTTCATGTCTCATATTGCACAAATGCACATAAATGAAATGATTCTTTGTTCAAAACATTTCTAATGGGACTCACTCCAAAAGCATTCAAAGATTCGATGAGCAAATGCTCCGAATTCATAATAAATTTGCATATATATAAGACACAGATATCAAAAGAAAATGAGCACTAATTCAACACGACATACAAAAGCAATGAAGCTTAGGAATAAACTTCAAGAATTTTTGAAAGTAGAGGCATAGCCCTGAATTTAAATTTTGATATTTTGATTATTTTGATCAAATTGGTGCACCTCAAGGCAACAAACTGACTAAGTACCTGTTGTAAATCAAGAAGCTTTTTCTCCAAATCTCTTACTGCTTCATGGCGCTCGTGAATTTCAGACACAGTGTCCATTATCTACAAACACACCAAATATTGATTTAGCCATAACCAATTTCTAATCACTTATATTCCACCGAATCACAGTCCCACTACCAACAAGTTATGTATCACTGCAGCTTGAGATTGGATGCAAGAGAATACTGAAAATCGATCCTCAAGCTGTCAAATGAAAGTTTAATTTTTGAAAATATAAATAGTTTATACTTTATATCATATTCTTCCAATAGATTCTACAAAACAAAGTAGGTTTTAGGGATGAAAGACAAATATTAGCTTCTTGCTGAAGTAAGAAAATACTATTAGTATTAAGGAAGAAATAAGGAAATTTAAGACAAACCCGGCCTCGTCCCTGCTCTTGAATTGCTTTCTGGAATATTTGTTCACTATCTCCAGTATCAATCAATTGTTCAATTGTCTGTACATTGTTGAAAAATCAGATATGTGCCAAATAGGATAAAGAATTCTACATAATATCAGGAGTGAAGCAAATCGTACCTCTTCATCTGGTCTTGTGCCCGTAACTGGAAATCATAATAACCAGTGAAGATAAATATTAACCCCCTATAATACAATATTATAGCAATTAATAAGTATCAGGTGAGATCTTAACCTGTGAAAACACGTCTCTCAACAACCTCCCGATACTCTTGATGGATAGTTTCCCTCAGAGTCTGCAATAGTTAATACAAAGAACATAGTAAGGTTAAGAAAATAGGAGAGTGCCGGCTGAGTAAATAAATAACATCTTAAAATATCTATATCTGACCTACCTGAAATTCAGCCATTTTGTCTTTCAACTTCTTTTTCATAGCACTGCAACAAAAAGATGGTTGTTACAAGAACAGTTACAAAATGTGATGAAATCCCATCAAGCTCAAAAGCTTGAAAAAGCTTTTCAATAGAGATGGAACAAAATTGGCCACATAAATTTAAGATCATTCCTAACCTTTTTTTCTTTAGGGGCTGGTGTGGGAGGGGTGGTGCTTTGAAATCATTAATAAATTGGATTACACTATACTATGAATTAAGAAATAGTCACTGCTCTTTTTAATACTGCCCTAATCATGAACAAATTAGTGACTAGTTTAAACACCACAACCAATGTAATTTTCATGAAACATGGTACAAAAACAAGCTTCCTTAACTTGAAGCCTACATCCGCTCCATATGCCCCTTGCAAGCAAAGATATAAAAACGCTTTTAGATACAATATGCCAAGAACACATGTTCCAATATTATAGAAAGCTTAGGCATTATAGCTTTAGCAATGAATAAAAATAAAATTTAGTTTTTTGTTTCGTATTTCTAGTTAATTTAACAAAATAAAACCGAAATAACTTTTTATACTACCACAAGTCATCCACATTGCAAGAAATAAAGTAGAACCAATCATTTCTTTTGAAGTATCAAGGAAAAAGATAGCAGCCCTGGATCCTTAAAACCTGTCAGATTTTGTCAAACTAAACATGGCAAGAAAAATAAAATATATATATACCTCACTTCTGCTAAGCATATTTTAGATCCACGCTACTATTTACTAGGAATCATAACACCTTTAATCATATATTAAAAGGGAATATGAAACAATAGAAAAGGATGGTATATTACAGAGTTGTTGCCGTCCTTGACCGGTCTACACCTGTTCCTTTTCCGCATCCAGGCTTCTGCCTATTGGCTAAATTCTACCCAACATCAAGAAAAAGAAATAAGCAATCTATGAACTGCAAATAACCTAAATAAAAGCAGTAAGTAGCTTACCTCTCTGTCCAATTCCTCAATTTTCCCCTTTATAAAACGAGAAACCTTTCCAACTTCATCGACATCTTTCTCCATTCGCTGCTTAATAGCTACAGATGATAATAGCATCCATCATAAGCATTAAGTTCAAAATAATGTAATCAAAATTCAAGTACATGATTCTCAATAGCAAAGTCATAAAAAAAAAAAACGATACAAGCGCAGGCCTCATCATTTTTTTTTCTCTGCATCTTTACTGAAACTATGAATGTAAGAAAAACATACAACAGACTATTGCTTACATTTCATGGCAGGAGCCTTCGTCACAGCCTTTGATTCCTCATGTGCATCCTGCATACAAGAATTGAAACAAATGCATTATAAGAACATCTTAATCAATACTTAATACTGTTGCTTAAGATTCATCACTCATAAATCATCTGCCGAATTATGTTAGGCAAGTCTCGACTGCTAAGTATCAACCAACGTACAATTATCTTGGGTATGGATTCATGAAACAAGAAATGGAAATACTAAGCAAAATTACACTGGAATTCAACAACCTAGAATAGATTCCTTCATAATCTCACGTTTTAGGTCTTATGGCTAGAGAGAAAGAGTAGGATCGCAATGCTTTCCCAATGCAGTCCTTTTGAAAATCACAGAAACAATACAAATGCTGAACAAACTTTAAAATCAGGACAGAGGGCAAAAGACCAACTATATCAAAGATCCAACAAAATTTTAGCTCTTATTCCAATTAGTCTAGTCTCTAGTGCTTCCATAAGGAGGACTAAAAAAGTGAGGAATCCTCAAGGTTTCAGTCAGTTTTGAGAAGAATTATATTAAACATTTTCTAAAATTCAGAGTAATCAACAAAACAGTCAAGACAGATACCTTGAGGATTCTTGAAGCTTTGATATTATACAAGGAATAGGAAACAATATTAAATCAGATACCTGAAGCTTTTTGAGTAGCTTATTCAGCTTCTCATATTGTTTATCTATCTCTTGAACCTGACAAAGACAAAGGATTGTATGAGAGCAGTGATTCAAGCTGCATTATACCAAAACAAAGAATTTAAGTCCACCTACAGAATAAATATTAAGAGAAGAGACACAAAAGGGAGAAATAAAAGTTGCAACTTCCTCGACTATAGTTCTTCTTAGCTTACAATGAACAGTTACATCAAGAAGTCTAGAGCACCTTTTTAAAGAAATTTTGAAGGCCTAGTTCTTCTGAATTCGTTTGAGCTCCTAACTCGATATCTCCACCCCGAGATTCTTGACCTCGAGGGATCTCAAATGACTCCTGCAACAAATACAAAACAAGTAAGCAAAACAAAATTCAACCAAGCTTCGGTAATAATCATAATTCAAAAAGGATAAAATCATCTGGTCATTCTAAACAAAGCAAGAATTTAGAAAGATAGCCATCTTAAAATATCCTAATTATAACTAAAAGCAAATCTATGACACCAGAGTAAAATTATATAATACAACGAAAGTTTGAGCTTAAAAAAAATCGAATGTAAAAGATAGTTCTTTTTACAAGCTTAAGCTATAAGTTCTAGTGATCTAGTCTTCCACTTCTACAACTAATTAATTAATTAGCTTTTTTCTAAGAGAAAATTCTAATTTGATCTGATTCCTGCTTAATTAAATTATTGAAGCATTTTCGATTTAAGCTTCTTTTAAAAATAAATAAATAAATTAAGCTCACTAGTGTCCTAAATAATAAGATCCAGCATTCAAAACTCTCAATTTACTTAATTTCCCTCCATTTTCAAAGCATCCAAACAGAAGAAACCAAATTAAAATCCCCAAATAATAATTTTCTTTTCCATTGTTAATCACGATCCAAATAAAGTTTACAAAATGCAGCTATCGTAATAAAAAAAACTTAGATCCAAACAAAAACCAACACAGCCAAAACAAACAAACAAAAATTTAAAAATAAAACCCCAAAAAAAGAGAAGGATAAAAATGTTACCGATAGAAGATCGTTCATTGTGTAAAGATGAATGAGGCTCAACGAAGCTTCAAAGAGAAGAAACCAAAAATTGAAAAAAAGCTAAAGAAAGGAGATTATCAAGAGATCTAATATAAATGTGATTAATTAATATTAAAATTAATTATAATTAAGACCTGGTTTCAAATTAAAACCATGTCTTTTAGGGTTTCAGGTTTTTCTTCAGCGATTTTTTTAGAGAGAAAACGGAGAAATTAAAGAGATCTGTTTGGGAGTTGGGAAAGTGAAGCAGCTATACAAAACAGAAACGTGGGGAGAGGTTATTGAGTGTGATGAGTTGTAGGGAATTATTTAATCATGGACGTTGGAATTTGTGGGCCCCGAACTTTGATGGATGATTAACGGCTGTCAGGTTTTAAGGAGGGTGATTAAATACGGTTATATATACAGTTTCTCTTCTGTCTTTTTTCTTTGTGTTCTTTAGGCGGAAACTGGACACTGGAAAGTGGAAACCTTTGGCTTTCCTTGTCTGAAATTTTGTCAATTGACTCATTTGCCCTTGTGGGTGCACCACGTTGGAGAGACAAGATTTAGCTAGACAAGGGTGTCTCTGTCATGAAGCAATTTTGAAAATTTCATGCCGAAATATATGGTTAAAAATCAATACTTTAGGTCACAATCAACCTCAAATATAAAAAAAAAAATAAAAAAATCAATACTTTAAATAAATCTAGTAACTTTAAACAAGATATAATTATGTAAAAAAATAAATAAAATATGATACGAAAAATAATATGAATATGATATAATTATACGAATCAAAAGGGCGTAGATAAGTGGAGGCTGACAGGAGCCTTGCCCCCTAAAATTTTCAAATTTCTTGGAATACCTTAGCATCCTTATTTGAAAATAAGGTATATACTTATATATGGCCTCTTTAAATTTTTTAAATTTCTTGAAATACCATGCATTTTTTTTTGAAAATAAGATATATTTATGTTTGCCCCTCCAAAATTATATATATAATTATATATCTCTCGGTCCCCTTAACTGTATTCTTTTGATACGAATGTGTCATATAATATGAATTATTAACGTATCAAAATTTATATAAATATATAATACCTTAAATACGATTATAATACATAAAAATACATGAATATCATGTGAATACACAAATTATCAAATCTCTTTAAATTATTATGATATATAATAATATATTCATTTAATACATTCAAATAAAAATAAAAATTATGAATTATTACATTTAATCAAATATTATTATAAATAATATATTAATTAATTTTAAAAAATGCTCAATCGATTGTTAGTGAAATTCAATTCAAATAAAAATAACTATGTTATTCAGATTTTTAATTTTTTTTAAATATTTATATTCGATATATATTTAAATAAAAAATAATTATGTTATTAAAATTTTTATTTTTTTTAAAAAATATACGTATTCGACATATATTTAGATAAGAGTATCATCCTTTAAATATATATTAAATTTTTTTTTTAAAAAATACCCTTATTAAAATATGGATTTTGCTAACGAGTACCTTAAGGGCACTCTTTAAAGTTACCATATATAGTAATATCTTTATTTAATGCATTGAAATTTGACCTGTCAATTGGGAGGGGCGGTTTTGGGTTGGGTCATTTCGGGTTTGGTCAATTCGGGTCTTAAAAAAATTGGATAATTTCGGGTTCGAATTATTTCAGGTTCGGGTCATTTTTGGTTAGTGTCATTTCGGATTCGGGTTTGACACTCGGGTTAATCGGGTTCGGGTCATTTCGAGTTTGACACTCAGGTTTTTTAAATTCAATTTATTAATTTTTAAAATAGAATCAGATTGAATTTAAACAAATTATTTGATCGAATTAGATTTTATTAAAATTTTCTTAAAGAAAAAAAGAGAGGATATTATCGTGTATCTGAAATTGTTAAATGAATTTATTTAGTTATTTGAAAAATATATAATTTTATGTTTGTTGAAACGTTCCAACCTTGATAAGTAATTCTTAGTACTAAAAGTTTTACCAAGTGAACCAATATTAGAAATTGAAATAATTTTTTACTAAATTAACTTAAATTTAAGAACTTTATATAAAAGTTTGATTATCAAGTGTAATCAAATATAATAATAAATTCTTTTTTAAAATAAAAATATAATAATAAATGTTATGAAATTAAATTAGTTAATCTTGCTAAATATTTTTAAATTTTAAACATAATGTACAAAATTAAATTAATAAAATTTTATAATAAGCAAAGGTTAACGTATTGAAGTACTGATATATATAATTTTTTTTGTATAATGTATAATTCTTATTAGAGGAGTGATCCACTTACACTAGTATAAAACTAAATTAGTTTACACACTTTCATAACTTTTTATACGATTAATATTTTAACAATCCGACTATCATATTTTAGGTTCTATTCACGTAGATCATGTACGTCGAGTTTTAAGTTAATTAAAAATGTCTAACTATTTGTTCGATATAAAAAACATTCAATCGTTAAATATATATTGAGAAAGACAGTATTTTCGATCGATATGATAGAGATATTGGATCGTTTCGAAACTTTACGTGCACGACGAGTATAATTATACTTCTTATCCAACGGCCAGTTTGTTAAAATATTAATTTATTATATATCACATGATAAAATATTATTATAATGTATACAAATCATTATAATAAAACACATTTCAGTGATCTATTTTATATGTATTTTAAATATAAATATATAATACGCATTATCATTGAATGTTTAATTCAATAATTAATGCACGCTTTTTTATTTTAAAATATTAGGATTCAAAAATTATTTTTCAAGTAAAATTTTTAGTTTTTTTTTTCAACTAAATTAAGAGTGAATTACTTTAACTAGATTTGTTACTATTCATACAAATTCAGATGTAAAATTTTTTTAAGTTCAAACAAATATTTGTTTTTACTTCCAGACGTTGATTAAAAAATTCAATTCAATTCAATTCCATTCCATTCCAAATAATATAATATATTTTAAAATTATAATAACTATTCAAAAAATTTAAATTAATCACATGATAAAAAAATTATCATAATAGTATAATTACAGATCTTGTACTATACTTGTATTGTACATGTATAGTCACTACGCTATTTTACATATAGAAAATAGAACAAATATAGGAATATGATCAATTTATACATACCAAATGATAATTGCATATTTTATCACATTTCAAAATGGTAATTACAAGTTATAAAATTAAAACAAATTAATAATTTGTGGTATAGGTATTATTTTTATTAAATTAATATTTTCAAAATAAAATTATACTTAATTTAAGTTCGGGTCATTACGGGTTAATTGTTCGGGTCATTTTGGGTTTTGGTCATTTTGGGTTTTGCTCATTCTGGATTCGGGTCATTTCAGGTTCGAGTTGGTCGATTTCGGGTTGTTGACTTTTCTGATCAAATCGGGTTGGATCGGGTTTAGATTCGGGCGAGTTGGGCGGATTTTTCGGGTTCGGATCAGAATTGACAGGTATAATTGAAAATGATGAATAAAATTATCAACTATTGCATTTAATACAATGTTATTATTATAAATAGTATATTAACTAACTTAAAGAGTGCCAATGACATTCGTCTACTTTATTTAATACAATATTATTATAAATAATACATTAATTAATCTTAAAGATTGACTAAAGACACTTATTAACAAAACCCTTAATATATCACTAACAAATTTTATTTATTTATTTATTTATTTATTTATTTATTTATGAAACGATCAATATCCAAATCAAAATAACATAACTTAACGGTTAAGGCAGAGAAGGTTCTAACGCGTGGCATTTTACAGTTAAACATTCAAAGTCACCGATACAGTAAGTGTTCTTTGCGTGTCACCTACTTTGGATCTTTGCGGTTAACACAATCAAATAAATACCCAACTTCTCCTATAGAAAGTAAGTGAACCTTTCCATTTCTTTAGACACTAAACATCCTGCAAAATCTAGTGAACTCCAAAGCTTTCTTACATCAGTTTTGTTTTAAAAAAAAACCTTAAAAACAGAACCTGCGTCTGCCCATTTTAGCAAATTCAAGGTACATACGTGTTTAGATTTCTTATATTCTTTGTTTGGTTTTGGATGTTTTCAAGATTGTTCTTTTTATTTATGTTTGTTAATATAAAGGTTTGATTGGTGTTTTGATTTGTTTTTTTTTTTTTTTCTTTGGGAAATGGAATCTGGGTTTTTCTTGGTTTATGAGATGATATAGAGAAAACCCTCCATTTGGTGAAGGATGACCAAATTTAAATATTCTTTTTTTGGTTATTTTAGGAAGCAAAGCATATATTCCATTACTTTCAGATCATCATCATAATTGTTCCTTTGTATTGGCCTAGCTGCAATTTCTTGGATTTCTTTCTTCTTACATATTCAAGTTGTATCATTGAAAATAATATAATAGGGAATTTCTTGGGAGGCAAAACTTTCAACAATGGAACTGTTATCTGTCAAAGGTAATTTAATGCTATGTTAATTCGGGTGTGAGTGTCGGATACGGGTATGTGTCTGGTATGTTCAAAATTTTTCAAGATTTTCATATATTTGGAGGGTATTTGGAGGATCATATCTTCATACTCATATCCGGATATGGAACGAACACGAGTGTTGAATATGGGTACTTCAAGTAAAATGAAGAATTGGAACAACATAGATTTATTTAATGGTTTGTTGGGGGTGGGGATTAACTAAGCTTGTTCTTGGAAGAATTTTTTGCCTTATTTGAGCTAATTTGAATTTTCTTACATGTTGAATAGATGATAAATAGAGACTTTAAGATTTGTGTTTCTTTAAAGACTATCTTCATGTTGATGAATACATTAAATAAGATATGAACTGTTTAATATCCTGCAAGTGAATATCTATGTCTGTTGTTTTTGAACATAGAAAAGAAAATAATGGTAATCATAGTGGCAGTGACAATGGCAACATGATAACATGCTTGGGTAAGGATTTTGAATTACGGTTCGTTGGTGGAGCTGTGGAGAGGCCAAAGTTGGCGGTGGCAATGGAGAGAGAGAAATGAGGGAGGCAGGTTGAGTCCTATGTTACTCAGACAGGAGTATGAATGTCGGATAGGGTATGTGTCCGACACAGGTATGTTCAATTTTTTTTAAAAAATTACATGTATTTGGAGAGTTTTTGGAGGATCATATCCTTGTACCCATATCCGAATATGCGTCGACACGGGTGTCGGATACGGATACTTCAAGAAAAATTAAGAGTCGGAGCAACATAAGTTGCGTCTATTGGGATTCAGTAGGTCTTGAGGGTGGTGGCATTGGGTTTTAATGGCTTGTTCTCTTGGTTGTGGGATCTGTCATGCTGATGGGGGTAGCAGGGGGTGGCTGCATCTGATAAATATTTGCCCCTTCTTCTTGGAAGTCAAATAGGAACTAGGAGCTATCTTATCCGGATTCGGGGGTGAATGTCGGATACGGATATGTTTCTGACATGGGTATGCACTTTTCTAAGTTTTTTCATATATTTGGATGATTATATTCATACCCCATATCCATGTCCGAATATGTGTCAGGCACAAGTGTCGGACATAAATACTTTAGGGAAAATGAAGTGTTCGGATGACATAGACATGGAGTATTAAAATGTTAGGGGTATGAAACAACTGATGTCAATTTACCATGAACACATCTGCATTTCCTGTTGTAGTATTGCTTGAAATGTGGTTTTCATTCAGTTGAATCAAATTATGATGGCAGTGGGAAGTATTCAGAATCCAGACTTAGTTGAAACATAACGCTTCTACTATCCCAATTTTGTTTGCAAATTGCTTTTAGGTGTAATGCCAGCAGTTGTAATATACAAAGCTGGTGCTGTGGTTTTTAATAAATTCTTATTTTCTTGATTATGGTCCACCGGACTCGGGTGTGAGTGTCAGACATGGGTATGTGTCCGACACGGGTATGTTTATTTTTTTCCAAGATTTTCATGTACTTGGAGGGTCCTTGAAAGATCATATCCCCATACCCATGTCCTAATATGTGTCGGATACTGGTGTCGGACACGGCTACTTCAAGAAAAATGAAGAGTCGGAGCAACATAGCCATCAACTTTGTTAGTTGGATCCTTGTTAATTTATATGCGGCATTTCTTTCAGGGAATTCGAAGAAAAATCGGGAAGGGCTTACGTTCGGGTTCGAGTTCGAGTTTGTGACAAAGGGTCCAGTGATGCAAGATACATCTGAATCCATCGTCGGTGGAGAAGAAAAGGTGAAGAAGCAAGTACTGCATTTCAAAGTGAAGTCGAAGGATATGGAGGCAAACCATGAGAAGGAAGAGAAGATTGAGGTGGAAGTTGAATTGAAGACCGAATCAGTAGAGAAGGAAAAGCCAAAGCATAAGGAGGACAAGGAGGAGAAAGAAAAGAAGACGGAAGATGATGACGGAAAGAAGAAGAAGAAGATAGAGGAAGGTCATGAGGAGAAAACAAAAGAGAAAAATAAGGACTGTAAGAATGATATAGGGGAAAAGCTCGAGGTCGGTGGAGCTAGCGACACGAAGAATAAAGAGGAGAAAAAAAAAAAAGAGAAAAAAAAGAAAGAAGAGAAGAAGAAAGGAAAAGAAGACAAGGATAAAAAGGTGGTAGAAGTAGATGAAGATGATGAGATAGAAGAGAAGAGAAGAAGACGAAGACGAAGAAGAAAGACAAGGAGGAGAAGGATAAGAAAAAAGAGAAAAAGCACAAGGATAAAGAGGTTGAGGTAGAAAAAGATGAAAAGAAAACGACGAAAAACGAGGAGGAGAAAAAGAAAGAAAAGAAGCATGATAAAGAGGATGAAGTAGAAGATGATGAAGAGAAAGAAGAGAAGAAGGATAAGAAGAAAAACAAAGAGGAGAAGGAGAAGAAGCAAGGAAAAATGCTCAAGGATGAAGAGGAAGAGGGTGAAGAGAAAGAAGAGAAGAAGAAGAAGAAGAAAGAGGGAAAGAAAGACAAGGATGAGAAGGAGAAAAAGAAAGATAAGGATGAGAAGAAGAAGAAGAAGAAGAGAAGAAGCACAAGGATAAAGTGGAAGAGGGAGAAGTAGAAGAACTAGAAGAGAAGAAGAAGAAGAAGAAGAAGAAAGACGAAGAGGAGAAAAAAGAGAAGAGCAAGAAGAAAAAAACGGATGAGAACGAGAAGAAGAAACACGACGGAGATGGAGCAAATGATGTGAAGTCTGAGACTGCCATAACCTCCAGGGAAATTCAAATAGAAGATATTGAGAAAGAATCAGATGGTGAAGGAGAAGAAGAGAAGCAGAAGGGTAAAGCAAAACAAGGCAGAGAGAAAGAAAAAGAAAAAAACAAGAAATGTGACAAGAAAAGAAAACTTTATGAGGGGATGGACAAAAGAAAAGATCTTAGCAAGCTAAAACAGAATTTAGAGAAAATTAATAGCAAAATTGATGCCCTACGTGAGAAAAAGGTAAACATCCTGAGGCAGATTAAAGAAGCTGAGGACAAGAGCAGTGAAGCTGCTGACTAATTAAGTACTGATATGTTTTCCATTTCTATTTTCTTTGTAATAATCTATATGAAAATGATGGCTACAAATTTACAGTATAGGATTTGTACAACTATAGGATTACTTGAAGATGATAATAATGAAAAGTTCCAGTTAGCATTGATGGTACTGTTGCTATGAAGATGACCATTTTGATTTATACTTGGAAGAAAAGCTGATGAGATTTTATATTTTCCATATCCAACTATCTTGGATTTTAAGTTAGCATGTTTCACCATTTTTAATTTGTTATACAAGTTCTAAGCAAGGTTGATGACAAGCTCGTGTTGTATACAGGTATATGTTCGATATAGGTATGTTTAATTTTTTTTTATATATTTTTTTTTAATGTTTTTTCATGTATTTGTAAGGTATTTGGAGAGTCGTATTTTCATACCCATGTTCGAAAATGTGTCAGATACGAGTGTCAGACACATGTACTTCAAAAAAAATGAAGAGCCGGAGAAACATAGCTGGTGAAACCTTTATTGAAGCAGATCTTTTAAGACTGAAGTGGAACCTGTTTTCTAGCAACTTACAAAATTCCATTAAAAGGGATTCAAATGATCATAAACTTGCGGATATGGGGGTTAAGGCAGGTATTGAAAGTTGCAGTATGTGAAATCAGCTCTTCAGACTCATGAGATCGAAAACTGTGCAGAAGGCCTTGAGTATACACGGATTTGATAATTTTGATCGGGGCACGAGAAAAATAACTAAAACACGAAATAAATATGAAAAATATGAAAAAATAACATGAATACACGGATTGTCAAGTCTAATATTGATGTATATATAAAAAATTAACCATTTGATTTAATTAAAAATAATGGGATCAAAGAATTAGTAAAGATAGTTCTAACAAATGTAAATGATGATAAAAATGACTTCAAATAATTAGAAAGGCTTAGGAGTGATTTCCTCGTAGCTTTTAGTAGGTTCAGTAGTAAGGCCAAAACCAAATTGGAAAAGGGGATCATAATGTAGATCCCCAACATTCATAGGCAGTTGATCAACAGTCTTGAACCAAGTACGAGGAAGCTTGCCTGTAAAACCATAGTCACCAAACAGAACATCAGCAACACCTTGTCCCTCAGTTCCCGGCAACCAAGCCGCAACGAGAGCATCGATATGGTCAAGATATGGTTGGATCACGACAGGGCGACCGGATATTATGATAACAACACATTTCAAAGCTCCACAGACATTCGTGATTGTGTTCGGACCAGGGTCTGGAATTGTTAAATTCATACTGTCACCAACTGTTTCTGCATATGGATGCTCCCCTACTACAACAATGGCGTAGGAGAAATCGTCGGACTTGATAAATTCGGTGTCGGGATTCTCCTTGTATACAACTTCAGTGCTTGAATCAACCGTGTTCTTGATGGCAGTTAGGATTGTTGTACCTGTTCATAAGAGTTAATGCTTAGGCTATTTGCTTTTTGGTTAATAAGGAAACTACAAAATAGTAAAGATTAGGGCTATGTTGCTTTTCATTTTTCTTGAAGTACTCGTGTCCGATGCATATTCAGACTTGGGTATTGGATATGATCTCCCAAAAACCCTCCAAATACATGGAAAAACTTAGAATAAATCAAACATACCCATGTTGGACAAATATCCGTGTTCGACACTCACACCGGAGTCCGAGTAACATAGAATTAGAGGGCTATGTTGCTCTTCATTTTTCTTGAAGTACCCATGTCCGACGCATATTTGGACATGGGTATGGAGATATGATCTCCCAAGGACCCTTCAAATACATGGAAAAACTTAAAATAAATCAAATATACCTGTGTCGGACACATGCACGTGTCCGACACTCACATGAGTCCGAGTAACATAGGATTAGAGGGTAACTTGTTTGTTTACCAATTGTAAGGTTGTTGCCGCTCAGCCCCTGCCACTCAATTGTCCATCCACCACATTGATAACCCAAATTGTGTGCATGACTACCAGCAACTAGTATTTTTGATGTCTTCTTAGGTAGGGGAAGCAATGGATGACCGGCAGATTGCCCATTCTTTAGCAAAACAAGTGATCTTCTCACTGCTTCTCTAGCCAACACTCTATGCTCCTGTTGAATTGGTTGGGGAAAATTAGGACATTATAATCATTTTAATGCTATGTTGTTCCGACTCTTCATTTTTTTTTTTAAAGTATTCATATCTGAAACCCGTGTCCGACGCATATCCGAACATGGGTATGGGGATATGATCCTCCAAAGACCTTCTAAATATATGAAAATCTTGGAAAAAATTGAATATACCCATGTCGGACACTCGTATCCATGTCCGAGTAACATAGTCTTAATGTTTAAAGAAAAACCTAACTAATAAACTAACCTGACTTCCCAGTTGGTCGACCAAGCTGTCATCTGCTAGTGGGTTCTCAAATAGACCCATTGCAAACTTAACTCGCAAAATTCTCGTCACTGCATCATCAATTCGACTAATGGGGATGATATTATTTTTCACATGGAAGGTTAGCCCGTCTATAAATTCATTATAGTTGTATGGAACCATAACCTGAAATTAGTAAGCATTATTAGAAGATCTCAAACACTTGAAAAAACAGATGAAAATAAGTTAAAGCATACAATTCAACATTTTAATAAACTCTAACCATGTCAATTCCAGCATGGATTGCAGCTTGAATTGAATACGAGTAGTTAGCATGAGGTGGAGTTGTGATCCTGTCAAGACCTTCCCAATCCGAGATGACAAAGCCCTGAGACAATGTGCAAAATCTGTATTATGTTCTCAGGTTCTTTTGTATGGTGTGCTAGTGATGAAGAAACTTGATTTCGATCCAATGAGCAAGAGCTATGTTACTTGGACTCAGGTGATGTCGGATACGGGGATGTTCAATTTTTCCAAGATTTCCATGTATTTGGAGGGTTCTTGGAGGATCATATCTCCATACCCATGTCCGACATTTTTTTTGAAGTATCCGTGTCCGACACCTGTGTCCGACATATATTCGGACATGGGTATGGGGATATAACCCTCCAAGAACCCTCCAAATACATAGAAAAAATTAAACATATCCGTGTTAGACACATACCCGTATCCGACACTCACACCCGGGTCCAAGTAACATAGTTTTGTATGGTATCTAGTGATGGAGAAACTCGATTTCGATCCAATGAGCAAGAGTTATACCCTGAAACGAAGTGCGTTCTTGAGAAAACCGGTGATTAAATCATGATTCGCATGCATTTTAATTCCGTTCCAGCTTGAATATGAGACCATGATGGTTGAAACACCTTTAATAATTGAGGTATAATAGGCTGGCATATGAATATTAAGCAAACCATGCTTGTCTATCATTGTGTTATTCTCATTTATGCCTTTGGTTGTTCCACCATCACCTACATAGTGCTTAGCACAAGCTGCAACATTTCTCCTGGACAGCAAAAGAGGGGGAAAAGACAGAGAAATTAGTTTCAAATTCTGCAATTAGAAAGTTGGAAAATGTTTTTTCTTTTCCTAAAAGTAGAATAAATTGGTGAAATGATTTGTTATGTTGGCATTGTCAATCTATAATTTGATTAATATGATGAGTTCATGAATAAACTATTAATGTTTCTGTTCAGAAATAAATGCTAGGGCCCCAAATGTATTGTGAATAAGATGGCCAACCAAGTTGTATTTTTATTTACTTTTTCAGTATTATATACTGTGTATCAGGTCCACACCATTAATTCAGAGCAATAGGCATCTATGTTGTTCGGACTCTTCATTTTTCTTGAAGTATTTATGTCCGACGCATATCTGGACATGGGTATGGGGATATGACCTTCCAAGGACTTTCTAAATACATGAAAAAACTTAGAAAAAATTGAATATACCCGTGTCGGACACATACCCGTATCCGACACTCACACCCGAGTCCGAGTAACATGCATCACTTAAACAACACACTTTCACCAAAGTCTTATTCAACATCAACAAGCAACATGGAATAAGACTAGCAGATCCTGTGTCATATGTCAATGCTGCAAAAGTTTGACCTGTGTGCTTTTGCATGATATTCAATGGAACAAAAAGTTATACGCATGAATCCGGGGTTTAGCCTAGTTGATTCATGCAACTACCCGGTTCGAATCCCAACATCTGCAACCTCTTCTCCTATCCTAAGCTGTGTCCTCCTTTGTACCAAAAAAGGAAAGTTATATGCATGAATTTGTGTTATAGCTAACTAACTATGAAAAGATTATGTCTAAATCTGAATTTTAGTTGTACTTGTAATTTGAGAAATTGCTTACTTTCCAGCTACAAATGGAATGCCCTTTAGAGAGTTAGCAGGGATTTCTCCTTGTAATCCTGGTATAATCTCTGTCATTGCTTGAACAATCTGGGGATCTTCACTGTAACTTTCATAACATCTACCCCATCTTGGATCTCTACAAACCTGATGACCAGTTCAATTTGCTTAAGTATACGGCATTATAAGAAGTCATACCTATGTTACTCGGACTAGGGTGTGAGTGTCGGATACAAGTATGTGTTCGACACGGGTATCTTCAATTTTTTCTAAGTTTTTCCACATATTTAGAAGGTCCTCGGAGGATCATATCCCCATACCCATGTCCAGATATGTGTCGGACACGAGTGCTTCAAGAAAAATGAAGAGTCGGAGCAACATAGAGTTATACATCCCCAAAAATGAAAAAAAAAAAAAGAAAGGAAAAGGTAAATGAAAGCTACCGCTATACAAGGTGCAAAAGCATATGGAATTCCAGTTGCTCTGACTTCAAGTGCTGTTGCAGCCCCAATTTTCTTAACTAGTTCAGGATCCCTTGTTTATAAGAAAAAAATGTTTCACCAAGGATATCAGAAAATAGCAGTGTTTAACCACATCAAGGAACTAAACTAAAGCAAAACTATTAATAGATTCTTAAACTTCAAAAACTGATAGAATCTATATTCTTTCGACTCTTCATTTTTCTTGAAATACTCGTGTCCGACACATATTCGGGCATACCCTCCAAATACATGGAAAAAGTTTTAGAAAAAAATTTGAACATACCCGTGTCGGACATATACCCGTATTCAACACTCTCACCCGAGTCCGAGTAACATAGGATAGAATCCCTAATCAAACTTCAGAAAAATGCAGTATTACAGTGTAGTATTGACTAAAAAATATGAGCAAAATGCATCTACATGCCTGGTAGCACCTAGTCCAATGTTGTGAGGAAAAATTGTTGCATTGTAGACAGCATTGTGGCCATGAACAGCATCGATTCCATAAATCATTGGGATTCCTAATCGGGTCGATAAACAACCTTTTTGATAGTCATTAACCATGTTGATCCAAGTCTTTGCAGAAGCTTGTGGAGCTGGGACACTCCCTCCTCCACTCAATATACTTCCTGTCAAAGCAAAAACCCTTTTTTCCTTGAGTATGGCTAACTCAAAATTACTACATTTGCTACAAACTATTTTCTTTTCTCTGAAGGGTATATATAAGAGAACAGTGAACAATCCGTATCCGACATCCATACACATGCCGGACACATATTCGGATAAGGGCATGGGGGTATGATCCTCCAAATATATGGCAAAACTTTGAAAAATTGAGCATACACGTGCCGGATACATACCCGTATCCGACACTCACCTCCCGAGTCCGAGTAACAAAGACAGTGATGGATGCTGCTCACCAATGAAATACTTCTTCATAACCTCAGCTGAAGCAACTTTGCGGTCAATTTGGACCATTTGTCCTATTTTTTCCTCTAATGTCATTCTCTCCAATAGGTCCTGAATTCGAATAGGCAATGGCTGTTTTGGATCTTTATATTTCATATATTCTGCTTTTGCTGAGGCTGTCATGAAACAACAAAGCAGAAATCCCATAAAAAAAATGGGAATTCTTGCTCTTGCCATTTCAATTTTCTTCCAATTGCCTTCAGATTAAACAAGAACATAAGGCTTAATCAGATTCCTAAATTGAGGTAATAAAAGTTATTGGAACATCAATTCTAAGCAATAAAGATACAAGAAAAATTTGAACAACTATAATTCTGAGAAACATAAGGCAATTAAGCAAAAAGTAGAAACAGATAGATGAACAATAACAAATATTTTGAGGAGAAAAGTTATCATCTGATATCAAGTTTGATCATGTCATCAAGAATTTACTGCCAATAATAAGATTCTCAAAACTCAAATAATCCAGTATTATTCAGAAAATCAAACATTATTTTTTATCTTACACCAATGATGTCTACTGATAACTTATAAAAAAGACCTTTTGCATAAGCTAAGATGAAAAGCAAGTAGTATAAAACTTTTTAGAAAGTTACCAAGAAACAGGAAGAGTATGTTATTACAAAATAAAGATTTATATAAATTAGTATGAGAAGAAACAGATGAAAAATTCATATTTCAAGATCCCATAGTTTCTTAAAAAAAAAAAAGAGTACCTAAAAGTAAACCAGAAGAGAGGAACCAAATAACCCACAACATGACAACAGTGATACCAAGAATTGCAGAGCACCCATTTGTGAAAAAAGCTCATAAAACAACCAAATATGCAATGAAAAATACATATTGAACTAAACAAAAGCACTGAATTATAAGTATTTAAAGCTATGACCCCCCCCCCCCCATTAAGGAAAAAGAAAAAAAAAGAAAGAAACCAATGAAGGGAAGAAAAGAGATGATCTAGGCTTGTTCTTCCATATATTTGGTATTGAAGGAAGAAGATATTAAAACAATATATTTTTTCTTGACTTTTGTTGCTATGGCATATATGAAAAGAGAAACATTAACAAAACTGAATGTAAAGAGCTGATCATGTTAAGTTGAATGATACATTTCCATTATTTATAAGTTTCTAAGAAAAGATAAAATATAGCAATGGCTGGTTTTCTTCTTCAATATATTTTCTCATGAAAAAAGAAAAAATGCAAAACATAAAGCAAGAAGAAGTAAGAAAAGAAAGAGAGTTTAGAACATACAGAAAAAACCCAGAACTCCAATGGCTTCTGTTCCTTAGAAAGAGAGACAGTTGAAATGTGAAGTAACAGTTTGGGAAATGAAAGGAAGGTCAAGGTGGTATTTATAAAAGATTTCTTGTAACTTTTCTTGAAACCTTAACAATCACAATTTTCCAGCAAGAAAATTCTCAAGCAATAGAAAAGACTAGCTTGTTACTGATTGTTACATAGCTCTGAGATAATAACAACAATTAGAATTTAATCCGAACACGAAATGATTCGATTCGAACTTATATATTTATCACCTTTAATCATTATCGATTGTTTGATAATTCAAGCTAATAATAACAATTAAAGTTTCATTTAAGGATAATTAACTCTTGTTCAGTGTCTGAAATTGAAGATTCAAATTCTTAATTTTTCTTAAATCTCCTAAATTGAACTAAAAAAAAAAAGGATTAATTCTTAAAAAACAAAAGAAAATTACAAGATGAAAGTGTTTAACATGCAAGTGAAACTGTAGCCTGCCCAATTGTTTTTCAATTCTTAAAATATTATAAACTTGGCACAAATTAGTGACTAACATGATGCATACCAACCAAATTATTGGTAGGTCCATATATTTACGTGTAAGATTCTTTAAAAGATTGTAGGACACTATTTAATGTTTTTTTATAAAATTTTGTTAACGAATGTCTTAATAATATTTTTAAAAATTATTATATATAATAATATTTTCTCTTTATACATTAAAAATAATAAATAAAATTATCAATTATTATATTTAATATAATTTTATTATTATACATAATATATTAATTAATTTTAAAAAGTATTTTAAGGATATCCGTTAACAAAACTTTGTTATATATAATAAAATATTGACAGTTTGACCCAATGTATTGAAAATCATAAATAAAATGATCTAATTATTGCATTTAATATAAAATTAATTTTCTACATTATTAATTAATTTCAAAAAATATTCTAAAAACACTTTTTAACAAAATTTAAAATCTATACTAAAATATATCTTTCTACTGATTATTATAGATTTTCCCCACCTCTTTTCTTCCTATTTTGCTTTCGATATTATTTTTTAAACCAAACTTTTTATTTTTGTAAATTAATAAACATACTTTTCTAGAAATTTATTTATAAATATTTTATTCAATAATCACATGATTCATTATTTTATATTTAATGAAAAAGAGATAAGATTTCAAGTTAAAAGATTATATTGTTGTGATCTTTGCACAAAGGCAATCTAATTTTTTGGTCAAAGAAGAAACAAAGTAATCAACTTATCTACTATTCTGAGCTGTCAGTCTCTTCCCAAAAGGATTATATTATCAATTTCTTTTTCTTTTTTATATTTGATATTATTATTATTATTATTATTATTATTATTATTATTATTATCAATTTTATCAACCAAAGAAATGGTCAAAATTTGTTTACTTTCATAAACAAGATACAAAGATTTTGCTTAATTTTCTTGATCTAAATGATAAATCATGATGGCCTGTTGTGATTAAAATGTTGAAATCACTTCGTATAATTAAACAAAATCGTTTTTTTTTTTTAAATTTTAATCTACCTTTAACTCTTAACTTCTGTTTACTCAACTCACCTAAAGAGAAAATTATGAACCTGCAATCTTCAAAAATCTATCCAACATTCATGTCAGATAAGTTAATGCTCAATTGATCAAAATCGAGTTTATTTTAATCCGGAAAAATGATTTTTTTAATTTTTAATCTATCTTTAATTTTCAACCCCTATTTACTTAACTCACCCGAAGAGAAAATTATGAACTTGCAATCTTCAGAATTCTATCCAACATGCGTGTTATATGAATTAATGATCAGTTGGCCAAAATCGAGTTTATTTTAATTCGAAAAAACTATACATCCTATATTCTACTTGTAATATTTTTTTTTTACTCTAATAATATAATGTAGCTACGTATCCAAAGGGGTACATAAGAAAATGCCAACCCCAGAAAATATTTAATGTTTGGTAAGCTGATTAGAATGTCAAATTTTGTGTATGTAAACATTCCAAAAAATGAAAAGAAAATGTGAACTTTTCATGTTGTGGGGCTGAATTTTTTGATAAAAATTTCAAACTTTAATTCTTTAATTCACAGTTATCTTGGGTAGATTTGTTTATAGATTGGGTTGAATTGGACCGCAACTTGATTTTTTTCCCACTTGCTCAAGTCCGGGCCAGTCCATAGATTTGGTTTACTGTTCATAAATATTAAAATATTAAAAAAATATTTTTATATTAATATTTTTATAATTAAATTCAAATAAAAAATAATTCTTTATTGGAAAAACATTAATTCGGATCGGATAGGACTAGTCCAAATTAAAAAACCTTATCCAAACTCGATCCAATTCAGATCATGTCTGTCGGGTCGAGTAGGTAGCCCGACCCATTGAACACGTTTAGTCTTGAGCTTTGCTAAACATCTTTCTAATGCTCAAAAAGAGTTATATGCTAATAGACAGATTAGTTTTACAAAGAGATAATAATCTTTTTTTTTATTATTATTCTCAAATTAAAATATGATATTTTAGGCCTTTGATTAGGTCATCACTCACTTTCAAAATTGCTTATAAACATTTCTGATAAATTTTAATTAGAGGTTTTTCATGGCCATTAAGATCTCCAATATTTATGCTTAGAAAAGAGAAAAAATAAGATGAAATAAAACTTAGAAGAGAGTTTTTGACTAAGTGAATTGCAAAATTAGTTGAGCAATCACACATATGGTGTCATAGTCTATTAAAAATTTGCTTATTTTCATTTTATGTCAAGTGTTTTTAAAAAAATGTTATTAATGCCTTATTTGGTAAAAGGGGAAAGAAGAAAAGAGAGTAGAAAGAAAAATTAATGTCTTTTCATCTTTTTCTTCGTTTGGTAGGAGGGAAATACGAAGATAGAAGAAAATGAATGGATTTGCATCATTCCATTTCCTTTTAGACTTGCTCATGGGCCGGGTCGGATAACAACTCGGAACTTTTCAAATGTCTTTACCCATGTCCGATCCGGTACATTGTTTAAAAAATAATAAAAAAATAAAAAAATAATTTTATATTAATATTTTTATAATTAAATTTATATATAATTTTTTAATTTTTTATTATGTGAACAGTGATTTGGATCGAGCCGAACCAAATTACTAAAATCTCTACCCAAGCCCGATCCAGTACGGGCCGGATTTGTCGGACCAGACAGGCTACCCGACCTTTGAAGAGGCACATTCCTTTCCCTTCAAATTCATTAATTTCAAATGTGAGATGAAAACACTCATTTAACTTAAATCGATAATTTTATTTATAATTTTGCTTTTAACTTTTTTTTTTTCATCCTTCTTACCAATCATAATAAAAAATAACTTTCCCTTTCTCTCCATTTTTCTTTCCTCACCATTTCCCCTTCTCTCCATTTTTCTGTTGGATATCAATATATTTTTTGGATGTATATATACGAAATACATATTCTAATGCGTAAGTTGTCGTAACTACATACACGGTATATAATTACATACACAATTGATATCAAAATTGAATGTGAAATTGGTCCGATTAATTGTGAGTGTCAGGTCTGCATTTTGGTTGTCTCTTTTCGAAATTAGTCATGCCAGTTCGGTGCATGACCGAACCAATTCGTCTCTTGGGATATGTCTGTTATGACCGAACAGACTCCTTCCAACTGGTGCACCCTTTCCGAACAGACATCCGTCCCTCTATATATTCAGACTTTTAGAGTCTGTTTTTAATACCACAAAAAAAAAAAAATTACAGCATAATATTTTCTGATTGAGAGAGAGTCTAGCATTTTTCGGTTCGCTGTGTTACTTCGAGTGTGCCCTCTAGAGCAACATTATCGAGGAGACCTGTGAGACGATTTGTATAAATCTGAAAGCACCTTAGAGGCAGACAAAATTCGTCTTAAGGTCAGAGGTGAAACCTTGACTCGATATTGATTTTTTCAAATCAATTTTTATAAGTGTCTTCATATTCGATTTTCTGTAATTTATTATTACATGCAAGTACGTATATATTTATATATATTCTGTTTTATAGTATATAGCAAATATTTCCTAACATTCTTAAGACAAATTTTTTAATTTGATTTATTTGTTATATTCTATAATCAGATTTATATACGTTGTTATATTTTATTGTTTGTTTAATAAATATATGTTTATTACGCATATTCATATGTTATAAAGCTTACTGACATTCGCATATTCATATGTTATAATATATGTAAACATTGCAACTGTTGTTGTTTAGTGAAATCATATATATTATTTATAATATATATATATAATATATATTATATTAGGTTATATCACTAGTACTGTTTGTAACTTATATTTTGTTAGTAATATACTGTTTTTATAGAATTTATATATTTCAATTACTTTGACAGTATATTTGTTTTTATATATATTTTATAACGTCAGTTTGCTAATTGTGTACTGATTGTTAAACTTATATATTATATATTTTAGTTTGCTGATTAGTAGTACATATATTTGTTCTAACTTTTATATTCGGTTCGTACACTATATATATATATATATATATTTATAGTTTGTTGAATATATGAAAGCATTTGTTTTTTGTTATACCGAAACTTTATCTTCAAAACGTTTTTACATGTTTCTAGAAGAAAGGTAACTACAATCCAGTCTGTAACCAACTTTGCAACTTTTGCCATGAATTGTACAATTAAAACTGTATGGCTTATGGTAACTAATACACTGACTTGTATATTGGTTCATGCACTAAACTTATATATAATTAATATATATACATATTTTTATTATATATACTTATTGTTTTAAGTTTGTGATATATATATATGTTTTTGTAATATATTTATTATATATTTGGTGTACAATTTTTTAATATATATATATATCGTTAAATATATATATATATATATTGCTACTGTTTTGAAATATATATATTAGTGTGAACATATATATATATATATATTTGTAATATATACATATATATACTGATATATATTGTTACCTTTGAGATATATATAGAACTTAGTTTGTTACTATTAAGTGTTTACATATATATATATATATATATATATATTCTTACTGACTCTAGTATAAATATATATATTGTTTGTGTAAAATTTATATATGAATATCTCTTAGCTTATGGTTTGACGGCTAAAGAGAGATGAATTTTTTAATTCTTAGTTTAGCCATTGACAGCTATTGAGAGAATTTTTAATTGTTAGTTTCAATACTGCAACTTATGATATATATTATATACATTGAAATATATATATATAGTTTCTTTG
Source organism: Fremontodendron californicum (assembly GCA_030761205.1). Lineage (NCBI taxonomy): Eukaryota > Viridiplantae > Streptophyta > Magnoliopsida > Malvales > Malvaceae > Fremontodendron > Fremontodendron californicum. The sequence goes on from JAULJL010000047.1 coordinate 3,130,724, forward strand.
TTATAATATATATAAGAATATTGTTGAATATATAATTATATATATATTTATATTTATAACTATTGGCAATATATATATATATGTTATAATGCATAGTTACGTTTGTATAATATATATATTGTTTGTAATATATATATATATATATATATATGGGTGTTTTATATATATATATATATATATATATATAAAAAGTTGATCATGTTATTTTAAATAACAGATGGCAGAACGGTCTATCGTAAATGCGAGTGCACCTGTAGTGCCAATGCCAACACTTGTTACACATGGTAAGAGGCCCGAGAAGTTCAGTGGTCTGGACTTCAAACATTGGTAGCAAAAGATACTGTTCTATTTAACCACTCTGAACCTAGCTAGGTTCTTACAGGAGGAGGCCTCGACTCTAAATGAGGGAGAGATCGATATTACGGTTATAGCTTTGGTGAAAGCATGAAAGCATCTTGACTTCGTATGCAAAAACTATATCCTCAACGGATTGGACAACAAGTTATACAACGTGTATAGCCCGATTAAGACAGCAAGAGAGCTGTGGGAGTCATTAGAGAGATAATACAGAACCGAGGATGGCAGCATGAAGAAATTTGTGGTTGGCCGATTTCTAGATTTCAAAATAGTGGACTCGAAAATTGTGATCAGCTAAGTCCAAGAGTATCAGTTGATCTTCCATGAAATTGATGCCAAAGGAATGATTCTTAATGAATCATTTGAGACGGCTGCTTTGATAGAGAAATTGTCACCTTCCTGGAAAGATTTCAAGAACTATCTAAAGCACAAGAGAAAGGAGATGACCTTAGAGGACTTGATTATTCGGTTAAGAATCGAGGAGGATAACCGTGGTTCAGAAAAAAGAGGCTAAAGTTCAGACCATGGAAGTCAAGGCAAATGTTGTTGAACATTCGCACAAGACCAACAAGAGGACACATGTTGGTTATTAAGAAGTTGGTTTTCGGCTCTATGTTGAGCAAGAACGGGTTTAGACTTGTATTCGAGTCAGATAAATTTGTACTCACTAAATGTGACATGTTTGTGGGTAGAGGATATCTATGTAAGCTCAATATAATGGCTGTTGTGCCAAAGAACAAAGAATAATAATAAGATTATTTATTCTGTTTATTTGATTGTGTCATCTAATTTATGGCATGGTAGATTAAGTCATGTGAATTACAAGACTTTGCGAAGAATCAACAATTTGGATTTGCTTTAGGAAAACTGTTTGAAATCCAAATTGGCTAAGACTCCTTTCTATTCGGTAGAAAGAAGTAGTGAACCTCTAGATTTAATTCACACTAACATTTGTGACTTAAAATTTGTGCAAACTAGAGGTGGTAAAAAGTATCTCATTACTTTTATTTGATAATTGCACTAGATATTGTTATGTCTATTTGCTAAGAAGCAAAGACGAAGCCTTGGAAGCTTTTAAGCTCTTTAAAAAAATGAGGTCGAAAATCAACTAAGCAAGAAAATAAGGAGTGATAGGTATGGTGAATATGATTCAATGTTTTATGAATTATGTTCAAAATATGGAATCAACATTCAAACTACTTCTCCTTATTCACCTCAATAATACGGTATTGTGAAACGTAAGAACCGAACGTTGAAAGAACTGATGAATGCTTTCTTGATTAGTTCAGGGTTACCTCAAAACTTGTAGGGGGAGGCTATTTTTATAGCTATTTATATAAATAAAAATACCCCACAAGAAATAAGACAAGACACCGTATGAACTATGGAAGGGTCAAGGACCATCCTATAAATACACGAAAGTGTGGGGGTGTCTTGCGAAGGTATTGGTTTCTCCGGCTTAAAAGGTCATAATAGGACCTAAAACTATGTTTGGTGCCTCATTCGAAGAGATCATGACCCAGTCCTTGAGGGCAAGAGAAGGACATGTGAGAAAATGTCAACTTTATACAACAAGGGTACTCGGGTATGATCTTGTCGTCAATAAGGGTATAGACATAGTGAGAGGGGAAGAGTGTCATGGTCTGGTATCGACATGCATTGGTGCTACCATGACTACCCCGTTGTGAATCGGAGGATGAGACCTTGTCCATGGGATCAGTGATCCCTGATGGTGCCAAAAGTAGCATGGACCCTGGAAGAAAACCATTAAGACATAACGTACTCAGTTAGCAAACTGAGTAGATTCACAAGTAATCCTGGAAAGGATCACTGGAAGGCCATAGTAAGGGTACTTAGAAATTTGAGATACACCTAAAGTTATGGACTGCACTATACAAGATATCCAGATGCAAAATGGATATTCAATACTAAAGATTTCAAATCCACTAACAGATTTATTTTTATTATTGGAGAAGCTGCAGTGTTTTGAAAATCTTCTAAACAAACGTGTATTGCCAGATCCACCATGAAATCTGAATTTTTTAGCTTTAATAAAGTTGGAGAAAAAGCAAAATGGCTTCGAAAGTTTAGAAGATATTCCAAGTTGGTCGAAACCTATGCCTACAATATGATACATTGCAATGGCCAATCTGCAATTGGTAGGGCACATAGTAGTTTGTATAATGGTAAATCTCGACACATTCATCGTAGAAACAATACCGTTAGATAATTGCTCTCAAATGGAATTATCTCTTTTGATTATGTAAAATCAAAGGATAATGTCGCGGATCCGCTTACGAAAAGTTTAACAAGAGAGCAAGTAAATAAATTATCGAGGGGAATGGGTCTTAAGCCTATAAATTAAAGTTACATAATAGCAACCCAACCTAGCTGACTGGAGATCCCAAGATCTAGGTTCAAAGGGACAACCGGGTTATGTTAACTTAGTTTGAGCACTAAAAGAATTAAAAACTCTATCTATTTCTATGATGAAATTAGTGCTGCCTGCAAAGGAGTTAGGATAAGCTATGCTTTTAATGATTCTTATAACTTGATAAAATCAAGTGGGGTATTGCAGGATACTCTTAATAAGCAATTACCTATTATGAGTAAGAAACGTGACCACTTCTATGAGAATTGATCAGGCAGTGTTCGGAGCCAAAATGGACAAAACCGTGAGAACCGAAGATGTTCAAAGAGGAATTGCATGATACCTATTGTCTTGGTTTACACGAAAGGCTGAATAGTTTAAGACATCATGTTCACTAGTTAGCCGAGTAAATCCGATAGTTATCGCTACGGAAGGTTCAAAGCCAAAAGCTACCTATCCTGATACAATTACTCTTCAAAGTTACTCTCTCTCAATTTTCGAGTCAGTTTGTCGATTTAATCAGACAATTTTCATTTATGTGGGGGATTGTTGGATATCAATGTATTTTTTGGGTGTATATATACGAAATATGTATTCTAATATGTAGGTTGTTGTAACTACATACACGGTGTATAATTACATACACAATTGATTTCAAAATTGAATGTGAAATTGGTCTGGATTAATTGTGACTGTCAGGTCTACATTTTGGTTGTCTCTTTTCGGAATTAGTCATGCCGGTTCGGTGCATGACCGAACCGGTTCGTCTCTTGGGACATGTCTGTTTTGATCGAACAGACTCCTCCCAACTGGTGCACCCTTTCCGAACAGACATCTATCCCTCTATATTCAGACTTTTAGAGTCTGTTTTTAATACCACAAAAAAAAAATTTACTGCATAATATTTCTTATTGAGAGAGAGTCTAGCATTTTCCGGTTCGTTGTGTTGCTTCGAGTGTGTCCTCTACAACAACGTTATCGAGGAGGCCTTGGAGACGATTTGCATAAATCTGCAAAATTCGTCTTAAGGTCAGAGGTGAAACCTTGACTCGATATTGATTTTTTCAAATCAATTTCTGTAAGTGTCTTCATATTTGATTTTCTGTAATTTATTAATTACATGCAAGTACATGTATATATATATATATATTCTGTTTTATAGTATATAACAAATATTTCCTAACATCTTCTTCTTCTTCCCTGCTAAGAGTTTTTGTGCATTAATTACTCGTGTTTTTAAGACCAACTTGTATATTATTTACAAAATCATTGGGATTCAATTGTCTCAATTTTGCAGTACTTTTTAATTAGATTTCCCCTTTGTAAAATGTTTTAACAAAAGTACTCCTTTGAGGACAAATCATTCAAGTTTTTTTTAAAAAAAAAAATATATATATTCGAATTTGATTCTTTGAGTAGCATATATACGTACTTACATTTGAGTTAAATGTTCGGGTGCAAATCATTCAAGATTTTGTAAGTATTAATTGTGTTACAAATTCTTTTTTGATAATTAATTGTCATTGAGACAAAAAAATTGCCAATCAGTTATACTATCTATGTTTTTCAGGCTAAAGGGAAGGAGACAATCGGATGATTTTCAGGATGGGTGTCGGACGGGTATGTAAATTCATATCAAGTTTAATTATTTGGGTAAATTTAATATCACACTCGAATTATTTAGATATATAACTGAGAAATATAAAATTTATTTGATCATTTTATCTTTTAACGGATCGAAAAATACATAATACACAAAAGCACTAATTTTTTTCCATGCAATAATCATCAAAATTAAGTTTAATCATTTGAGTAAGTTTAATATCACAAACTCGAAGTTTTAAATGCATAATATATATATATGTATATATAACTTATTTGATCAATTTATCCTTTAACGAGTCGAAAATTACTTGATACATATAAAAACATTAATTAATTTTTATTAATACAACAGTCATCAAATTAAATTTAATAATTATAAATTTTAGATAAACTTCTACAGTTATCAAATCTACAGGCCACACCAAAACCGGGCCAATTACAGATTTTAGATTTACAATTTCAGGACCAATATTGACGTAAATTATGCCTGGATTAAAAAATATTGGCTGTACTAACACTACGTCAAAATTAATCTTAGATAAATTTTTTTTATAACATTTCTCAAATGTTTTTAAAAAAAAATAATACTTTGACAGCATTTTACATATTACTGTTATATATTATAATAGCCAATAATTACAACATTTTAAAAAAATTTAGAAGTATTTGACATGTGCTGTTATTTTATCATCTAAAAATATTTTTTTTAGTACTTATAATTGTTATCATTGATATCTTTTACAGCAATTGAAAAATGCATGCAAAAAAGTCTTGAAAAGCTGTTATAAAGAAGAAATAACAGTATTTTGATAAGTGTTATTATACATATGTTAAAATACTACTAAAGACATAAGGCTGCGGTCACATATATAACACATGAAAAAATGCTGTTTTACCTTACAGTAATTATTTTTTTTTAAATTTTTACAGCACTTTATAAATATTGTTATATGTCATATTTGATGTAATGTAAATTTAGGCTTGTGGACTGAAAAATGTACCATAGTTTGAGACCAAAGCAGCATTAGCATGTGTGGAGGGAAGGGAAGAAAAGATTCCTGGAAAGTGGTAAATTTTAATTGCTTATTGCTTTGGTTTTTGATCTCTTGAAGGGCCAAACATATATATTCTTTTTTCATTCCATTCAGTCCTTAATGCACCCTGCAACTGTTTGGTAAATGCCACCTTTTCCTATTCTGATTTTGTCATCTCATCTATGCTACTTAAACTCGGGTGAATGTCGGATATGATATATTTAATTTTTTAAAAGCTTTTTATTTTATTTTTTTTGTATTTAGAGGATCATACCCAGTACCTATGTTCGAATATGTATTGGACATAAGTATTAAAAACAGATATTTAAAAAATGAAGAATTCGAGTGACATAACATGGTACAAAATGGGAAAAACTGTAATTCAGCAACTCATCCAATTTTCTGTCTACTTTTTGAACAGATTTTGATCATTTGCTGCATTTTCCTTTCTACCAAAACAAAACATAAACCTTGCAACAGTTATCTAAATTAAACCATTCCCTACCAAAATATTTTTATTAATCTACTATAATTGTCAAAATCATGACTCCAAAATAATGAAAATCATGAATTGGTTCTGTAAAAGGTATCAAATTGCCAAAGATTATGAACTAGTTCTTCTTATAAAAGGATAAACCACTTCTTTTGGATTAGTTTGTCACATGTCTAGACTTACTCAAGGATTGGGTAGCTCGCTCGGTAGAGATATTCCTGATTTGGACCAATCCGGCCTGAATCACTGTTCACTAATAAAAAAAAATATTTTTTATTTAAATTTAATTATAAAATATAAAAATAAATTTTTTAATTTTTTATTATTATATAAATTGTAAACCGGGATGACAAATCGGTCCGGGTCCAGGATCGGACCTGGATAAAGGAAATGAAATTTTTTTGGATCATGGCCCGGATCAACCCAACCTATGAGTATGTCTACGACATGCCAAAGACCAAGGAAACCTATAAAGCAAAGAAGGGATGACCTACTAAGGGAGGAAAACATATGTATAATATTATGAAGGAAGATTGTCCAAAGTAGCAAACCAAAACAGATGCTTAGGATTTGGAAAAGGAATGATTCTCTTTGATTTCCATAAGAAACCCAAAAAGAAACCTCTTTAATTAGACCAAGCCTCTTTTCAAATATAAGCTTGTCATAATCTAGTATATATTAAAGGAGCTGTGAAAGAGTCTTGCCTCTCATTATTTAATTCAGAAACAAATAGTACTATTTCTTCCAAGAGTTCTCATAATATTTGTTTTTTTCCTTCCAAAATGTCCGGATCCTACCTAGATTTTGAGCCTGAGTGCCAATACAGAAAAGGAGAAGCTAATGACATTATTGAGTTTCAAGTCAAAGGTAATATGTTTTACACTCTTCTTGTTAGTAATAGAAAGGTTTTTTTTTTTTTTTCTTCGAATTCAGAGTTTAGTTCAATTGGTTCATGAAATCATCTGAAGTTCGAATTTCAGTATCTTCAATTTCTTCCACTATCATAAGCTGTGACCTCCTTTGTAACAAAAAAAGAAGAAGGGTTTTCTTGCTTTTAATCATCCTTTACTATTTAATGAAATATAAAGAAAAATGCAATATTATAGCTGGAATTTGGAACTTGCTAGAACTTTTTTTGGTCATAAGGTTGAACAAATTTTATAATTTTCTAAGCCAAAAATGAAGATGAATGCTGGTTGTTATACAATTACATTGATCCATGCAAATTGTTTCAATTTTATTTTGCTAGATTTTAGAAAGGATCAGCTCAAAGTTCATTTTAAAAGCAATGGGGTCCTAGCAGTTTCCGGAGAACGCCCCCAGGAAGGAACTAAATTGATCCGATTCCACAAGGAATTCAACTGTCCTAAAGACTGCAAAGCAAATGAAATCCGAGCAAGGTTGAGTTCGGGTATTCTGTATATAACAATACCTAAGAAAGTTGCTCCGCAACTTTCCCAACAGGATCCACTTACGTCAGTGCAACGAGCGCCGTCGTTGAATCAAGACGAAGGCAAACTAAAACAAGAGAGCAGTCAAGAGAGCAGTCAAAGTAAAGAGGTTGCAAATGCTGGAGATTCGATGAATTCACCAAATGAAAATGCTACATTAATATTGCCTGAGGCTGGAACCAAATCTTTTGTTTCGAGGCTTAAAATGGGGAGAAAGACAGGATTGAAGGTTGTAGCAAGTGTTGCAGTGCTGTCATTGCTGTTCACTTTGCTATTTTATGTGTATAAATTTTATGCTCCCATGACTATTCATGTGTAGAAATAATCAAATCCTTGTCGATTTATTTTTCAGGTTGTTTATGTCACATGTTTTTAATGCAAAAAGCTGTAAAAAAAGAACGATCATGAACCTGTTTTTAGCTTAAGAAATGAAAGAACTATATTCATTTGTTTTTAATACTGATTTTTTGCTCATTTTACATGTTGCTTAATGGAAAAGGCTAAAATTATATTAAAAGGATCTTAACATGTTGATAATCCTCGGAAATCCCTACATTAGCAGGCCTGATTCTAGCGTTAAATAGATCGACGGATAAGAATATTTGTTCATATGTAATGGAAATCATGTTATAAGAATATGCGTCGATACATCAGCCGATTGCGTCTCAGTTATTGGTAAAGCAATCATACTTCCTTCGTCTAATTAATTAGTTGGATTGAATCATTACATTGTAAAATAGTTAAATTACTTAAAATTTAATGGAATTCATTGTATCAGCTAACTAAACCAGAGCAAAAAAAAAAAAAAAAAAATCAGCTAACCAATCCAAAGATTTTTTAGATAAACATGCATGAGACAAAGAATTGATCTGATCTGATCTCAAGCGAAACACCAAATAGCCTCAAAGAATCATCAATTCCCATGTCGGATAACCTATGATATCCTTTACATTCTTAAAGTTGTGTTTGGTAGAATGAAAAAGTGGAAGGATAAAAAGAGGAGTGTGGAAAAGTGAAAAAAAAAATGAATTTTGAATGTGCTGTTAAAGTCAACAACTCCTCTAGAATTCTCTCTCCTTCCTAGAAATTTCTTCATCTCCCTCTCTAGAATTGTCTACATAATTCTCCCTAGATTATTCTTCAATCACCTTCCTAGAAACTTCTCTCCCTAGTTTCTTCTATATTCTTCTCCATATTTGCTTCTCTAGAATATTATAGCTTAGCCAACATACATACTAGAATGTTGTAAGGAACCGACATAAATGGTTATAAATAGAGCCTTAGGTGTTATGTGTTGTGTAGATGAGAAAGAAAAGGAAGAGTGGTGAGTAGAGAGAAAAAGGAAGAAAAAGAGTGAAGTTGTGAGTGCATATTAAAAGAGTGTGTCTAGTGTATATTTGGTCTTTTCTCATATTAATAAAAGAGTTGTTTTTCGGAAGTTACTGTAGCATCCCGAGATAAAGTTACTGTAGCATCCCGAGATAAAGTTACTGTAGCAAATCGGTACTGTAGCACAAAACTACAATCGGTATCGAAGGTCAAAAATCAACATGTGCTTGGTAGGAAAGAAAAGTGAGAAAAAAAATAGAAAAAATTATCATTTTCCCGACCTATTAACAAAAACAAATCACTCTAAATTGGAAAAAAAAAAGAAAATAAAATGAGAGTGGTGTGAGTCATCTTAACTTACAATATACTTTTCATTTTTTTTTCATTTTTCAACTCTACCAAGTAATGGATGAAAAAAAAAAATTATATTTTCTTTCTACATTTCCATTTTTCCTACCAATCACACCAATGAAAAGAAAAAATATATTTTACATCTTTTCACTTTTCTTCTCATCCAATTTTTTATCTTTCCAATTTTTTTTCACCCTACCAAGGAAAACCTAAATGCTTATGTCATTATGTGGGGTTGAAATATGCTTTTGAAACAAACCTGTTTGAAAAAAAAAAACCCCAAAATCATGTTTTATGTGGAAAAAGATGGCTTGGTGATGGACAGGAATGAGAACTTTTTAAAAAAGAAAGGATACTCAAACATGCCTAAAGGGTTTAAGAAAAGTCAGGAATAAAGAGCAAAATAGTTTCTCCAAGTATGTTAAATTGGTCACTGATAGAAACGACTCAATTATGAAAAATTCTTGTAATAAATAATTGACTTTCTCTAAAAATCTGATTACGTTGCATGATTTGAATGAAAGAGGTATATACTGACGTGGAATAACCATTTCATACAATTCTTCATCCTCAATTATTATATTTAAATTTTAAAATGTTTTCTCACGTCGGAAAAAAAATAATTGTCAGGATTTTAATTCAAGAGTTTTGGTATCATGTTATATTGAGTGATCAATTATTTTAAAATTTTAAACTAATAAAAAATAGTCCAACTATTATATTTAATTTTCAACAGAATAAAAAAAGAACACTTAACTGAAAAATAAAAAGAAACCTAATCTTCCAAAAGCAAATAAGGAATCATTCTATTCCGAGAGGAAACTCAAAAGGAAAACTCTTATACCAGCTTTCTCAAAGGTTTCTTAGCTCAGAAATTATAAAAGGAATATTATATATATATATATATATATATTGCAATTCAATCTTCTTATCCTCTAAATAAGCCTAAAAGAGAATTAAAGGAGGAGAAGAAGCAAAAATAAGATGCAGCCTTCCATGGAAACCTCTTATGAATATTTTGAGCCATTGTGCAAATGGAAAAGGGAGCAAAAGAGTGACACCCTTGAGGTCCATCTTCCAGGTAAATAATTACATATTTTTCCATTAATCTTCCAATGAGCAATTTAGTGATTAAGGCCTCGTTTAATATTGCTATTGGTACAATTTTTGAGGTCAAAAGTTGCGTTTCACCGCAATCGCAATATTAACAGGTAATTTTTTTTTAGCTTTTGTAGTTAAAATTATTGTTTGGCAATCCAAATTAAAAAGTCAAGAAAATGAGTGCGGTTTGGAAGCTAATTTTTGAATAAAATAATTTTATTATCATCACATTTCTAAACATATATATATATATATTTTTTATATTTCAATTGTTCACAACACTTTTTTACAATAATGCCAAACATTTAAAAAATTTTAAATCATATTTTTTTACCACACTTTTTAAAACCAAATTTTTTCTAAACCAAACTTTTTCGAATAGCAAAGTTAAACCAATCTTAATTAATCTCTATCGACCAAAAATATGTAGGATTTAAAAGGCATCAATTGAAACTTAAAATTAGCAGTTCTGGGATCTTAACAATTACTGGAGAACGTCCAATGGATGAAGATAAAATGAAAAGAAGCCGATTCAAGAAAGAATTTCCAGTTTCAATGGATTGTGAGCCAGACCAAATTCGATCAACGTTCTCCAATGGCATTCTTTACATGGTAATGCCTAAAGAAATTTCTACCATTTCCGGTGCTGGTGGGAATGTTACAGCTTCAGCTGGCACATCTTGTTTAAGTTCAATAATGAATAGGAATAAAAGGATAGCTTTGGAAATCATCATAGTAGCAATTTCCTTGGCATTTGTTGTTGGAGCTTATGTAAGAAATATTGCCAATGTTCTCCTTTGAAACTAAGTTGTACTTAATTTGTAATTCCAACACCAACGAAAAATGAAATCTATGTTATATGAATTTGGGTCAGTGGACACACTGTTGTGCGGAACTAGATCGATATTACTAAAACCGATTTAAACACACTGAAATAACACAGATTTTTACGTGGTTCAGCAAGTGTGCTTACATCCACGGAGGAGGAGCTTGAAGCTTTGTATTAATGGAGATGGAGTACAAACAAATACAGAATTCAAGGTGCAATACAAGCACTGAACTCACAACTCAACACAATACCGAATTTACTCTATAAATTCAGAGTAATTGCTTCAACTCTTAAACTCACACTAATTTTTCTCTCTTACTCTACATGGCTATTTATAGCCAAAATATCAAGGTGTGAACACCATCAAGTGGCAGCCACCATAGCCACCATCCACCACCTATCTTGGTGGGAACACATTGCAAGTGGTGGCTAAAGTAGCCACCATCCATTTGCAAGTTGTAGCTTCCATTATTGGTGGTGCAAGTGGTGCAAGTGGTAGCTCCATTAATGGTGGTGCAAGTGGTGCAAGTGGTAGCTCCATTAATGGTGGTAAGCCACCATAGGTGACTTTGAGCCATATTGAGCCATATTGAGCCATATTCTAACAATCTCCACCTTGGCGAAAATCCACAGAGAGAATTCACAGATCAGAGCTTCCTCCTTCAGATGCTTTAAACTCGAGAGATATTGATCAAATTCAAACAATGTTGAAACTTGATCCCAGAAACTAATTTTGTTAGCATATCAGCGGGATTATCTGCAGTCCCGATCTTCTGTAGTAGAATGTTTCCTTGATCTACTATTTCTCGGATAAAGTGGTAGCGAACATCAATATGCTTGGTCCGACTGTGATGAACTTGGTTCTTAGCTAGGCAAATGGCACTCTGACTATCGCAGAAAACATCTACCTTTTTCTGTTCTATCCCGAAATCATCAATCAATCCTTGAAGCCAAATTGCTTCCTTGAAAGCTTCAGTTACAGCCATGTACTCTGCTTCTGTTGTAGACAGAGCTACCGTTGACTGTAAAGTTGATCTCCAACTTACTGGTCCTCCTGTTATGGTGAACACATAACCAGTAGTTGAACGACGCTTATCAAGATCTCCAGCATAGTCTGAATCCACATATCCAACAAGATGCTTATCAATAGTTTTTCTTCTCTCGAATTTTAAGCCCGTTTCCACAGTACCATGAATGTACCGTAGAATCCACTTCACAGCTTGCCAATGGCCTTTACCAGGATTATGCATGTACCGGCTTACCATACTGACAGCATGTGAAATATCAGGTCTAGTACACACCATTGCATACATTAGGGCACCAACTGCATTGGCATATGGAACATGATCCATTTGTTTCTTCTCACCATCTGTATTTGGTGACATCAATGCACTGAGTTTGAAATGTGCCGCTAAAGGAGTACTTACAGATTTGGTCTTATCATTAATGCCAAATCTCTGAAGTACTTTGCTCAGATACTGAGCCTGGGTCAATTTGATCACACCATTTTTTCTATCTCTGCTGATTTCCATCCCAAGAATTTTCTTAGCTTCTCCAAGATCCTTCATCTCGAACTCTGAGCTCAGTTGAGCCTTCAGCCTGTCGATCTCCACCTTGCTTATAGATGCGATTAACATATCATCAACATATAAGAGCAAGTAGATAAATGATTTATTTTGGAGTTTCCGGAAATAAACACAGTGATCAAATTGACTGCGTGTGTACTTCTGATCTAACATAAAGGTGTCAAACCGCTTGTACCACTGTCGCGGTGACTGCTTCAGACCGTATAGAGACCTATTCAACTTACATGTCCAGTCTTCATGACCGGGGACTCTAAAACCCTCTGGTTGAGTCATATAAATTTCCTCCTCTAATGAACCATGGAGGAATGCAGTTTTTACATCAAGTTGAACTAACTCTAGGTCATACTGTGCTACTAAAGCCAATAATATCCGAATAGATGCATGCTTAACAACAGGTGAAAATACCTCATTGTAGTCTATTCCTTCTTTTTGAGCGTAGCCTTTGGCTACCAGTCTGGCTTTGTATCTGATGCTGTCTTTGCCGGTAGCACCCTCCTTTTTGGCAAAGACCCATTTGCACCCAATTGATCTTTTGAGTGTTGGAAGTGGAACCAACTTCCAAGTCTGATTCTGATGAAGTGATGTCATCTCTTCATCCATCGCCTCCTTCCACCGGGCATGCTCAGGGCTGTTTACAGCTTCTTTGTAATTGATCGGGACATCATCATCAATTACTGGAAGGGCGTATGCCACCATGTCTGTGTACCGAGCAGGTTTCCGAATATGTCTTTTCGGTCTGCTGGTGGCAATAGATTCAGGTTGCTGAAAGATTTCTGGTGATGACTCCTCCACTTCAGTTAAGGTGTCATCAGATTCTGGTTCAGATTCATCGAATTTTTGACCAGCATCTTCTGATTCAAACTCCACCTGCTTTAGAGAATCATGGTTCACATTCTCTGGAGTTGACAGTTTCAGCATTACAGATTCGTCAAAGGCAACATCTCGGCTTACGATGACTTTCTTTGACTCAAGGTTCCACAGTCGGAATGCCTTTACTCCTTCACTAAAGCCCAAGAAGACAGCTTTCTTGGCTCTAGGATCCAGTTTTGATTCACTTACGTGAAAATATGCTGGGCATCCGAAAATACGAAGCCGATCATAATCAGTAGCAGAATGTCCGGACCACACCTCTATGGGAGTTTTCCCATCAATTGCAGTGGAGGGTAGTCTGTTGATAATGTGGGAGGCGTACAGTAAAGCCTCCGCCCAAAATGCTTTGCTCAAGCCTGACTGGGATAACATGCAGCGAACTTTATCAACCAAAGTTCGGTTCATCCTTTCTGCAACTCCATTCTGCTGGGGAGTGCCAGGAACTGTGAAGTGTCGGATTATCCCATCATTCTGACAGATTTCCTTCAGTGGATCTGATTTGTATTCTCCACCGTTGTCAGATCTTAGTCTCTTGAGCTTTCTCCCGCTCTGGGTTTCGATCATCTTCTTCCATTTGACGAAGATATCTAGTACTTCATCTTTGTGCTTCATAGTATAAACCCAGACATATCTAGAGAAATCATCAATAAAGGTCACAAAATAGTGTTTACCTCCCAATGAAGCAATTTTGGAAGGCCCCCAGACATCAGTGTGTATGTAGTCCAATGTTGCTCTCGTACGATGAATTGCAGTGCCAAATTTGACTCTTGTTTGCTTGCCTAGGACGCAATGCTCACAGAAGTCAAGTTTTCCAGTTTTGGCATTCTTCAGTACACCTTGCTTTATCAGGTTTTGCAAGGCCTTCTCTCCAACATGACCTAAGCGCATGTGCCAAAGTCGAGAAGTGTCAGATTCATCGCCTCCATTGTTGTGGGAGACTGCTGCTCTGCCGGTCACAGTTTCTCCATCAAGGAGATACAGATTTCCCTTCATAGAACCCTTCATGGCTAAGAATGCTCCACGTACAACCTTCAAGACTCCGTTCTGAATGGTCATTTTGTAACCATTTGAGTCTAAGACCCCCAGTGATATGAGGTTCTTCTTGAGATCAGGGACATACCTTACATCTGTAAGTTGTCTGATTGTACCGTCATGCATTTTTAGTCGGATTGTTCCGATGCCTCTAGTGTGACAAGTATTGTCATTGCCCATAAGGACAATCCCTCCATCAAACTCCTTAAAGTTTGAGAACCACTTCCGGTTCGGACATATGTGGTAGGAACATCCGGAATCCAGAATCCATTGATCTGAAGAGTGTGTTGTTGTGGAAATCGTAAATGCAGAGTCTTCCTCTCCCTCAGATTCTTGGGCTACATTCACAGTCGACTTCTTCAAGTTAGGACAGTTTCTCCTCCAGTGCCCTTTCTCATGGCAATAGGCACACTCATCCTTTGAGAGTCGTGTTTTTGATGATCCCCTCTTTGAACGGGATTTACCTCGCTTGTTTTCTCCGGCTCCTTGGTTGCTCGTCCTGCCTCTGTACACTGTTAAAGCTTCTGGTGCAGTATTTTGGTGATCATGTTGATCCATTTTCCTATACTCATTATTCACCAGAGCATTACTAACATTAACATATTCTATCTCATTTTTACCATACAACAGTGTAGTGGTTAAATGATCATAGCTATCAGGCAAGGAATTTAACAGAGTAAGAGCCTTATCTTCATCAGAGATATTTGCATCTAGATTTTCAAGATCAGCGAGGATTTTGTTAAAACTTACTAGATGCTCCTGCATGGTGATACCTTGCTTATACTGGAAGCGGAACAGCTTTTTCTTCAAATAGAGTCTGTTCTCCATGCATTTTGTCATGTACTTGTCCTCGAGTAGTTTCCAGAGAGTTTTTGCATTATTCTCTCTCATGACAAAGTACTTCTGGTCCTTGGCTAGGCATAACCGGATTGTGCCACAGGCCTGACTGTTGACAAACTTCCAGTCATCTTCCGAAATATCTCTGGGCCTGTCTTCCAGAGCGATATATGAACCCTCTCGGAATAACAGATCCTGAACTTCGCACTGCCACATGCCAAAGTTGTTGGTGCCATCAAATTTCTCCACCTCGAACTTTGCAGTGGTCATCGAGTTCTTTCTGTTGTAAGAACTTGATGGTGCGCTGCTGGTTGTTTCATGTGTCTCTAATGATTCTGCCATGGTAATAAAACAAAATTACCAACAAAGTGTTTTTCCGGTACCTGTATGGAAAAAACGGATGCCGCGGTTGAGTCCGGAATAGTCGAAATAGCCAGGAACGGGTCCAACTGTGTAAATTTTGGACACACGGTGAATATTCTGCAAATATTCTGCTACAAGTGGCTCGAAATGGACTCGGATTAGTTCAACCGGCTCGGAAAAGTCTCGGAATAGTGTTCTGAAACGGCTCAAAAAAATAGCCCGAAAAAGTTGGTCGGACCTGCGGCGGCGCGTGGGCGGCGTACGGCGGCGCGTGCGGCGGCGCGTGGAGCGCGTGGAGCTGTATTGGTTGCCGGCGCGTGTGGCGCGTGGGGCGCGTGGGCTTCACGCGTCTTCAACCTCTGGAGGCGCGTGTGGCGCGTGGGGCGCGTGGGCTTCACGCGTCTTCAACCTCTGGAGGCGCGTGCGGCGCGTGGGCGCGTGGACTTCACTCTCAGCCCTTCTGGCGGCGCGTGCGGGCGCGTGCGGGGTCTTCTGGGCCTCCGGTTGATTCTGATGCACTCCTCTCAACGACCTCTTCTACCTGGTATTTTCAAAACACAATTTGGAGCACTTTTGAAAAACGGACAGAATCGAACAAACTCGGTTTTACGTAAAAATTGGCTCTGATACCAATTTGTTGTGCGGAACTAGATCGATATTACTAAAACCGATTTAAACACACTGAAATAACACAGATTTTTACGTGGTTCAGCAAGTGTGCTTACATCCACGGAGGAGGAGCTTGAAGCTTTGTATTAATGGAGATGGAGTACAAACAAATACAGAATTCAAGGTGCAATACAAGCACTGAACTCACAACTCAACACAATACCGAATTTACTCTATAAATTCAGAGTAATTGCTTCAACTCTTAAACTCACACTAATTTTTCTCTCTTACTCTACATGGCTATTTATAGCCAAAATATCAAGGTGTGAACACCATCAAGTGGCAGCCACCATAGCCACCATCCACCACCTATCTTGGTGGGAACACATTGCAAGTGGTGGCTAAAGTAGCCACCATCCATTTGCAAGTTGTAGCTTCCATTATTGGTGGTGCAAGTGGTGCAAGTGGTAGCTCCATTAATGGTGGTGCAAGTGGTGCAAGTGGTAGCTCCATTAATGGTGGTAAGCCACCATAGGTGACTTTGAGCCATATTGAGCCATATTGAGCCATATTCTAACACACACGGCTATGTTTAATTTTAATTATTTTTTTTTATATATTTGGAGGATCTTACTCTCATACCTATATTCGAATATGTGTCGAATATAAATGTCAGACATGGATACCTTAAAAAAAATAAAAAAATTCGGATAACATAAAATGAAATATATAAGTTTAACTTATTGTTTACAAATTTGATCATCTCCTCTTTTCTCTAATAGCTTCAAAGAATAATGGCTCTATGTTATATTAATCCTAAAAATTACACATAAATGATCTGAAATAACAAAAATTAAGTTTTTGAATTTTACCACTTTACTTAGATAAATTTTTATACTTTTATTACGTTCAAATAAATTAATTTTTAATTTATACCCAAATAAATTTTTAACTTTAACTTGTACCTAAAGAAACTTTTAACATAAATAAATATTTCGCTTAAAATAAAAAATTATTTGAGTATAAATTAAAAGATAATATCTTCTTTGTATACCATAAAAATATAAAAATTTATTTTAAAAAATAAAATAATTCAATTTTTTAAAAAATATTTTAGCCTTTAAGTAAAATCAAATAACACGGTACCCTTGTATTATTAATTTGTAATCAATGGTAAAAAATAACATCCGAACTCAGAATAAATACAAATAAACTTAGAAAAGCAATAAATTAAGAGTATTATTTTCGGGCAATAACAGCTAATAAATGTTGGTCACACTCAAAATCATTGGAATATATTGCTTCCATATATATAGCTACCAACCATTAAAGCATGATTCCATGAAAGCACATGACTCCAAAATGGCTAATCAAATCCATGGATAAGGAGATGGAGCCGGTGGCGACCAAGGTGAAGACGGAGCCGGTGCCCAAGGTTCAGTCGGTGTTGCTGGCAATGAAGGTGTAGTTGGTGCCCAAGGTTCAGGACTTGGTGCCGGGGCTGGTGCCCAAGGCTCATTCGGTATTGCTGGCACTGAAGGTGCATAGGTTGGTGTCCAAGGTTCAGGAGTTGGTGCTGGGGCTGGTGCCCAAGGTTCAGAAAATGGTGCTGCGGCTGATGCCCAAGGTTCAGTTGGTGTTGCTGGCAATGAAGGTGTAGTTGGAGCCCAAGGTTCAGAAGTTGGTGCCGGTGCCGGTGCCCAAGGTTCAGAAATTGGTGCTGGGGCTGGTGCCCAAGGCTCAGTTGGTGTTGCTGGCAATGAAGGTGTAGTTGGAGCCCAAGGTTCAGGACTTGGTGCTGGGGCTGGAACCCAAGGTTCAGAAATTGGTGCTGGGGCTGGTGCCCAAGGTTCAGTTGGTGGTGTCCAAGGTTCAGAAATTGGTGCTGAGGCTGGTGCCCAGCCATATGAATATTGGACGGTGATTTTAAGCTTTTGGCCATGATCGGCGCAATGCTTGCTAACACCGCAGATATACCATTTTCTTCCTGGGGTTTTAAGAACTATTGTGTCATTCCCCGAAGTGAGAGCTTCGTTTGCCGGTGGAATGTCACAATTCTTGAAGGCGGTACCACTTACTTTGAACACATTGTGATATCCTTGAGGGTATTGAAACACTGTAAAAATTGTAGTGAAAAATAAATTATATGACAATGTTAATATGTTATCATAAGCTGTTTAAACAAAAACTCAAAAGAAAATATCAACCCAAAAGATTAAACTAATTAGAAATGATGGATCTAATTATATGTATATTTAGCTTAATCATATGTATAGGAAATTTAATTGTACTTATTTGATGTTTTTGAACTAACTTAATTAATAAATCATACAATCATCTAATCTTTTTTTTTTTTTTTACTAAGTCAAAAGAATTTATTAATAAACAAGAGGAAACACGACTAGCATAAGCTAATAATGCATATAATAAGCTAATATACAATGATCATCTAATCTAGACTTGTCCATGAGCCGGATCGAGTCGCGGCCTGAAAATTATTTTTTTTCCTTACTCAAATCAGTTTCAAGTCGGGACCGACCCGGCCCAAAAACCCGTTTTACTATTTTAAAAATCATTTTTATATTAATATATATTTTATAATTAAATTAAATAAAAAATATTTTTTATTTAATAAATAATAATTCAGACCAAGCTGGGCCAGCTCGAATTACAAAAATCCTTATCAATCCCGACAAAATTCGGGCTGGACATGTCGGGTTGGGCAGATAACCCAACCCTTAGATAGGTCTAATCTAAATCTCAAGTATAGAGTTTAAAATTTTCATTCTGGATGCATAGAATATTAATACTTTTTAATTTAATATATAAATGTAAGGAAAAAAGGTGACTTTTTGAACCCGAGTTTAATCCAGTTAATTAGTTCATGTAACTACCTTTAAGAGGTAGCATTTAATAAGTTTGGGATTCGAATCTCAACATCTGTAACTTCTTCTTCTATCTACAAACTGAACCAACTTTATAAAAAAAAAAAAGACTTTTTTATTTTTTTTATTTTAATAATTTGCTTTGTTTTGAAACTAAAGATATATGAAATTTAAACTTAATGTATGTACCTAATTTATCGCCAACACGAAATACTTTATCCTTTGCCCAAGCTTGATAATCGAAATCGATGGTCCATCTGCTGTCATCCCCGACGATGAAATCTGTTGCCATGGCCATTGCAGGAAGAAATATGGCAGCAATGGTGAGCATGAAAAAAAAATTGTTAGAAGCCATTTGAAAGCTTAAAAAGATTTTAAGCTTCGGGTTTTGATTGTTTGATTGATTCTGGTTTTGGCTAATTAGCTGCAATATTAAGGCCCTATTTATAGTTTGGTTCACTTGCTAGCTAGCTAGGGAAATTTCATGAAGAGGCTCTGAAATTGAGAGGAACCGGCAAGGGTCAGCATATAACATTGGGTTATACGAAGGACTGCCAAATAATGTTTCTTTATAAGTTAAGAGGATGAACAAATTGAGAATATGATAATAATTATTGTTTGTAATTTCCTTGATGAGATACTTCAAAGTAATAATCTTGAATAGAAAAGTTCAAAAGCAAGCCTGCAAGATTCTAAAAAAGGAAAACTAAAATTATAAACACATGTCACAACCTAGAAACATGCCTGCACTACTTAATTATAGAGTAGTACTTTTTTTTTCTTTTCTTTTTTAGATTTTTTAAAGGGTTTTTTTTTATAGAGGTTTTCAATGTTGATTGTTGTCTAAGATCCATTTGGATTTTTAATGGGAAACATTCAGCGTATTGAATATGTCATTTTATGATTGAATTCTAATTAAAGTGAACTCTAATTAAAGTAAGTTTTTGGAAGAAAATATTTTATTTATTCAAAAAGGAAAATCTTTCGTCCGACTTCTTTGTTTTCTCAAAGAAGAGACTCGGTTACATAATTATATCTTTTAGGTGAAGTTTTTTAGGTGGATTTGGGAAATTTTTAAATGAAAATGTTTGGTTAAAACATTAAAAAAAACTCAAGAACTATATATATATTTTTTAAGTAAGTCATTATATTTTTATTGTATTCACATAAAATTTTATTTTATAATTTGTATTCAAATAAATTTTATTTCAAATAAAATATTAATTTATATTAATATTTTATTTAGGTATAAATTAAAGATTAAGGTCTTATTTGGATACCAATTAAAGATTAAAGACTTATTTAGATGTAATTGAATATTAAGGACTTATTTCAATACAATAAAAGTATAAAGACATACTTAAGTAAAGTGGTAATTACTGGTAGGTGATGGAGTTAGGATATCGTGATCTTAGGTAGCATTTGTTATCACTTGTAAGATTATCGTGGTGATCAATTACCATGATGATAAAACTATCAAGGTGATTTGATCACTGTTTATTATATATTACGATGTTTGATATAACATTATAAATCACCAGTGATCTTAAACCACAATGTTTGGTATTACAAGAAAAAAAAGATCACCGAGTATAAAATATCCAAAATAACCTTAAATTTTTTTTTCTTATAGGAGAATTTTTTCACTTACCTTTTCTTAGTGTTCAGATTTTTTTTTTTTATCACCTTAAAACACAAAAATAACAAATTTTTGGCCATCAGATCACTTCTTAAGACAATAATCTTATCAACCCAATAATTTAAAATTACAACCACGTATAAGCTAACAAACAAGATGATATAATTATTAAATACATATCACCCTGATTTTTCGGATGATCATCACGTATCAAACACCAGTAAAATCATTGGAAGATAGAATTATGTAAGACAATAATCACGTGCGATTTAATATTTCTTAAAGGTAAGAGATTTTTTTTTTTGGCCATAGTGATTAAGAGATTTTAGTCCAACACTCGGCTCATATTACTTCGTGATAGGTCCTTAGTTAGGGCATGGAAAAGAAACATTTTTATGAATCTAGGACAAATTAAAGAAAACAAATGATATAAGTTCCTTCCATTATTAATAAATTTAGGAAATACAAAGATAAAAACCACATTATGAATAAAATAAAATAAAATAAAGACCACACTTAATCTTTAGAGCCTAGATAGCTAAATATTTAAGCCATATGTAATATGGATACACATTTTATTGACTGACTTAGCCACAAAAAAAAAAAAAAAAGATAAACATTTTATTATAAAAAAGGGTGATCAACTTATTATCAAGGAGCTGATGATTATGAAAGAAACAAGCAAGGTTGAAGATGATGATGGATTAAGTTGAGACGACGTCGTTGACATCAACTTTGTGCAATTCCATGACCCAATGGTTATAAGCACGACAAACAAGTTTCAAAGAAGAGAATCCAGCTTGTTTTGCCAATGTCTCAAACTCTTGCTTGGTCCTCTCCTTTGCACCAGGAAGAATGTGAAGCAAGCCAAGGTCTCGTTGAAGAATCGTCTTTGTCACTATGTCAGTCTGAGGTACTTCTGGTATTAGGGATTCCACAAGTATGATTTTACCACATTCAGGTAGTGATTCATAACAACTTTTCAATAACTTCAAGCATAGATCATCTCCCCAATCATGAAGCATCAACTAAAAAAATATGCAAAAACAATGATAAATTAACCTTCATTAATAAGCAATATATATATATATATATATGATTGTGAATTCATATATAAACAACATGATATAAGTGGCATATTTAGCCATCATTCTAATATATATATAAAGCAAACTGAAATATTTTTACAAACTAACCTTCATGAAAATAACTTCGGCCTTAGGAATTTCTGTAAACATATCTCCTGCTACATGCTCCACCCCTAAATTGTCGAAAATAATATTATAGAAAAGAAAAGCTATCAAACTCTAGTGTAGTGAGATAAAAAAAAAATTATTAGAAGTTAGAAAAAGAGTTTGAGCAATTTAAGGAATATATATACACCCAAAGAATGAAAGAATGTCCAACTTAAAAAGAAAGGGAAAGCAATGAAAAACCATATGCACCAAAAAATTAAGTAGAATTAGAATTACCTGGACAAGTGGGTGCATCTTTAATGACTTGGGGAAGGTCAAAATTAATACCCTTAATTTGTGGGTACTTGGAAACTATGAGCTTAAGATTTGTACCCAATCCTCCTCCCACATCAACCACTTGGCTTACACCCTCAAATCCCTTGTAAGTTTCTAGAACTTGGTTCATGACTAGGGTGGTGTAAATGGACATTGCTCTATTGAATGTGCTAGACATTTCATCATCTTTTCCCAGCAACTCAAACCAGTGCACCCCAAATGCTTTGACACATGAGAACCCACCCTCCAATGTTACATCTTTAAGGTATTTCCTGTAATCGGTGGCAATTTGATGAAAATTATCACCACTCGGGACAAGTCATAACTATCGAATATAATATATATATATATATATATATATATGTGTTTGTGCGTACATGTAAGTGAATTCTGATGTGATATAAAAAAAAATTAGGGACGAAGAAGACTAACCAACATTCGACGATATATTTTTCAAGATAGATTTGTAGCAATGGAGCAAAGGAAATTCCATCCTCATTTTGAAGGAAATATTTTCCGACGGATGATAGGCCATATGATCTTTGGGTGTGACCATCTTCAGCAATGACATGATTGCATGTCAAAATAGAGTGAGTAGCAAGAAGTCTCAGAATTCGGTCAATTATGGATGGGGCATCTGGGTTATTGGTAGAAAGCTGAGAGGCAATCTCAGCAGGCGACAGCATACCATTGGGAGTAGTAGCTTTGGCTATGATCTCTAACAAGCCAAGATCAATGGCAACTTTCAAAGCAAAAGGAAGTGAAGAAATGGAAGCAAAGTGCATGGCTTGCAAGATGTCATCTTCTTTATGATTTGATGAAATGTTTTGTTGGTTTGGTAGTGAATCCATGCTGCTTGAATCTAGCTGTAGAAAAACAAGATTAAGTTACCAAGTAATATTCAAAACTCTCTGATTCTCATCCTCCAAGACCCATCCCCTTTTATAGCTATAGCTTCCCATTTTAAGTGGCAAAAACAAATCATCAAAAAGAGGCTTGTAAACCGGCTGCATTTTCAACAATGGAGGTTTATCGACAAATTAAGGAGACTAAGTTGATTTCCAAAATGGAGGCTACGTTGGCTGTTATCTACTGTTTATTTAAGTCAGAAAACCAATACATATTGCAATATTTCTACTTGAAAGTTGAAACCATTCTTCTTCTTCATTTTGAAGTTTGAAGTAGTATAATTTGATGGCCTGGTCGTACCTAGTGGAGTCATACATATTTGTTTTTATGGTGGTTGTGAATAGGACAGATGAAGTAATAATAAACCATTCTTTCTTTATTTGGATAATAATACTTGTAAACTGCCTTTAAATCGAGAATAGATATCTTATGTCCCTATTTCTTATTTCTTTTGGAGTTCTTTCATTTTAATCATGTCATGTGTTCAATTAATTAACTTTTTATAAACACGTGTTAAAAAACTATTTGAAGGGTACCAAAGAAAGCACCAAAAAAAGGCAGAAAAAATTTGTTCATCGAGAATAGATGTGTTTTCGATAGTATTTATCGTAATTACGAATATAGTAAATGCTATTGTGATTATTGTGGATTATCATGATCGTGATTTTTTTATGTTACACGACTTACTATAAAATATAGTAAATCTAATCATAATTATAAAATTTTCAATAATTTTTAAAATATTTTATAACATTTTATGATTTTTTATTTATAAAAAATATGCAAAAATTATAAATTAAATAATTCACGATGATAAACTTAATCATTACATACCGCTAACCATTTACATCACAAATTTAATAGATATCAATGATGAAAAAAAATCTAAATTATAAAATAAAAATTATTTCACCACGTCACAATCATATTATTTAAATTCTATATGTAAAAAAAAGCGATGGCTATACTGACATTGAATGTCTTGGTAAGACAACGGTTTCATCGATTAATTAGATAGAGCATGAGATCATTTTAAAATTTATAAATGATAATAAACAATAATTTTGTAGATATTTATCTTGTGAGTAGTCAAACTTTTTAATACTATCAATTTTTTTTTAGTAAATTGGATAATTAATAAATTGTCAAAGGACAGTCCTTCAACATTTTTCTATACTACGAAAACCCATGTGGGTTAAACATTGGATATCGTTTACTTTCTTGGTCAATGAAGTTTCGAAACTTAGGAAGGTTAGACTTTGATTAAGAGAAAGTAATGAAATCATTGTTAATTTGGATACGATATAAATATAATATAAAAAATATAAATATAGTATAAAATATGATATAAATAAAAAAATAATATGAACACGATATAAATATATAAACGTATTAAAATTTATATAATATGAATTATTATTATATTAAATTTTATATAAATATATAATATCTTAAATATTTTTATGACATATAAAAATTAATACAAATACGAAATGGATACATGATTCGTAAATTATAATCTATAATGGTCTTTTTGATTGGTTGGATGACTTAATGGGTTGGATTGGGTAGAGCAAGACTTGTGAACAAAAAGCAAAGTTAGAGAGACACCAAAAATGATTTTTCAAGACGCATTTCGATATTTAAATAAGTAAATATCTATGAAAGAAAAGAGGGAGCAGAGAGCTATAAGAAGAAAAAACTGATGAAAGAGATGTTCTGGCTTTACCTTTCCCTAACTCATGCATTTATGCATGTGTCCCAAGAATTTCGGCCCTGTTAGTAGTCCCAAACGTTATTATTCCTTCATACATTCTATGTGATCAAATATAGATGTGTTACCTTTTCCTTTGACCAACTGTTAATGCTTTATTTTTAGGCCTCACGAACTTGACTGTTTGTTGGGCTAAGGCCCAATGTAGTCTGGGTATAACATAGTCAAATCCAAAAACCTGCTCACAATTTTTTAAATAATATTTATATTCTTAGGATTATTATCCTGTATACTAACGGTAGACAATGTAGACTTGATCACGGGTTGGGTAACCCATCCGATCCAATAGGCCCGGCCTGTATTGGACGGGACTTGGATAAGGTATTTTGTAATTCGGACCGGCCATACCTGAATTACTATTTTTAAATAGTAAAGCTGGCTTATACGGGCTAGCCCGAATGGGATTGGGCAAGGAAAAAATAAATATTCCGGGCCACGACCTGACTCGGTCCATGGATAGGTCTACTTACACGCTTTCTTAACTTTTCATACGATTTATATTTTTTTAATCCGACCGTCATATTTCATGTTCTATTCGTAGATTATACACGTCGAGTTTCGAGTAAATTAAAAATGTTTAACTATTTATTCCAATGTAAAAAACTTTCAACCGTTAAATATATATTGAAAAAGACAGTATTCTCGATCGATATGATAGAGATATCGGATCGATTCGAAACTTTACGTGCACGACGAGTACGATTATATTGTTAAATCCAACTGCCAGTTTGTAAAAATACAAATAGTATGAAAAATTTCAAAAACGTGTAAGCTCCGCTTGTAAACTTAAAAAAATTCACCGCCAATATACAGGATAATAATCATCCTTATATTAAAATGCATCTTTTGATTAGTCTACAAATCTTTTACTATCTTTTAATAAAGGTTATATCATGAAAACCAAATGCCAAAGAAAGTCTAAAATGATTTGTGATTCCCTTATGCAAGCCATAGAGGCCACAGGTATTCATCGTTTCTTCATAGTTCTTCGGCGTATTGAGTTCATCTCCTGTTATCCCAGATTGCTTTAAAACAGTGTAGTCTCCCTGGCAATTAAAATGTTTCTTCATTGGATTTTGACCTCAATTCTTGCGGGATTTTTAAAAAAAATTTAGATTAAAAGAACACGTTTTAACGACGACGACAATAATAATAACAATAATAAAACGTTGTAGTCTCCTTAGCAATTCGGATGTTTCTTTATTGGATTTTGACCTCAATTCTTGCGATTTTCTTTTTTTAAATTTAGATTAAAAGAACATGTTTTAATGACGACTAGATCTGTTCATGGGTCGGTCAGGTCATGATTCAATTTTTTTTCTTCGTCCAAGCCCATTTTGGACCGATCCGTAAATCTGTTTTACTGTTCATAAATTATTAAAATATAAAAAATATTTTTATATTAGTATTTTTATAATTAAATTTAAATAAAAAATATTTTTAATTTAATAAATAGTAATTCGAGTCGAGTCGGTCCGAATTACAAATTTTTTTACCCAGATCCGACCCAATTCCAGCCGAGTGAGATACCCGATCCTTAAGCAGGTCTAACGATGACAACGACAATAATAATAATAAAAATAATAATAAAATTGTACAAATAAATTTTTAATTTGAATATCTCTGATTTAATTAAATCTTAAGATTGGATGAGAGGTGATTTATGAAATATGAGAGAATTACTTGATTTTTTATGTACATTATGTAAACATTTAATTTTATTCGGAATTTTTAAAATAAATTTTAACTTAAATTGAATTGCGTTAAATAGTCAAATTAATTTTTTTGAAATATTTAATTTAAATCAAATATATTTAAGTTAAATAGTCACAAAAGCTGTTCAAACACATGTTCCCTATATCTAAAGCCTCATCTTGTCCAAAAGCTTGTAGATATGTTTTACACTTGGCCAAAGTTAGACCTGCTTAAGGGCCGAGCAGTCCGTCCGGCCCATACTGGGTCGGGTCTGGGCAAGAATATTTATGATCCGGACCGGTCCAGTCCGGATCACTGTTCACATATTAAAAAAATATTATTTTTTAAAATTTTAATTTTAATTTTAATTAAAAAAATAAAAAATATATATATATTTTAATTAAGGGATGAATAATAATTCAAGCCCACGGACCGAATCTTGGCAAAGAAAATAAAAATGTTCCGGGCCGCGGCTCGGCTCATGAGCACCTCTACCCACAGCTTCATCACCCCCAATACTCTTTAGATCCAGTCAAACTTGACTCTGATTGAAAATGTCATCAGAATTATTCCCCAAGCCGTACATTCAACCTTCCCTTGCTTCATTGTCGGTTGAACTCTTCTCCAGAACGTAGACATTCCTTTGAAACGGGCTAAATTAACTCCAATACGAAAGTCCAATAACCAAGCTCTATTTAATGTATATATCGCTCTCCTCGCACCCTCCACATCAGAAAATCGAACAAAACCAAACTATCTACCTCTCCTACTCCGTTTTTGTGGGATAAAAACATATGTTACTCTTTCAATATTATGAAAAATCCGTCATATCCATGTTCAATTAATCTTCCAAGGAATGTTATTTACGAACAACTTAGAAACTTTCTCCATTAAAAATCAATTGGCAATGGTTAATTCGATTTTTTGGATATAGATCTAGAGTTTCTTTAAAGAAAAATTTTGCCGGTAAAAATCTCAATTATGATGGAATATTCCGTCGCAAAAACTATTTGCGACAGAATCTTTTGCTAATCATAATTTGTTTTTTCTAACAAAATTTTTCGTCGAAAAAGACACCAATTTTGTCGGAATAATCCATCGAAAATGCCTTTATTTCCGACAAAAAACTATTAGCGACTTGAGTAATTTCGATTGATTTTTCTGACTGAAATTTCTGTCAAAATCTGACAAAAATTGAGTTTTTTTCGACGAAAAATTCCTTTTAAGAAAACTCTGACTCTTGTAGTATTTGAAAAAAGAAAAGAGGAAGTTGAGAGGATTTTGAAAAGAGTTTTCTTTTTATGATGATCGGCGACAATGGACCAATGGTCGATTTTTGGGTTTGTTGATGATTCCTGCTGCTGTATTTCTTGAAGGGTGAGTTTTTCGACGGAAATTTCTGTCAAAAATACTCATTTTTCGACGAAAACTGATTTTTTTTTTTTCAATGAAAAATTCCTTTTAAGAAAACTCTGACTCTTGTAGTATCCAAAAAAAGAAAAGAGGAAGTTGAGAGGATTTTGAAAAGAGTTTTCTTTTTAATTTTGATGATCGGCGATAATGGACCAATGGTCGATTTTTGGGTTTGTTGATTGTCATAAACTTGCCAAATGCGAAGTCAGCATGCTAGACGCAAATCAATGGAGTCGCCACTAATAATCTAATCTAGGTGTGATTAGTCACCTTTATAAATCTATCATATTTAAAGTAATCTTAAGCTTGACTAAGGCATCTTAAAAAGAATAGGTTATGGTCTACTTGTCAGAACTAGGTTCGGGAGTACGGTTACGTGTGAGGAAGGATTAACACCCTCACAACGCCTATCTAAGAGATAGTACTTAATTAGTCTTGAGATACTTAAAAAGTCTTAATTAAATGGCCTTATCTATCCTATTTCATTTTAATTGTATAAAATTAGAAATCTCGGAAATTATTTTTTAGGTCTTTCTTCCGTTCATTCTGGAGAAATTACTAAAAAATGTTTCCTCACCTCAAGAGTATTCAAAAGAAACTATTCGTTCTATTGAAGAGGCTCCATCGTCGAAAAAGTTAGATTATTTAACAAAACTATTTCTCTTAAATTAATCTTCCAAAATTAATCTACATTTTATTAATATTTGTTCGAAAAATAAATTCTAATCTTAATATCGAAAATTGTCCCTTAGAATATTCTTCCATTCGTTCTGGAGCATTTTTAAGAGAATAGAAATTTCTTAAAAGTCAACCATTCGTGACTCTCTTGAATTTCATTATCGAAAAAAATCTTAATTTATCCTTCAACTTTAATTAGGCATTTATTATGAAAAATTATCTTGAGAAAAGAAAACATTGAAAATTAATTATTTTAAAAGAAATAAATTTTGACCTTTATTGATATCGAAAATCATCTCTTAAAAAATCATTCCATTCATTCTGGAGAATTTTTAAGAGAATTCTCTCACCTAGAAACTTCTCAGAAATCAAGTGTTCGTAATTTTTTTGAATTTCATCATTGGAAAAGATCTCCATTTATTAATTTTAAAATAACTAATCATCAAAAAACTTATTTTATTAATAAATCAATGGTTAATAATACTAAATAAATATAATAACTAACAATATAAAATATAATATCAATTAATAATATAATAAAATAATAGTTAATAATATAATAGAAGCAACTAAAATAAATAATATTTTTTTTATATATATAGAAACTAATGGTTAATAAATATTTAATAATAAATAATTAGTAAACAATAATCCTGCAAAAACAAAAAACTTAAAATACTATTAGTAATAATAATGAAAATAAATAATAAATAAAATAAATAATAAACAAAAAAAAAACAAAGCAAAAAAAAAAAAAGAATCAGGATATACGGGTCGGGCCAGCGCGCAGGTCGCCTGGCCCGACCCGCCTGTCACTTTAAAATCAAATTCTTTTTTTTTGTCCATTTCTATACCTGTTTTTTTTTTTTTAAAAAAAAAAAAAATCCTTTTTTCCTCAAGAACACTGATGAGTTTTCTTCAAAACCCACATTTCGGTCGCCTCGCTCGCCGTCGCCGTCGATCTCCGGTGGTCAAAAAAATAAAAATAAAATCTCAAAAAATTCCTTTCGATCTCCTCAACTCAAAAATCCAACTAGTTTTACCCGAATCTCTCTAGAATTTCCTAGATCTGAGTTTGAATGTCGCAGCTTCAACCCTTTCGATCTCCGACGATGACCACTCGATGACCACCAAACTCCGACTCAAGCTTCCTTTAATTAATTCTTAGGTCTCCACCGTTTGATTTCGTAAAACAAATACCAAACTCTCCAATCCTCAAAAATTTTGAAACCTCAAAAAAACATTTGTTACTGACTTGCCCCAATTTCCTTGCTCTGAGTTTCGAAAATTCTCTCTTCTTTTTTCTCCCCTGATATGTTGATTAATGAGTTGTTTTTATAGAAAAAATCCTAGAGGAGTCCTAGTTCAATCGGGTCTAGAGTTTCAATTTCATCGGGTTATGATTTCTAATCTGATAAGCAGAGTTTTATTTCAAAAACCAAATCTGATCCAAGGAAGAAACTAAGTTCAATCCAAATTGATTTTTTTCATTTCGAATTTTTTTGAAGTTTTTTTTCTTTTGGTTTTGACTTTATCCTTTTTTTTCTAATTTTTTTTTTTTGGTTTTATTTTATTTAATTAAAAAATATAAATAAATTTATAGCTTGGATAAAATCCGATGTCTACAGTTGCCCCTTTTTGTGTATTCCCTGAGGAACATGGGATGTGCAAAGACGTAGACACCCTACTAATTCCTATGTACTTAAAGAAAATCTCATCGTAGGAAAGCTCCTCTAAGTTAGGCGTAAACTTTAAATAAACCTAACGTAAAAACATACTCCTCCACCGAGGCTTCAACTTTAAATAAACCTGACACGAAAACATACTCCTCTACCGAGGCTTCAACTTAACAGAAAAAACATACTCCTCCACGGAGGCTTCAACTTAACTGAAAAAACATACTCCTCCACCGAAGCTTCAACTTTAAATAAACCTAACATGAAAATATACTCCTCCACCGAGGCATCAACTTTAAATAAACTTAACATGAAAATATACTCCTCCACTGAGGCATCAACTTTAAATAAACTTAACATGAAAACATACTCCTCCACCGAGGCTTCAACTTTAAATACCAAACGAAATTTGTAAATTCACCAAACGTAAATGTAAACTTCAAAAATCTTACCTTGAATCCCAAAAGAAATCGCTAACCTTGCAAATTAGCATCCCAAATTCATGACCAAATCATACTAAATACCTGAAATAAATCTTTCTTGGGTGCAAATACATAAATGCAATGCAGTACATGAATGCAGATGCATATCGTGCAATAGATGTCTTGAATGCTCTATAATAAACAATATCAACTCCTTGAATCTCTTAATCAAAATAAAAGGTTCTCAAGCTCATCATTCATCTCTGTTTGCACTTGACTTCAAACTGATAGAACGAATCTTACTATCTCTTTCCCTTTTTCAAAATCTGCTGAATATGAACAATTTCTTTCCTTGAAAGTTTCAAAACACTAACCATTCTATATCTCATCTTATGCCAGCTCAACTAGGCTTAACATTTCATCATGAAAATTCTCATCTTCAAAAATTCTCACTTTTAAAAATCACATCTTATCTCATCTCCCGTCATTTCTGTTCAGTTATCCATAGATTTCTCATAAAAATAAATGCAGGGATCTCTTAAGATTATATTCCAATTTATCAATCATTATTCTAATTTCATAGCAAACGCAATGCATGATGCATTCCCTCTATTCAATGCAAAGGTATAAAATTGAGAATAACAAATGGAAGGCAAAAATGAGCTCGAAAGAAAGATCTTTATTAACAAAATAAGGAAAAAAATTCATCTCAAGGGACAAAAGAGCATCTCAAAAGGTTTATCACAAAGGTGTAAGGCTAACAAAAGAGTATCCAAACAATGAATACTTAGACAACCTTAACAGTTCATTCGAAATTCTCATCCAAAAACCAATCCCAATCAATGTCTTCAATCCTTCAGAGTTCATCAAACTAGATATTGTCTCCATATTTATGAAATTTTCTGAGCGACGCTGATCCTCCTCATATCTAAGCCGCCATTTTAGGTTTTCAACTTAGACCACCCCCATTGACCCAAACCGCCCTTTTCGGGTTTTCGATTTGAGTCCTCCTTTCTTTTTCCCTTTTTTTTTCCTTTTATTTTTTATTTTTTATTAAGCAAAATATTTCTTCACAGCGTCTGAATTACTCGGATAAAGTGACTTGCCATCTTGCAATTCTTCCTGATAACGATGGCTTCTCAAAAATGTACTTCAGATGATCTAACCTTGCTATAAGCCACGTTGTATTGTACAACATGTACTATGAGCCGTCCATGCTAGAGCGCAACACATCTTTTCTAGTGATGAGTATCTAGATTCATAGTCAGTAAACGTTTTACTCAGATAGTAGATGGCATGTTCCTTCTTTCTTGTCTCATCGCGTTGCCCCAGAACACATCCCATGGATTTCTTGGACACTGTCAAATACAGAATCAATGGCTTTCCTGGAATCGGAGGAACTAACATAGGTGGATTCGACAGGTATTCTTTAACTTTATCAAAAGCTTCCTGACATTCTCTAGTCCATTCACCAGTATCCTGTTTGCGAAGAAGCTTGAAGATAGGATCACATTTGAAGGTGAGCTGGGAAATAAAGCGTGATATGTAATTCAGCCTTTCCAAGAAACCTCTCACTTCGTTTTGCATACGAGGGGGAGACAAATTCTGAATCGCCTTTATTTTATCTCGATCCACTTCAATTCCTCTATCACTAACCACAAAACCCAACAACTTGTCGGATTTAACACCGAACGTACACTTGGCAGGATTCAATCTCAGCTGAAACTTTTTCAATCTTTCAAACAACTTCCTGAGATTAACCAAATGATCTTCACCTTGACGGGATTTTGCTATCATGTCATCCACATATACTTCAATCTCTTTATGCATCATGTCATGAAACAGAGTTACCATTGCCCTTTGGTAAGTAGCTCCCGCATTTTTCAACCCAAAAAGCATGACCTTATAATAGAAGGTTCCCCACATTGTAACAAATGTGGTTTTTTCCATATCCTCATAAGCCATCTTAATCTGGTTATACCCTGAAAAACCATCCATGAACGAAAACGTGGAATGTCTAGCAGTGTTATCCACGAGGGTGTCAATATGAGGCAAATGAAAATTATCCTTTGGACTTGCCTTGTTCAAATCTCGGTAATCGACGCACATTCTCACCTTCCCATCTTTCTTAGAAACTGGGACTATGTTAGCTACCCACTCTGGGTACTTAGCTATCTCCAGAAAGCCTGCATCAAACTGGTTTTTTACTTCTTCTTTAATCTTTAACAACATTTCTGGCTTCATCCGTCTTAACTTTTGTTGCACTGGCTTGCATTCTGGCCTCAAAAGCAATTTGTGCTCTACAATATCTGTATCCAAACCCGGCATGTCCCTGTATGACCATGCGAACACATCCACAAATTCTCTAAGCAAATATTCTAATTCTTCTTTTGAGCAGGTGGTAATGACGCGCCACTTTTTACTTCTTTCTTATTTTCCTCATCCCCCAAATTGATAATCTCAGTAACCTCTTGATGTGGTTCAATCGATTTCTTTTCATGTTCCATTAATCTCAACAAATCGAGAGACAAAGTATAATCATCTGATTCCTCTTCATTATCAAATTCATCAACATGAACTGATGCACCCAAAAGAGTGTATCTTATTTAACCTTGCACTAAAAAGATAAATTGTAAGTATAGTAGTTAGCAAGGGTCGAGTCCTCAGGGATTGGGTTTTAGTTTATAAGTTAATAGTTTAAAACTTAAATTCAAGAACAATAAAAGAAAAGGGGTTTTTGAAGCCAGATTTAAACTAAAGTAAATAATAAGAATAAGATGCAAGGCGGTATAACCAGCCAATAAAAATATATATACTAAATTAGGCGGTATAACCAGCCAATAAAAATATATATACTAAATTAGGCGGTGTAACCAGCCAATAAAAATAAAACAAAGTTAATATACAAATTAGGCGGTATAACCAGCCAATAAAAATAAATATAAAAAATAAGCAAACTAAAAGTAAGAAAACAAATAAGTAAGCAGAATCAAATATGAAAAATATGGTTAAGGTTTCATTCTCCACCACTAGACATCATTAAGAATCAATTTCAGATCTATCAATATCAACCAACTATCAAAGTTAACAACCGTAGATAACAACAAGCTCTGTTATCCCAATCTTTCCTTAGTTTGTCGTTAAATAGAACAAGCTCTCTATTTAATCTCTAACCATTAAACAACCTAGAATAAGCTCTCTAGATTCAATTTAATGGCAGCTTTATGATGAGAAAGATAGGTTGATCTAAGCAACAAACACATAAGCTCGGATTGTTCAACTTAGGTTATGTTCCACTTTGCAATTATTGAAAACTTGACCATAATCATTAATCACAAATTACCACTTATGAATAGGAAATCAAGACAATTACACGGATCAAGACTCCTAAACTAGCAATAGATAATTATCAAGATCTATCTAGTTGTACACCTAAATAAATCTAGACAACATCATGAACAATTCTTGTAGAAGAACATAAGCAACTTTGATAGAAAATTAATGATAGATAGAATCTGAAAATCAATCACAAAACATGTCTAGGGCTTTGAAATCACCCTTAACCAAATAGAAGTTTAGCCTAGCATAGGCATTATAAACATAAACATAAAATTAAAGAAAATCTAAGAAGAAAATAAAAGAAAGAAAGAAGAAGAGGAAGAATATTAATTATCCAACCTCTTGCTCTCTCTAAAGAAAAAGAAAACTAGAGAAAAGAAAGAAAACTAGAGAAAAGAAAGAAGAAGAAAACTTAGAGAATTTTATTAAAATGGCTAATATCCTACCTATGTACAATATGATCCCTTACAATCATCCAAGGCCCTCTATTTATACACATTTTGGAGGGCTAAATGACAAGAGACAAGCTTTACAAATTTCAAAGGTAGGTATATGACGATTTTGATCAGCCAACTTGATGGTCGATTTCGTCAATATTGGAGGCCTGATCTGATCACATGGTCTTCTAGAAAAAGGTTCCCCTATCAGTTACGGAACCATAGCCGTTGGAATCAGCTCATTTGCTGATGTGGTTAAGCAGATATGGGCAAAATACGAAAACATGTCAGCACAGACGTCATTACACATCAGCCACCTTGATGGTCGATTTCTTCAATATTGGAGGCCTGATCTGATCACATGGTCTTCTAGACAAAGGTTCCCCTATCAGTTACGGAACCATAGCCGTTGGAATCAGCTCATTTGCTGATGTGGTTAAGCCGATATGGGCATAATACGAAAACATGTCAGCACAGACGTCATTGCACATCAGCCAACTTGATGGTCGATTTCGCTAGGGAAAACGACTCCGTTTTAAGAAGTGTAAAACATGAAAAAGATAGATATGCCTCTTAGCTTTGCATGGCTACAAATTTCAGCCTTATTGCTTCAGTGAAACTCGAGATATAGCTGATATGGCAAAAGGTTTCGGAACTGAAACTGAACTGGATTTGCCCTTAATTCTAGTAATCTGAAATCACTCAAAGAAACTTGTGAAAAACACCAAAATACATAAAAATATAAAAGATCATAAACACAATTAGACTAAACAATAATAACTCGTATTTGACACAAAACATTAATAAAACATAACTAAAAACTATATAATTATACGAGTTATCACACCCCCACACTTAGATTGTTGCTAGTCCCTAGCAACGACTCAATAAAAATAAAATAAGAAAAACTAATCTAATCCATTTTCGTAGGAAATCACGGTGGCACTTAGCATGTGACACAAGCCTTTAAACCCCTAGGTGTCCCTAGTGGACGAGTTTAGTCTCGTGAGGGTTTACTAGAACGATACCCACAAACATTGAAAAACTAAAATATAAATAAACTGCATATACTAAAAATATTTACTCCTAATCCTTTCAATACAAATTAGATACAATATTTGAACAAGTCTTATAAACTAATCAATAGCTTAAAGAATTTCACAAAAAATCATGCTTGAATGTAAATTGTTTGAGTTAAGCCAATATTAGCATAACATATCTCAATCAAAATATTGCATGTTCAAATTTAATCTCAACTTCTCACATGGGATACCCTCATGATTTTCACTCTTTAAAGTAGTGGTGAAGTGTTTACACTCAATCAATCTCATGAAAACAGTTCTATCATATTCTTGCTTGTCCACCTATTCTCCACTATTTAGATCATACAACTTCATGAATCAAGAGGTCTTTAATCAAGGTTGTAATGGGGCCAAGGGGTTTGTAATGTGGTTGAAGAACAAAAGGATAAAGATATCACAAAGGTTCCAAAGAGTTCATAAAGTTTAGAGACATAAAAAGATCATACAAAGAAACTTCTCAAAACTCTTTACAAGTACATAGTCACCTAGGCCGGATATTTATGTTGGGCCTTTTCTTCATTCTGAACAACTTTGTAACATCTTTTTCTTTTTCCCAAAATTCAAGAGATGATTCATATTTTTTTTTTGAATGTATTTGCCAGTATTCCATTTCTTTTTTTTTTTTTTTTTTTTTTGACTTTTCTTTTCTTTCCCCCCCACACTTATTTCTTGTTTCTAACCCAAATTTTTAACTAAAAATATCCCTTGTCTTTGCAACTTGTCTCAAAACATGCTAATTCATCTTTGGAACAAAGGTAAAGATATAAGTATATTTAGGTTAGGGACAAGTTATGGTTACCAAAGAGATAGCTTATTCAATGTAGGCTCAAATTGGTTCACTAAGGGTGTGTTCTCTTGGAACATCAATAAGGGATGGCTGTTTGGCTCTGGCTAAAAATCCTAATGCCTCTATCATATTCATGTTGTCACATGTATCAATATAGTCTCAAACGGTTTAAAGCAAGTTCTAGAGAATCCTGTAATCATAAGAGCACTCAAGAAAGAAATTAGATTGATTTGTATAATGCATCAATCATTATAGGCTCAAAAACTCACAAGGATGATTATACAAGTCAGATTAAGTCTAAACATGCTTCTTTCTCAATCAACATATCATATTAACATTGGCTCATAAAAAAAAATGATATCAAGCTCAATTCTCATGAAAATCTTCTCACTAATAACTCTGTTTTAGACTTATGCAATTCATATCTCATCATTGTATTAAAAAGGAACTAAAACACACTAAAAATTATAATAAAGACTCATAAAAAAAATAGTAGACAAAAATAAAAGAAATCCTAAATCATTCCCCCCACACTTAATTCTTACATTGTCCTCAATGTAAGTCTATTAACCCAAATGAAAGAATCATGTGTAAGAGAAAAGAACTAATAACATAAGAATAGGAACAACTAAGACTCAAAACAAAACAAACTCATGCAACCTAAATAATCCTAAAATACTAAACAAAAATTAACAAGTAAACATAAAAAGATTAAAATCAAACTGACAAGGTATGTCTCAAGTCTCCCTTACTCAGACCTTGTTCAGAATGAATACTTCTAAATTGCTTAAAACACAACAAACTTCTTTTTTTTTTTTTTTTTTTTTTTTTTTTGAAAAGAAGAAATCAAACTGACAAGGTATGTCTCAAGTCTCCCTTACTCAGACCTTGTTCAGAATGAATACTTCTAAATTGCTTAAAACATAACAAACTCTTTTTTTTTTTTTTGAAAAGAAGAAATCAAACTGACAAGGTATGTCTCAAGTCTCCCTTACTCAGACCTTGTTCAGAATGAATACTTCTAAATTGCTTAAAACACAACAAACTTTTTTTTTTTTTTTAAGAAGGTAAAATTTAGGAGATATTACCTGTAGAGGTTGCTAACCAC
The DNA here is from genome assembly GCA_030761205.1 of Fremontodendron californicum. Lineage (NCBI taxonomy): Eukaryota > Viridiplantae > Streptophyta > Magnoliopsida > Malvales > Malvaceae > Fremontodendron > Fremontodendron californicum. The sequence goes on from JAULJL010000047.1 coordinate 3,168,297, forward strand.
TTATTATAACTGAGACACAACAAACAAAATGTTAGATAATGTCACAAAGACAAAGTGCAATCCACTCCTTGCTCGTCCATATCTCTTTTTCTTTTTCCGAGCGTTTGCGAAACAACCGTAGCAGATAAACACTCATAAGCTTGGAGCTTTTTGAGTAAATCTTCAATGGTTGTAGCAGAAATTATGGTTCTCCTTGCCTCTGAAAACATGAATCCATTATCCACAGCATTATCTAAATATGAAAGCAAATTACTAAAATAACCATTAATATTAAGCAAACCAATGGGTTTCTTATTTGTGACCAAAGATGACCAAGAAGCCACGCAAGCTATTTCTTCCAATGTACCCAGACCTCCTGGTAAAGCAATGAATGCATCGGCAGAATGGTACATGATTGTCATCCGTTCAGGGATACTCCAGACTTGTATTTCCTTACCCACGGTAGGTCCACAAAAACTTGTGAATAGTTTTGGCACGATTCCTAGAACTGGACTTCCTCCGGCGTGTGCTGCTGTAGCGACTGCTCCCATTAAACCCGTACTACCGCCTCCATAAATCAAGTGGATCTTTTGTTGGGCAAGTATTACTCCAACTCTTATGGCTTCATCAGCGAATATGTTATTTTTCCCTGGATAAGCACCTCCAAAGACACAAATTTTTTTAATACGTTGGGACGAAGTACTTTCCATTTTTTTTTTCTTTTTTTTCTTTTTCCGAGTGCCTGAAAGAGAATGAGTACATGGTGTAATATATAGAGGACAGAGTAGTGAATCAGACAAGAGTAATAATGTCGCCGAAAGTGTATCTGACCTGTCAGAAGAAAATGTTAACCTAACAAAAAGATTTTTGCGTGATTTCAGGAAGAAAATCAAAAAGAGAAGAAAAATCAACCGTAAAAGACAAATAAAAAAAATGAGAATAATTACACAAATCGAATAACACGTAAATTAAACTGAAATAAAGTTATTGCAAATCAAACCAAAAGCTGAGAAGTCATTTATTGTAGTTGTGATTGTGGCTCACATCTTCCTCTGGTTTTACGTCCAGAAACGGCTTAAACGCCTTCTATGAGTCGAGGATATGCTTCCCATCCAGTTTTCTTACAAGCTGGCAAACAGGGTCTTTTAACATCAGATTCCCAAGATGTTGCCATTCCCTTTGGAATTGCGGCCATAAATCAAGAATTTCTCTTTGTACGTCTCCACTAGGATGCGTCTCAAGAGAAAGTTGGATATTACCCAAATTCTCCTTACTCAGTCCATCCTTAATGAATTCAATTTTATCATCTCGATTAGAGGACGGAATCCCAATAGAACGACATTTACCGTTACACGTCCATCGTGCACATTTGTGGCAATTTGAACTCATGCGCTTTGCTCGTCGCTTCTTTGCAAAAGTGCTTCTACCTGTACCTGGTAAATGCAAAACAGGAAGATATTCATCTTCACGTACCTTGGCTTCAATTATCCAACGTATGTCTTCAGGAATCCCTTTGTGCATAAGCATTCTTAATCTTTCAAATCGAACTTGGTAAAGCTTCAGTAAAATATTTCGAGGAAATGGAGGAAATCGTTTCTGCAATCGTGTGAGAATATCATCCATCCTGAAAAAAAAATGAAAAAAATTGAAAGAGAAATTGGAAGAGAAATTTATATACAATATCAGTTTTGTGGGTAGCTGATGGAACCGATTTAAATAATCACGGAGTACCGTTATCCGCCATTTAACCGGGGTAAAAAATTAAAAATTATATTTACATCTAGTTATTTTCAAAACCAGGATCAGAAAGAAAAACAACATAAAAAAAACTCAAAAACAAAACACTCTAAATAAAATCCTAAATTCTTCCCCCCATACATAATTCTTACATTGTCATTAATGTAATGCTATTATCCCCCAATGCAAAAATTATATGTAAGAGAAAAGAACTATTAAACAAAAGAAACTTATGCAGCCTAAATGAACTTAAAAGCAGTAAACACAATTAACAAAGAAACATAAGAAATAAAATAAAAACAATAAAAATAATAAAGGAAAAAGGAAAAGAAAGAGAAAGCAAATCTGAATATGGAAGGTTGGCAATTTCATCTTTAATTGGGCTGCCTTCCCAATTAACACTTGAGTTAGTGTTTTGAATCTAACCAACACCCTTTCTTGGCTTTTTAGGCTTGTCAGGCTCATACATGAAATTTCCCAAATTTATGCGTTTAAGAGGAAGCTTTCTTTGCACAACAGTGGATGCATTCTCCATTACAAGTATTATTCCATCATCCTTGGTGGTGCATATCTCATCGAGGAATGGTGCATCTTTTGGTACTTGTTGAATGACATCCACAAACAAACTGTTTAAGGTTTCCAGCATGTGTTGTTCATGTTCTTCCTCCTTGAACTTTGCAAATCTACTAGGAAAAGGTGGAGAAGAAACATTAGTAAAAAGTGGAACCTTAAACGTTACCTCAGGTGCCGAAATACTCTTATTTGGATTTGTGGCTTCATTATCCTCAAGAATAGAATCCATCTCTAATTTTGTCTCATCCTCATCTTGTTCCTCATTCCTCAAGGTCACAATAGTAGTATTCTCCTTTGGGTTAATCATTGTTTGGGCAGAGAGTTCTTCAGATCTTTGTGCTACCCATACCACCATACTACTAGCCAATTGGCTCATTTGCTTTTCCAAACTCTTGATGCTTGCCCTTGTTTCCTGTTGAAATTGCAAAGTATTAGTAACAAGAGAATCGACAAGATCTTCTAAAGAAGTACCTGAGTTTTGAGTCATATGTGGTGGTTGAAGAAGATCTGGTTCTTGAGACCATGATTGATTGATGCTAGATGGATGAGTGTAATTGGCATAAGGATCTACTTCTTGGTAATTTTCTGAGTAGCCATAATTAGTATGATCCCACCATCCCTCATGGTAAGTGTTTGAGTAATGATCATACTGTTGGTCTTGGAAAACTTGATGGCCTTGACATCCTCCCATGGCCAATTGTTGAACTGGGTAGGTGAGATTGGCTTGTTGATTTTCCATGTTCATGTATGCCACCAACTCTTCAAGTGTTAGATTGCTCAATTCCATCGTTTTTTTTTTTGTTTTTTTTTCAAAATTTGATAAGAAAAACTTGTATGTACAAGAAAATAGAACTAATTAGAACTGAAAATAAGAATAAACCAAGTAACAAATAAACTAAAGAAAACAATCCCCGGCAACGGCGCCAAAAACTTGATGCACCCAAAAGAGTGTATCTTATTTAACCTTGCACTAAAAAGATAAATTGTAAGTATAGTAGTTAGCAAGGGTCGAGTCCTCAGGGATTGGGTTTTAGTTTATAAGTTAATAGTTTAAAACTTAAATTCAAGAACAATAAAAGAAAAGGGGTTTTTGAAGCCAGATTTAAACTAAAGTAAATAATAAGAATAAGATGCAAGGCGGTATAACCAGCCAATAAAAATATATATACTAAATTAGGCGGTATAACCAGCCAATAAAAATATATATACTAAATTAGGCGGTGTAACCAGCCAATAAAAATAAAACAAAGTTAATATACAAATTAGGCGGTATAACCAGCCAATAAAAATAAATATAAAAAATAAGCAAACTAAAAGTAAGAAAACAAATAAGTAAGAAGAATCAAATATGAAAAATATGGTTAAGGTTTCATTCTCCACCACTAGACATCATTAAGAATCAATTTCAGATCTATCAATATCAACCAACTATCAAAGTTAACAACCGTAGATAACAACAAGCTCTGTTATCCCAATCTTTCCTTAGTTTGTCGTTAAATAGAACAAGCTCTCTATTTAATCTCTAACCATTAAACAACCTAGAATAAGCTCTCTAGATTCAATTTAATGGCAGCTTTATGATGAGAAAGATAGGTTGATCTAAGCAACAAACACATAAGCTCGGATTGTTCAACTTAGGTTATGTTCCACTTTGCAATTATTGAAAACTTGACCATAATCATTAATCACAAATTACCACTTATGAATAGGAAATCAAGACAATTACACGGATCAAGACTCCTAAACTAGCAATAGATAATTATCAAGATCTATCTAGTTGTACACCTAAATAAATCTAGACAACATCATGAACAATTCTTGTAGAAGAACATAAGCAACTTTGATAGAAAATTAATGATAGATAGAATCTGAAAATCAATCACAAAACATGTCTAGGGCTTTGAAATCACCCTTAACCAAATAGAAGTTTAGCCTAGCATAGGCATTATAAACATAAACATAAAATTAAAGAAAATCTAAGAAGAAAATAAAAGAAAGAAAGAAGAAGAGGAAGAATATTAATTATCCAACCTCTTGCTCTCTCTAAAGAAAAAGAAAACTAGAGAAAAGAAAGAAGAAGAAAACTTAGAGAATTTTATTAAAATGGCTAATATCCTACCTATGTACAATATGATCCCTTACAATCATCCAAGGCCCTCTATTTATACACATTTTGGAGGGCTAAATGACAAGAGACAAGCTTTACAAATTTCAAAGGTAGGTATATGACGATTTTGATCAGCCAACTTGATGGTCGATTTCGTCAATATTGGAGGCCTGATCTGATCACATGGTCTTCTAGAAAAAGGTTCCCCTATCAGTTACGGAACCATAGCCGTTGGAATCAGCTCATTTGCTGATGTGGTTAAGCAGATATGGGCAAAATACGAAAACATGTCAGCACAGACGTCATTACACATCAGCCACCTTGATGGTCGATTTCTTCAATATTGGAGGCCTGATCTGATCACATGGTCTTCTAGACAAAGGTTCCCCTATCAGTTACGGAACCATAGCCGTTGGAATCAGCTCATTTGCTGATGTGGTTAAGCCGATATGGGCATAATACGAAAACATGTCAGCACAGACGTCATTGCACATCAGCCAACTTGATGGTCGATTTCGCTAGGGAAAACGACTCCGTTTTAAGAAGTGTAAAACATGAAAAAGATAGATATGCCTCTTAGCTTTGCATGGCTACAAATTTCAGCCTTATTGCTTCAGTGAAACTCGAGATATAGCTGATATGGCAAAAGGTTTCGGAACTGAAACTGAACTGGATTTGCCCTTAATTCTAGTAATCTGAAATCACTCAAAGAAACTTGTGAAAAACACCAAAATACATAAAAATATAAAAGATCATAAACACAATTAGACTAAACAATAATAACTCGTATTTGACACAAAACATTAATAAAACATAACTAAAAACTATATAATTATACGAGTTATCATGAACTGTGTTTTCAAAATCGAATCCAAAATTATTATTAAGATTGTCTTTGTATTCATTACTTGGAATCCTGAAATTGAATTGAATCGAAAGAATATATATTGGTATACGAAGAAAGAATGGCAACAATGCAAGAAAAGAAAAATGACAACCATGAATTAAAGAGGGAATGAAAATGCATCTTGTTCCTAATTTATTAAAATAATAAGAAATAAACTAGCCCATACATAAAAGACCATCCCTAATGCCCTTGGGCATGAGCAACTAGGGACTTGACTCACTGCATTACATTGTTATGAGATTCAAGGATAACCGACAGCTTCGTCACTTTCTAATTACTCAGTTCCATTTCAGGTGAGCATGGGTACACCAACAACTATTCTTCAACATTAGACTTTACTCATGCTTTCTCTACCATTTGAATAGAAAGCTCAGAAAACGCTTCTTCTAAATTTGGTGTAGATGCATCGGGATAAATATATCCCCCCAAACGAAAAGTGGAATAAAGATAAGGAAAAACCATCTTCCTTGGCTCCCACTCATACCTCTTCACACGAGCCAATCTTTTTTTCTTTTTCTTTTTCTCGAACTCGATCATCTCCCAATCCCTCTTGGTTGGCCTGTAACCTAACCCAAACCTTTCTCTATTTTCTTGTATCTCTGGCATCTCTCTGATCCCTTGAAGATGCTTCCCTAATCCAAAACCAACTCGCCAACCTATTCCGACGGTCTGCTTGAACAACATGCTAACCGTTCGAGAAAAACGCGGAGCAGGGACTTTTGACCCTTCACCAACATATGTCGCATTGATGAATTCAAACAATCTGAATGAACACTCTAATGCTTCATCAGCTGCCTCGACATAAGGCGTGGTTGGGAACTTGGTTACCAACAAATCCTCTTCCCCGTTAACACATACCAGGTAATCCTCCATAACAAACTTGATTTTCTGGTGTAATGATGATGGAACTGCTCCTGCCATGTGAATCCATGGTCTTCCCAACAGACAATTGAAAGATGGTGAAATCTCCATAACCTGAAACTTTATTTTGAAAGTGCAAGGCCCAATCTGTAGAGGCATTTCAATATTTGCCAAAACCGCCCGATGGGTCCCATCAAAGGCTCTCACAATCATGTGACTAGGTTGAATATGAGACACATCTATCTTAAACTTGGATAATGTAGTCATCGGCATAACATTAATGGAAGAACCATTATCAATAAGCACTTTAGCCATAACATGACTTTTGCACTTGACCGTGATATGGAGGGCCTTAGTACTACCCCTGCCTTCCGGAGGAATCTCGTCATCATTAAAAGTTATGAAATTGGTAGCCACCAGATTTCCTGTAATATGATCCACGAAAATATTGTGAGGCACATGTGCTTTGTTCAAAACTTTCAGCAAAGCTTCCCTATGAGGCTCGAAATTCAACAACAGTGACAACAGCGAAATCCGAGCTGGCATTTTATTCAACTGTTGCACCACACTATATTCACTGTGTTTGATCAACTTCAAAAATTCACAAGCTTCCCGCTCAGTCACAGGTTTCTTATACTCCGTATCTCGAACCACCAATGGGTTCGTCTTGTTTCCTGGCTCTTCATTCTTTTCCTCTTCCCTTCCTCTTCCCTTCACTTTCCTTGCCTTTTCTTTCCTATCCCTATCAAGTATTTCAGGCGAATAACAATGCCTACTCCTAGTCACTCCTCCTACTCCAGTCAGATTTGCTGTCTTGGCAGCTTTAGAATAAACACGACTGAACTACCAAGCGTTTCTCGATTTATGACGTCGCACCCATACCTCCACGGTACTGCCTTATCGCTTCGATATGGAAATGGGCTGGGGACACTGATCGTAACAACATGATTTTTGATCCCCACTGGCTTCTCATCTTCGAACTGACTCATCTTTTTCTCATAAAAAAAGGTGATCGATTTCACAACAGGCAATGAAGATTCTCCAATTACCACATTAATTTCATCTGCCCCAAACTCTGTGAAAAACTCAATCCAGGAGAGATCCATTAGTTTCTGTAAATCCTGCCAGAATTCAACACAACTTTGAACTGAATGGCCAACTATCCCTTGATGATATTTGCAAATCTTGCTTGAATCATATTCGCCAGGATGACTATCTGAATTAGCCGGCATAGGACTAATCATGCTAGCTTTGACCATGACATTGAAAATGTAATCCATTGATGTCGTAACTTCATCCACTTTTCCCTTGATTACAGTAATCTTATCGTCTCCCAAAGCATTTACCGCTGGTTTTGCATGGTTTGGCAAAGGATTACCTTTGACGTTCGGGCCACCCTTTTCTTCAAACTTTATCAACCCAGCCTTAGTCAAACTTTGCACTTTATACTTCAAAGTTGTGCAGTTTTCGGTAAAGTTTCCAACGTTTCCCTAATGGTAGTCACATCTGGCATTAGGATCATACCACCTAGGGTATGGAGGTTTCAAGGGCTCCAAATGTGTCTGTGCAACCAGATGGTTCTTGATAAGATCTGGAAGAAAATTTGCATAGGACATGGAATCGGATCAATAGGAATTCTTTCCTGGCTGGCTTGTGGTCCCCTTGGATTAATTGGGGGTTGATTGGTTTGTACGGGTGGCCCGACTGGAGGAGCCAATGGTCTGGGGCGAAAATTAGGTTAGAATATCTGTGGAGGTGTGGGTGGATAAGCATATGATCCCGGATTGATGGCATTGGTATTTGGGTAGTATGGCCGGTACACGGATTGTAGAAAATACAGGACGTAACCTCCCATTTGTTGCCCTCCATATGCAACAGTCTGGACATCAGCTTCTTTATTTTTTGTCACATTATTCCTCTTTATCAGATTCTCCTCCTTCAATCTTACCATTCTTGATGGCATTCTCTATGATTTCACCGAAAATCACCATATCAGCAAAGTTCTTCTTGGTGTTCCCAATCATCCTGTCGTAGTACGGAGCCTTAAGAGTATTAACGAACAGCATTGTAGTCTCTTTCTCAGTCAGAGGTGGCTGGATTTGGGCAGCAACATCCCTCCATCTCTGGGCATAGTCCTTAAAACTTTCGGTGGGCTTCTTCTCCATATTTTGGAGAGACAAACGGTCTGGGGCCATATCAACAATGTGCTTATACTGGCTGATAAATGCCTTGGCCAATTTTTTCCAAGTACGAACCCGATTCCTATCGAGTTGAACATACCACCTAGCAGCGGACCCTGTAAAACTGTCCTAAAAGACATGGACAAGCAGCTTGTCATCTCTGGTGTGGGCGGCCATTTTTCGACAGTACATGGTGATATGAGATATGGGACGTTTGGACCCATCGAACTTTTCGAAGTCAGGAGTCTTGAACTTAGGTGGGATCACTACATCTGGCACTAAACAAAGCCCCTTAGCATCCATAAAACCATAGCAGTCTAACCCCTCGAAAGCTTGAAGCCTTTCTTCAATCATCTTTATTTTTCGAGACTCAATCTCTTTTGCCACTTTCAGCTTCTCTAACTCTTTGGGATCGTCTAAATCTGGAATTTGGTCTGGGTCTATCTTTGTCCCAAGAACAGAAAAGGTGAATCCTAGGATTTGAGGTTGGCCGTGTGGGTAAGTGAATCCTTCCATATAGGGCACCTGTTGTAAATGTTCCTGTTGACCTTGAGATCGAAAACCGAGCGGATATAAAGATTCGCCCATATTCTGCTATTTCCCTTGAGAACCAGATTCATCTTCCTTACTTTTTCCTTTCAGACTTTTCATCATTTCCAACAAAGAACTTAATTGCTCTCTAATCTCATTGTGAGCTTGTTCTACCTTATCTATCCCTGAGAATTACTCTTCGGCCATTTCTCTAACTCTTGATCTGGTGTTGTAAGAGTGACGAGAAGACTATCTCGAAGATTCTGACTGTCGAGCTATCCTTGAACCTTTAGCAAAATTTCTTAAATTAGGATGATATGTTTAAAAATTAAAACTAAATTGATGATGTTTATGCACGTATGGATGAAATGCTATGAAAGAACACCAGCCACATAACAAACGTAGATAAAAAGAATCTTATAAATAAAATTACCAAATCCATAGAAATCCTAAAAACCAAAGCGATCCTAAAAACATAAAAATAAAAACTTCAACTGGTCCTAAAACATTTAAAATATGAAAATTCTTACAAAAGATCTTAAAAACATAAATCTAAAATACTAACGCCTCCAAAGGAACTTGACAATTTGACGGTAGTAAGACTGAGCTTCATCCAAAAGTTCGAATATGAGCTGGTTGTTTTCATGGAACCGATGGACTTTCGCCTTAATCTCCATGATTCTATCATACATGTTTTCTTCCTTGCGGGATGCCACATCGAAATGGTCAAACATATTCTCCAGAAGATTCTGTTTTTTAGAGTCCGTATCTCGGAGTTGCGAGCATTCTTCCTTCAAGTTCATTAATTCGATAACGAATTCTTGGCAATCAGCTACCTTCCTTTCTAGATCAAACAATAATTCTCCATTTTCTTCTTCTAGGCGTCCGACCTCAGTAGTCAAAAGCTTATATTTCTTTTCCATACATGTCAAGGATTCCTTCAAAGTGTCACTATCTTCGGTAAGTTTCTGAATAATGCCATCTCTTTCCACTAAACTGTTCTCCAACTTTCGAACTTTTAATCGAAGTTTCTTGGCCTTGCTTTTTTCTTTGTTCAAACCCCCTTCTAACTCTTCTATCCTTGATTGCAGTTTCTGATTTTCTTATCTCAATTCATCATTTTCTTCTTGTAGCTTCCTTTTAGCCTTTCTATCCTCAGCATAGGATCCGAGGTTATAACCTTGGCTGGACCATCTGGACTTCTTTTGCAAGGAATCACAACATCTTTTGCTCTTCTTGCCTGCCACACAAAGTATACATGAGTAGTGTTCCATGAGATACTACCCCTTCAACTCTAATCGTTAATTTCCAAGCCTTTGTGAGTTTTTCTATCCTGTTGATAACCCCTTTATCTGAATAAGAGAAATCCACCTGGTTAAGTCCGTGAGTCGTTGGTATGAACTACTTATACCCTGTTTGTCTCCGTACCATGATGGGAGAGTAGCTAATGACACCCAAAGTCCTAAGAGAGGAACCCAAGGTTGATCACCACAGCTAAATAACATTAATCTATGGGGCATCCATGGTGCTTTTGAAATCACTTGTCGGCTTGTAAGTTCTCGCAACATCATTACCCAGTCTTCTTTTGACCTTGATTCAGGCCATGTACTCTCACAGAATTCTTTGACAGGGATGCTAGTGGTGAAGTATGGCTTTCGGAACTTCGACTCTTGGCATTCAAAATGACTTTTCATCCAGATGTAGAGCAACTGTAAACATCCGATGAAACATCCTTTTCCATTTCTCCTGCAGTGATTCAGTGACCTGATAGTCTCGGCTAATATAGCTAGAGCCGTATTGATTTGGTGTTGAACTTGGTCCATGAAATTCACCATAATTGTTTCAATAAATCCCAATATCTTCGGGAAAACCACAAGTCCATAGATAGCCAAAGCCATCACCTCCAGACCTTTATCATCATCTGGGTGTTTGACAATGAAGTTTCGGAGAACACTCCATGGAATACCAGTGCTCTTACCCTTTGTATTCACAATTTTGTAAACTTCTATCAAGCTGATTCCCATGATCTTTGCTAACTTCTTCTGAAAGCCTGTCTTGTTCTTCCAGTAAACTTTGTCCGGATTAAGAGGGTCCAAATGAAGCTATGCTGAATACTCTTCTTTAGTTGGAACCATATCTACTTCATTGAACACGAAGCACCTGTATGATGGGTCCCAAAATTGCATCATGGCCCTTACCAAGTTATTATCAACTTCGACTGATAGGAGCAAAGCTAGATCCCCATATTTTCGTCTGAGTGCCTCTTGTCGAGTTTCATCCCAAGAATGCCAAATACCGATCAAGCCTTCGATGCTGTTCTATGCCAGATCCATGTGAACTTTCTCGGAAAGAGTAGAAAGGCAATCACCTGTACTTTGCTGGATTGCTTCAGATCTAAGCTTCAAACTACTGGCATACTCACACTTGGTGATTGTCAGGTTTTCCATGGATTTAGTGGACATTCTTTTTATCTAGACCATTATATGGCAAGATGACTTTATGAAGATGCATGATGTATGAAAAGAAAGAAACAAACAGTTAGATAGTATATCAACAAACTTATGAAAAGATAAAAATACAACAACATGTGTAAGCACTATATCATCATGGTGAGCATATCAGCAAAACAAATGTGTCAGATAAACAAGCATCATGTTAATGAAAAAGTATAGGGTAAGAAGTGTCCCTTCATGTGTCCTAAGTTCGGTTTCTCCTCTATATAAGGATGGACATGGCTCTATCTTAAAGTTTGGCCACTTAAGTATTGTTTATATGCTGGGTTTAGGATACTTGTCCAGGCTAAAAAGGTCCCCAAATTGCTTCTTAACATCATCTATGTAGAATGAGTAAGGCACCCCATTCCTCACCCATTATAGGCTCCAACCGGAAGGGTTCAATTCGGGTGAGAGTATTTTCCAAAGTTGTTGCGGAAGTTATCACCTCTCGAAACTTTGGAACTTTACTCTCTGAAAGTGTTTCGCTAGCCGTTGCGAGGTTTTCACCCCTCGAAGGCCCTACTTTACCCCCTCCTAAAAAGGACGAGCCCGGGTGTAGGGCTTTATGATATGCAATGTGTCGTGTGTGCGAAGGGACATTCAAACCTTCTTTTTCCCACAAATGTATAATAAACAAAAGTTGTTAGTACAAATAACAAAATCAAAATAAAAATAAAGATAAAAAATTAAACACTTAAGACCAATTATTAAAACCTAAGGTATCACAAGACTAATTTATGGCTCGACTCTCTAAGTCCCCAGTGGAGTCGCCAAACTGTCATAAACGTGCCAAATGCGAATTCAGCATGCTAGACGCAAATCAATGGAGTCGCCACTAATCATCTAATCTAGGTATGATTAGTCACCTTTATAAATCTATCCTATTTAAAGTAATCCTAAGCTTGACTAAGACACCTTAAAAAGAATAGGTTATGGTCTATTTGTCAGAACTAGATTCGGGAGTACGGTTACGTGTGAGGAAGGATTAGCACCCTCACAACGCCTATCTAAGAGATAGTACCTAATTAATCCTGTGATACTTAAAAAGTCTTAATTAAATGGTCTTGTCTATCATATTTCATTTTAATCGTATAAAGTTAGAAATCTCGAAAATTATTTTTTAGGTCTTCCTTCCATTCGTTCTGGAGAAATTACTAAAAAAATGTTTCCTCACCTTAAGAGTATTCAAAAGAAACCATTCGTTCTATTGAAGAGGCTCCGTCGTCGGAAAAGTTAGATTATTTAACAAAACTATTTCTCTTAAATTAATCTTCCAAAATTAATCTAAATTTTATTAATATTTGTTCGAAAAATAAATTCTGATCTTAATATCGAAAATTGTCCTTTAGAATATTCTTCCATTCGTTCTGGAGCATTTTTAAGAGAATTTTTCTCACCTAAAAATTTCTTAAAAGTCAACCATTCGTGACTCTCTTGAATTTCATTATTGGAAAAAATCTTAATTTATCCTTCAATTTTAATTAGGCATTTATTATGGAAAATTATCTTAAGAAAAGAAAACATTGAAAATTAATTATTTTAAAAGAAATAAATTTTGACCTTTATTGATATCGAAAATCATCTCTTAAAAAATCATTCCATTCATTCTGGAGAATTTTTAAGAGAATTCTCTCACCTAGAAACTTCTCAGAAATCAATCGTTCGTAATTTCATTGAATTTCATCATTGGAAAAGATCTCCATTTATTAATTTTAAAATAACTAATCATCAAAAAACTTATTTTATTAATAAATCAATGGTTAATAATACTAAATAAATATAATAATTAACAATATAAAATATAATATCAACTAATAATATAATAAAATAATAGTTAATAATATAATAGTAGCAACTAAAATAAATAATATTTTTTATATAGAAACTAATGGTTAATAAATATTTAATAATAAATAATTAGTAAACAATAATCCTGCAAAAACAAAAAATTTAAAATACTATTAGTAATAATAAAGAAAATAAATAATAATAATAAAAAAAAAAAGAATCAGGACATACGGGTCGGGCCAATGCGCGGGTCGCCTGGCCCGACCTGCCACTCACTTTAAAATCAATTTTTTTTTGTCCATTTCTATACCTTTTTTTTTAAAAAATATTTTTTTCCTCTGAAGTTTTTTCTCAAGAACACTAATGAGTGTTCTTCAAAGCCCAGATTCCGGTCGCCGTCGCCGCCACTTGCCGCCATCGTCTCCGATCTCCGGTTGTCGAAAAAATAAAAAAAAAAAATCTCAAAAAATTCCTTTCTATCTCCTCAACTCAAAAACTCAACTAGTTTTACCCGAATCTCTCTAGAATTTCCTAGATCTGAGTTTGAATGTCGCAGCTTCAACCCTTTCGATCTCCGACGATGACCACCCGATGACCACCAAACTCCGACTCAAGCTTCCTTTAATTAATTCCTAGGTCTCCACCGTTTGATTTCGTAAAACAAATACCCAAACTCTCCAATCCTCAAAAATTTTGAAACCTCCACAAAAAAAAAAAAAAAAAAATTGTTACTGACTTGCCCAATATCCTTGCTCTGAGTTTCGAAAATTCTCTCTTCTTTTTTCTCCCCTGATCTGTTGATTAATGAGTTGTTTTTATAGAAACAATCCTAGAGGAGTCCTAGTTCAATCGGGTCTAGAGTTTCAATTTCATCGGGTTATGATTTCTAATATGATAAACAGAGTTTTGTTTTGTTTCAAAAACCAAATCTGATCCAAGGAGGAAACCAAGTTCAATCCAAACTGATTTTTTTCATTTCGAATTTTTGTTAATTTTTTTTTTGGTTTCGACTTTATCCTCTTTTTTTTTTCTTTTATTTAATTAAAGAATAAAAATAAATTTACAGCTCGGATAAAATCCGGTGTTGTTGTATTTCTTGAAAGGTGAGTTTTAAAAGAGAATGAGGAGATTTTGTTAACTATCTTAAAATTACAAATTTTGATTATATTTTTATTTTATGAATCTAGGACAAATTAAAGAAAAAAACTATATAAGTTCTTCTATTATTACTCAATTTAGGAAATACAAACATAAAGACCACATTATGAATTAAAAAGAAAAAGGATAAAGACTACACTTAAACTTTATTATAAGAAAGGTAATCAGCTGACAATCATGGAGCTGATGATTATGGATGAAACAAGCAGCAGGCCAGGGTTGAAGATGATGGATTAAGCTGATACGTCGTTCACATCACTACTTTTGTGCAATTCCATGACCCAATGGTTATAAGCACGACAATACAATACGGATACTCTTCAATGCACGACTTAAATGTCCAAAAAAGTCGATGGAATATTCTCTTACCCTGGACCAGTCGATCACCGTGATATGCAGGTACCATTTGCAATTACACAATTTTACCAGGCACGAAATGTTGCATTGCACCTAACCATTTCGGTAGCTCATTATACGATCTATCATAATCGCCAAAAACTCGAACAATTGCCTTTTGCTTTGCTTTCCACGCTTTCTTATAGGAGGTGATGTATCCATACCGGATTCGCACCTCAGCGATCAAAACTGAAACGGAGATCTCCGGATTTGCTTGGACCAATGACAGAATGCATGAACAGATCATGTTAGAATCTATCTTGCAATGATCTTGTGAAATCCTCCCCGATGTGCAAGTATAAGGTCCTTCATATTTTCTAATCTCCCATGCTTGTTTCTTCTTCATAAAAGTTGCCTTTATTCTCCAATTGCACCGTTTCCCATACATTAGACATTTGGCATAATATTTGGTCTGCTCAGATTCAATTACTCGGTAATCTACAGAGTTTTTGATGCTATAATGCTTAATAGCTGAAAGCACAGCCTCTTTCATTGGAAATTGTAACCCAACACACAGATCAACTGTAGAAGGATCAAATGTCATAGGCGTAGCTAATGTATGAGCATACTCAGGAAATTCTAGCACTTGCATTGCCTCCAGATCCAGGGTATGCATATGGGATGCAGCCTCATATGGGGAAAGATCTCCATGAGTGTTGGTCTCAGCAGGGACGACGTCTGGGTCAGAATCACTGTTGTCATCATTTGTGAATTCAGCATCCTCTTCTTGCTCACTAAAGTCACCAACATATTCACCATGGACTCCACATGGCGGAACAGGATCGACACCAGTTGGCTCATCTTCGAGGGTAGTAGGAATTGTTTATGAGACTAATGAATTATGAAAAGTTATAGCTTGAGATATCGGAACGACTTCTTCTGTGGGAACGTCGTATGTAGTGTGAACATAGAAAGGCCCAGAATCATCATCTTCTGTGGGAACGTCGTATGTAGTGTGAACATAGAACGGCCCAGAATCATCATCTTCTGTGGGAAAGTTTTCTGTAGTGCGATCATTTGAAGGCCCACAATCATCGTGAACATCCTCTATGTCAACATATAACTCAAGTACACCAACATTTACAAATGTCTCATGAGCATAAAACATGCATCTGACATCATCATCATCTTCAAGTGGAAATGTTCTATATCAGACACATCTTTCACCAATAGAAAGAGGATGCCTATACTTAATCTCTAAAACTCTTTTTCTATGTCCAGCTTTAATTTTTGTATGAATTTGCAGCTTCAGTTCCTCTAATGTGACGTCTTCATCAACGCGAAAACTTTTAGGACGTTCACAATCAAAGGTAGCACCTTCGTCAGTATTATGAATTTGGCCATTATAGTAGACCAATGTGATCCTTCTGTTACTCATATTGTGTAGTAATGAAACTAAGAAGGATGAGAATGGAGGTATTATCACTCGACAAAAGAAAGAAGAAATAAAGAAGGATGAGAATGAGGAGGTATTAGCACTCAGAAAAAATCTGATTGAAAAACTACTGTAGGGGGTATTGTAAACCTTCATAAGTATTATGAATTTATAATGGTTCATTGTGTTGTACTAGATGATAAATCCCATCCTTTGTACAGGATGGAATCTGAAACCTATTTTCTAGCTAGGGTTAATTGACTGAAAAACTGATAACTCATTCAATGCAAAAACTGATGTTAAATCACATCCTTTGTACCGGACTGTCCAATAGTCCCATCCATTGCAGAAGGGATCCAATTCCAATATTTTTTACAGCATTTGATTGATTGAAAAATAGTTGAAACCTATCCTAACCCTAAATCATTAGACTCATCCATTGCTGAAGGATTCCAATTTCAATATTTTATGCAGCATTTGATTGACTGGAAAATAGCTGAAACCTATCCCTAACCCTAAATCATTAGTCCCATCCATTGCAGAAGGAATACAATTTTAATATTTTCTGTAGCATTTTATTGACTGGGAAATAGCTGAAAGCCTAACCCTAAATCTGGTCAATAGTCCCATCCATTGCAGAAGGAATCCAATTCTAATATTTTTTACAGAATTTGATTCACGGAAAAATAGTTGAAACCCTAACCCTAATCGTAAATCATTAGTCCCATCCATTGTAGAAGGAATCCAATTCCAATATTTTCTACAACATAAAATTAAAATAATAAATAAAATTTAATTTTATATAAATTTCAATTAAGAAATTAATTTAATTTTTATATAAAATTTAAATAACAAATCAAAATTTAATTTATATAAAATTTAAATAAGAAATCAAATTTTAATTTATATAAAATTTAAATAAGAACTACATTTTTTAAAATAAAATTATATTTTATATAAAATTTAAATAAGAAATATAAAATTTTATATAAAATTTTAATAAGAAATATTTGTTTTATAATTTTAATAAGAAATAAAATTTTACTTTTTATAAAATTAAAATAATAGATTTTATTTTATTTTATTTTATTTTTTATAAAATTTCAATAAAATTTAAATTAAATTTTTTATAAAATTAAAAATTAAATAAATTATAAAATTGTAGTATATATATTTTTTTAAAAATAAAAACAAATCAAGATAATTATTTTTATACCTGTTTGTTACAGATCTCACATATAAAATTTAAATAAGAAATCAAAATTTTTATTTATATAAAATTTAAATAAGAAATAAACTTTTTTATATAAAAATTTAATAAGAAATATAATTTTCTTTTTTAAAATTTTAATAAGAAATAAAATTTTATTTTTTTATAAAATTTTAATAATAAATTAATTTTTTTAAATTAAAAAGTTAAAAAAATTTAATATATATTTTAAAAAAAAAACCAAGATAATTTTTTTTTATTTAATTTGCAAATTTTAAAATTAAAATAAAAATTTTAAAAATAAATTTGCAATTTTTTTTAACCGTTTTAAATTTAAGTAAAAAAAATATATATATATATACCACCAAGGGAAATCGCCACCCCCATGGCGATTTCCCTTGGTGAAATTGAAAAAAAAAAAATCAATTTACACCAAGGGAAATCGTCGTGAGGGTGGTGATTTCTCTTGTTGTGTTTTGAAATTTTTTTACAATACACCAAGGGAAATCGCCACCCCCACAGCGATTTCCCTTGGTGTTTTTTGAAAATTTTATGCTGGGAAATTGCTATGGGGGTGACGATTTCTCAACTAGTTTTAAAACAAGCGAATTTTGGGAAGTAATCTGAAAACAACGGTATTTTGGTAAATAATTTTTTTTAGCTATATTGTGATTAAAAAAACCTCAACAAAGAGCAAGGTTAGAGGGGCGCCGAATATGGTTTTTCGTGGCGCGCTCCAATGCTTAAATCAGCAAATATCTATGAAAACTTAAGTCAGGAAATATCTATGAAAGAAAAGAGAGAACAGAGAGCTGAAAAGGAAAAAGTGATGAAAAGATGTTCTGTAGGTACATTTTCTTACCTCATGCCTTATATAACTATGTCTCAAGAATCTCGACCCTGTTAGTAGCCCCAAACGTCATTCTTCCTTCATACATTTTAAGTGATCAAGTTAGTTATGAAGATATGTTGCTCTTTAGTTATTAATGCTTTACTTTTGGAGCTTCACGGGCTTGCTTGTTTGCGGTGCTAAAGCCCAATTTAGTGTGAGTATAACATAATCAAATCCAAAAATCTCCTCAAATTTAAAAAAAAATAATATTTGGATTGTTCTTATATTAAAATGCATCTTTTGATTATTTGATCATTCAATATAATTAGTCTACAAATATTTTACTTTTTTAATAAAGGTAATCATGAAAACTAAATGGCAAACTACCACGAGGACCATAATAATAATAATAATATTGTACAACTAGAATTTGAATTTTTAATTTGAATATCTCTGATTTAAATAAATCTTAAGATTGGATGAGAGATGATTTATGAAATTCGAGAGAATTACTTGATTTCTTTATGTATTTTATTTAGAAACTTAATTTTATTTTGAATTTTTAAAATATTTTTTTAACTTAAATTGAATTATGTTAAATAGTCAAATTAATTTTTTTGAGATATTTAATTTAAATTAAATATATTTAGGCTTGCACAAAAGCTGTTCAAACACCTGTTCCCTATATCTGAAGCCTCATCTTGAACAAAAGCTTTTAGATACTCATTGTAAATGTCATTAGAATTATTCCCCGAGCCATAAATTCCACCTTCCCCTTGCTTCGCTGTCGGTTGAACTCTTCTTCAGAATGCCGACATTCCACTGAAATGGGCTAAATTAAGGCCAATACGAAAGTCCAATAATCAAGCTCTATTTAATGTATATATCGCTCTCCTCGCATCCTCCATATCAAAAAATCGAACGAAACCAAACTACCTACCTCCTCTCTTACCCCGCTCTTTGTGGGAGTAGAAACTTTCTCCGTTAAAAATCAATTGGCAAGGGTTATTTCGATTTTTTAGATTTAGATTTAGAGGATTTTCGAAAATCCAATCCGAAAAAAAGAATAGAGGAGGTTGAGAAGATTTGAAAAGGGTTTTCTTTTTAATTTTGATGACGGCAAATGGCTGCGACAATGATCGATTTCTGGGTTTATTGATGATTCGTGCTGCTGTATTTTTGAAGGGTGGGGTTTTAGAGAGAATGAGGAGATACCGTTAGCTATCTCAAAATCACAAATTTTGATTACATTTTTATTTTATGAATCTATGACAAATTAAAGAAAAAAACTAAACAAGTTCCTTTTATTATTACTCAATTTAGGAAATACAAAGATAAAGACCACATTATGAATTAAAAAGAAAAAAAGGAAAAAAGATAAAGGCAACACAAACTTTATTATTAAAAAAAAAAAAAAAAGGTGATTAGCTGACAATCATGGAGCTGATGATTATGGAAGAAAAAAGCAAGGTTGAAGATAATGATGGATTAAGCGGAGACGACGTCGTTGACATCAACTTTGTGCAATTCCATGACCCAATGGTTATAAGCACGACAAACAAGTTTCAAAGAAGAGAATCCAGCTTGTTTTGCCAATGTCTCAAACTCTTGCTTGGTTCTCTCTTTTGCACCTGGAAGAATGTGAAGCAAGCCAAGGTCTCGTTGAAGGATTGTCTTTGTCACTATGTCAGTCTGAGGTACTTCCGGTATTAGGGATTCCACAAGTATGATTTTACCACACTCAGGTAGTGAATCATAACAAGTTTTCAATAACTTCAAGCATAGATCATCGCCCCAATCATGAAGCATCAACTAAAATAAGATGTAAAAACAATGATAAATTTGTGAAGGATAAACCTGTTGGGAAAAATAAAACCTGGTTACCCAAAAGCAAGCATTCACCCACAACAAGCATTCGAATAAGAAAAGAAAAAGACACAATATTTTTTACGTGGTTCGACCCTTCTTGGCCTACATCCACGATCCCATAAGGATAACATCACTACAACAAGTAGAACCCTCATACAAGTAGCTTTTGCACGGATAAAACTACAAACCCTCTTACAAGTAGCTTTTGAATGGATTAAGCTACAAACCCTCTTACAAGTAGCTTTTGAATGGATTAAGCTACAAACCCTCAAATTAACATACTTGTAACTTTTGCACGGATTAAGTTACAAACCCTCTTACAAGTAGCTTTTGCACGGATAAAACTACAAACCCTCATACAAGTAGCTTTTGAACGGATTAAGCTACAAACCCTCAAAACAAAACACTATGACTCACCACCCGGATAGTCCTAATACAAGTGTATAGACTATCTCTCACAAGGGGTGGTGGGTGAGTTCAACCAAAGCCTAAGCTCTCTACTTATAAGGTGAAAGCCCCCTTGGCTTAACATAAGCAAGCTATGTGGGATTGGGACTTGACTCAAAAATACTCAACATATCCTCCCTTGAGTCAAAGTCCCAATAACCACTTGGCAGGAACTCGACAACTTTTCTTCCTCGAACAAAGCTTCTCTCCTTACTCGAACCAAAAAACTCTTGGCAGCTGGCAGCATCTCTCTTTGCTCGAACCAAAAGCTTTTAGGCAACTCCTCCCTCGAACCATAAGCTCTGATACCAGTTGTTGGGAAAAATAAAACCTGGTTACCCAAAAGCAAGCATTCACCCACAACAAGCATTCAAATAAGAAAAGAAAAAGACAATATTTTTTACGTGGTTCGACCCTTCTTGGCCTACATCCACGATCCCATAAGGATAACATCACTACAACAAGTAGAACCCTCATACAAGTAGCTTTTGCACGGATAAAACTACAAACCCTCTTACAAGTAGCTTTTGAATGGATTAAGCTACAAACCCTCTTACAAGTAGCTTTTGAATGGATTAAGCTACAAACCCTCAAATTAACATACTTGTAACTTTTGCACGGATTAAGTTACAAACCCTCTTACAAGTAGCTTTTGCACGGATAAAACTACAAACCCTCATACAAGTAGCTTTTGAACGGATTAAGCTACAAACCCTCAAAACAAAACACTATGACTCACCACCCGGATAGTCCTAATACAAGTGTATAGACTATCTCTCACAAGGGGTGGTGGGTGAGTTCAACCAAAGCCTAAGCTCTCTACTTATAAGGTGAAAGCCCCATTGGCTTAACATAAGCAAGCTATGTGGGATTGGGACTTGACTCAAAAATACTCAACAAAACCATAGTCACCATTTGTCTAATCTACTCATCAAATTTGTATATCAGTTTAGATCAAATAAAGTCTCATTTATATGATAAACCATTGTAACCCTTGTAGTTAATCTTGACTTGTATCCTCTGTATATATATTAATACAGATTACATGAATAAAATTAACTTAGAACCTTTCCATTCTTTTAAAATTAACCTTCATTAATTAATAAGCAAAAAACATATATATATATATATATATATGATTGTGAATTCATATATAAACAACATGATATAAGTGTCATACTTAGCCATCATTCTAATATATAAAGCAAATCAAAATATTTTTACGTACTAACCTTCATGAAAATAACTTCGGCTTTAGGAATTTCTGTAAACATATCTCCTGCTACATGCTCTACCCCTAAATTATTGAAAAGAAAATTATAGAAAAAAAAGTTATCAAACTCTCTAGTGTAGTGAGATAAAGAAATTATTAGAAGTTAGTAAATAAGTTTGGGCAAATTAAGGAATATCAATGAAAAATCATATACACCAACAAAAAAGAAGAAGATTTAGAATTACCTGGGCAATTGGGTGCATCTTTAATGACTTGGGGCAGGTCAAAATTAATACCCTTAATTTGTGGGTACTTGGAAACTATGAGCTTAAGATTTGTACCCAATCCTCCTCCTACATCAACCACTTGGCTTACACCCTCAAATCCCTTGTAAGTTTCTAGAACTTGGTTCATGACTAAGGTGGTGTAAATGGACATTGCTCTATTGAATGTGCTAGACATTTCATCATCTTTTCCCAGCAACTCAAACCAGTGCACCCCAAATGCTTTGACACATGAGAACCCACCCTCCAATGTTACATCTTTCAGGTATTTCCTGCAATCGTTGGCAATTTGATGAAAATTATCATCACTCGGACTAGTCGTAACTATCGAATATAATATATCAATGTGTGTGCGTGCGCATATAAGTGGATTCTGATGTGATATAAATAAATAAAAAATTAGAGACGAAGAAGACTAACCAACATTCGACGATATATTTTTCAAGATAGATTTGTAGCAATGGAGCAAAGGAAATTCCATCATCATTTTGAAGGAAATATTTGCCTACAGATGCAAGACCATATGATCTTTGGGTGTGTCCATTTTTACCGGTCACATGATTGCATGTCAGAATAGAGTGTGTAGCAAGAAGTCTCAGAATTCGATCAATTATGGATGGGGCATCCGGATTATTGGTAGAAAGCTGAGAGGCAATCTCGGCAGGCGACAGCATACCACTGGGAGTAGTAGCTTTGGCTATGATCTCTAACAAGCCAAGATCAATGGCAACTTTCAAAGCAAAAGGAAGTGAAGAAATGGAAGCAAAGTGCATGGCTTGCAAGATGTCATCTTCTTTATGATTTGATGAAATGTTTTGTTGGTTTGGTAGTGAATCCATGGTGCTTGAATCTCTAGCTGTAGAAAAACAAGATTAAGTTACCAAGTAATATTCAAAACTCTATGATTCTCATCCTCCAAGACCCCACCCTTTTATAGCTATAGCATCCCATTGTAGGTGGCAAAAACAAATCATCAAAAAGAGACTTGTAAACCGGCTGCATTTTCAACAATAGAGGTTTATCGACAAATTAAGAAGACTTAATTAGTTGATTTCTAAAATGGAGGCTTCGTGGGCTGTTATCTACTGTTTTTTGTAGTCAGAAAACCAAGACATATTCTACTTGAAACCATTCTTCTTCTTCATTTTGAATTTTGTAGTATAATTTGATGGCCTGGTCGTACCTAGTGAAGTCATACATATTTGTTTTATATGGTGGTTGTGAAAATTAAGGAAGATGAAGTAATAAAGATTCTTTCTTTATTTGGATAATACTTGTAAACAGCCTTTAAATTACAATCAATTTTCAATCGTATCGTGTTTATCGTAATTACAAACATAATATATATTATCATGGTTGTTGTGGTTATCGTGATCGTGAATTTTTTTTATTTTTTATGTTACACGACTTATTGTAAAATACAGCGAATATAACCACAATTATAAATTTTATCTATAATTTTTAAAATAATTAATAACACTTTGTGATTTTTATTTATAAAAAAAATATATTCTAAAATTGTAAAATAAATAATTTACGATTGTAAACTTGATTGTTACAAACGGCTAACCATTTACATCACAAATTTGATGGATATCAATAATAAAAAAATCAAAATTATAAAATAACGATTATTACATCGTGTCACAATCATTATTAAATCCTATTTGTAATTGAAAAATATTAATCATTGCCTATAAAAGAAAAATTTTAACCAGTATCATTAGGCGATGGTAGAGGTGCTCATGGGCCGGGTTGAGCCGCGGCTCGGAAAAAAGAAATTCCCTTGTCCAAGCTCATTTCAGGCTGGCCCGACCCGTAAGCCCATTTCATTATTCATAAATCATTAAAATATTAATTTTATATTTATATATATTTTATAATTTTTAAATTTAAATAAAAATAATATTTTAATGGATAAACAGTGATCCGGGCCAACCCGGATCAAAAACATTACTGCCTAAACCAGGCACAATACGGGCCGGGCTGGACGGACTGTCCAGTCCATGAGCAGGTTAAGGTGATATATATAATAAAAAAAATGTAATTAATCGCTTATTTTTTTCTTGAGTTCAGTAAAAATATATATATATATATATTAAATAAAAAATATATTTCTAAATTAATAATTAAATAATCTTTAATTGGTGTCTATAAACACCTACTAAACCAAACGGATCCTTTGTTAAAAGAAGAGATGGCTATACATTGAAAGTGTTGGTAAGATCACGATTTCATCAATTAATTAAATAGAGCATGGGATCTTTACGTACGTAGTTCAAGAAGATTTATCATTCATAATAAACAATAATTTTGTAGATATTTATCTTGTGAGTAGTCAAACTTTTTAATACTATATATATATATATATATATATATTGTAAATTGGAGAATTAATAAATTGTTAAAGTTCAGTACTTTAACATTTTTCTATACTACGAAAACCCATGTGGGTTGAACATTCGATATCATTGACTTTTTGGTCAATGAAGTTTCGAGACTTACGAAGGTTAGACTTTGATTGAGAGAAAGTAATGAAATCATAGTTAATTTTGGACAGAACTTAAATATAATAATAAAATAATTAAAAAATAATATAAAATAAAAAAATAATATGAATACGATAAAATTTACAAATATATCAAAAATTATATAATACGAATTATTAATTGATTAAATATTATATAAATATATAATATTTTAAACATTATTATGACACAAAAAATAATATAAATACAAAACGAATATATGAATCTTAAAGTACAATCTGTTGATGGTCTTCTTAGTTGGTTGGATGAATTACTGGGCTAGACTGGGTAGAGAAAGACATGTGAATAAAGAGCAAGATCAAAGAGACATTGGATACTTCGATATTTAAGTCAACAAATATCTATGGATTAAAAGATGCAGAAAAGAGCTAGAGAGAAAAGAGTGATAAAAGAGATGTCCTGGAGATGCATTTCCTTACCTCATGCCTTATATACTTGTGTCTTAGGAATTTTGGCCTTGATAGTGGTCCTCGACGTTATTCTTCATTCATACATTCTTTGTAATCAAGTTAGTTATGAATATGTGTCGCTTTATTTTGACCAGTTGTTAATGCTTTACTTTTAGGACCTCACGGGCTTAACT
Source organism: Fremontodendron californicum (assembly GCA_030761205.1). Taxonomy (NCBI): domain Eukaryota; kingdom Viridiplantae; phylum Streptophyta; class Magnoliopsida; order Malvales; family Malvaceae; genus Fremontodendron; species Fremontodendron californicum. The sequence goes on from JAULJL010000047.1 coordinate 3,193,371, forward strand.
GTTTGCTTGGTTAAGGCCCGATATAACGTGGGTATAACATAATCAAATTCAAAAACCTAAAACCTCCTAAAAATATTTCTTCTTATATTAAAATGCATCTTTTGATTATTTGACCATTCAATATAATTAGTGTACAAATATCTTACTATCTTTTAAGGGATAATGTCATGAATAGTCCCTGAAATTTATCAAATTTATCAATATGATATTTGTATTTTAAAAATGTTCAATGTGGTACCTGTACTATCAAACTGTATATCAATGTGGTACTTTGACTTAACACCGTTAAATATAGACAATGATGTGGCATTGACCAATCAGATGATGACACGTGGCAGCACTTGATTTTTTAGAAATTAATATATGAATTTTTGTAAAATAAAAAAAGAAAACATATTTTAAAAATAAAAAAATTTAAAAATTAATATCTAATTTTTTAAAAAAACTTAAAACATATTATTAAAATAATAATAAAATTTAAAATTATATTTTTTAAAATTAAATTATATTTTTTAAATTCAAAATTTTAAAAAATAACAAAACTAAAATATTTAACTAAAATTATTTTTAAAATATAAAATATTTTAAAATTAAATATTAAATCATTTATAGTATCTAATTTTTTTAAAATATATATATTTTTTAAAAAGTTATTTTTGAAAATTACAAAAATTAAAAAATGAAATTCTTTAAAAAAAATATTTATCAAAAAATTACAAAAATTAAATTATGAAATTCTTTAAAAAATATATTTATTAAAAAATTACAAAAATTAAATATGAAATTAATTTTTTATTTTTTTAATTTTTATTTAATTTTTAAAATTTTTAAAATTTTGAAATTTTTTTAAAAATTTTTTAAGTTACTACACGTGGCATCATTATATGGTACCATGTGTCATCATTATATGGTGTCACGTGTCATCATTATATTTTTAAAATAATATTTTTAAAATTAAAATAATAATTTTTTAGTTAGTACATGTGGCATCTTTATATGGTGCCACGTGTCCAGTTGTCATTAGATACAAAAGCCACGTTATCAATTTTTAACGGTGTTACTGACATGTATTACAATAGCACACGAAGTGTAAATTTTAAGTACCAAAATAGATATTTTTAAAGTACAGGTACTACATTAACAAATTTGATGAATTTTAAGAATCATTCATGATATTATTCCATCTTTTAATAAAGGTAATCATGAAAACCAAATCCTAAAGCAAGTCTAAATGATTTGTGGTTCCTTAGATGCAAGCCATAGAGGCCGCTGGTATTCATCATTTGTGGTTCCTGGGGACAGGTTTTCAGTGGCTAAAGTGTGGCAGCAAATCAGGCCAAGGCAGCCAAAGGTGGATTGGGATAGATTGGTATGGTATGCCTACCATATTCCAAGGCATTCCCAAATATCATGGATGGCAATTCAGAACAAGCTCCCTACAAAAGATCGATTGATGGAATGGGGAATGGATCTTAATGGAACTTGTGATATGTGCAGTCAACAAATGGAGACTCGAGACCATTTATTCTTTGAGTGTGAGTATTCTAAGGCAGTATGGAGGGAGATTCTGCACTTATGTAAGCTTCATAGAGTCATCAGAAGCTGGGACTTTGAAGTTCAATGGGCAAAGAGGAAGCTAAAGGGTAAATCTCTTACTGCTACAGTGTTTCGAATTGCTTGGAACGCTCTCATATATCATGTATGGAGGGAGAGGAATAATCGCAGGTTTGGTAAACAACCTCAGCAATGTATGCAAATGCTTGAGAAAATCAAGGAGGAGGTTAGCTATAGACTAGGGGGGATGAAAACCATAAATGATGATACTGTTAATAGAGATTTGCATGTAGCATGGGGGTTAAAAAGCTCACTGATAGCATAATTGGTTCTTAGCTATTTAAAGAAGACATTGTAAAATAGTACATTTGTTTGCCAGCTATGCTGGTTGTATTGATGTAGCAGTGCATGCTACTTTTGGATAAATAAAAACTTTGCCTATCCAAAAAAAATTCTTGCGGTTTTTTTTTTTTTTTTAAATTAGATAAAAAGAACACGTTTTAACGATGACAACAATAACAACAATAATAATAATAATAATATTGTACAACTAAAATTTGAATTTTTAATTTGAATATCTATGATTTTATTTTATCCTAAGATTGTATGAGAAATGATTTATGAGATCCGAGAGAATTACTAGATTTCATTATGTATTTTATGTAGACATTTAATTTTATTAAAAAAATTTAAAATATGTTTTAGCTTAAATTGAATTGAGTTAAATAGTCAAATTAATTTTTTAAGATATTTAATTTAAATCAAATATATTTTAGGCTTGTACAAAAGTTGTTCAAATACCTCTTCCTTATATCTGAAGCCTCATCTTGAACAAAAGTCTGGAGATATGTTTTACACTTGCTCACAGCTTCATCACCTTCGATTTAGGAAGCATGGAGACGGAAAAATAATACGGATAAATTTTTAAAAAATTAGGACATTGATATGGCAGGGCATGACAATAAAAGATATTTTTTATGTAATAATATATAATAAAAATGTAAAATTAATTCTTTTCAATTAAATATTATCGTGCCAATAATTTTTTAATTTTTTAAAATTATTTTTGAATTTAAAATTTTGAACTTTAAAAAATCTATTAGAACCAAATTGCTCAATGTTGATTTCATAATTGGGAGGAAATGCAAAAAAAAAATTATCGCGTGTCCGGACGTGTCTAGCCGTGTCTTGACCATGTTTTGACTGTATCCAATTTTTTTTTTGACGTGTTCTTGCGTATTTGTCATGTACCCTTTAGATCCAGTCCAACTTGACTCTAATTGTAAATGTCATCATAATTATTCCCCGAGCCATAAATTCCACCTTCCCCTAGCTTCATTGTCGGTTGAACTCTTCTCCAGAATGTCGACATTCCATTGAAACGGGCCAAATTAACGTCAATACAAAAGTCCAATAATCAAGCTCTATTTAATGTATATATCGCTATCCTCACACCCTCCACATCAGAAAATCGAACGAACCAAACTACCTAACCTCTCTCTCTTACCCCATTTTTTGTGGGAGTAGAAACTTTCTCCATTAAAAACCAATTGGCAATGGGTATTTCGCTTTTTTGGATTTAGATTTAACATTTTTTTAGAGGATTTTTCGAAAATCCAATCCGCAAAAAAGAATAGAAGAGGTTGAGAAGGTTTTGAAAAGGGTTTTCTTTTTAATTTTGATGACAGCAAATGGCGGCGACAATAACCGATTTCTGGGTTTGTTGATGATTCGTGCTGCTGTATTTTTGAAGGGTGGGATTTTAGAGAGAATGAGGAGATACAGTTAGCTATCTGAAAATCACAGATTTTGATTACATTTTTATTTTATGAATCTAGGACAAATTAAAGAAAAAAAAACTATATAAGTTCCTTTTATTATTACTCAATTTAGGAAATACAAAGATAAAGACCACATTATGAATTAAAAAACATAAAAAAATAAAAAAGATAAAGGCAACACAAACTTTATTATTTAAAAAAAAAAAAAAAAGGTGATCAGCTAACAATCATGGAGCTGATGATTATGGAAGAAAAAAGCAAGGTTGAAGATGATGATGGATTAAGTCGAGACACGTCGTTTACATCAACTTTGAGCAATTCCATGACCCAATGGTTATAAGCACGACAAACAAGTTTCAAAGAAGAGAATCCAGCTTGTTTTGCCAATGTCTCAAACTCTTGCTTGGTTCTCTCTTTTGCACCTGGAAGAATGTGAAGCAAGCCAAGGTCTCGTTGAAGGATTGTCTTTGTTACTATATCAGTCTGAGGTACTTCTGGTATTAGGGATTCCACAAGTATGATTTTACCATTCTCAGGTAGTGAATCATAACAAGTTTTCAATAACTTCAAGCATAGATCATCCCCCCAATCATGAAGCATCAACTAAAATAAGATGTAAAAACAATGATAAATTTGTGAAGGATAAACCATAGTCACCATTTGTCTAATCTACTCATCAAATTTGTATATCAGTTTATATCAGATAAAGTCTCATTAATCTGATAAACCATTGTAACCCTTGTAGTTAATCTTGACTTGTATCCTCTGTATATATATATTGATGCAAATTAGATGAATAAAATTAACTTAGAACCTTTCCATTCCTTTAAAACTAACCTTCATTAATTAATAAGCAAAAAACATATATATATATATATATATACACACATATGATTGTGAATTCATATATAAACAACATGATATAAGTGTCATACTTAGCCATCATTCTAATATATAAAGCGAATCAAAATATTTTTACGTACTAACCTTCATGAAAATAACTTCGGCTTTAGGAATTTCTGTAAACATATCTCCTGCTACATGCTCCACCCCTAAATTATCGAAAAGAAAATTATAGGAAAAAAAGTTATCAAACTCTCTAGTGTAGTGAGATAAAGAAATTATTAGAAGTTAGAAAATAAGTTTGGGCAAATTAAGGAATATCAATGAAAAATCATATACACCAACAAAAAAGAAGAAGATTTAGAATTACCTGGGCAATTGGGTGCATCTTTAATGACTTGGGGCAGGTCAAAATTAATACCCTTAATTTGTGGGTACTTGGAAACTATGAGCTTAAGATTTGTACCCAATCCTCCTCCCACATCAACCACTTGGCTTACACCCTCAAATCCCTTGTAAGTTTCTAGAACTTGGTTCATGACTAGGGTGGTGTAAATAGACATTGCTCTATTGAATGTGCTAGACATTTCATCATCTTTTCCCAGCAACTCAAACCAGTGCACCCCAAATGCTTTGACACATGAGAACCCACCCTCCAATGTTACATCTTTCAGGTATTTCCTGTAATCGGTGGCAATTTGATGAAAATTATCATCACTCGGGGCAAGTCATAATTATCGAGTATAAAATATATATATGTGGGTGTGCGCGTGTGCGTGCATGTAAGTGGATTTTGATGTGATATAAAAAAAAAATTACGGACGAAGAAGACTAACCAACATTCGACGATATATTTTTCAAGATAGATTTGTAGCAATGGAGCAAAGGAAATTCCATCCTCATTTTGAAGGAAATATTTTCCGACGGATGCTAAGCCATATGATCTTTGGGTGTGACCATCTTCAGCAATGACATGATTGCATGTCAAAATAGAGTGGGTAGCAAGAAGTCTCAGAATTCGGTCAATTATGGATGGGGCATCTGGGTTATTGGTAGAAAGCTGAGAAGCAATCTCAGCAGGCGACAGCATACCACTGGGAGTAGTAGCTTTGGCTATGATCTCTAACAAGCCAAGATCAATGGCAACTTTCAAAGCAAAAGGAAGTGAGGAAATGGAAGCAAAGTGCATGGCTTGCAAGATGTCATCTTCTTCATGATTTGATGAAATGTTTTGTTCGTTTGGTAGTGAATCCATGGTGCTTCAATCTGGCTGTAGAAAAACAAGATTAAGTTACCAAGTAATATTCAAAACTCTCTGATTCTCATTCTGTTGGAATTGTGGCTAAAATCTCATAGTCAAGAAAGATGGCTTTGCAAATTCAACATTGTCGGCTCCCACTCTCAATAGCCAAAACCAAATTCTTCATGTAATATTGCATAGCCGAATTCAAAACAATTTTGATATGTTCTTGGCAAATTCTGGTAGCCATCATATCTACAGTGTTCACACCCACAATTTGCTTCTATATAAGGCCTTTGGCCTTGGCATGAGTAGTAGGAGAGGCAGAGAGGAGAAATGAGCTAGAGAGCTCCAAGGTGAGCTCCAAGAGCTCCCTCCCGGGTGAGGCATAGTGAGAGCTCTAGAGGGAGCCCCTCCCGGTAGAGGTTGTTTAAAGGCAGAAGCTGCCTGTTAGAGCTTGTGTATTGAGGTGTTGAGTGTGTGCTAGTATAGCACCTTGTATTCTGTATTTGTTTGTACTCCATCTCCGATAAATACAAAGTTTTGCTCCTCCTCCCGTGGACGTAGGCATATTGGCCGAACCACGTAAAATATCTGTGTTTCTTTCAGTGTGTTTTTTATCGGTTTTAGTAATCTCGATCTAGTTCCGCACAACAAATTGGTATCAGAGCCAACTTTTACGTAAAACCGAGTTTGTTCGATTCTGCCAGTTTTTCAAAAGTGCTCCAAATTGTGTTTTGAAAATACCAGGTTGAAGAGGTCGTCGAGAGGAGTGCAGCAGAATCAACCGGAGCACCATAGGAGGCCGCACGCGCCCACACGCGCCGCCCAAAGGAGCGCGAGTGGGCCTCACTCGCCCACGCGCCGCACGCGCGCTGGAGGTTGAAGGCGCGTGAAGCCCACGCGCCGCCACCAACTCTGCTTCACGCGCCCACGCGCCGCAGCACTCGCCCACGCGCCGCCGCACGCGCCGCCGGAGCTCCGACCAACTTTTTCGGGCCAATTTTTTGAGCCGCTTCAGAACACTATTCCGAGACTTTTTCGAGCCGGTTGAGCTAAACCGAGTCCATTTCGAGCCACCTGCAGCAGAATATTCGCAGAATATTCACCGTGTGTCCAAAAGTTACAAAGTTGGACCCTTTCCTGGCTATTTCGACTATTCCGGACTCAACCGCGGCATCAGTTTTTCCATATAGGTAACGGAAAAACTCTGAGTTGGTAATTTTGTTTTATTACCATGGCAGAATCATTAGAGACAACTGAAACAACCTGCGCACCATCAAGTTCTACATCAGAAAGAACTCGATGACCACTGCAAAGTTCGAGGTGGAGAAATTTGATGGCACCACGTAACTTTGGCATGTGGCAGTGCGAAGTACTGGACCTATGAGTCCGCGAAGGACCAGTAGACAGTGAGGATCCTGTCCAGTAGGCGGTGGATATCCTATCAAGGAGAAGAATCCAGTTAATCCGCGAAGGATCCTGTCTCATCCAGTCCAGTAGACGGTGAAGATCCTGTCCAGTAGACGGTGGATATCCTATCAAGGAGAAGAATCCAGTTAATCCGCGAAGGATCCTGTCCAGTCCAGTCCAGTAGGCGGTGGATATCCTATCCAGGAGAAGAATCCAGTTAATCCGCAAAGGACCGATAGATGGATGAAGATCCCGTCTAGGAAAAGTATCATCGACAATCTGCAAGGGACGAGTGTGCCCAGTGTTGGACACTGGAAGAAAGACTGTCCAGACAGAGAGGTCGATTGTGATAGTTGCTCAAAAGACTGATAGAGAAGAAGGCTCTGCTTTCACAGTTTTAGGTGGAGATACATCCTTCCAATCAAGGGATTCCGGATGTTCATACCAGATGTGTTCGAACCGAGAGTGGTTCTCAAGCTATCAAGAGCTTGATGGAAGAATTGTCCTTATGGGCAACGATGTCACATTAGAGGTATTGGAACGATCCGACTAAAAATGCATGACGGTACAATCAGACAACTTACAGATGTAAGGTATGTCCCTGATCTCAAGAAGAACCTCATATCACTGGGGGTCTTAGACTCAAATAGTTACAAGATGACCATTCAGAATGGAGTCCTGAGAATTGTACGTGGAGCATTCTTAGCAATGAAGGGTTATATGAAGGGAAATCTGTATCTCCTTGACAGAGAAACCGTGACAGGCAGAGCAGCAGCCTCTCACAGAATGATGGGATAATCCGACACTTCACTGTTCCTAGCACTCCCCAGCAGAATGGAGTTGCAGAAAGGATGAACCGAACTTTGGTTGATAAAGTTCGCTGCATGTTATCCCAGTCAGGCTTGAGCAAAGCATTTTGGGCGGAGGCTTTATTGTAAGCCTCCCACATTATCAACAGACTACCCTCCACTGTAATTGATGGGAAAACTCCCATAGAGGTGTGGTCCGGAAATTCTGCCACTGATTATGATCGGCTTCGTAGTTACGGATGCAAAACTGGATCCTAGAGCCAAGAAAGCTGTCTTCTTGGGCTTTAGTGAAGGAGTAGAGGCATTCCGATTGTGGAACCCTGAGTCAAAGAAAGTCATCGTAAGCCGAGATGTTGCCTTTGACGAATCTGTAATGCTGAAACTGTCAACTCCAGAGAATGTGAACCAAGATTCTCTAAAGCAGGTGGAGTTTGAATCAGAAGATGCTGGTTAAAATTCAGATGAATCTGAACCAGAATCTGATGACACCTTAACTGAAGTGGAGGAGTCATCACCGGAAATCTTTCAGCAACTTGAATCAGTTGTCACCAGTAGACCGAATAGACATATTCGGAAACCTGCTCGGTACACAGACATGGTGGCATACGCCCTTCCAGTAATTGATGATGATGTCCCGACCAATTACAAAGAAGCTGTAAACAGCCCCGTGCATGCCCAGTGGAAAGAGGCGATGGATGAAGAGATGACATCACTTCATCAGAATCAGACTTGGAAGTTGGTTCCACTTCCAACACTCAAAAGAACAATTGGGTGCAAATGGGTCTTTGCCAAAAAGGATGGTGCTACCGGCAAAGACAGTATCAGATACAAAGCCAGAAAGGAATAGACTACAATGAGGTATTTTCACCTGTTGTTAAGCATGCATCTATTCGGATATTGTTGGCTTTAGTAGCACAGTATAACCTAGAGATAGTTCAACTTGATGTAAAAACTGCATTCCTCCATGGTTCCGTAGAGGAGGAAATTTGTATGACTCAACCAGATGGTTTTGGAGTCCCCGGTCGCGAAGACTAGAAAAGCAAGTTGAATCGGTCACTGTATGGTCTGAAACAATCCCGTGACAGCTGTACAAACGGTTGGACTGTTTCATGACAGAATGAAAAGTACACACGCAGTCAATTTGATCATCGTGTCTATTTCCGGAAACTTCAAGATGGATCATTTGTCTATCTGCTGAAAAAGGCAAGATGGAGATCGACAGGCTGAAGGCTCAACTGAGCTCAGAGTTCGAGATGAAGGATCTTGGAGAAGCCAATAAATTATTGGGAAGGAGATCAGAATAGACAAATCAAATTGACCCAGGCTCAGTATCTGAGCAAAGTACTTCAGAGATTTGGCGTTAATGATAAGACCAAATCTGTAAGTACTCCTTTAGCGGCACATTTCAAACTCAGTGCATTGATGGATCATGCCAATGCAGTAGGTGCCCTGATGTGTGTAATGGTGTGTATGAAACCTGAAGGAGGAATGGAGGAAGCTCTGATCAGTAAATTCTCTCTGTGGATTTTCGCCAAGGTGGAGATTGTTGGAATTGTGGCTAAAATCTCATAGTCAAGAAAGATGGCTTTGCAAATTCAACATTGTCGGCTCCCACTCTCAATAGCCAAAACCAAATTCTTCATGTAATATTGCATAGCCGAATTCAAAACAATTTTGATATGTTCTTGGCAAATTCTGGTAGCCATCATATCTACAGTGTTCACACCCACAATTTGCTTCTATATAAGGCCTTTGGCCTTGGCATGAGTAGTAGGAGAGGCAGAGAGGAGAAATGAGCTAGAGAGCTCCAAGGTGAGCTCCAAGAGCTCCCTCCCGGGTGAGGCATAGTGAGAGCTCTAGAGGGAGCCCCTCCCGGTAGAGGTTGTTTAAAGGCAGAAGCTGCCTGTTAGAGCTTGTGTATTGAGGTGTTGAGTGTGTGCTAGTATAGCACCTTGTATTCTGTATTTGTTTGTACTCCATCTCCGATAAATACAAAGTTTTGCTCCTCCTCCCGTGGACGTAGGCATATTGGCCGAACCACGTAAAATATCTGTGTTTCTTTCAGTGTGTTTTTTATCGGTTTTAGTAATCTCGATCTAGTTCCGCACAACACATTCTGCAAGACCCATCCCCTTTTATAGCTATAGCATCCCATTGTAGGTGGCAAAAACAAATCATCAAAAAGCTTCCTGTAGTAAACCGGCTGCATGTTCAACAATGGAGGTTTATTGACAAATTAAGGAGGCTTGGTTGATTTCCAAAATGGAGGCTACCTTGGCTGTTATCTACTGTTTTTTTAAGTCAGAAAACTAATACATATTGCATTTCTACTGAAACCATTCTTCTTCAATTTGAAATTTGATGGCCTGGTCGTACCCTGTGGAGTCATACAGATTTGTTTAATATGGTGGTTGTGAAAAGGACAGATGAAGTAATAATAAACCATTCTTTCTTTATTTGGATAATAATACTTGTAAACAGCCTTTAAATTACAGTTTATCTGTTTTCGATCCTGTCACATTTACGATAATTACGAACATAATAGATGCTATCATAATTATCGTGGTTATTGTGATTTTGAATTTTTTTTTATTTTACACAACATATTATAAAATATAATAAATATAATCATAATTATAAATTTGTTCAATAATTTGTTCAATAATTTTTAATAGTTTATGATTTTTTATTTATAAAAAAAAAAATCAAAAATTATAAATTAAATAATTCACATTTATTTATAAAATAAAAATATTCAAAAATTATAAATTAAATAATTCACAATGGTGAACTTGATTTTTATAAATCGTTAATCATTTACATCATAAATTTGATGAATATCAATGATAAAAAAATAAAATCATAAAATCACAATCGTTCAAGAAGATTTATAATTCATAAATGGTAATAAACAATAATTGTGTAGCTATTTATATTGTGAGTAGTCAAACTTTTCTATACTATCTTCTTTTTAGTAAATTGGATAATTAATAAATTGTCAAAGAAACCCCATGTGGTTTGAAGATTCGATATCGTTGACTTTTTGATGAATGGAGTTTGGAGACTTATGAAGGTTAGACTTTGATTGAGAGAAAGCAATGAAATTACTCTTAATTTTGAATACGACATAAATGTAATATAAAAAATAATTAAAATATGTATAAAATGAAAAAAAAAAAAACGAATACGATATAAATATATGAATATATCAAAATTTATATAACACAAATTATTAATGTGTCAAATTTTATATAAATATAGAATATCTTAAATACTATTATGACACATAAAAAATAATACAAATACGAAATGAAGACGCGAATCGTAAAATATAATCTGCTGATGATCTTCTTGGTTGGTTGGAGAACTTAGTGAGTTGGACTGGGTAGAGCAGGACCTATCAACAAAGGGTTTTTTTTTATCACAATATAGTCAAAAAATATATCAAAATACCGTTGTTTTTAGATTAATTCCCAAAATCCGCTTGTTTTAAAATCAGCTGGGAAATCGTCATCCCCCATGGCGATTTCCTAGAGTAAAATTTTCTAAATGTTCAAACAATACCGAGGGAAATTACAATAGGAGTGGCGATTTTCCTTGGTGATATATATATTTTTTAATTTTTTTATTTAAATTTAAAAGTCCAACGGTTAAAAAAAAATTGCAAATTTGTTTTTAAAATTTGTATTTTAATTTTAAAAATTACAAATTAAATAAATAATTAAATTGAATTTTTTTAAATGAAATTTAAAAGTCCAACGGTATATTTCTTATTTAATTTTATTATTTTAAAATTTATGAATTTTTAAAAAAAAAAAATTTAGTTAAATTTTATTATATAACTTTTTGAAATAAAAAAATAATAATTAAATACAAAATTAAAAAAAAAAAATCAAAACTTTTTGAAGGCAACGGTAACTTGACAGTTGCCTTCAAAATCCTATCCCCTCCCCCCCCCACACACCACTCTTCTATAAATAACCGCCCCTCATTTTCTACAACTTATTTTAATTTTCTTTCTTCTTTCTACAATCAATTTTTTTACCAACAATTTTCTTTCTACAATAATATTTAAAAATGGATTCATCATCACTATTGAGGCTGCAAGAAAATCACATATCCTCGGTTATATTTAAAGTGGTAAGTAAATTGTTGTAATATTATTGTATTACATTATCAATTTTTTGTAATTTTTTAATTATTATTATTTTGTAATTTTATAGTTTTATAATTTTTATATTTTTAATGTTTATAGTTTTATCATTTTTTAACTATTATTGTTTTTTCATTTTATAGTTTTATAATTATTTATTTTCTATATTGTTTAATTTTTTTATTATAGTTTTTTAATTTTTTTAATTATTATTGTTTTTTCATTTTATAGTTATTTATTTTTTATATTATTTAATTATTTAATAATTATATAAATAATTTTAAAATTTTATATTATTATTGTTTTGTTATTTTATAGTTTTAGAATTTTAGAATTTTTATATTGTTTAATTTTTTAATTATTATAGTTTTATAATATATTAATTTTTATAATTATTTTATTTAATTTAATTAATTTCAACAGGATACTCGTCGCGTGTTACGTTCGAGGAAATTTACATTGGAAGACTCGTATCCATCTATTATCGACCACTTAAGAACAACCGAATTTTATCACGCAACTCAAATTCGACGATTTTTTATACAATCTGACTTAATCAGTGCGTTGATCGAACGACGAAGGCCCGAGATGCACACTTTTCATTTTCCATTTGGTGAATGCACGGTAGCTCTAGAAGATGTTGCGCTTCAACTTGGACTTCCGGTCCATGGCGGCGCAGTTACAGGCGGAAGCTTGCTAGATTGGAATGAAGAGTGTCAAAATCTATTGGGTGCAGTACCTCCAGATGAATATGTATCTGGCTCAATGGTGAGACTAAATTGGTTGAAATCCTTTCAAAATCTTCCAAACACGCAACTGAAGAACAAATACAATATGCTACAAAAGCATATATTTTACGTTTGATTGGAGGATTATTAATGTCTGACAAATCGAGCAGTCGGGTACATTTAATGTATCTTCCATTACTACGTGATTTAGAGCATTCGGCAAATTATAGTTGGGGTTCTACGTGTTTGACGGTTTTATATAGAGAACTGTGTCAGGCTACAATTCCAAAAAGCCATGACATAGGTGGATGTTTAGTGATTCTACAATCATGGGCTTGGTATCGACTGCCATTTCTTGCTCCGCACGTGGATGTTTCGGCTGTATACCCCCTTGCAAGCAGGTAATAATCTTTACTATTTTATTAATTTTGTACGAACTTGTATTTTTATAGGTCTATTAAGATTTTATATGCATTTTAATAGGTGGAGTCGGAGTAGGAGTAGAGATTTTACTGAGACTTCGACTGACCTTGCAAGTATAAGATTGCGACTAGATCGAGTAAGATATGATAAGGTAAATATTTCGATTGTTACATTCAAGTATTTTTCTATTTAATCCATATGAAACTAATAATTTGTAATAATTATTCGCAGTTTCTGTGGATGCCATATTCCTCAAGTGAAATTATGGCATGCCTCCCACTGGATGCCTACAATAATTATAATATATGGAAAGCAAACACAACATTGATATGTTTTTCATATGTTGAGTGGCACCAAACTGACAGGGTGTTGCGACAATTTGGGATGCAACAACCAATTTCGCAAGCACCGGTGAACCTCGATAAGCTTCACAAGATCGACATGCGTGGCCTTCATGAGGAATTCTAGCTTGCGAAGCATGAACATTGGATCCATTGGTGGAATATACATTGTCAACGAATTCCGACAGATTATCCGATTGTTGGTAATAATTTCAACCCATCTGATGATTACATAAGATGGTACAAAAATGAAGGTCGGCCTTTTGTTTGTCCACCGTTGGTGCATAAAGATGTTAGGAGTATGCCATTTACCGGACAAACTTCAACTCCAGTCCCTCCTACACAGGATATGGAAGCTCCTAGACCTAGCCGACAACGTGGGCAGATGCATCAATCGACCTCATCGGAGTTCACAGCACCGACGATGTCATTTAGTCATCCTAAACCTGAACGGGATCATGGAGAACCATCCAGTCATCGTTATTCCGTCAGTCACCCCGGATATGACGTTGATGAGTGTTGCCGACCATCACCGCCAATGATGAGGTTAGATGACCAGCTCCCTATCCTAAGTCCAAGTTCAGCATATCTAACACCAATGTATCAGTTTGGAACCCCTGCGTCAGCATTTGATGGTACATCATTTCTGGGTCCATCTAGTAGTCAGGTTCCCTTTATAGGTGAACTAGGTGTTGGCTCCTCTAGCAGTGGGTTTCAAATTTTTGATAAAGAAGAAATGGCGGATGACATACAACCGGAACCAGTGGCAGTTACAGCAAGAGGTCGTGGTCGACCGTGAATACGTGCCACTGACGAGGTTGAACGACGGATCCAACCATCATGCACTAGGAGAGCTCGACACTGTTGCTCTACACCACACAGTAATTAGAATAAATGTACTTTTATCAATATAACGAGAATAATGTATTTTAAATTTGTAATATATAAATTTATATGTTTCGCATTTCATGTTATTTATTTTAAATTTGTTGGGAAATTAATTGGTATTTTTAATTTTTTTTATTCAGCATATCTAACTAAAATGTTAATGTTGTTATTTAATTTATAAAAATGTAATAAAATATATTATTCAATATATTTTTATAAAATTTCTTAATTTTATAAAAAATAATAATACAAATTACATGATAAGTAGAAAAAAACTTGCATAACATTTTCCCTTAATGGCAAAATATGTAAATATTACAGGTTATGAAAACATGTAATTCCTTTATTGTTGATGCGAACTCTCCCCCGATGTGCCAGATTGATGCGGACATTTTCGACGGTTATGACCTTCATTTCTGCATAATCCACAACGTTTTGGTTGGCCTTTCTCCCTGAGGTCCATTTCATTACGAATACGACTTGATTTTGGTCGACCATGTGGATTTCTCCGCATTTCTTGATTGGGACACACTTCTGGACAATCATATTGAGGCCAATAACCTTCATTTCCAACTGCTTCGAACTCATGTCTATAAACATTCAATATAGTTTTCAGTCTATAAACATTGTCCACATATTGCATGCAATCTACATGGACATCTGCACAAGCAGCAACTACATGTGAACAAGGGAACCTTTGTGCTTGAAACTTCCCACAGTCACACGACATGTCACTAAGCTTGACTTTGTACTTCATTACAGAAACACCCTATTGTGGATCAACTAACTCTTCAATCAGAAAAGATTGATTTGCTCTCGTAAAATTACGAACAAAGTGGGAGTTAGCTTTCCTGCGATTTTCTTGCATAATTTGTGTGACGGTTTCACAGTATGTGTGCCCTCCCTCCATCATTGCAATTTGCTTTTTGCCCATCTTAACAAAAAGTGCAGCCAACGTATAATATATTGATTGCACTAAAGCAGTAATGGAAGATGACGCGTTCCCTTCAACACCGAATTGATAGATTCAGCTAGGTTGGTTGTCATATGGCCATAACGTCTTCCTTGATCATATAATTGGGCCCACTTCTCCTTAGGGATCCTATCAAGCCAATTAGCTGCCTCTGCATTTTCTCCACGAAGATTCTCATACATGAAATGAAAATCCGGTCTCCTTAACTCATATCTTAATAAAATTAAAAACAAAAGACTTGTGAATTTCATTATTATTTTATATACTAAAGGAAATATAAGAGATAAAATAACTATGATTCGATTCCATACCCATGTTAACAATGTGTCGACGCAATTCCTTATTGGTAAACTTCTTCATAAAGTTAGCTACAATGTGTCGAATGCAGTACACTGAATATGCATGTAGAGGATTCCATCCACTACCATCGTGTCTAATCGCAGCTTTGATGGCTTCATGTCGATCAGACACCAAGCATTTGCCAGGCTGTTTTGTCACATATCTACGCAAATTAGTGAGAAAGAATGACCAAGCCTCTGTTGTCTCACCCTCCACAATGGCAAAGGCAATTGGCAGTATGTTTCGGTTGCCATCTTGTGCAATAGCTAACAATAATGTTCCTTTGTATTTTCCATATAAGAAAGTACCATCTATTTGCACAATAGGTTTACAATATGGATACCCTTCAATGCACGACTTAAATGTCCAAAATAGTCGATGGAATATTCTCTTACCCTTGACCAGTCGATCACCGTGATATGCAGGTACCGTTTGCAATTCCACAATTGTACCAGGCACGAAATGTTGCATTGCACCTAACCATTTAGGTAGCTCAATGTACGATCTATCCCAATCGCCAAAAAATTAAATAATTGCCTTTTGCTTTGCTTTCCACGTTTTCTTATAGGATGTGATGTATTCATACCGGATTCGCATCTCAGCGATCAAAACTGAAACGGAAATCTCCGGATTTGCTTGGACCAATGACAGAATGCATGAACAGATCATGTTAGAATCTAACTTGCAATGATCTTGTGAAATCCTCCCCGATGTGCAAGTATGAGGCCCTTCATATTTTCTAATCTCCCATGCTTGTTTCTTCTTCATAAAAGTTGCCATTATTCTCCAATTGTACCCTTTCCCATACATTAGACATTTGACATAATATTTGGTCCGCTCAGATTCAATTACTCTGTAATCTACAGAGTTTTTGATGTTATATTGCTTAATAGCTGAAAGCACATCGTCTTTCGTTGGAAATTGTAACCCAACACACATATCAACTGTAGATGGATCAAATGTCAGAGGCGTAGCTAATGTATGAGCATACTCAGGAAATTCTAGCACTTGCATTGCCTCCAGGGTATGCATATGGGATGCAGCCTCATATGGGGGAAAATCTCCATGAGTGTTGATCTCAGCAGGGACGACATCTGAGTCAGAATCACTGTTGTCATCACTTGCGAATTCAGCATCCTCTTCCTGCTCACTAAAGTCACCAACATATTCACCATGGCTCCACGTGGCAGAACAGGATCAACACTAGCTGGCTCATCTTCGAGGGTAGTAGGAATTGTTTGTGAGACTAATGAATTATGAAACGTTGTAACTTGAGATAGCGGAACGACTTCTTCTGTGGGAACGTCATATGTAGTGTGAACATAGAACGGCCCAGAATCATCATCTTCCGTGGGAAAGTTTTCTGTAGTGCGAACATTTGAAGGCCCACAATCATCGTGAACATCCTCTATGTCAACATATAACTCAAGTACACCAACATTTGAAAATGTCTCATGAGCATAAAACATGCATCTGACATCATCATCATCTTCAAGTGGAAATGTTCTATATCAGACACTTCCTTCACCAATAGAAAGAGGATGCCTATACTTAACCTCTGAAACTCTTTTTCTATTTCCAGCTTTAATTTTTGTATGGATTTGCAGCTTCAGTTTCTCTAATGTGACGTCTTCATCAACACGAAAACTTTTAGGACGTTCACAATCAAAGGTAGCACCTTCGTCATTATTATGAATTTGGCCATTATAGTAGACCAATGCAATCACTCTATTGCTCATGTTGTGTAGTAATGAAACTAAGAAGGATGAGAAAGGAGGTATTATCACTCGGCAAAAGAAAGAAGAAATATAGAAGGATGAGAATGATGAGGTATTAGCACTTAGAAAAAATTTGATTGAAAAACTGCTGTAGGGGGTATTGCAAACCTTAATCAGTATTATGAATTTATAATGGTTCATTATGTTGTACCGGATGACAAATCCCATCCTTTGTAGAGGATGGAATCTGATTCTCATTCTCTGTCTAGGGTTAATTGAGTGAAAAACTGATAACTCATTCAATGGAAAAACTGATGATAAATCTCATCCTTTGTACCGGACTGTCCAATAGTCCCATCCATTGCAGAAGGAATCCAATTCCAATATTTTCTGCAGCATTTGATTGACTGGAAAATAGCTGAAACCTATCCCTTACTCTAAATCATTAGTCCCATCCACTGCAGAAGGAATCCAATTCCAATATTTTCTGCAGCATTTGATTGACTGAAAAATAGCTGAAACCTATCACTAACCCTAAATCATTAGTCTCATCCATTGCAGAAGGAATCCAATTCCAATATTTTCTGCAGCATTTGATTGACTAGAAAATAGCTGAAACCTATCCCTAACCCTAAATCATTAGTCCCATCCATTGCAGAAGGAATACAATTCCAATATTTTCTGTAGCATTTTATTGACTGAAAAATAGCTGAAACCCTAACCCTAACCCTAAAATAAAATTGTATTTTATATAAAATTTAAATAAGAAATATTTTTTTTATAATTTTAATAAGAAATAAAATTTTACTGTTTATAAAATTAAAATAATAAATTTTATTTCATTTCATTTTTTATAAAAATTAAAAAATTATAAAAATTATAAAATTTTACTATATATATTTTAAGAAAATAAAAACAATCGAAGATAAAATTTTTTATACCTGTTTGTTACAGATCTCACATATAAAATTTAAATAAGAAATCAAAATTTTTATTTATATAAAATTTAAATAAGAAATAAAATTTTTTATATAAAAATTTAATAAGAAATATAATTTTCTTTTTTAAATTTTAATAAGAAATAAATTTTTATTTTTTATAAAATTTTTAATAATAAATTTTATTTTTTATAAATTTTAATATATATTTAAAAAAATAAAAAAAAAAAAACAAACCAAGATAATTTCTTTTATTTGATTTGTAATTTTTAAAATTAAAATACAAATTTTAAAAACAAATTTACAATTTCTTTTTTAAAATTTAAGTAAAAAAAATTTTTTTAAAAAAAATATACCACCAAGGGAGATTGCCAGGTGGTGATTTCCCTTGGTGTTTTTTGTATTTTTTTTAAAATACACCAAGGGAAATCGCCACCCACCATGGTGATTTTCCTTGGTGTTTTTTGAAAATTTTGAAAATTTTACGTTGGGAAATCGCCATGGGGGATGGCGATTTCCCAACTAGTTTTAAAACAAGCGAATTTTGGGAATTAATCTGAAAACAACAGTATTTTGGTAAATAATTTTTTTTAGCTATTAATATATGTTTTAGCTTAAATTGAATTGAGTTAAATAGTCAAATTAATTTTTTAAGATATTTAATTTAAATAAAATATATTTTAGGCTTGCAAAAAAGTTGTTCAAATACATGTTCCTTATATCTGAAGCCTCATCTTGCACAAAAGCATGGAGATATGTTTTGCACTTGCTCACAGCTTCATCACTTCCGATTTAGGAAGCATGGAGACAGACAAATAATACAGGTAAATTTTTAAAAAATTAGGACATTGATATGGTAGGGCATGACAATAAAAGATATTTTTAATATAATAATATATAATAAAAATGTAAAATTGATTCTTTTTAATTAAATATTAACTTGCAAATAATTTTTTAATTTTTAAAAATTATTTTTGAATATAAAAAGTTGAACCTTAAAAAATCCATTAGATCCAAATTGCTTATTGTTGATCTCATATTTGGTAGGGAAAAAAAACCTTTATCGCGTGTCCGGACGTGTCTAGCCGTGTCTTGACTATGTTTTGACTGTGTCCAGTTTTATTTTATTTTTTTGACATGTTCGCACTATCTGTCATGTTGGAGTCGTGTATGATACTTGAGCATTCTCCGGACAGAAATGTCCGTGCTTCATAGCCCCCAATAAACTTTAGATCCAGTCCAACTTGACTCTGATTGTAAATATCATTAGAATTATTCCCCGAACCATAAATTCCACCTTTCCCTTGCTTCGCAGTCGGTTGAACTCTTCCACTGAAATGGGCTAAATTAAGGCCAATACGAAAGTCCAATAATCAAGCTCTATTTAATGTATATATCGCTCTTCTCGCATCCTCCATATCAGAAAATCGAACGAAACCAAACTACCTACCTCTCTCTCTTACCCCGCTCTTTGTGGGAGTAGAAACTTTCTCCGTTAAAAATCAATTGGCAAGGGTTATTTCGATTTTTTGGATTTAGATTTAGAGGATTTTTCGAAAATCCAATCCGAAAAAAAGAATAGATGTGGTTGAGAAGATTTTGAAAAGGGTTTTCTTTTTAATTTTGATGACGGCAAATGGCGGCGACAATGATCGATTTCTGGGTTTATTGATGATTCGTGCTGCTGTATTTCTGAAGGGTGGGGTTTTAGAGAGAATGAGGAGATACCGTTAGCTATCTCAAAATCACAGATTTTGATTACATTTTTATTTTATGAATCTAGGACAAATTAAAGAAAAAAACTAAATAAGTTCCTTTTATTATTACTCAATTTAGGAAATACAAAGATAAAGACCACATTATGAATTAAAAAAAAAAAAAAAAAGAAGAAAAAAAAGGATAAAGGCAACACAAACTTTATTATTAAAAAAAAAGAAAAAAAAAAGGTGGTCAGCTGACAATCATGGAGCTGATGATTATGGAAGAAAAAAGCACGGTTGTAGATGATGATGGATTAAGCTGAGACGACGTCGTTGACATCAACTTTGTGCAATTCCATGACCCAATGGTTATAAGCACGACAAACAAGTTTCAAAGAAGAAAATCCAGCTTGTTTTGCCAATGTCTCAAACTCTTGCTTGGTCCTCTCCTTTGCACCTGGAAGAATGTGAAGCAAGCCAAGGTCTCGTTGAAGGATTGTCTTTGTCACTATGTCAGTCTGAGGTACTTCTGGTATTAGGGATTCCACAAGTATGATTTTACCACACTCAGGTAGTGAATCATAACAAGTTTTCAATAACTTCAAGCATAGATCATCCCCCCAATCATGAAGCATCAACTAAAATAAGATGTAAAAACAATGATAAATTTGTGAAGGATAAATCATAGTCAACATTTGTCTAATCTACTCATCAAATTTGTTTATCAGTTTAGATCAGATAAAGTCTCATTTATCTGATAAACCATTGTAACCCTTGTAGTTAATCTTGACTTGTATCCTCTCTCTCTCTCTCTCTCTCTCTCTCTATATATATATATATATATATTGATACAAATTAGATGAATAAAATTAACTTAGAACCATTCCATTCCTTTAAAACTAACCTTCATTAATTAATTAGCAAAAAACATATATATATATATATATGATTGTGATTCATATATAGACAACATGATATAAGTGTCATACTTAGCCATCATTCTATATATATATATATATATATATATATATATATATATATATATATATATATATAAAGCAAATCAAAATATTTTTACGTACTAACCTTCATGAAAATAACTTCGGCTTTAGGAATTTCTGTAAACATATCTCCTGCTACATGCTCCACCCCTAAATTATCGAAAAGAAAATTATAGGAAAAAAAGTTATCAAACTCTCTAGTGTAGTGAGATAAAGAAATTATTAGAAGTTAGAAAGTAAGTTTGGGCAAATTAAGGAATATCAATGAAAAATCATA
This sequence comes from Fremontodendron californicum, assembly GCA_030761205.1. NCBI lineage: Eukaryota > Viridiplantae > Streptophyta > Magnoliopsida > Malvales > Malvaceae > Fremontodendron > Fremontodendron californicum. The sequence goes on from JAULJL010000047.1 coordinate 3,214,490, forward strand.
TACACCAACAAAAAAGAAGAAGATTTAGAATTACCTGGGCAATTGGGTGCATCTTTAATGACTTGGGGCAGGTCAAAATTAATACCCTTAATTTGTGGGTACTTGGAAACTATGAGCTTAAGATTTGTACCCAATCCTCCTCCCACATCAACCACTTGGCTTACACCTTCAAATCCCTTGTAAGTTTCTAGAACTTGGTTCATCACTAGGGTGGTGTAAATGGACATTGCTCTATTGAATGTGCTAGACATTTCATCATCTTTTCCCAGCAACTCAAACCAGTGCACACCAAATGCTTTCACACATGAGAAGCCACCCTCCAATGTTACATCTTTAAGGTATTTCCTGTAATTGGTGGCAATTTGATGAAAATTATCATCATTCGGGACAAGTCATAACTATCGAATATATATATATATATATATATATATGTGTGCGCGTGCATGTAAGTGGATTCTGATGTGATATAAATAAAAAAAATTAAGGACGAAAAAGACTAACCAACATTCGACGATATATTTTTCAAGATAGATTTGTAGCAATGGAGCAAAGGAAATTCCATCCTCATTTTGAAGGAAATATTTTCCGACGGATGCTAGGCCATATGATCTTTGGGTGTGACCATCTTCAGAAGTGACATGATTGCATGTCAAAATAGAGTGAGTAGCAAGAAGTCTCAGAATTCGGTCAATTATGGATGGGGCATCTGGGTTATTGGTAGAAAGCTGAGAAGCAATCTCAGCAGGCGACAGCATACCACTGGGAGTAGTAGCTTTGGCTATGATCTCTAATAAGCCAAGATCAATGGCAACTTTCAAAGCAAAGGGAAGTGAAGAAATGGAAGCAAAGTGCATGGCTTGCAAGATGTCATCTTCTTCATGATTTGATGAAATGTTTTGTTGGTTTGGTAGTGAATCCATGGTGCTTCAATCTAGCTGTAGAAAAACAAGATTAAGTTACCAAGTAATATTCAAAACTCTCTGATTCTCATCCTCCAAGACCTATCCCCTTTTATAGCTATAGCATGCCATTGTAGGTGGCAAAAACAAATCATCAAAAAGAGACTTTTAAACCGGCTGCATTTTCAACAATAGAGGTTTATCGACAAATTAAGGAGACTTAGTTGATTTCCAAAATGGAGGCTACGTTGGCTGTTATCTACTGTTTTTTTTTTAAGTCAGAAAACCAATACATATTGCATTTCTACTTGAAACCATTCTTCTTCTTCATTTTGAGTTTTGAATAGTATAATTTGATGGGCTGGTCGTACCCTATGGAGTCATACATATATTTGTTGAATATAGTGGTTGTGAAAAGGACAAAAGAAGTAATAAATCATTCTTTCTTTATTTGGATAATACTTGTAAACAAGTAAATTGCGATCGTGGAGTATTTTTGATCGCATAATCTTTATAGCAATTGTGGAAATATGAATTATATCACGATAGTTGCGGTAATCGTAATCGTAATTTTTATTTATTTTGTATAATTTATTATAAAATATAATAATTATAATCATAATTATAAATTTTTTTAATAATTTTTAAATTAATTTATAATATTAAATTAATTTTTATATACAAAAAAATTTATTCAAAAATTATAAATTGAATGATTCACAATCATAAATTTAAATGTTATAAATTATTAACCATTCACATTCAAGTGCGATGAATATCGATAATAAAAAATTTAAAATCACAAAATAATTATCGTTATACTACATGACCATCGTTATTTAAATCCTAAATATAAAAAAGTAAATATTTATAAGAGAAATGGTTGTACATTGAAATTTGAAAGTCTTGATAAGACAAGGTTTTCATTAATTAAGCATGAGATCATTACCTACGTATTTCAAGAATGTTAATTAATTCATAAATGATAATAAACAATAATTTTATATGTATTTATCTTGTGAGTATATAGTTAAACATTTTAATATCTTTTTATAAGTTTTTTTTGAATAAATTGGATAATTAATAAACTGTCAAAGTACAGTATTTTAACATTTTTCTAGACTACGAAAACCCATGTGGGTTGAAGATTTATTTGTTGACTTTTTGGTGAATGAATTTTCAAGACTTGGGAAGGTTAGACTTTGATCGAGAGAAAGTAATGAAATAATTGTAACTTTTGAATACACATAAATATGATATAATATAAAAAAATAATTTGAACTCAATATAAATATACGAATATATTAAAATTTATATAGTACGAATTATTAATATATTAAATTTTATATAAATATATGAAATCTTAAACACAATTATGATATAAAAAATAATACAAACACAAAACGAATATACGAATAGCTAAATCTAATAAATTCCAAAAACAACCTCAAAGTTTTTTAAATAATATTTGGATTCTTCTTATTTTAAAAATGCATCTTTTGATTATTTGACCATCCAATATAATTAGTCTACAAATATTTTACTCTCTTTTAATAAAGGAAATATCATGAGGAGAAATTCTAGTAAGGTTTGAGGAAGTTAAGCTAAGTCACACCAAGAAGACAAGGGAATAAAGTTGCACATCTAGCGGTTCGACATACTATGTTAAGCTCTGAAAATTTGTATTGGTCTTTTTATTATCCAGGTTTTCTACATCAAATTATCATGAACGATGTTTTAAATATTTAAGATTGAAATAAAAGTTTTTTTTTATTTTATTTTTAAAATCATGAAAATCAAATGCCAAAGCAAAACTAAAATGATTTGTGGTTCCTTAGATGCAAGCCATAGACATCACAGTAGACCTGTCCAATGGTCGGGTTACTCGTTCGGCCTGAAAGGTCCGACCCGAATTGGGTCGAGTTTGGATACGAATTTTTTCAATTCGTATTGGTCTGACTCGACCCTAATTATTGTTAATTTAATAAAAAATTATTTTTTATTTAAATTTAATTATAAAATATATAAATATTAATATAAAAAAATAATTTTTAAACCTTTTCTATTATTTTTTAAATAATAAAACGGGCTTACAGCCGATACCGCACTTGAATAACAGAAGAAAAAAAAATTTTGAACCGCGATCCAATCTTGCTCATGGATAGGTCTAGGCCAAACGTACTCATCATTTCATCATAGTTCTTCAACGTATTGAGTTCATCTCGTGTTGTATAAGATTGCATTAAAATGTTGTAGTCTTCCTAGCAATTAGGATGTTTCTTTATTTGATTTTTACCTCAATTCTTGCGGTTTTTTTTTTTTTTCTCAATTTAGATTAAAAGAACACATTTTAACGACAACGGCGACAATAATAATAAAATTGTACAACTAAAATTTGAATTTTTAATTTGAATATCTGATTTAATTAAATCCTAAAGATTTAATTAAATATCTGCCATAACTATTTCCAATTAACCCTCCAAGGAATGCTATTTGCGAACATCGTAGAACCTTTCTCCATTAAAGATCAATTGGCGATGATTAGTTCAGGTTTTTGGATTTAGATCTAAGATTTATAGAAGGTTTTTCGAAAATCCAATCCAGAAAAAGAAAAGAGGATTTTGAAAAGGGTTTTCATTTTAATTTTGGTAACCGACAAATGACGGCACACGACAACAACAACGGTCGATTTCTGGGTTTGTTGGTGCTATCTCAAAACACATGATTTTCACTACATTTTTATTTTATGAATCTAGGACAAATTAAAGAAAAAAACTATATAAGCTCCTTCTATTATTACTCAATTTAGGAAATACAAATATATAAAGACCACATTATGAATTAAAAAGAAAAAAAAAGATAAAGACCACACTTAAACTTTATTATTAAAAAAAAGGGAGATCAGTTAATAATCATGGAGCTGATGATTATGGATGAAACAAGCAGTAGCCAGGGTTGAAGATGATGGATTAAGCAGAGTCGTTCACTTCAGTTTTATGCAATTCCATGACCCAATGATTATAAGCACGACAAACAATTTTCAAAGAAGAGAATCCAGCTTGTTTTGCCAATATCTCGAACTCTTGCTTGGTCCTCTCCTTTGCACCAGGAAGAATGTGAAACAAGCCAAGGTCACGTTGAAGGATTGTCTTTGTCACAATGTCAGTCTGAGGTACTTCTGGTATTAGGGATTCCACAAGTACGATTTTACCACACTCAGGTAGTGCATCATAACATACTTTCAATAACTTCAAGCATAGATCATCGCCCCAATCATGAACCATCGACTAAAAAACATGTAAACAATCATAAATTAACCTTCATTAATAAGCAAGATATATGGTAAGTGTCATATTTAGACCTGTCCATGAGTTGGTGGCCCGGAAATTTTTTTCTTCCTTATCCAAGCCCGGATCAAGCCGATATTTTTATTTAATGAATAATAATTCAAGCTGGACTGGATCGGATCGAATTACTAAAATCCTATTTAGACCCAATTCAATTCGGATCGGACGCCCGACCCTTGGACAAGTCTAGTCATATTTAGTCATCATTCTAATATTTAAGACACCAATGAAGTAATGCCTCTTTATATATAGGTAGTACTAATTTTAGTTTTGAAGAAAAAAAAATTAAGCAAATCAAAAGATTTCTTTTCTTTCTTTGGTGCAAAGGAGGCCGCAATCTAAAAATAGGAGAAAAAATTATAAATGCTGAGATTCAAACTCCAAATCTGCTAGATGACACCTCTTAAAATGACTACATGAACCAACTGGATTAACCCTGATTTCAAACCAAAATATTTCTACATACTAACCTTCATGAAAATAACTTCGGCTTTAGGAATTTCTGTAAACATATCTCCTGCTAGGTGCTCCACCCCTACAATGTCAAAACAAAAAATTATAAAATAAAATAAAAAAAAAAAAAAGTTTTAATGTGTATAGTGAGATAAAGAAATTAGTAATCTCACTCTTCTAGAATGAAAAGAGTGAAACTAATTATGCAACTTAAAGTCATATGCACCAAAAAAGAAAGTGGAATTAGAATATTACCTGGGCAAGGGGGTGCATCTTTAATAACTTGGGGCAGGTCAAAATTAATACCCTTAATTTGTGGGTACTTGGAAATTATGAGCTTAAGATTTGTACCTAATCCTCCTCCCACATCAACCACTTGGCTTACACCCTCAAATCCCTTGTAAGTTTCTAGAATTTGGTTCATGACAAGAGTGGTGTAAACGGACATTGCTCTATTAAATGTGCTAGACATTTCATCATCTTTTCCCAGCAACTCAAACCAGTGCATCCCAAATGCTTTGACACATGAGAACCCACCCTCCAATGTTACATCTTTCAAGTATTTCCTGTAATCAGTGACAATTTGATGAAAATTATCATCAAGAAAATGCTATATTAAAAGTAGACTTGCTCAAGGATTTAGTAACTCGTCCGGCCTGAATTGGACTGGACCTAGATAAAGATTTTTGTAATTCGGGTCGACCCGAATTTGACCTGAAACAGGTTTAGATAAGGAAAAAATAATTTGTGAGCCAGAGCTCGGCCCGACCCATGAGGAAGTACAATTAAAAGTCATATATAACTATCGAATACAACATACATTCTGATATGATATAGATAAAGAAAAATTGGGGACAAAGTAGACTAACCAACATTCGACGATATATTTTTCAAGATAGATATGTAGCAATGGAGCAAAGGAAATTCCATCCTCATTTTGAAGGAAATATTTTCCTACGGATGCAAGGCCATATGATCTTTGGGTTTGTCCATCTTCAGCAGTGACATGATTGCATGTCAAAATAGAGTGAGTAGCAAGAAGTCGCAGAATTCGATCAATTATGGATGGGGCATCTGGGTTATTGGTAGAAAGCTGAGAGGCAATCTCAACAGGCGACAGCATACCATTGGGAGTAGTAGCTTTGGCTATGATCTCTAACAAGCCAAGATCAATGGCAACTTTCAAAGCAAAAGGAAGTGATGAAATGGAAGCAAAGTGCATGGCTTGCAAGATGTCAGCTTCTTCATGATTTGATGAAATGTTTTGTTGGTTTGGTAGTGAATCCATGGTGCTTCAATCTAGCTGTAGAAAAACAAGATTAAGTTACCAAGTATTCAAAACTCTCTGACACTTATCCTCCAACTCTACCGATCCCCCTTTTATAGCTATAGCATCCCTTAAGTAAGAAAAACAAGTCGTCAAAGAGATTTGTAAACAGGCTGCATTTTCAACAATGGAGGTTTATAATAAAAAATGGAGGCTATGTGGGCTATTATCTACTGTGTTTTTAAGTCAGGAAACCAATATGTATTTGTTGAAAATGGTGGTTGTGAAAATGACAGAATAATTAATAAACCATTGTTTCTTTATTTGAATAATATTAGTAAAAACTAATCTTTCTAGAAGAGATGACCATTCATAGAAAGTCTTGTTAAGATAAGGGTTTTATCAATTAATTAGATTGAGCATGAGATCATTACGTACGTAGTTCAAGAAGATTCATAGTAGTCTGTTTTTTATGCCACGCTAGTGTTAATGGAGTTTAAAATTTTCAAATGCGGATTAATAAATTGATATATGTTATTTTTTTAATTTAAATTTAATTCAGTTAGTTAATACAATCATCTTTAAAAATGGTATTTAATAAATTTGAAATTCAAATTTCAATATATGTAATTTATTTTTTATTTTCAAGCTCAGTCTCCTTTGTTTCAAAAATATATATTTTTCTTTATTATATTTTTTTTTTTTTTACATGTGTTACCTAACTAAATTCGTTGATAAAATTTTAAAACTTCATTGACGATAAAATCAAATAATAATTAAATGATAATAAACAATAATTTATCTTGAGTAGTGGAAAAGTTAATACTATCTTTTTTATAATTTTTTTTTTGTGAGTAAATTGGATAATTAAAATGTCAAACATTACAGTAATTTAACATTTTTTTATATGTTATTCAAAATGAAAATTCTTATTATAATATTCTTTTTTCACTATCACATTGACATAGTCGTCTTTGATAAGAGATTCGATATTAAATGTACAACATGAAAGAAAAAAATATATAAGATTAAATATTCCCACGGTGTACCAATGGGAAGTTAGTCAAATTTACCAACAATAATATTAAAATGCCAGCAAAAAGCTTAGAGGAAGTTCATAAAATTATTAAATAATAAAACATAAAATTCAAAATCAAAATCATTCATTATTGATATAGTTGCAGCAATATTCGATCAATTCTCTCAGCTTAAAAGTCTTTGAGTAGTGTAGATTTATGAATTTTGTCTCAAGAAGTTCATAAAATTACTTCATGCAGTTTGTCAATTAGACTTGCTCAAGAATCGAGTTATTTGTCTGGTTTGATAAGCTCTACTCAAATTAGACCGAGATTAGGTAAAGTTTTTTTTTTTAATTCGGGCCAATCTAACCTTGCTTGAATTATTATTTATTAAATAAAAAAATTATTTAAATTTAATTATAATATATATATAAATTATTTTTTAATATTTAATTATTTATAAACAATAAAATAAGCTTACGAGTTAGCGCAGACTCGACCCAAAATAAGCTTGGACAAAGAAAAAATTTCCATATCGCGGCTCGACCCAACCCATGAAAAGATCTACTGTCGAAAAAAAGAACTGTTTTTCATGAGCGAACCCACATTGTTTGATTGGTTAACACTATTTCCTATTTTTCTTTGACTTCAACCGGATATAATTTTTAGTAATGGTATAATTTTTTTCTATAAATTAAGGAGATCATAGTCTGAAAATAAAAAAAAATAAAAAAAAAACAATGATTGTTTTAGTTTTGAATTTTAATTAATTGGATGTCATATTTTAAAAGTGACTGCATGAATCATCTCAGTTAAATCTGAGTTTGTTACGGTATAATTTTAGGGTTTTATTTGATGCCCTGATAATGTATAAATCTATACACTTTCAGTAAACCACATGATATCATCTCGTTAATAAACAAATAAAAAATTTAAAAAATAAATAAAAATAAAAATAAATACATATAACTTTACTTAATAATAAATGTTATCATATAATTTATTGATAATGTAAAAAAAAAAAATTATTTATATGATTTAGATCCATATGGCTAAGGATCATCTAACATATATATATATATATATATATTTTGGACTACAAGAGATTACCAAACAATGACACCTGTATTTTTTTTTAGTAAAAAATTAAGTATTAATTTTAGGTTTTAAAGTTAAACCCTTAAAGTTGGGGAAAAAAAAAGTCTGCAAGCCAGACCAAAAAGAAAAAAAAAAAATGAAGGGTTAGGAGGCAGGGGATAGCGAGAGAAATAGTGTGGAGAGAAGGGAATTTAATATTTGTGTTTATAATTTATGTGTTTGTGTTTTTTTTTTTTTAAATATTATAAATATTTATATATTAATAATTTATTTTATCTATATTTTGACATATTCGTGTATACGTATAGTATTTATGTTATTTTTCGTGTTGTGTTTTAATTATTTTTCTTATGTTGTGTTCGTGTCTATCTCAATTTATTTCATGTTTTGCCTAATTTGTCATTATGATTCAATTTTTTAAAAAAAAAAAATTATGTGTTTGTGTCGTATCTTAATTCATTACATATTTTGCATAATTTGTCATAGTGGTTCAATTTAAAAAAAAAAAAAAAAATGTGTGTTCGTGACTTGTTCATGTTCGTGTTATTTTTTTGTGTTCAAAGTATTATAAATTTATAAAAAAAAATTGCAGCTTAATAATTCATTTTATATATATTTTGACACGTTCTTATATTCGTATCATGTTCATATGATTTTTCGTTTAGTGATTTAATTATTTTCTCATGTTGTGTTTATGTCGTTTCACAATCCATCCTATATTTTGTTCGTGTTATTTTTGTGTGTTTAAACTATTATAAATTTATATAAATTTTAATACGTTAATAATTCGTTTTATTTATATTTTGATACATTCGTGTATTCATGTTATTTTTCATGTTGTGTTAACTTTTTCTTATATTGTGTTCGTATCGTATTTCAATTCATTTCATATTTTGTATAGTTTGTCATTGTGATTCAATTTAGAGAAAATGTTGTGTGTCAGTGTCCTGTTTTAATTCATGACATATTTTGTATAATTGGTCATGTGATTCAATTTAGAGAAAAATTTGTGTGTTCATGACGTGTTTGTGTTTTTTTTTTTTTTTTTTGTGTTCAAAGCATTATAAATTTATATAAATTTGTAGTATTAATAATTCGGTTTATATAGACTTGACACGTTCGTGTATTCGTGTAGTGTTTATGTTATTTTTCGTGTCGTATTTTAATTATTTTTTCATGTTGTGTTTGTATCGTATCTCAATTCATCTCATATTTTGCATAATTTATCATGATGATTCAATTTTAACTCTAAATTTATTTATTTAATATATAAAAATATATTAAATAAATTAAATAAATTAATAATTATTTAATATGATTCAACTTAAATTTACTTATAATTATTAATTAAATTTAAAAAATTATAAATATTAAAAAAATACCTAGCGAAGTGGGTAATAATTCTAGTACAAATATATTGTTTCAACTATACAAACTCCTTATATTTGACACTTGGCAAAAATTTATTTTTTATATGAAAGGAAAAAAAAAGGAAGAAAAAAAGAAAAAAATTGTATATTCGTGTTTTTGTTATTTTTTCGCGTATTTAAAGTATTATAAATTTATAAATGTTCACACGTTAATAATTCATTTTATGTATATTTTCATATTTTGACACGTTCGTGTATTTGTTTAGTATTCATGTTATTTTTCGTGTTGTGTTTTAATTATTTTTTCTATGTTATGTTCGTATCGTGTCTTAATTCATTTCATATTTTGCATAGTTTGTCATTGTGATTCAATTTACAGAAAAATTTATGTGTTCGTGTCGTGTCTCAAATTATGTTATATTTTTTCATAATTTGTTATAATGATTCAATTTCGTGAAAAAATTGTATGTCCATGACGTGTTTGTGTTCGTATTATTTTTGTATGTGTTCAAAGTATTATAAATTTATATAATATGTTACACATTAATAATTCATTTTATATAAATTTTGACGCATTTGTGTTTTCGTGTCATATTATGTTTTAATTATTTTCTCATGTTGTGTTTATGTCGTGTCCCAATTTATCTCATATTTTGCATATTTTGTCATAGTGATTCAATTTTAATTCTAAATTCTTTTACTTACTATATTAAAACATATAAATTATTTAAATAAATAATAATTATTTAATATGATTCAATTTAAATTTATTTTTATTATTAATTTAATTAAAATTTTATAAATATTAAAAAAAAATTCAAGCAAAGCAGGGGAAGAATTCTAGTAGCTTTATAATATTGATACACTTTAATATTTTTTATATTTGATATACTTTCAATTTTTCATTAAATAAAAATCATTTATAATTGATATATTTTCATTTTTCATTAAATAACTAAAATTTTCTTTACCCGGCAGCAAAGAACTGTTGTTTATGGGGGGCACCGACAAAGACAGTTTATTTTGATTTTTTTTTTTTTTTTTGGGTTTGTAGTAAGACAGTTTACTTTGATTGGTTTAAACTGTTTCTGATTTTTCTTTTTTACTTCAATTTTGGACAGATAATGATTTGGTAAGAAATTTGAAACTTGTCCTAGTCAAGGATTAGTAGTCAATTTTGCTATATATATATACATTGCTTTTAATAGTCAATGTTTTCATTATATATATATATATATATATATATATTGCTTTTAATAGTCAATGTTTTCATTAGTATAAATCTATATTGATAAGGTGGGAAAGTTTTTTATTAATTCTATAGTTATCATTGGATCTATTCATGAATCAGATTTGACCCAATTAATAAAAAAAATTACTTGTTCAAAGTTCGATCTTATTTGACGAATCCAAAAAACTTGAGTTACTATTCAAAAAATATTAAAAAATTCTTATAATTAACTTTAGATAAAATAATTTTTATTTGTTAAATAATAATTCGAGTTGGATTGGTCAGATTCGGATTTGAAAAAAAAAAATCCCAAACCCGATCTTGAACAGATCTAGTTATCCTGGATGAGTAATTAAATTAGCAAAGCTATTGGGAAATTTTGAAGGAAAAGAAAATTTTAAGGAAAATTCAATGGAAAACAAAGTATTAACTAAGCAAAATACAAATTTTCATTATATTGGATGATGTAAGGGAAAAAAAGAAAAGAAAATTCATTACCCATAAACACTTAAACTAAATTTTTACCATTAAGAAGAAAAAAAAATTGCTACCATGTCGATAAGAAAAATTCCTTTATGAAAAAATATTTTGGGATATATGCACACAAAAAAAAATTTAACCTTTAAGTTTCCGTTTCTTTTATATTATTGATACATCGGATCAATATTATTAATGCAAAAATTATTGAGATTACGTTCACAATGAGATATTATTTGTTCTAAAATTCAAACTTGTCTTTACAATTATATCCTTTAAAAAAGCATCTCAATAAAAAAAAATTATTCTTATTTTATAAAATTACAATCTAATTTTTGGATTTAAAAGCAGCTCACAGAATGCTAATTTCATTACGAGAAATAACTACTCCACTAGCCAACAGTCGTATGGTTTGTTAATAAAATGTTAAACTCTTAATTTTAGTAATCGAAAATCAAATTTGATAACCTCAAATATATATATATATATATATATATATATATATATATAATAACTACTCCACTAACACATTAAACTAATTAAGGCAAAGCAGTTGCAAGCCAACAAATCTTCAACAACCTTGTTGCATGACACAAACCAAAAAGATTAAAGGAAAAACAAGCAAATTAGATATGATTCTGTCTAACAAATTATTAACATATCAAAATTTATATAAATATATAATACTTTAAATATGATTATAATACGTAAAAATAAACGAAGACGAACTCTAAAATGCTATGGAAAACATGCAAAGCAACTCCTAATAAACTATAATGTACTCATCTACAATATACAGAATAACTGATGAAACAGATCTTGCTTAATCTCTTGTGAAATTGCCCCCCATGGAACTTGAATGCTTGAAAAGCATAAAATGAGATGAGAGCTGCAACACAGTCAATGCCAGTATCATGCAAAAGTGAAAGGTAAGAGAGATGAGTAGGGATGTAATCGATCCAAGCCCAAGCAGTAAAAAATTGACTCGGAATTCGCAAATCGAAATTCGATTCAAACTCGATCAAATTTTATTTTTAAAGTTCGAACTCGATTTGAGATAAAAATCGAACTACTTGAACTCACTCGATTAAACTCGTTTACTTAATAAAAAACAAATTCAATTCTTATACTCGATTTCAAACTCAATTATTTATATTCAAACTCGAATTCGAATTGAAATTTTTTTAATATTAATTAAAATATATATATATATAATAATAAATAAATAAAATCAATTAAACTCGCAAGCTAGTCGAGTTTTTTTTGTGGTTAAAAAAAAAAAACCGCAACCTAAGGATAAAAAAAAAAAGTTGCAAATGTTACGATTTGAACTCCAAATCTATTGAATGTCACCTCTTAAAAATGACTGTATGAACCAACTAAGCTAAGTTCGCAAGCTATTCGAGTTGGGCATTAGAACAATTGAACTCGGCTTACTCGACAACTCGAGCTCGAGTAAAGCTCGAGCTGAATTTAAATCTTTTTCAAACCGAATTCGAATAACTTACGAACGCATCTATCTCGTTTACATCTGAAAGTGAGAAAAGAGTAAATAGAGAAGGAAGCTGACAAAGTCAATGCACAACCAATGATGACATTTTCATTCGTTTAAGATACTAAGAAATTGAAGGCTGCATATTCCCAAAAATACAAAATATTTAGAAGAAGAAAAAAAAAACCATCAAAAGAGAAGGAAATAAATTGGGCCTCAAGGGCACATTATGCCTAACAAATCTTTCATCAACAAACACAGTTATTCAAATAATAAGACAGAAATTTCTTTCCTTTTTTCTTCTTTCTCGTCTTGGGTATGGGAGGGAGGAATCTCAATCTCTCATGAGCCTCTCACTTGGCGCTAGCAAGTTGGGTTCGGAGCAGCTTGGCAGCAGCAACCATGTTGTTGAGAGCTGGTTTCACCTCGACATACTTGCGAGTCTTGAGCCCACAATCAGGGTTAACCCACAAGATGTTGGTCTCAAGCACGGCTAGCATCTTGTTAATTCGGTCAGCAATCTCTTCAGTTGATGGTATTCTGGGAGAGTGGATATCATAAACACCAGGGCCAATGCCAGCACCATACTTCACTCCTTCGCGGAAGACCGAAAGGAGCTTCTCATCCGAACGTGAGTTCTCGATGGTGATGACATCGGCATCCATGTCGATAATTGAGTGGATGATATCGTTGAAGTTGGAGTAGCACATGTGGGTGTGGATCTGTCCGATTTTTAAAGACGAGACAAATGAGAATTATGGTGATCATAGAGAATATGTGAATAAGAGAGTCTTGAGCTATGTTACTCGGACTCCTCGTTCTTCCTAAAGTACCCATTTCTAAAACATATTCGGACAAAAGTACGAGGGTTTGATCCTCTAAATATATGAAAAAACTTAGAAAAAATTTGAGCATACCACTATCGGACACATACCCGAGTCCGAGTAACATAGGTTTTGAGAAGTGAAAAGAGTGAAGCAATATAAAACCTGGGTAGTGTCCTGGACACCGCAGTTGGTGATTCTAAAGGAGTGGACAGCCCATTTTAAGTAGAAGGCATGCTCGGACTTCCTAAGAGGCAACCCCTCTCTCAAAGCAGCCTCGTCGATTTGGATAACATTGATACCAGCCTTCTCAAGATCCTCCACTTCGTCCTTGATGGCCAAGGCAATCTGGTAGCAAGTCTCAAATCTGGAAAATTGGCAATCATAGAATGTAAAACATATCCATATTGCAAAGTAAAAAAATGCAGGTAGAAATGCAAATTTCGGATCATTTTCCCTCCATTGGCTTTCTCATGCTTACCTGGGCTGATCATTTCTGACAAAGGACCAGTTGAGGATGGTAACAGGGCCGGTAAGCATTCCCTTCATTGGGCGTTGAGTCATGCTTTGGGCAGTAGATGACCAGAAAACAGTCATTGGGTTGGGGCGGCTAACGTCACCATAGATGATTGGTGGCTTGACACAGCGAGATCCATAAGATTGCACCCACCCGTTAACGGTGAAAGCAAAACCAGATAATTGCTCACCAAAGTACTCAACCATATCATTTCTCTGCACAATTTTAAGTAATACTTAGGATGCTTGCCAAGAACTAACCATAGATGAATCTCCCATTTACTGCAAAAAGGCCAAAACCAAAACGAATACTCACCTCAGGCTCTCCGTGAACCAGAACATCAATGTCAAGCTCTTCCTGAAGATCAACAACCTTCTTAATTTCCTCCTTAATGGCTTTAACGTAATCATCCTCGGAGATCCTGAAGGGAATAAGAGAAAAGTAGTTAAAGGAATGGTCACATTGACATTTTATAAGAAAGATATCAAGGAAATTTTCCAGATTAACTCACTTTTTAGACTTGAATTCACGACGAACTCTCCTGAGTTCCACGGTTTGAGGGAAGGATCCAATAGTTGTGGTGGGGAGGATTGGTAGGTTAAGCTTTTTCTGTTGGGCATCCAGTCTAGCACTAACGTTTGTAGCACGACGGTGGTCAGAGCCCTTCAAAGCAGCAGCCTGGGAATGCAAGCACAGTAAAACATGGTAAACAAAGAAAGATTTACACAATGAAAAAGATTACTGCAGAGCATTCACTTGAACGACAAAATTGAAATTTTAGTTTATCATAACGCTTACAGCCTTTTGAACAGCCTCATTGGTCACTCTTGGGGAGGACTTCCTTGAAGCCTGAGCAGCAGCGTTGGCAGAGAAGAAGGCCTAAAAGTAGATGAATAACTAGTAAGTGACATGGTGTCAACAGAATCTTGAGAAAGGACCAAAAACAAAAGACCAACCCAGAAGGCTTAAAGCCCATCCAGAGATGCTATCCAGTTCTTAGAAAACTAGCAAAAACAAGTGGCAAAATTATAAGGAGATACCTCATCCTTCTGACCAGCCAACGCCTTGGCAAGTGCATCGACTTCAACAACTTTCTGGGCGGCGAATGCAAGCCAGGATTTGATTTCATCATCTAGCTTAGTCTCATTTACTAGATCAACAGCAGTGTGGAGAAGTGAGCAGGAGGTGGACACCACAAGGTTGTCTGCACATCAAAAAATTAATTGACAGATATCAGTCTATAATAATACCAAAATTGTTACAAAAATTAATTGACAGATATCAGTCTATAATAATACCAAAATTGTAATGTAACATTCACCACGTAATTACAACCCATAAAATGTAATGAAAATAGATTACCTTTGCCCACAACAGCTTCAAGCTCCTGCAAGGTGCTAAGAGAAGAAGCAAGATCATTGGCCCAAATGTTCCTTCCATCAACTACTCCAGCAAAGAGGTACTTGCCCTTAGGGAAATTACTCTTGATCAAATCAATGGTCTGGGTTCCACGAACCAAATCCAAACCATAAGCAGTGACACCCTTCAATCCGATGAGAGTCTTGTATGCCTCAGCAGTAAGATCAGCAAAGTAGGTCTCAATCAGAACATTCAAGCCAGAGAGAGTAGATTCCAATTCAGCATAAGCAGCAGTAAAAGCTTGCAATTGGTGAGAGTCAAGATCCAAGACAAGGGTGGGTTCATCAAACTGAATCCAGGAGGCACCAGCTGCCTTAAGCTCAGCTATAACTTCCCTGTAGAGAGATTCAATGTTTAAATAGCAAATTAGAGCAATTATAATAATAAAAACTCGACAAAAAGAGAACCAACTCTTACTTGTAGATGGGGAGGATTTTTGGGAGGAGAGATAAAAGAGAAAAGGTCTTCTCAACACCCTTTGCAGGTTTAGACAGCAACAAGTACGAGACAGGGCCGACAAGGACTGGGACAGTGCTGACTCCAAGCTGCAGGTGGGACAGAGAATCAGCATTCAAGTTTCATAATAAGACTAAAAGCATCAAATAAGAATTATAAACGTAGGATAAAAGTGGGGTACCATAATCAAGTGGGTCTAACTAGAACTCCCAGTCTCACTCAAAAAATGGATAGTATAAAAATATAATTCTAGAGAGCTATAAACTATTACTTATATCAAATCTCAGGCACAATAATAGAAAACATGAAACCTCCCTGAACCATGACCCAGTTAACCATATGTTCTAAGCCATTGCATAGAAAAAAGTAAGCTAAAAGATTTTTATCAGTTAGGTCCAGAGCCTTGAAGCTAACCCAATTCAGGCCATCATAAGTTTTCATGCATTTATAAATCATACTATTTCCATCATAATCTTCTATGTCATGAAAAGATACTCATGCATCTCATTGCTCCAATTTTAGGCAACCTATATACTTACAGAATCTTAACATACACCGTAATACCCTTACCTCTAGTTCCTATGTGAGCTAATAGCATAAGTATACATGACAGACAAAAAACTACATTGTTATAATATATAGAAAATTAGACCCAAAGAACATACCGCCTTAGCTTCCTTGTACTCATCAACTGCCTTGTGAGATGCATAAGAGAAGTTAACATCAGGTCCCAATTCAGGAACAATGAAGTGGCTGAAACGATACATTGAACAGAGTATTAGTATCAAAAAACTCAGCATGCACAACCAAGCTAATAGAGTATGACCAAGAATAGCAACTTACTAGTTGGTGTCAAACCACTTGGTCATTTCCATGGCAGGCACAGAGGCATTTCCTCTGGCCATGGAGAAGTAAGTGTCAAATCCGATCTCACCACCATTCCAGCCATATCTAGGTGGAACAGCTCCGACCATTGATGTGGTATCAAGCACCTGGTCATAGTAAGAGAAAGTGTTGCTGGGGATGTACTTGATCCCAGCATCAGCCATCTGTTTCCAGATGGATGACCTGAGGTCAGCTGCAACCTTTTGCAAATCCTCGGCGCTGCTCTTCTTGTCCCAGAAAGATTCCAAAGCAAATTTAAGCTCTCTTTTAGGTCCCATGCGGGGATATCCAACAATGTGGGAGGCCATTTTCTAAACCAAATAAAAGAACATACAAAGTTCAGCTTTATCATATAAAATTAGATATATAAAAAGATAACAACTTTGCATGCCCTATATTCCTGAATTGAAATCATTGGAAACAAAGCTAAGTGATGTAATTCAGCATGGACTGAGATCAAAAGCTCATATGAATTAATGTTTCCGAAGTTATGAGCTAAAAAAAGAAACCATATTTTTGCCTAGCATAAGATTATGTGCCTAAAACATGTTCACATGAAAGCAAAAACTTGGCTTCGAAAAAGAAAAACTCAAAATAGACTTAAGTTTGAGCCAACTAACTAGAAAAGGATCTTACAGTAGTTAGAAGAAAAAAAAAAAAAAAAAAAGAAGAAGAAGCAAAATTGCATTAAAATTTCAAGATCTCAATTGGCACACGTGATTTAGTAATCTAGGATCCTAAAGAATCAGACATAAAGATAACTTAAAATGCAGATCTAAAGTATTAAGATAACATAACATTATCCCGGAAACCAAAGCCAAACTGCTTACTTCACTTTAGATCTATAGCAATAAACCAATGATTAAACACTAGATCTATAATTCCGAAATCCCAAAAGATTGGATCTATCAAATTGCTTTTATAAACAGACAAAAAAAGATAAGATAAAAAAAAAAAAAAAACTGATCGAATGCTAACACTAACTAATGGATCTCACTAAAAAACACAGCTTCTTTAATAATTCCAAAAACCCAAGTTAAAAACCAATTACTAATAAATACCATAAAAAAATCAGCTGAAACTTGTTGGTTAGGTAACAAAAAAGGCTGATCAATGCTTACACTTTCTAGTAGATGTTAGCAAGAAAAAACAACAGAAACAATTTGAAGTTTTTCAAAATCCCAAGTTGAAAATAGAATTTTTAAATCATAAAAATGAAAACCCAGAATGAAAATCAACTGATATAGTTGAAAATGCTAACACTTACCAATAAATTTCAATCAAAAAGACAATTTTTGCAATGTTTTTGAAAAGCCCAAGTTAAAAATGAGAAGTTTAAATCATATTAATGAAAACCCAGAAAGAAAATCACAAAGGAAAGTAGAAATGTTGACACTTACCAGTAGATCTCAGTAAAAAGACACACAAATCTTTAATGTTAAAAAAAAAAAAAAAAAATCAAAGTTAAAACTTTAATATAAGTTTAAATTATTTTAAAAAAGACCCAGAAAGGAACATCAAAAGGATAGTTGAAATTGAAAGAATAGTTAGAATTAGAATTAGAATTGATTAAAAGAAGATAAAGAAGATGTATAGGGACAGGGCAAACAGTGATGAGTGAAGGAGAGCAATGAGAGGAGGAGGAGGAAGCGTACCGCAGTGAACGGAGGTGGAACCGGAGAGATAACTAAAGAAGAGTCCCTTTACACCTTAGAGATAGAGAGAGAGAGCGGCACGATTTTAGAGACTGAAGGATTTGCCTATTTATAGCAAAAATGGTGACTACTGGTTATCAATGGCTTAAAAACCAGATCTAACATCTGAATTTATTTATTATTAATTTTTGTTTTTTGTATTTTGCTTTTTCTAAGTTCAGTTTTAATGAAATTTAAGCCTACGAGCGGCTTTTTTAGGCGGCGCGTGGGACTGTTTTGGGGTTGGTGAGTTATGAGTGAGTGAGTGAGTGGGTGGGTGAAAGGGAGAGTTATGGATTTTTGTGGAGCTCACCATTTTTTATATTTTTTCAGTTTTTTATGATTTTATTTGCCAAATGTGATGAAATCTAGGACAAGAATTGTTTTTTAATTAGTATATTTTCTATGTTGATAATAGTTTTTTTATAAATTGAATTATTTCAATCATTTACATAACTACTTTATTTAATATAATAAATTATATTAGTATAAAATTATATCAAATTCAAATGATAAGTTTAAATTGTATTTGTTAACCTTTAGCAAGACATATGGGTGGAAAATGGAAATGTGGAATAGATAAATAAAATTATTTATTTAGATATAGATATTAAAAAGAGTTAAAAATAAAGAAAAATAATTATGTTATTAAATATAAAAGAGAAAAAAAAAGAACTATATGTAATGATTTTTAAAATAAAAAATAAGCAAAAAGTGGATTTTAAAATATAAATTTATATTCTATTTTCAAATAACAAACCTTATTAATTAAAGTTATCCATGAATCGAGTCTAATCGAGTCGTACCAAATTCAAATAACAAAAAATTTATTTGCCCAAGATCTAGCTCTATTCGTCATATTCGAAAAACCAATTTCACTATTTAAGATATGTTGAAATATTAAAAAATTTATTTTATATTAATATTAATAAAAAATAATAATTAAATTTAAATAAAAAATAATTTTATTAATTAAGATCAGGTGTGAGCCTAAAATATTATGTCTAAGGCCCGATTGAAATTAGGCTAAACCCATCGAACCGGATGAGTTTCTCTAACTGAGTTTGTATAACTTAATTAGCAAACTAAATTCACTCAAAAGTTTTATAAATAGTTTATGAATGTGGTAATATTTAATTATTTATTTTTGAAAATATGAATTAATAATATTGTGGAACATATGATTAATGAATAAAAAAGAAATTATTTTTCTTTTCTTATAAAAAACAAACAAAAGAAACTAATTTGTGGGTAAGTAGGTGAGGTGGGTCCAATGGTTTTACTTAAACACGTGATGAAATTTATACATGTTGCTTTTACATAAAACTATTTCAATTATTTTTATAAAAATCAATAAAATTAAAAATATAATATTTTAAATTTTAATAAAATTAAAATTAAAATTTAATATTAAATAATAATATAACGGTAAATTTACCCTAACTCTAATTGTAATTACAATGCAAATTTAGGTCTAAACTAAAATATGATTTACCACTAATTGTAGGAGTGTTCATTATTCGGTTTTAACCAAATTAACCGATCAAAATTTAATTCAGTTCAGTTAATCGGTTAACCGAACAAAGTTCGATTCAGTTAACGGTTAATGATTTTGAACATTTTCGATTATCGACTAATTCGGTTTGGTTAAGCGAAAATAATCGAATTACACGAATTAACCGAAACTATGTAATGTTCATGCTTTATCATGCTTTCTTAGTTGTGTTTGTTTGATATTTGAATTTTATAAGATGCTTTATTTTTTAATTTTGATTGGTTGGACTTGGATAGATTATTTGGATATAAAATCATGTATTAAAAATAGGTTAGCAAAATAAATTAGGTATTTATTTTGGTTAATTCGAAAACCGACCGAATTAACCGAAATAATTTTGGTTCAGTTAATTTACCATTTTAACTATTCGATTCGATTAACAGTTAATGAAAAAACACATTTGATTAATTTGATTAATCGTAATTCAATTCAATTATTAACTGAATTAATAAAATGAACATTCCTAACTAATGGTATGTTATTTGAGCAATGAAAATATCTAAGACAACACATGGATACATATTTTAACATTTTTTTTTAGATTTGTGTGATACTTGGTGTCAAAAATTTCAAAGAATATTCCACTTTGATAGTTTACTTTAGGTATCCTTTGGGCATTTGAAATCTATTTACTAAAATATTTTGCTTTGTTTGTCATTTTGTGAGTTACGGGTATGCATCCTTGCTTCCAACATTTTCCTACCATCTGTTCTCATTTAAGTGTGCCTAGGGATGGCAATGAAGCGGGGCGGGGGCGGATTTTGCAGTATTCGCCCTCGCCCCGCCATAGCATTGCTCTGCCCTGCCCCCCGCCCCGCTCCGTCGTGGATGTTGAAATTTCAATACCACTACCGCCTCCATGGATGTCGGTTACATCCATAACCGCCCCGCCCCGCTCCGTCCCATTCGATATTTATTAATTATTTTTATTTTTTTCAAATAATAAAGCATTATAAAAAAAATTTAATATAAATTCAGTATAAACATGTTTCTAATCTAGGAAGAGAAAAAAAATAAAGTATTAGGTTTAAGTTTTTAAAAAGAAAAAAAAATAATAAGTTTAATTATATTATTTTATTATTTTTTTAAAAGTTAAATATTTAAGGGTAAAATTGTAATTTCAGTATTCGGGGCGGGGCGGTGCGGAGCAGGTAATTACCACAACTGCTCCATCCCCGTCTTTCAAACAAAAAAAAACCGCTCCGCCTCCATTGTTCAAAAAAAAAAACCTCTCCATTCGGATCGGATCGGTTCGAAATCCATCGGTCGGATCGAGTTTTGTCATCCCTAAGTGTGCCTATGGATATTTATTTATTGTTTTCATAAATTAAGGTTTTAAATCATTTATTTATTTTAAACACCAAAAGCCCCTTAAACAATTATAATTATTATTCCTTAAACTTTATAAAAATAACTATTAATTTTTTTTACAAATTATACGAGTTAGTTGCTTGGTACAAACCGATAAGATCGATACGGATTGATGCAAAAATCAAAACGATACGATGTTGATAACTTTTTGATTTTATTTAAAACCTATACGATCGATATCGACTACCATATGTTAGGTATGTATATTTTCAAATACGTACATATATATTTATTAGGATCGGCATATACGTATGGTTTATCAAATTTATTATTGAAATAAAAAATAATAATAATTGCATAAAAAATTAAAAAAATTAGTTTCAAATATTTTAAATGGTCTGTTTAACCGATGCCTATGAACATTGATTAAAGATTATTTATTTATCATTTAAGAAAAAAAATTTGCATTTAATATATTATTTTTAATTCAAAAAAAATAATGCATTCGTTACACTTTTTTTTATAAATGGGTTTTGCTAACTAGTATCCTTAAGACACTCTTTAAGATTAGTTAATATACTATTTATAATAATAATATTATATTAAATGCAAAAATTGATAATTTTATTTATCATTTTCAATACATTGATTGAAGAGATTATTATATTTAATAATTTAAAAAATATCTTTAAAACACTCATTAACAAATTTTTTTTATAAATATCACTTTAACGACACTGATTAACGTTTTTCTATTTTAAATAAGAAAATTACCTTCTTTATATAAAGGAAATTAAATGACAAAAAAAATTGGAAAGTGAAAAAAAAAAACTATTACACGTGTCGTCGTGTGCGTGGCGTGGACTATGGGCGCGTCGGTGAAGTGCTCGCAAATCGAATGAGACGCAAAAAAGGGGGGTTTATATGAAAAACATGCACTTCAAAATAAGTATTTGTTAAATGATATAATGAATAAAAGTTATTTGAAAAAGAAAAATAAATAATTAAAAATTATTATAAAAATAATATAAAGATAAAATTATTTTTGATAAAAAAACTTTTTCCTCCCTTTTTTTTTTTTAATTTACTTTTTAATTAAAAAATAAATATTCTGAAAATAAAAAATTTTAATTTTAAAAAATAAATTTTTAAATTTTTTATTTACTTTTTTAATAAAAAAATTTTAAAAAATAAAAATAAAATGCCTAAAATTAATTTTTTTAATTTTTTTAAATTTTAAAAAATATATATTTAAATATTTTATTTTTTAAATTTATTTTTAATTAAAATTTTTAAAAAATAGTATTTCCTTAATGAAAGAGAAAAGAAAAATAATTTTTTCATTAAGAGTAATTTTTTCTTTACAATATCTTTTATAATAATTTCTAATTATTCATTTTTTTTTTCAAATAACTTTTATTTATTATACCATTTAACAAATACTTTGGATTGCATTTTTTCATATTTACCAAAAAAAAAAAAAAAAGGCCAGATTCAATGGGAAAGTGCGCTGGATAGGGTGTGGCACGTCCTTCTGCTGGTGTCGGTGGTACCACGGATCCCACCGTACAACTGGCACCTTCACAAAAAAGGTAAAAATAACATTCTGCTGCAAAAGTCCCACGCTCTTTCTAGGGTTTGTGTGGTCCACTCTCTCCTCACAATTTCTACCCATATCAGAACGGTAAAATTTTTACTTGTCAAAAGTATAGATATCTATGGATAGAACCTGTTAAAGTTCAAATAGTGAAATTTTTGTTTGTTTAAAGTTTGATTCGATTCATCTTGGTCAAAATTTTATTTTATTGTTTAAAATATAATAAAAAATTTTATTCGATGTGTTCAAAAATTTCATTTTATTATTTAAAATATTTTAAAAAATTGTATATTAATACTTACAAATATTCTTAATTAAATTTAATATAAAAAATATCTATTTCAAATTTGACCAAATTCAAATCAATACCAAATGAACTGAACGAATAACTCATTTTTTAAACAAATCTAGTTAAAAGCAAGAAGAAAAGCAATGGACAAGGTCACTAACTCCGGAAATTATTTGTCATGTAAATAAAAAGGGGCAAAAATTAAAGAGTATGGGTTAAAGTATTTAAACAGTCCTTGTATTATAACCAAAAATGTATTTTAGTCCTTATATTATATAAGTAAGTAATTTAATCTTTATACGTTTGAAATTGATGCAAAAAAGTAAAATCGATAACGGTATTAATGGGAGATCGTCTAAATGCTGACGTGGATATGTGAAACTAATAAAAAAAATGACTTGAAAAAAAATGATGATATGTCAAATTTTTTTACTCGGGTAGAATTTAGAAAAATATAATTTTTTTTACCCAAAATCCCCTTCTTACCGGCAAAAACATAGCATTTTTTTCAAGTCATTAATTCTATTAGTTTCACATATCCACGTCAGCATTTAGACGATTTCTCATTAACATCGTTATCAATTTTACCTATTTACATCAATTTCAAATTAACAAAAATTAAATTACTCACTTTTATAATAGAAACACTAAAATACACTTTTAATTATAATAAAAAAAAAAAAAAACTGTTTATCAAGAGTATGACATAGGCAAATCTTTAAATAAGTACATTTTTAGAGCATAATGGATAAAATAAATAATTTATATTCCAAAACTTTTGAGATTGAAATTGTCTTACCATATTCAAGAGGCTTTGATTTTTAATATATATATTAAGTTTTAAATTTACCTATAACCTCTAATTTTTTATTTAATTAACTCATCTGAAGAGGACATTACGCGTCTAAACCCTCTCGAATCCCCAACTTTCAGGAGTCTGTCAGCAGCATCATGTCATCTGAACTAGTACTCAGTTGGCATTTATATATAGTTCTTGGTCCTTTGAGTAGTAGTCATATTATTTTTTTGGTACAAAAAAAGTTATAGTTTAGGGATAAGGAAATGAATTATAAATGTTGAAATGAGTTATAGTTTAGACTTGTTGGATGTCACCTCCTAAGGATAGCGACATGAACCAACTGAATTAAATTTCGGATTCATATCATAATATTTTTAATCTAAACATTTTCGCCATGAAAAAAACTATCCATTTTAATTTTGTTTTTGATAATATCATATTACATAATAAGATGTAATTAATTTTTTTATTTTATAAATTCAATAATGGACGAAAAGAAAATTACATTTATTTTTTTATTTTTTTTTATCAAACACACGAAGAGAAAATATTTTTTATCTTTTCACTTTTTTTTTTAATTTTTTAAATTTTCTATCAAGGTTACAAAGCAAAGACTAAGAATTAAGGATGACAATAGATAGTAAAAGATTAGATGTCCTATATTATTCAATTCAATTTTTGCGGATTTGGATACTACATATTCGGATAATTTTCGGATTCGGATATTAGATTTACTATCCATATCGGATTTAAATAAGAATCCTTTGATATCCGAATCCACTTTGATTTTGGTTTGGATAGCGTGGAATATTCGACCATTATCCTAATCCGTTTTATTTATATGGATAATGGATTTGGATATCCCGATATTCGTTTACATATTTAATTTTTTTTTAATTTTATATTTTTATTTTAAAAAAAGTTGATTTAATAAATTCAGATGTTTAGCGGATTTAGATATTCAATGGATATTGCTATCTAAATAAGATGTAGATTTGGATAGTAATATTTAAATAGTAAGCAGATAATAAACGAATTCGGATATGATATAAATTAAGCGAATTCGAATTCAAATATTTCAAAAATTATAAATATTCGATCCGCTATCATCCTACTAAGAATCACTTGCTCGATTTACCTAACAATGAACAAGATTGACCTTAACAATCACTTAAACGACAAATTAGACATTCACTTCAATTTTCCATTCTAGTTGTGCTAAAGTTCCAAAGCTACATCATCTATATTATATATAATGAGAATGATTGAGTTAATATCACGAGTCAAGTGATACAAATTCAATTAAGAAAAATACAAAAAATCTAAGTAAATTATTATATAAAATAATATAATAAGGATAGTGATGTCTTTTTAATTTTTATATAATTTTTATTTTGAAAAAATGTATCAATTTTTTGCTAAAAATTACTCACTTCTTTTTTTTAAAAAACACTATTCATACTTACAAACTACCCATTAATCAATTTTTTTAAACATGATTTTTTTTTTCATCCATCCACATTAACGGGTGTGCTATAATCTAGTTATTAAAAATAGGATTGACCTTAAATTCTTGTCACAATAAAAAGGAAAAAAAAAAAAACACAAAGAATTTTTTTAGTTGACACCACCTAATTCCATTGAATTTGACCAATATTTAATCATTAAATAGAGACTACACAAGCAATTGTAAATTGGCTCCTAAGTTACCAAAAAAACTTGTTTTTTTCTCCTAATGTAATCTATAATTTAGGAGATTCATTTGAAATAAGATTCGATTAACTGATGTTTATAGGTATTGATTAAAAATTATTTAATTATTATTTTAGAATTTTTTTTTTACATTTAATATATATTTTTATTGAATTAAAAAAATAATTCATTAATTATATATTTTTTTTAAATATCACCTTAATCAATATCACTAAATACTAATTTACATTTTCTTTTGAAATGAAAGTATATTCCAAATTTCCTAGGTAACTAGCAAGTTAGACCAAGATTTCTTTTTTTTCTTCTATATATATATATATATATATATATATATAAAACTCACCTAAAACTACCAACCCAATATGGTTGAAGGCCTTTTGCATGGTTGGCGAACTATCCCTAGGCGTCATTCACCACCAACCTCTGATTGTTAGGTTTTCCAATCCATTTTGTAACATAAAAATGAAAAATCCTTCACCTTATTTTGACTTTTTATAGATATCAATATCAATACTATATATAAAAGTATCAATTTTCTAACATAAAAATGAAAAATCCTTGATCGGATTTGGGGTAAGTATCTTATATGAATATGTATTTAACACGGATATACTTAATTTTTTTTTTTTAAATTTCATATATTTAAAAAATCATACTCCTGTACTTATATCCGAATATGTGTCGGTTACGAATATTTAAAAAAAAATCTATGTTACCAATTGTAGGTTTGAAAAATAACCACCAATGCATCAGAAATGGAATTGATTTGCTTAACTGCTGGTTAGTTTATAGGGTGCTGTCACAAAGAATGCTTCAAATTTCAAAAGTTGATACATCTTTCACTAATTCCTTAATCCTTTGGGTTTCCAAAAATACAATTTTATTGCTTGAAACTTACAACAGGAATTTTTGGAACACCTTTGCCCCCATTGAAATAATTCATCTTTCAAGGCTACTACACAGCATTCTACAAAGCAAATTTGTCAACAATTACACTTGATTTCCCTTTGCAAACTTACAAATGATAATGTAATTCATATATAGATTTAGGTTATGGAATGAACATTTCTAATTAATGAGCTTGAAATTCCTTCCACAAATTCATATACCACTGTTGATCCAAAGACTGCTGAACTGCGCGTCTTTTTTTAAAGGATAAAACTGTGAACACGATTTTTAGATTTTTAAAACGGACAATACTTCATAACGGATGCAGTCCAGTAATTCTTGCATCAACAACCCAAAAACCGAAAGAATCAATTTAAGCTCTCTAAGATTGTGAGGAAACAAAAAACTCATATATCCAACAAGCAAGCAACTTATATCACAGCCAATGGTAACGATCTGTCAAAGCTACCACGCAAGGCTCTTGCCCTCGAAGCTCTCCTCTTCAATGGCGCTGCCTTAGTTTCAATCTCTTTCCCCATTTTTCCATTCCCAAACGGTATCGAAACCGGCGTAATTACAGCAACTTGTTGTGGCATGCCATCTTTTGTTGCACCACCATGAATTAATATCCTGCTAATTCCACCATAGTGTAATGAATCTGCAATTTGCAAGGCTGTAACACCTTTGTTAGTCCTTGCTTCAACATCTGCTCCTTTCTTTACCAACAATTCTACCACTTCCAAATGGCCTGATTCAACAGCACAATGCAAAGCTGTGTATCCATCTTCATCTTTCGAATCGACATCGATTCCTTTATCAATCAACATCTTTACAGCTTCAATTCTTCCTTTTAATGAAGCTCTATGTAAAGCTGTCCATCCATGTTGATCTCTTCCGTTAATCACTGCCCCATTTTCAATCAGCCTTTGTATGGTTCTCACTTCACCTTTTCTAGCAGCTAAACACAAGCTGTCACCAAGTTTAAGTGCATCAAAGAGGCGTATATGACCAAACTCAGCTGCAACATCATAGGCAGTTTTGCCTGTCTTGTTCCTAATATCTTTGTTGGCTCCCTTTTGAAGTAAAAACTTCACCATCTGCTCGTCGCCGCCTAATCTTGCCGCAATGTGTAAAGGCGTATCGCCATCTCTCATGTTGCGAAAATCGGGTTTGGAACCGTTAGCTAATAGCAGACGTATGCAATCTTTTCTTTTTTCCTCGACTGCTAAGTGTAAGGCAGTGTTTCCATCTTTTGTGAAGGAATCAACATTAGCCCCTTTGAGTAAAAGAAGTCTAAGTACCTCTAAATGACCACCAATTGCTGCTAGGTGAATTGGACCGCAATTAGAGGAATCTGATCGCTCAGTGCTAGCTTTATGTGCCAATAAAAGTTCAACAATCAGTTCTTCACCACACTCTGAAGCAGCCTCAAGTGCGGTAGTAGAACTAGAAGTAGAACCTGACCGGCTTTGAAACTCTACATCAGGCTCAAATTCAAGCAGTAATTGGACAATATCAGGTCTGCTTTGAGCTATGGCGATATGGAGTAAGGTTTTTCCATTTGAATCAACTGAATCAGCTGGATTCCATGTTGGGTCACTACGATCTAATACTTCTCGTATATCATCCATTGAACCATCCATTACAAGTTGAACCAAAACAGGTGAACCAACAAAAATGATCTTGATTCCACTGTCGATAAAAACTTGCTTCTTCTTCGTTGTGAACCAGTCATTAGGAACTGCATCGAAACTTGATGTTGAATCTTTAATGGCTGCTCCAGGAACCACTACACTGTGAAGAAAGAAAGAATCATTACTGAGAGGAAACGAATCGGGCGGAAGAAATGAACCTGGAGGGAGATGATAAACAATCTCCACCGTTAGTTTCCCAAGTGGTGCTATGATTCCTGATTGTGGCTTGACAGAATAAAGGCCCTTGTTCACCGGCTGGAGCCTAAAGGCAACCGGCATGGTGTACATAACGTTGCGTAGAGTAAGCTCTCCATAACATTTCTGGCCTGGCTCAATCCTGACAGCAACAAGATTCGATGGCTCCAAACTAATAAGCCTATCCATATCTTTTTCTTGCAAGCTAAGGTAGGTTAAAACTTAAAATTATTTTCTTGTTCAATCTGTCTATATATACTTGAAATCAGGTTTAAGCAGTATTTTTCTTGGTGGGTTTTGAGGGAAGATGAAAACCCAAAGATCAGAATCAGATGATGAAGAGAAAAGGAAGTGAAGAAGAAGGCTGTGTTGAAAGTTCTTATAGGAAAGAGATTAAAATTGGCCGGCTCTAATGAGAGATTGCCAAGTGGTGGTGTTAAGAACAATGGAAGACTTGTTCTATTCGGCTTCCTGGCTGTATAACTCCTAAGTCATAGTTTGTATAAGTTAAAGCAAGAGGGAGTTATGTTTTATAGTTCCTTCTGCAAGTCACTTTCATTTCTGCTTATAAAGTATTTTTATATTATGCACAAGGAGCAAACTAGTATTGTTTGAATACAGTTTGTTCATAAGCATCATTTTTAATTAGATTACAAAGAACTTATGTTATCTCGAGAATGCTTATTTTTTTTTTTTTTTTAGTTTTTTAATATATTTGAAGGATCATATCTCATATTTAGATTTGATAATATTAGACACAACACAAACAAAAAACAAAAAAAAAAAATAACTAAAATATGACACGAAATACTAAAGGAAAATAAGCACGGACACAACACGAATACACGAATATATCAAAATCTATATAACATAAATTATTAACACGTCAAACTTTATATTAATATAAAACACCTTAAATACGATTATGATAAAAAAATACACTTACACGACCCAAAATTATCAAGTATTTTATGTTAAAATATGTATTAAATATAAATATCTAATGCGAATGCTATAAAAAAATAAGAGTCCAATTAACATTTATATAAAAAGAATCGACATAGGGGAGGCTGCTAGAGTACCAAAATATAATATACTCTAACTAAGAGAACATATATATATATATATTTAATGAGAAAGAACAAGGTCATTGTTTAATTTGAAAAATCTTCCAAATGTCCTTACCAATATATATTTTTTAATGAGAGAGAACAAGGCCATTGTTTTTTTTTTTTTAAACAAAAAAATACTTCACTTTTTTTACTTTTTAGGTAGATGCCATTATATTTTTACCCTTTTTCACAACCGTTTTTTGCTTTAAACGAAAAGGGAAAGAGATTCTAACTAGAGGTGGCAAAATGAACCCGAACCCGAAAATCCGTCCAGGAAAACCCGAATCCGAACCCGCCCAAACTCGATTTGACCAAAAAGTCAAAAATCCGAACCCGAAAAAGCCCGAACCCGAATGGGCCCGAACCCGAATGGACCCGAACCCGAATGGGCCCGAACCCGAATGGACCCGAACCCGAATGAACCCGAATGGGCCCGAACCCGAATGAGCCCGAACCCGAATGAGCCCGAACCCGAATGGACCCGAACCGGATACCGGCCCGAACCCGAACCCGAATTTAATACTAAAAATAAAAATAAACAAATTGCAATTATTTTTTTTTACAAAGCAATAACTTTAATTATTAATTTTATTCTAATTTTTTTTAATAATTTAATTAAATTTTAAATTTTAATATATTATATATATATATGATGAAATAATAATTTTATCAAAAAGTAAATTATATTTTGTACTTATAAGTTATAACTTTAACGTCTCATATCATGATGAATTTACAATCTAAATATTTTAAATTCTTGAAAATTTTAAAGATGTGAAAAAAAATTTGACAATAATTCAATTAATCTATAAGGGTAAAAAAATTGACAATAATTCAATTATTTTGGCCTTTTGGGTTATACTTAGACCTGCTCACGGGCCGGGCCTGGGCAGGATATTTTGTGTTCCGGGCCGGCCCGGCCCGGAACAGTAATTTTTATTATAATATTATTTTATTTAATTTTAATTATAAAAAAATAAAAAAATTATTTTTTTATTCCAATGAACAGTGTTTCGGGCCTAAACGGGCGGGCCGGGCCGACCCAGGGCCAGGCCTGGGCAGAGAAAATAAAAAAAAACTGGGCCGCGGCCCGGCCCATAAGCAGCTCTAGTTATACTTATGCGGTTAGGTTAGGGTGGGTTTAATTGGATTATGGCTTTCATGTGATTTTATTTTAGCGGGTGGATTTAATGGGGTTTTGGGTTTTATGGCCTTTTGGTTTTGGGTATATTTATTATATATTAATAAATAATCATATTAATTATATATTTATTACGTATAATTTAAATATAAATTATATTTTTTAGTACTACTTTATAATTTATACTTTATACTGATGAAAAAAATATAAGTACTCGATATATATATATATATATATATATATATATATATCTTGACTATAAGCATAATTTTTTTGCATTTTATAAGTATATAAACGAATAGATGAAGGCCAGGATTTATTTTTAAAAGTTTTTTATTTTATAGTGAATATAAATTATAATGTATTTATATTTTGAAATTCGAGCTCATCAAATCAAATATTTTAAATATCAATATATTAATTTATAATATATCATATTTTTTATAATAAATTATTTCAAAATTTGATTTTATATAACAAATTAATTTCTTATTCTTTTGGTGCTAACAAATATTAATTTTAAAAAATAAATATAATTAAAAATATCATATAATAGCAAAAGTATAAAAATAAAAAAAATAATAATAATAAATTAATAATTTGTTTTTAGATATAAATATTTAAATTACGTAAAAATGATTACATCTAATATAAAATAAAATAATGTAAAACATACCCGTACCCAGATCGAACCCGAACCCAGACCGAACCCGAACCCGAATGGGCCCGAACCCGAATGAGCCCGAACCCGAATGGGCCCGAACCCGAATGAGCCCGAACCCGAATGAGCCCAAACCCGAATGGACCCGAACCCGAATGAGCCCGAACCCGGATGGACCCGAACCCGAATGAGCCCGAACCCGAATGAGCCCGAACCCGAATAAACCCGAACCCGAATGAACCCGACCCGAACCCGCCCGAACCCGCCCAATTGCCACCTCTAATTCTAACCGAACTGTGACACTTTTCTAAGAGGATTTGTGTCTTACATAATGAGTTAATAACTCAAATTTTAAAATATATTTTATATCGGTTTTTTAATTTTAAAACGTATCAATTAGATCTTTAATTTTATGATTTTGTATTAATATAGTCTTTATGTTAGCAAAATCTTTAGAATAGACGTCAAATGACAGATGATATGTGACATATAAATTACAAAAATACCATCTGCTGATGTGAGTTTTTTTTCTTGAGTTAATAGCTCCAACAGTCTTCAAACTTTATGATATATTTCATATTGGTCCTTAAATTTCAAAACATATCAATCAGATTCTTTATTATTTCTTTTTTTAATTTAATATTTTTCTTTCTCTTTTTTATAAATAAATACAAAAAATAAAAAATAATTCATATCATAATTTAAATTAATTTTTTAAAAATATAATTATTTTATAAACATATAAAATATTTATTTAAAATAATTTTATAAAAACTATTTTTAATTTTTTTTCTTTCTTTCCTTTTTCTCTTTTTTTTCTTCATTTTATATTCTTTATAAATAAACTAAAACACAAATAATAATTTATATTATAAAAATTATTTTAAGTTTGTTTTTACTTTTTCTCTTTTTTCTGTTCCCTTTTTTCTTGTTAATACATAAATAAATTAAAATAATTTATAATATAATTTAAATTAAATTAAATTAAATTAAATTAAATTAAATTGAAATTTTAAAAAATAAACAATTTATATAAAAAATTATTTACATTAATTTATAAAAAAATTATTTTCTTTTTTACTTATTGTTATAAATAATTAAATAAAAATTAATTATTTTGTAATGATTAAATACTTTATAAAAAATAATTTATTTATTTTAATTAATTAAAAATTTATTTTCCTTTTTCTTCTTTCTTTTTTCTTTCCTTTTATAAATAAATTAATTTTGTAAAAGATTAAATAATTTATCAAATATAAATATTTATTTACATTATTTTTTTTGTAAATATATTTTATTTTTCTTTTCTAATTTTTTTCTTTCTATTCTCTCCTCCTAACTTTTGTTGATCGAAAAAGAGAAATTTGAACCCCTACCGCCAGTCCGACCCCGCGAAGGATCAGACTGCCATTCATAGCGCTCGATAGGTATTGCAAGAGGCCAAATTTGATCCCTCGCGCTAGATCGAGGAGAATTTGATTTGATGCTTTATGACTATTCGGTCAAGGTAGTTGCCGCCTCAATTTCAGCATTGAAGTCGACATAAAAAATATAAATTTAATTACATGAATGTAAATAAATATTTTATATTTTTAAATTATTTTATTTTTTATAAAAAATAATTTATTTAAAAAAAAATAAATAAGAAAAAGGAAAATAAATTTTATTTTTATTAAAAAAATTAATGTAAATAAATATTTTATTTTATTTTTGAAAATGTAATTATATTATAATATAAATTATTTTTATTTTATATATCTCTCGCTTGTTATTTTACTGGTTAAAACGGAGCCTACCTCTCTATGATCTACCTTATTGAACTACTAGGTCCAGTCAACCCTAGATCGGCCTAGAAAGAAGGGCCATTGGGATGGAGTATTGATACCGCTACACCTGATTGAATCAAGTCCTACTTGTGGTGCAGCCCTTGGATGCAAGGTTGAAGATTTTTATTTTTTGTATTTATATATATAAAAAAGAAAATTTAAAATTTTAAAAAAATAAAGAATAAAGGAATAAAGAAAAAAGACAAAAGACAAAAAAAAATGACAACATCAGCACGATAGCATTTTTGTAGTTTGCATGTCACATGTCATCTGTTATTTAACGTCTACTCTTACGATTTTGCTAACGGAAGGATCACATTGATACAAAACTATAAGATCTGAGATCAGATTGATACGTTTTGAAGTTTGGGGACCAATATAAAATATGCCCTATATTTTGGGAACCATTGGTGCTATTAACTCCTTATATAATAGTTTATTATATATTTTTTAGAGTAGATCTTGTAATTTGTGTATTCGTGTTGTAATCGTGTTTAAAGTGTTATATATTATATAAATTTTAACGCATTAATAATTTGTGTTATATAGATTTTAATATATTCTTGTATTCATATCATATTCGTGTTATTTTTTTCTGTTTATATCGTATTTTAATTATTTTTATAATTTACATGTCACATGTCATCTGTCATTTAACGTCTACTCTAACGATTTTGCTAATGGAAGAACCACATTGATTCAAAACTATAAAATCGAAGATCTGATTGATACGTTTTGAAGTTTGGGGACCAATATAAAATATGCCCTGTATTTTGGAAACCATTGATGCTATTAACTCCTTATATAATAGCTTATTATATATTTTTTAGAGTAGATCTTGTAATTTGTGTATTCGTGTTGTGATCGTGTTTAAAGTGTTATATATTTTATAAATTTTAACGCATTAATAATTTGTATTATATAAATTTTAATATATTTTAATATTTATTTCATATTCGTATTATTTTATTTTTTATATCGTATTTTAATTATTTTCGTTGGTGTATGTAATCATATTGTTTTCTTATTTTCCATGTTAAGCCAACATTTGGATTGTGAATTGCATTCCCTGAATGGTCACTATTGGCTCTGAAAGTTTCCCCCAAAACATTGGATGTATCAAACACCAAGACCAATTCTTTGACTGTAATATGGCATAGATTGGATTTTTCATTTTTTTTTTTTTAACTATTCACATCCGATATATGTATACGACACATATTTGGATATAAGTATGAGATATGATTTTTTTAAATATATGAAAAAAACTTTTTAAAATTGAATATATTTATTTTGAACACATACCCGTATCCAACACTCACTCCAAATCCGAATAACATAAGATATAAGAATTGAAACCTGAATCACTATTACAATATCTATGAGCAAATATTACAACTCTTAGTAGTTTAATTAGTATAAATCTTGCTTGTTAGCCCTCTTAATTTTATTAGGTTCATATCTATGATGCTATCTGCAAAGTGACAAAGGCTGGATATATATATATATATATATATATATATATATATATTTTACACACTTACACTAGTATAAAATTAAATTATTTTTACACATTTTTATAATTTTTATACGATTTATATTTGTTTAATCCGACCGTCGTATTTTATGTTCTATTCACGTAGATTATGCACGTCGAGTTTCGAGTAAATTAAAAATATCTAATTATTTGTTCGATGTAAAAAACTTTCAATCGTTAAATATATATTGAAAAAAGACATTATTCTCGATCGATATGATACAAATATCAGATCGATTCTAAACTTTACGTGCACGACGAGTACAATTATATTGTTAAATCCAACAGTCGGTTTGTTAAAATATAAATCGTATAAAATGTTATGAAAGTATGTAAAACTAATTTAATTTTATACTAGTGTAAGTGGATCTCTCCTCATATATATATATATATATATATATATATATATATGTTAGAGTAGGGGTTTTCTTATTTTGGTTTTAATTGAATTAACTAATCAAACCCATTTAATTCAATTAATCAATCGATCACGAATTAATTTGGGTCGATTATCAAAATAAAATTTTAAAAAATTTTGATCATTTAATTCGGATCGAATCTGTCAAATCAATATCCGATCTGTATACAAATCGAGTGCAATATATATATTTTGTTAAAATTGAATTGGCCTCATTAATACTTTCAACTTATTAGTAATTAATTATATTGCTTTGTCTATGCAACATTCACTAAAAACAATTAGTAGAGGAAATTCCAAACAACATTCTTGTAAAAAAGAATGCAACGGGAATCTTAGGGTGGGAATTATAAATATATAGGTTTGATTTGATGAGGACAAAAAAGGGTCCCAAAGGTAACAAAGTTTTTCATAAGAAATAACTTTCAAAATGTTAATAAGAATATCTATAGTTTTTTAATACAAAGGAGACCACAATATGTGGATAAAAAAAGAGTTACAGATGCTGAGATTCGATTTTCAGATTTACTAGATGTCACCTCTTAAAAATGACTATATAAACCAACTGAACTAAACCTCGAATTTCATTAATCGATGTTTACAATCTTTGCTCTTTAAATACTACGAAAAGAATTTCCTTTGTTTTGCCAAGTCAAGCCGAAGGCGAAACAAAACATGAGATGCAGCTATTTGAGATGTTCATTCTCCTTCCTCTCTCTTTAATTGATTTTTCAATACTTTTTTTAAACAATAATTCGGGTCGGACAGGACTGGTCCAAAGTAAAAAAAAATCTATGCACAAGCCCGACTCAATACGAGCCGGACTCGATCTTTAAACAGGTCTATTTTTTACTTGGCTTAATAAATATGATATGAAAAAAAATATGTTGACATAGCATAATATTATTTGATAAATCTATGTGGTAAGAATGATCTATGTAATAATTTCTCTTTATATTTTGATATAAAATAAGTGTTTTCCTCTTAATAGTTTTGTCAATTTTCTAGGCAAACAAATGGCATTGCTCCAAAATTAAGGCAGACAAAGTATCCCTATCTCAATCTCTATTTAAATGGCTAAATTGTGATTGTCACAAATGTGTTTACTATGACCTATTTGTGCATGTAAAATTGTTGCATAAAGTACAATAATTTGTGGGGTTTGTACTTACCAAAGAAATATGTGGGGATTAGGGAGCTTAATGGCACTATCATTTACTTGGCCAACCATATTGACAATTTAAATAGTAAAATGCTTGGTCATTACAGAATTGGTCAATTTTGCTTTTTTTTTTTTTAGTAGGATTTGTCCTATGGTTTTTTTTTTTACTTGTAGGTAGACCTATTCAGGGTCGGGCTATCCGTCCAAACCCGAAAGCCCGCCCATATTTGAGAGGGTTTAGACAAAAAGATTAAGCTAAAAAAATGAGCATGGACAAAAAAATTAGGCTCATTTAAAATATGGGCCAGGCTTTGGCTCCAACATTCAAGCCCCTAGCCCGACCCTGCTCGGCTCGTTTTTTAATTAAATAATATATTATTTATATTTATATATATATATATATATTATGTGATTTATGTTATATAAAAATTAAATATATATAATATTATAGTGTAAACATTAAAAAATATGTTAAGTTGTGCATGTTTAAGAACTTAATAAAAGAAAAATATATAAAATTACTAAAGATTAAATAATAAAAATATATATATTTAAAAAAAATAGAAAAAAAAATAATATAGACGAATCTAAACAGGTTTGGCTATCCATTTACAATTATGGGCAGGCTTGGACAAAATTTAAGGCCCATATTTCGGGCCGGGCCGGGCTCGGATAAGCAAATTTAATATTGATACCATACATGAACCCGACCCAAACCCGACTCGACCCAGCTCATGGACACCTCTACTTGTAGGGATCTCAATTAATTAGATAGTATGACCAATTCCTTTATAACAAAGGTTTTTTTTTTACGTAACAAGATTGAACAAATAATATTTTTATTTTAAAATGATTTTATTTACATTTGATCATGTGAAAACAATCACGAAATCTTAAGATTTGTGTATTACAATAATATATTTTTATATAGACGTGTTCACCAGTTTGGGTTAGTGCTTCGGCTCGAGTTGAGCTAGTTAAACCTTGATTCAACAATGTTATTATATTAATAAATAATGAATTTTATTTAATTTTAAGTATATTTTAAAATTTAAAATAATAATTTAAAAATATTTTTTAACATTTTAATAATAAACATAATAAAAAAAAATTACTCAAACCCACACAGGTCCTCTCAATTTTTACACAAAGAATCGATCTTTTTTTTAAAAAAAAAAATCGATATTTTTTATACAAAAAAATTCTTAAGAGCTATCAAACTAAAAATATTGATCCTCTAATCTTTTTAAATAAAGATGCATTAATAAATCGATTTCTTTTAAAAAAAATTATTTTTTTGAATATTAATATTACTCACAGTAAAATAAGTTAAGTCGGACGTAACATTAAATTCTGCTCAAAGCCGACTTATTTTTTTAATTAATCTTATTTTCTTTCAATCCCGTTTTTCAAATTAATATTTTTATTCAAACCCTTTCAAAATAAAACTTCATAATTTGAACTGATAAACCAGCACATGAATACGTCTATATTCAGATAATACTGATTGAATTATAATTGAACAAAAATTCGACAAACCAAAAAAAATTGGATAAGTTTCTAATAATTTTTTGGATAAATAAAATTTTCAAAAGAAAAAGCAAGATAAAACTATCATTGATTTAATATTCCAATCTTGTGATTTAATATTTCTTGTATAATATATATATATATATATCTGATCAAATAATATAAAATCAAAACTAAACCATGGTTAAATAGCAATCACATTAAATAATTAAATAATAATTACAAAGTTTCATAGGTTTCACAACATATTAATAATGAAACTAAAATAATATAGTATAATATTGTCTTTCAATACTTTTCCTGGATAAATTAAACACCCACCTGCCTTGCAACCCAAGAAACAAAACAAAAAGATTCATAGATTGTTGGTATTTGCAACTTTGAATTGAAATCACCCAAAATTTGAGCATCCAATGGCAAATCCTTGACCAAAATCATTCCCATTCCCATTCCCATTCACATTCACATTCACATTCACATTCACATTCACATTCACATTCACATTCACATTCACATTCACATTCAAAATCTAAATGTAGAGAGGTTGTGAGCTCACCCTTGCATTTTCACTCACTTTATTGGGTCCAAGTGAAGTTTCATAACCATTTCATGACTCCATTATATATATATATATATAGGATTTTGCTAACGAGTGTCCTAAAAGTACTTGTTAAAGTTACCACATATAGTAATATCTTCGTTCAATGCATTGAAAATTATGAATAAAATTATCAACTACTGTATTTAATACAAAGTTATTACCATAAATAATATATTAACTAACCTTAAAAAGTACCCTAATCGCATTCGTTAGCAAAACCCATATATATATATATATATATATATATATATATATATATATATATATATATATATATATATACAACTTTGCTCTATCATCACCTGATTGCTCCAAGCAAGTTAGCACCATCAAGCTTTGCACCTTCCATATGCTGATAAAAGGACAAAAAATATAAACAAAAATTACATAATGAATTCCAGTAAGATGTCTGGAAGTATATAACAAATGTGAAAATCCTTTCGTTTCGATCCATATCAACGATGATGCAGTCCGAAATTTTGAGACGAACAACCAACTTATTATCCAAAAGAAATTTGCAGACTGTAAAACTGATTTACTTACTGTATCACGAAGATTAACGTGTCGTAAATAAGCCCTTTGGAGGTTTGCACCCTTCAGATTGGCATTACTTAATTTTGCACCCTGAAAAACATGTAAATTCAACAGGAGTTGAAAAAGAACTAAAAAATGTAAGGTCACAACAAGTTATCAGGATAAGTTAATGAAATAATGAATGAACCGGCATATCGAATTAAGCTATTATAAGTACATGCACTAACTAAGTCCCAGTATTTTCTGTTGTGGTGCCTAACAATACCATCCTACTATGTTATTCCGACTCTTTATTTTCTTTGAAGTACCCGTATCTGACACCCGTATCCGACGCATATTCAGACATGGGTATGGGGGTATGATCCTCCAAATATATGAAAAAATTTAGAAAAAATTTAGTATACCCGTGTCAGATACATACCCGTATCCAACACTCACCCACGAGTCCGAGTAACATGGCCATCCTATAGCTCAACTAATATAAGCATCAAAGCAATTGATATGTAAACACCATGTTTAAGGTTCTGTTACCTTCAAATTGGCTCCTTCAAGATTAGCTCCCTCTAAGTTGGCATCAGTAAGATCAGCAGTCTAAAAATCCAGAGATTAAGCATATTAATAGTTACAATATCACAATAGGCCCAGGCAGAAAAGCCCAATTAGTCAAGAAACAGGCAACGATAAGCATAACAGAAAAAACCAACAAATCAAGAAATTCTTCTCTTCTTTGACATTACATGAATGAATAGTTTCACTCAAACCAAGCTCACTCGTATGCAATATGTATCATCACCTATGTTGCTTCGAATCTTCATTATTCTTGAAGTACCCGTGTCCAACGCATAATCGGACATGGGTATGGGGATATGACCCTCCAAGGACCCTCCAAATACACGGAAAAACTTAGAAAAACTGAACATACCCATGTCGGACGAATACCCGAGTCCGAGTAACATAGATCATCACCATCATTCACAATGATCAATATGTTACCTAATTTCACTAGCAATTTACACCCAATGAGCTGTTACCTCATATACTAAAAGATGGGTCTATCATTAATCCTTCTTCAAGAGGAATTAATTATTGTATTTTAGTATATCATTTATAATTCTAATTTAATCATTCAATCCAGAGGATACCATTATAGCTCAAACAACAACAAGGTTAATGAATTTATAGTAAGCTAAGGTCTTGTGATTTTCTCCTTTGTATATGCACATTTTATTCAATTTAATGATCACCTGTAAGTGTGCAGATCGAAGATCTGCCCCGCAGAAGCTACAATCTATCAAACAGGCATCTGTAACATTGAAATTGATAAAAATATATCAATATTTCAAACCATAGCAGTAAGCCGTAGCAGTTAGTAAGAAATCTACTAACTGTAAAAAGATGGTAAGTATTTGCCTTGAAGATTTGCACTCTGAAGATTAGCCCCAGCTAGTAAAGCCCCACGAAGATTTGCCCCCGTAAATTCACACCTTCCATGGGCAAAAATAAAACCATTTGAGAAAACAGTTCACAAGAAAATGCAAATTGTTCAGAAAGGAAAAATAATGCTAAGTATCTTACTCGCGCAAAGTTGCATTGTGAAAGATGGTACCCTCAGCATCCACATCCTGTGATGAGAATGGAGGTTAAATATGATCCATGAATCAGGTAATCCAAAGATACCAAGGAACCATGTAAAACAATTCTCACATTAGACTGTTAAGTTTGAATGTAATCCAAGTATGGGCTAAATCTAATTAAGGCATTAACAGTCAATCACATACTTCACTTAAAAAGTTAGAACTTACCCGAAAGTTTGCACACTGAAGATTTGCCCGCGAGAAGAATACATTTTTAAGACAGGCAAAGCTGAAATCCACAAATGAAAGATCCTGCACAAATAAATAATAAAAAAAAATATAATGCATCTGAAGTGTAATATCGAGTGGCATTATGTCTGTCTCACTTCCTGACAAGATTCTACTTGGCAGAAAACCAAGTTTTTAACAGGAAAATTTGGAATCAGAAATTATTACCAATTTAGAGAGATCAAGGCCAGAAAGATTAACTCCCCGAAATCTAACTCTTTCAGACTGTATGCACTTGATGATATCAGTACGCGTCAATTCCGCACACGACTCTTCATCTTCCTTCCTCTTATTAAGAACAGAACTAATTCCTTCTATCAGTCCCTGACATTATATGGACAAAATAATGTTATTGAACAAAATGTCAAGAAGAGTTCACACTCTATTCTGCCAGAAAAAAGCACCACCGTTAAACAACAGCCTACGACCCAAACTATAAGGGTAAGAAGCCAGATGAGTAATGTTTTGCATGGTCATTGCTGAAAACCAAGATTTCAATGATCACATGAGTAGACAGCACAGTATATCATTACGTACGTGTTTCACTTTGCTGAAAAATATTGCAAATAACAAATTAATATTTAGAAAGAAAAAGAACATAGAATATAATGCAATGAGATTATGTTCATTAAAATGATTCATGCAGC
The DNA here is from genome assembly GCA_030761205.1 of Fremontodendron californicum. Classification (NCBI taxonomy): domain Eukaryota; kingdom Viridiplantae; phylum Streptophyta; class Magnoliopsida; order Malvales; family Malvaceae; genus Fremontodendron; species Fremontodendron californicum. The sequence continues at coordinate 3,256,010 of JAULJL010000047.1, forward strand.
ATATCTTTCTTTTTTTTCCTTTTTTTTTATTTTATTCATGCAGCATATCTAAGCAATAGTCAAGCTGGTTGTCTTATGTTAGTACTTTTCAAGCTGGTGCTCCCTGCTTAAACCACTCAAGCATGCCTGAAGTATCACTTAAAAAAGGCTTGAAAACTTGAAATCTGCAGCTCGAATCAGGTTTTACATTACAGATTGTAAACTACGCCAAGCTTCCATCACCTAAGTACCACTAAAGCCTTCAATGAATATAACTAAAATAAAACAAATATCACAACCTTTAAACCTTTTAACCTAAAAAGACCATTAACTAAATGCATGTGCTAACGAATCGAAATTGGTTCAACCCCATTCAGTTAAGCCTTAATAGGAAATTAGGCTGGGACAACCACACGATTCCTTCCTCTATTACCCTAACCTCTAAGGCAATGTTGTCCAGAAGGCACTTCAGCACGAAATCTTTTCTTGTTATTTCAATCCATGAACCGATAACATAACAAAATGAGCAATAAACAATTGAAATATAAAACATTAATGGTAATATTGAATCCTGTGTATAGACCAACCCACATCCCAAACCACACACCACTTGAGCTAATGCGTAAAGGCAGTAACATATATCATAGAATCTCAATGCATCATAATGCTTGACCAGGTAATTTATAAAGCTGCAAGGAAACGTCTTTAAGTGACATGAACTAGGCAAGAAAAAGTAATGAAATGACATATAAAAGTAGGAGGAGAAGTGGGTATTAGAAGCAGCTATGTCAGTATGGCTTACAAGTAACTGGAAATGTTCTGCCTCTCGTATAAGCTCTGAATATTCAGAATCTGTCAATGCGGGAACAACGCCATCCCTTAACCAGTTTAAAATATGCCTGAAATGCTTCCCATCCCTATCAACAAAGACATATCCCTGCACGGATATCGAGGAATATGACTGTACTCAAACAAAGTTGTTTCACATACAGAACTCCAATATGAACCATATCAAAAGTACATATAACTTATTTCCATTGTCCTCCTTTTGAGGTTTTGTGTGAATAAATAATGTTATGGGGGAAATGGAAACAAAATTTCATTACTCCATCAAAACAGATAACTCTCAAGTACCAAATTTGTCATGCTACCAGCTGTATGTTATTAAGGTTGCACAAATGCCTAAAATGATAACTAAGATGTAGCTCATCAAAATCTATAAATAACCCCATCAAAATTTGTGGCCATAGCCTTTTTTGGAAAGTGAAAATAATAACAAGACTTTGATAAAAAAAAAAAAAACTTAATGTACATTGGAGTTTCAAGCATATGCTCTTGAAATATAAACTTCAGTGGCATGGACTTATATGAAGACAATTTCTAAATAAAATATGATTTACTGGTTCTTAGCACTTTTTAATACAAATAACATATCTAGCTTCGATCATCTAAGCCTATCGTGTGTGATAAAATGAACATTCACAAAAACTCTCAGCTAAACTACATGAAGGTGAAAATCAAATCCTTCCCATAAAAAAAAATATATTTATCTGGAAAGTAGAAAAAACTATAACAGATGGACTGCATCATTCACTACCCATGAGAGGAATATAAAAAAAAATGTATCAGATTAAGAAAACCAGCCACGGTTCAAACAACATCTGCTTACATTCTTAAAGGTGAGCACATAATAGCACTTAACAAATATAAAAATGCTAAACTTCTTTTTTGGGACCACAATCACAACAAAAACAAAGATTTACGCCCTAAGTATACAAAGGAAAATGCAGAATATAAAACCCATAAGTCTACATAGCAAAAAAGTAAAGTGTGCAGCCATGAAAAAGAACAGTATATATACCTTCTCAGCTTCCTGACACAACGTATCTTGACCACTAAACATAGCAGCCAGCATGGAATCAGGCTCACGCCGGGTCAATGTATCAATAGTAGTACAGAATTTCTTCCCTCCTGCCCACAAATTTTTTGTTCAGCTGAAGGAATTAACTTTTAATGTAACGAAACTAAATCAGTTATAAACTCTAACTCCAAAATATTTCTCAAAAAATTTTAAAAACTAAAACTTAAAAAAAGTGACACCCAGAAAGCAAATGCAGCAAGTTCACATATACATACATCAATTTCCTCAGTTTTCTCAGCAACCAAACAGAAAACAAGGTTAGTCAAATACCCAATTCAGCAAATCAATCAAAGGGTTTGATCTAAGCCACTAATCAAAGCTAAAAAGCCAATAAAAAAATGGGTTTTTCTATATTAATGAACCGATCAAAAATTCTAACTTTTTAGTAAAATAAGTACCTGACGGAGAATTGATATGAAAAAGAAAAACACACAACGCACATATAAAGAAGAGGTTACAAAAAAAAAATGTACAGAGATCATAGGAAGTGTAGAGAGTTTACCGATGTTAAGTCGAACAAGGGAAGACAAATCGGAAACTTTCATCATTTGGGAATTGGGAGCGAAGCTTAAGAGGCAAACGAGAATAAGGAGGGAGACTTTGCTGTAGCAAGCAACACGTTTTTGGAATTTATATACAGTTTGTGACTTTCCCAAGGAGAAAACTGAAAAGACTGTTACTTGAGCTGGGCTATATAAGGCATCAACCTGATGGGTCTGCCATTGGGTCGCTAACTGGTTGCGTTGACACCGCCCATCAATGCAGCAATAGGCCTAATACGGCATTGGCATTAGTCCAGTTAAGTTATCGATACTTGGAAATGGAATGACACTATTTTGGGTCGGCACCAGCCGCTATCATATAGCTCGTGACTCGTGATCGAGTCATGCCTAATACAGATTTAATTCGATTCGATTGGTTTGATTTTTAAAAAAAATTAAAATTTAATTTAATTGATTTTTATTAGAAAATAATCAAAAATCGATCAAATTGTATAGTAAAATTGACCTAACCGAACCGATTTAATTCGATAGATTTTATCGATTATTTTGATTAATGGCTAATGAATTTAATTAATGGGTTGGGTTTGGGTATTATTTGGTTGGATTTGAGTAATTAATGAGTTTATTAAATTGATTGGGTTTGGATATTTGGGTTGGGTTTGGTCCGTTTAGATATATATAATTATATATTATAAATATATTTAAAAATATATAAATATAATATTAAAAGTCGGTTAATTCGACCGATTCGGTTATTCAAATTATTAACCGAAGACCGATCGATCTAACCTAAAAAACCGACCTCAATAACCAATTACTAACCGAGATCGAAACCGACTAAAACGACCTATTTTAACGGAATTAGGTTTGATCGATCGGTTATCTTAATTAGAACCGAGATTTGCACACCCCTACTCATGCGAAACATGCCATGTTTTGCGTCACCTTTTTTTTTTTTTTTTTTGTTATAAAAAAAATTGGATAAAGTAAATTTTCATTTTGCCTGATGTATTTATATTCAATTAATATTTAATTATGAATTTAAGATACGATATTTAAAATATATAAAAAAAAATTAAAAATTAAATATATTATAACGATAGACACAAATTCATATTTAACAAATTCATATTATAAAGATAAGGCAGCTCTAAATTACAATAATTTACATAATAATCCAAAAAAAAAAAAAAATTTGAGATGTTGGCACGTGAGGATGCATAAACATTAAAGAATCAACCAGGTCTTTTGCATGGCCAACCCAACGTGGAAGCCTTGGAAAAAAAACCCACATTTTTTTTTCTAGACCTGCTCATGGGTCGGGTCGCGTTCCGTTTTTTTTTTTTTTACTTTCTTTGCCCAGGCCGGCCCGGTAAGTCCGAATACACTGTTTATTGAATTAAAAAAAAATATATTTAAAATTAAATAAAAAAATATTATTTCGAACCGATCCGGAACACAAAATATCTTGCCCAAACCCGACCCAATATGGGCTGGGCCGGGCGGGCTGCCTGGCAGCAGGTCTAATTTTTGGCCTTCTCCTTTGTTATATATGGAAGATTAATTCAAATGCCATAGGCATTTTTTATTTTTATCTTCAAAGCAAAATAGCAGGAAAGTTAAGAAGTTGAAGGGTGATGATGGAGAAGAAGCATCTTTCTTCCATTGCCAACCATGTTCTTCAAAGAAGTGCAAAGTATTTACTTTTTAATTATCTCTCTGATCCCTCTCTTTCAGTTTCTTAAATAATGAGTTTTCATAGTGTCATTATCAAACTGTCTGTTTAATCTTTTTGTTAGACTTATTATTCTTAGGGTGTGAGGGTAGAGAAAATATCTTTAGATGTAAATTTTAAAATATTCATTATAAATCTTCAAGAATTAACAGATTAATATGTGGAAGCGTACCTGAATCTATGATGATTGATTACTCTCCAGAGCCGTGCGGTATTTCTTTCAGATTAATACGTTTTTTTAGAGAATCTTTTTGTTTTCTCTCGCTCTCTCTGATGATCTCTCTGATGATGGGATATCAGAAAGAATAGAATAACGACGATCTCTCTGATGATGGGATATCAGAAAGAATAGAATAACGACAGTGTGATCTAGAGGCCATAACCAGTAATTAAAGATAACTTCCCTGTTATTTTTTAGTATTTCTATTTTAACCGATCATACCCTATTAGATACATTAAAACCCAAATTACCCAAACTTCAGTAGTATCACCTTAAATGTAATTAACCTTATTTGATATTTTACAACACATAATTATTCACATATAAGTCCAATGTTGGATTAAAGAACCAACAAAAAATGCTTTGGTTTCGAGAAATGTTTTCATGGGAACCACCGGCAACTACTCTTGTCGTAATTGCCACAATTACACTAAAATTGTACTAAGTAAGTTGGTTTTGATCTTGCTTTCAGTAAAATATGGATTTATCAACAAGAAGCAAATGTTCAATTCTGGTTTCAAGAGCACACAGGGTACTCATGTAACAACTATATTTTCTCTTAGTTTGACAACTTAAGATTAAGTTTAAGCACAATGAAAAACATAGAAAAAATATAATCATATTCAACATTCACTCTAAATTCGATAACATAAGTGCAAAGTGTTTTAAGGTATATTTTTCACTTATCAAACAAAATTTTATACTATTACTTTTCAATTTGATACTCAATTAAATTAACACATTCGTATATCGTTTATTTCAGCATACAGATATAGTGATGCTTGTGGTGACTGGATTGGCGATATTGTTGGCAGTGATTCCCTTATTCGAATCGTTGATGAAACTTCTCCTTACTATACTAAATAGGCAGATAAATCTGATTTTTACACTTCTCTGTCTAAATATAGTTGAATGTTTTATGGAACAAAATTGGATAGGTATATTTTGTTACAGGTTAGATTTTTTAGTAAATATATTTTATTATAGGTTAGATTTTTTCACTGCAGAATTGTTTATTATTCGACACATATTTGGATAATTTACATATTTGGACATAAATTGGACATAAACTAAACATTTTTAATAAAAGTTTAAAAAGTGTTTAAATTTATTATAATTTTTAAAATAAAAATCTATCTTGTTCTTACATTCATATTGTATATAATTTATCTATTTATTTAAACACTTTTTAAAATAAAATTATAAGTAATCTTTGAACTAATGATACAAATTTTATTTATTAAATAAACTTGTGAAATTATAGTGTTTGGCGAGAATAACTTAATTCATGATTAAATAACTAATAATAAAAACAATTTGAGTCATTTTCTTTTATTAACATTTCAAAAAAAAATAATATCAATATATAATTTTTTCTAATTATCTTCAAATCTTTACTCTATTAGTCTTTCAAAGAGAAAATGAAAAGATAACAATTTAATAAAACAAATAATTCACCACTTTATTTATTTAAAAATAAAATATTTGTGGATTTGATAAAAATATTTAAATTTCCTCCAATATCTCAAGCCCCAATTAATTCTAAACATAAAAAAAAATAACAATTATAATAATTAAACATAAAAAAAAATTGAAAAAAAAAATGATTGGAATTTAACCATGATAAACTTTTTTTTTTTGGTAATTAAAAAATCTCAAAACTAAATAAGCAATGATATACTTGTAAGTTGTAAACCATATTTAAGGGATTTTATCATGCAACATTTACTCATCAAATAAGATCATAGTTAAACCATGAGGTTAAAATGGAAAGCAAGTATGGCAGGTGAACTAGTACATTATGAATGAAGAAATCCTCTAGTTTTTTTTTTTTTTTTTTTTGCCCCTAAGAAATCCTCTAATTTAGATGTTATGTTTTTTAGTTGGATAATCACAAATTGTGATTTTTGTGCTTTAAAAATATTTTTCAGAGAGTTGCAAACAAATTTTATTCAAATAGTTTATTAATTAGTAAATGCAAATTATCCATGCTTTGGTCGTTTTTATTTAAAAACTTAAATATAATAATTAAATTTTATATATAATTTTTTTTTTCTCTTTTAATATTTTTTCAAGTGTCAAATACTAAAATTTTCGCCATAGTTTTTTCTATTCTTTTATTCAACGGTTGCATCTATTTTTTAGACTTTATTTTTCGTGCATTTTATTAATCATTTCAACAGTTTACATATAAAAGAATATTAAAATTAAATATAATAATTACGTTTTTTTATAAATTTAAACTTTTAAGATAATCGGTTACTTTTAATAATATCTTTTGTTTAACATCTTCATATATAAGAGTTAAAAAAGAAACTTAAGAAATATATATAATACTAAATTAAACTCAATAGCTAGCTTTTTTTTTTTTTTTTTTTTTGAAATTGTTTTGCTAATTTTTCTACTTCTGTTCTGGAGAATTGTCCAAGTATTAACATATGAATAACCATTTAAAATTTAACCAGCAGCCTTCAATCCTTTGGGCTGCAATTATAGAACTTTTCCAGAAACTTAAATTTCCTTCTCCAGCTTTGTGGAAATTAAAAAGCTTCAATGATAAAACCAGGTAAAGATCAAACAATTTTGAAACTAAACTACATGGATGCATCATTGTGGCATTATCATTAGATGAGTAAAGATCATGCAAAAATAGATTCAAATGAATTTAGTTTTACAAGCCAATCATTATTGTCGAGCCAAGCGCGAGCTCTTAATCCGTGAAGTAACAGGTTACATATGAATTACATTATATGAACTCCAGTTCTAATAATCCCATAACAGGATGTAAAATTTGTACCTTGGTAGCTCCATCTTCCACTTGTCATTGGTTAGTTCTTATTCATTACATGGTTTCCTCTTGCCTTTTCTAAATCAGGAAGATCTGCAGTGCATAATATAAAATAGTAAGAATAGCAAACCACAAATGGGAAACCAATGAAGAAACTTCCTAGGTCAAAAAGGAGCTCAATAGAGGTGAGAAATGTGAACAAAGAATAACCAAGAAACATGATATCATACAATCCTCCAATTCTTCACTAGCAACTTTTTGGAATGTTAAGGAAATATCCTCACCCATTCGCTATATTGCTCCGACTCTTCATTTTTCTTGAAGTATCCGTGTCTGACGTATATCAGGACATGGATATGAGGATATGATCCTTCAAAGACCCTCCAAAGACATGAAAATCTTAGAAAAAATTGAACATACCCGTGTCGGACACATACCCATGTCCGACACTCACACCCGAGTCCGAATAACATAGCCCATTCGATTAGCCTACCAACCAAAAGAACCCTCTCTTTTCCCCAGAATGGAAAAGAACCAAACATCCCACTCGATTAGCCTAGTTGGCTAGTCAGAATGCAACACCGTTCCCCCCTCTTGCTAACCTGGTTTTAAGTACTTAGACTCCCTAGTCGCTTGAGTTAAATGCAGAATACGCGCACCCAAGATTTATTCATGCAAGTAGGATTTGCCTTAGCAGGGGAAAAAAGTAAACTTGACCACATGAAAATATAAATACTAATACCAGCTGCCTGCAAGTCATTCTAGCCTTAGCCTCTTAGTCAAAGATATTCCGTCACTTATACAGGGAAGGTCAATATAATTAAGGATCCAACATGCAGTGCGGAACTTGATCACAAAAAGTTACAACGTTTATGTAGTAGTAGCGCATAGATTACGAAGAAACTAAGTGTTTACACCAAGTCTGTAATCTAATACGTCTCAAGACTCAGTCAGCTACAAAGATGTAACGTCTGCATATGTTTGGAAAATGAAAATGCAATTTAATAGGAACAACAAGCATATCATTGAAAATATTTACAATGCTCATAATGGTCAAGCAGCCATACAACATATGAATAAGGCCTAAACTAAGGTAAGGTTCTTTAAATCCTTTTCCTTCGGTTGCCAATGGAAACAAGTCAAGTTTCAAAATTGCTGACGCAGAAATGGACCCTAAAGCAATGTTGTTTTGCTAAGCCAGTCATTTTGAATACATGGAGTCATGGCTTATTTCTATTGGATGACATGAGAAAAAGGATGTAGAAACCCTAAGTTGTATCTATGAATAATACATGCTTATGTCTTCAGAATGCAATTCAGTTTAAATAATTTCAGGAAGTGATCAAGTTGTTAAACTTACACAGTAATCCTTCATCATCGCTGCTTTCATCATCTCGACCAACATACTGCAAAACGAAACAAATTCACATCAAATGGTTAATCAATAGTTATGAAGCATTCTCAAATGCCTTTCCCTAATTAAATGCAGGCACAACATGTTAGGGTTTTTTACTTTTCTGTTATTTTTAGTAATGTTGGCATGCAATGCGCCAATGCCATGATCAAAGATGCCCGCGACTATGATTAGATGATATTAGGATCTTAGGTCTTTATCTATCTTATAACTAAAGAATACAAGAATAGTTTAAGACATTCTTGCTTCTTGAATTTTAACAATATTAGCATTTCACTTTTAAGTTCTTCTAGGAACTTTAGGATTTGCCTGATTTAGCACTAAAAGAGATTTTCCCTTTTTTCCCTGCTAGAAACTTAAGATTCAATGGCTAACTTAAATATGCCATCATATTATCCCACAGCCAACTACATTATGCATCCAATAAATGGAACAAAAAGTAAATTACCATGGTATCATCGTCATCAGAGACCAAATCAACTGCCAAGGGCCAAAAAAACTCCAGTCAGATCCAATATAATCATAATCTAAATATGAATTCTTTACATCAAGCATAGCAACAATATAATCTACCATTAGGTACAGAAAGTGTGTGTTAGAATAGACAAGTAATGTTCCAGCATTGACATTGCATGATAAAACTTCTAATGACTTAAAGTCAGAGAACAGGACAGGCGGATTTTCATTTACGTAAGTATCAGAAAATAAGAAAATTTATGGGGTTTCAAAATCATACAAAGTCATATTAACATATAAATGTACTACACTATTTCCCAAAATCTAGGCTGGATAGGAGTGGACGAATAGAATGAAAATAGTTCTACAATGGTAAAACTCTAAAGTGATATCGAGGATGCTTCATGGGAGCTGACATGAAAAAGCCTAAAACACAAGCAAGTATACAATCTATATACAGTCTAGGTTCTAAGAAAAAAGCAAGAGTGCAAAGTTTACCAGTCACACCATGCACATAAGAGAAGCTAATATAATAAAAACCAAATAAATGATAAACTAACTTACAATTTCGCTCTTCCTCATCTTCATCACACCATTTGTTCCAATCAACCTTGATGTAAGGTGCAGGTTTCTCTTCCGACTTAAGTAATCTTTTCCACCACCCTTTCTCTTCTTTCATGATAGAGCATATTATATTCCTTAAGCCAACATTAGTTTTGCAACCCTGCAGCATAAGCAAAATAATATTTTTAATAATTAACAAAAAGTGAATAAATGGAAAAGATATATGGAAATAGCAATAAAAGAAAAGATTTTAGTTCATGTTTAGTTTCAGGAAAAAATTGCAAAACTACTTTACACCCTCATATGTCACGAGTTTGCAGGTTTTTCCATCCTTTAGTTTTGCATCAATGGCATTCAACTCTTGCCATCTTAAAGAAAAGCTCCAACATCTCAATTTCAAATACTTGTATTTCACTTCAAATAAAAAACAACACAAAGACCAAAACCACAAATTAGGGTCAATTGCTTGATTTTCCTTTCTTCAGTGTCCAGCTTTTGACTTCAAGAAGACTAAATTCATTATGAAAAGCGCAAGATTTCAACTTTCTTAATGGCCTTATCTTAAATAGAGAACATAAAACATTTCACAAGTTCCACTCTTTCCAAACTAGAGCTTTACAAACACAAACACATAGGGAAACAAAAGATAGATAGTGAAATCTATTATAACTTACAAGCAGGAGCTATGTTGCTCCGACTCTTCATTTTTCTTGAAGTACCCGTGTCTGACACTCGTGTTTAACGCATATCCGGACATGGATATGAGGATATGACACTCCAAATATATGAAAAAAATTGAACATACCCATATCCGACACTCACACCCGAGTCCAAGTAACATTGAGCAGGAGAACCATGAATGTTACTACTAGTAAAGAACTCCAACTACGACTACAAGAACGAAAATGAGCATCTAGGATACAACAACTCACCTCAGGAACTATTTTCCCAAAAAGCTCCAAACCGAAATCGAAGGATTCACCTTGCACCCCCATGGCAGAGAAACTAAACAACCCCTGAGGCTCACATTTAACAGAAATGTTTTTTGCATCAGGTAAAGAAATAGTCAGATATACCTTATCAGACCGCTGAGCCCAAAGAACCTCCGGGTGACGACTGAAAACAAAGAAAACAAAACAGTTGCTTCATTGTGAATTCTTAAGCAAACCCCAAAGCAAGAAAGTAACTTAAACCAATATATCAGGAAACCAGAAGAAGCAAACATATTATCTAGAATGCATAAAACTCCATTCTTTTTATCATAACTGCAAGTTCTTAAATCTTAATCACACTACAAATAAAGGGATAAAAATAACAAATACCCAGAAAGAGATAATTAGAATCATGAATAATCAACATCAAAATGGAGCAAACCCAAATAGAATTAAGCCACTTTTTTTAAACTATTATATTGCATGAACTTAAATGGTTGAAAAACTACAATTTTTTTCACCAACCTAATATTCTACATTGACAACCTAACATTGGGTTTGTTCTTAAAAATCAAAACTAGTTTACATAACAATTTATTTTATTTTTTTTGCTCTTAGGGTCATCAAATATTTAGAAAATATTTTGGCAGAAAAGCAAGATAGAACAGTAAAAAAAAATATAATGAAAGATAGAGAACCTCATGCTGGAGGGTGCTTGAAGGAAGAGTAAAAACCTTATAGAATTTTTTTTTTTTTTTTTTTAAAAGAGAAAGGCAAAGAGGGTTTTTAAAGGAGGACTGAGGAGGCTCAACGAATTTCCAAAGCTTCAAAATTGAGCTAAGTATTTTGTCAAGGCGGTCAAATTGAAGTTGACTTCACTTGTTATTTTCAAAACCCAAAAATAATATTAAAAAAAATGTCAAGGTTTTCTCAAACAAAACATTCATGATTTTTTAAAATTATATTTGAAAATGACACTTTTATTAATTGATACTAATTAATTGTCTTATTATTATTTAAATAATAATGAAACATTTTTTAAAAAACCATTAAAATGAAAGATTCATGGTTTTTTAAAATGATATTTTTGTTATTATTTAAATAATAATAAAATTTTATTTAATTTTAATTATAAAATACATAAATATTAATATAAAAATAATTTTATTTTAAATAATAAAATTAAATTTTTATTTTTTAATTTGAATCTATTTGATATATGTATTTTGTTATTATTACGTTTAAGATATTATATATTTATATATATTATATTATTTTAAATTATTTTTATATTTAATAATTAAAAGAATTTCAAAACGGCAATTGAGAAAGAAACAAAAACACGAAAATCATTTCTAGAAGAAAAACAAGGAAACGGTTTCTTTGGAAATGGCAGCGATCGAAGGAGGAGGGACATTATCGGAAGTCTATCAAAGTGCAAGAAAGCTACTTCTTCGAGCAAGGGATGGGATCGAACGCTTAGAGAGGTTCGAGAGCTCAGTCTCCGGCGCCGGAGGACTCGACTCTCCCGAACTCTCCTTCGCCGTTAAAAAAGATATCTCTCAGATCCACTCCCTATGCGCCGATATGGATCGTCTCTGGCGTTCCGTCGCCGCCAAATCGCAACGCGATCTCTGGAAAAGGTATCATAAAATGCCTACTCAAATCAATCACATCTTTCACTAGTTTCCGAAAATTTAGGTTTTATAATTAGTTTCTAAGTTTACAATTGTTTTTGTTATTTTATGCAAATCCTTAATTAGGTACTAAATGTTAATAATTATCTTTAATTAGTTAATTTGATTCAATTTGTTGCTGTTGTTACTTTTGATAATATTCATCTTTTATCTTCAAAAGATAAAAGGGAATTCGATTGAGGCCTTGATAATGGATAACGTTACTTTGATCATTTATTTTCTTGAAATCGTTCCTTACGAAAATTACTTATTGTGCCTGATTGTTTTAATGAATTAATCATTTATAAAAAGTCTGAATTTTACGTTCTCGAGTGTTTTAGCTTTAATTTTATAGGGATTACGGTGTTTGTACAACGTACATTTATCACCATTTATCTGTGAGAATTATGCAAGCGAGGTAGGAGGGGCATGTTTAGATTGTCAAATTTTCGATGATCCATACTAATAGATCGATCATTGTGAGAAGCCCCATGGTTTAGTTTAGTTCTATATTACTTGGATTCGGATGTGAGTGTCGGACACGGGTATGTTCGATTTATTTTAAGTTTTTCCATGTATTTTAAGGGTCCTTGGGGATTATATCCCCGTACCCATGTCCGGATATGCGTCGGACACGGGTATCAGACACGGCTACTTGAAGAAAAATTAAGAGTCGGAGCAACATAGGTTTAGTTTTTTTAAGGATGGTTAGTCAATGGTTTGGATTCTGGGTGACTTTGAGCAAATTTCAATAAGAAAGAATGGTATGCAACTGATACTAAGCTTGATAAATTGCAATGGATGGCAGCTTTGCAGTTTCATGAGAAGTCAAATTTCATACTTCATAGACTCAAATATCAAACAGTAGCTTGTGAGCAAAATAGAACATCTGAAAGAGAGCCATCATTTAAAACTTTGTCCTGTAAAATCAAATTAACAGGTAAACTTTTAGAAGGAAAACTATTTTTAGCTCTAGACTTAATTGGCACAAACTTCTTTATGTGCAGTCAACTGCTCTATGTCAAATTGTTATTATTTGAGTTTAACAAAAAGCTCTTGCTTAGTTGTATGCCGACTTGATTAGATTTTTTCTTTACCGGGTTATGAGGTGTGCAAGTGCTCTCTTTTTTGCTTTGGTGAAACTTGAAACAAGTTAGAGCTGTTTTGATGATTTTCAGTTACCATACCTATTGGTGTTATTATAACTCAATATCCATGTTAGTTTGATTGTCTTATATCCTGAGGCTATTTATATCTTTCAAACAGAAAAGTGGAACAAGTGGCTGAAGAGGCTGACTCTTTGAAAGATAGTCTGGACAAGTATTCTATGAGAAATCAGAGACGAATGTTGGAAGCGAAAGAGAGAGCTGAATTGCTTGGAAGAGCTGTATGTAAACCTTTTCCTTTTTGTTTCTCTGTTTCTTTACAATTTTGTTAATGTGCTATATCATGTTCTTTTTAGGAACTGGAGTTGATTTTAGTTTGTGATGAATTCATTTTACTTTTTTTTAGAATGGAGAGTCAGCTCATGTCTTGAGAATTTTCGATGAGGAAGCACAAGCAATGCAATCAGTTCGAAACTCATCAAGGATGTTACAAGAATCTTTTGCAACTGGAACAGCCATCCTTTCCAAATATGCAGAACAAAGAGAACGCCTCAAGGTATAAGCAATGAGGTCCTTTGCTGGCACATTTGTTGTTAAATGGTTCAATTGAAAATTTAACAAATGCAGTTAGTTAATATCACAGCAGATTTAACAGTTTTAATATAGGTTTAAGTTACTCACCATTGATTTTATTAGTGGTAGACTGGTAGCGGTTCTTGTTAACTCGGGTTTCTTTTCTCTGCCACCCCTAATTACAAACTATCATAAGTCATAAGGAAGTATTATTGTGGTTTGGATTAGTTATTGGGTTATTTATTAGCTTTTAATCTATTGAGTGTGCAAGTTTAGATTGTGAAGTATCTGTTGATTGTTGTTTATTTGTGTAGCATATAGATTCTTCTATTGGTGGTGTAACTAAAGGAATTGCTCATAAATTGTTGATAGCTCAAATCATATGCTTGAAATGAGAAAATGGTAGGGGTGTTCATTATTATGACCACTTTTACCTAGAGGTGTTCATTATTCGGTTTTAACCGAATTAACCGACTGAAATCGAATTTGGTTAATCGGTTAACCCAAAAAAATTCGGTTCGGTTATCGGTAGAGGTTTTTGATGAATTTCGGTTATCGGTTAATTCGGTTCGGTTAAGCGAAAATAACCGAATTAACCATATTAACCGGAATTTGGATTTAGGGTTTTATTATGTTTTAGTATGTTTGATATTTCGATTTTATTATAGCTTTATTATGTTTTACTTTTGGATTTTGGTTGGTTGGATATATTATTATGGATGAAGTACAATTAGCTTGTTTTGATATTTTGATTGGATATATAAAATCATGTATTAAAAATAGTTTGTAAAGTAAATTTGATATTTATTTCGATTAACCCTAAAACCGACCGAATTAATCGAAATACTTTCGGTTTGGTTAATTTTACATCTCTTCCAATACGGTTCGGTTAACAGTTAAGATAAATAAAAAATCGGTTAATTCGGTTAATGGAATTTCGATTCTGTTATTAACCGAACCGACCATTTGAATATCCCTACTGTTACCAGTCCATTAAGTTTTTTAACCAACTTGTTTTTGTCCAGAGAGCACAACGAAAGGCTTTGGATGTACTTAACACAGTGGGGCTCTCCAACTCTGTCTTGAGGCTCATTGAGAGGAGGAACCGTGTTGATACATGGATCAAATATGTAGGGATGGTTTTGACAGTCATCATCTTGTATTTCTTCTGGAAGTGGACACGGTGACTCACTCTTTCTCAATTCACCTTCTTAGCACAAACACATTTGTTTTCTCTTTTGGATCTCTTATCATGTAAGGCAAATAGTAAAAGTTTTGACGTGAAGAGCTTTGAATATAGAACAGATGACAAAAAGGACTTGCCATTTCAAACTTGCATTGAACGGTAAGTTGTTGGTTCTTACAATTTGTACAAACTCAAAAGACGAGATATGAATATGTGAAAAGAGTTCGAAGAATAGATGATCCAAGTTATAACAACTTGTTTAGTCACTTTGTATGGATGCTTGATATGAGTCAGGAATCAGGATTGTAGATTGTTAACTTGATCCTTGAGCTGTTTCGGAACTTAATATGAAGGTTTTAAATCACTACTTGAGAAAACAGTGTCGTCAAGCTTTGTCATATTTGGCTAGAAAGCCATTTACCTATTTCTTACAGCTTGAAAGTAGAAATTCTTGTCAAAAGTTGCTTGTTATGAACTGTGAATCTTGAAGTATATGCTTATGATTTAACAGTAGTCTAACTAAAGATTCTTGTTCATGTCCATTTGATGGTTGCTTGTTATGAACTGTGACTCTTGAACTATATATGCTTATGATTTCACAGTAGTCAAACCTATGTTACTCGGACTCAGGTGTGAGTGTCGGATATAGGTATGTTCAATTTTTTCTAAGTTTTTCCATGTATTTAGAGGGTCCTTGGAGGGTCATATTTTCATATTTATAGTCGGATATACGTCGGACATAAGTGTCGAACACGGGTACTTCAAAAAGAATTGAAGAGTTTGTGCAACATAGAGTGAAGCTAAAGATTCTTGTTCATTTGATGGGTTGATGAGTCAGAAATCTAGAGTTATTATATTGAGAAATATACAAAAGTACATTACTTGTTATATTCTCATAGAATGGGAATTTGTAACATTTTGGAAGCAGATTTACTCACAAAAACCATTATGGATTATGTTGCTGGTATGGTTATTTTCTTTCTTGCCCAACTTCTATGCTCCTTTAATAAATAAAGGTGACTTTTCTATCATTTGTGTGGTAAAATCAATCCAACCATAGGTTGCAATATTCAAAACGAATGGCAATCTTGAATTAGTATGGTGACATATTTTAAATATATTAAAAAAATTAAATATATGACGGTCTTTTATTTTATTTGTGAGAATAAAAATTTGACTGCTAACTAATAAAAAATGAACTCATAAATTCTATCTCATGTTTTAGGATTCAGTTCGAAGATACTTTCAAGTTTGGTTCTTAAATTCTTAGCATTGAAGTATAGAGGTTAAAGAATTTAGGTAGTCTTTTGTACTATAGTTAAAAGTGTATTTAAGTCTTTGTATTATACAAGTGAGTAATTTAATTTTTGTATGTTTGAAATTTTTGCAAATAAGTAAAATTGGTAATAGTGTTAAAGAAAAATTATCTAGATGCTGACATGGATATGTGAAACTGACATAATGGATGACTTAAAAAAAAATATGATGACGTGTCAAATTTTTTTGTTCAGTTCGAATTTAGAACTGACAGAATAGATGATTTCGAAAAGAAAAAAAATGATATATTTTTACGGGTAAAAAAAGGATTTGAGTAAAAAAAATTATATATTTTTAAATTTTATTTGAGTAAAAAAATTTGACACATCATAATTTTTTTTAAGTCATCTTTTCTGTCAGTTTCACATGTTCATGTCATCATTTAGATGGTTTTTTTAACACTGTTATTAATTTTACTTTTTTGTATCAATTTCAAACGTACAAAAATTAGAATATACTTTTATAATACATAAATTAAAATATACTTTTGGGTATAGTATAAGAATTGTTTAGATATTTTAATCAAGTATAGAAAATGAACAGCACAGCAAGGTAAAAATCCAGCTTTGACGGGCTCTTTACAACTGCGAAAATTTGATATTTTCAGTTAATAAAAATTAATTTTTAAAAATAAAATATACGATAGTTTTTTAATTTTATTTATAAATTTTTGAAGAAAAAAAAAATCAAAGTATCGTAACATTTATCTTTTATGATAATTTTTCTGAGAATCATTTTTTTCTTAAGGTTGATGTAAGGATTAATCTCCCCAACCTTTAAGACAAGTTTCTTCTTCATTAGTCATCCGAATCCAATGTCTTACTTTTTTCAGTACTCCTTGTTCTACACTTTAATTTGAAGTGGGATCCATCTAACTTTAGCAATGCTTACAAGACTTATCTTAATTTTTTTTAGTTGAGGAATGTTATTTCCAGTCAGGATCAAAATATATCATAAATTTTAAATAAGATTAATAATCGTTATGATAAAATCCGATTCGATCGATGGATTTCGCATCGATTCGTTTTGGATGAAGAAGTTTTTTTTATAATAAAAAAAAAAAGGGCCAAGGTGGAGCGAGACGGTTTTGGTAAATGCTTGCTCTGCTTTGCCCTATTCTGCCTTTTGAAATTACTATCTTATCTCTTAAAATATTTTATATTTTCTCTTATATTTTTAGTATATATGTTAGATATATATATATATTTTTAGTATATATATATATGTATAATATATATTAAAGAATTTTATATACTAAAATTATGTTGATGAATAAATTATAATATAAAATTTCACAATATTAAATTAAAAATAATTAATAAAAATTGAAGTGTAGCGCAATGGAGCGTCTTGAAACGGTTATGGATGTAATAGATATTCATGAAAGTAGAGATTTTCAACATCCATGCAAGAGTGAGACGGAGGTGGATAAGACAATCTCTACCCCCGTCCCGCTCCATTGACATCTCTATTTAAAAGTGGTACTTACAGATCTTCCATCAAGTGGGACTGCTAGTGAGACTCGAACTCTGGTACTTGCTAAAACTCCAATGAGTATTCAACCAACAAAACCAACATACGTTAACAAAAGTTATCTTATTTGAATTTGAAAGTAAATATCGAATACATATATCTATTTAATACGAATATATTTAATTTTTATATATTTATAAAATTATATCTTCGTAATTATATTCAAATATGTATTAAATATAAATACTGAACATAAATATTTTAAAAAATAAAAAAAAATATGAATAACATAAGAAAGGACAATTATAAATAAATAAAAAAATTCCGAGAGAAAACAAGATGAACCGACAAACCCTCTTTTCCTTTTTCTTACATTCGAATCTAAAGTACAATACAAACAAGTCAAGCCCTCTAAGAACAAAAATGGATTTATTTTGTTTGGGACTTGGGATTAGTTCTTTTTATTATTATTTTAATTCAACAACAAATATAATTTTTCATGTCATAAAATGTTAAAAATGATTATTCAAATTCATCTTTCAAAAAAAAAAAATGATTATCGTGTACACTAGTGATGAATTTTTTAATTTTACAAGCAGCGGTTACATGTTTTCGTATTTTTTCATACGATTTATATTTGTACAAATTGACCATTGGATTTAACAATATAATTGTACTCGTCGTGCACGTAAAATTTTGAATCGATCCGATATTCCTATCATATTGATCGAGAACATTTTTTTTCAATATATATATATATATATATATATATATATATATATATATATATAACGGCTGAAAGTTTTTTACGTTGGAACAAATAGTTAAATATTTTTAATTTACGCGAAACTCGACGTGCATGATCTACGCGAATACTCGAAACTCGACGTGCATGATCTATGCGAATAGAACATGAAATACGATGGTTGGATTAAAAAAATATGAATCGTATGAAAAGATACGGAAGCCCCGCTTATGAAATTAAAAAAAAATCCACTACCAATATGAAGGATAATAATCCCTAAAAAAAACTATTTTTTTCTATTCCCCATTATAAAAAAAAAAAAAAGTAAATTAATGATAGCATCTTTAAGAATAGGGTAAATTTGAAAAACATACCATCAACGATACAATAATTATTAAATGGTATAATGAATAAGAATTATTTGAAAAAAAAATAAAAAATTGTTAGGAAGAAAATTGTATAGACAAAATTATCCATGATAAAAAAAAAAAATTCTCCTCTCTTTTCCAATTATTTTTTAATTTATTTTTTTAATTAAAAAATAATTTTTTCTGAAAATAATTTTTTTTTAATTTAAAAAAAAATATTTAAATATTTTTATTTTTTAATTTACTTTTTCTAATTAAAAAAATTTTTAAAAATAAAAAATAAAAAATTAATATTTCTAAAATTAAATTTTTTTATTTTTTAAATTTAATAAAAATAAATATTTAAACATATATTTTTTAAAATTTATTTTTAATTAAAAATTTTAAAAAATAATATTTTTTGAATGGAAGGAAAAAAAAAGATTTTTTCATTAAAAATAATTTTATCTTTACAATATTTTTTTATAATATTTTTTATTTTTCTTTTTCAATAACTCTTAATCATTAAATCATTTAACAATAGCTATTAAAAACATGTTTTTTAGATTTACCCTTAAGAATATCAACTGACCAACTGAAAACCAGGGCCATTTTCATCAATTGACCCTTTCATTAAAAAACTCCATACTTTATCACAAATAAAAACCAGGGGTCGCTTAACAGGCAGTTTTCAACTCTCAAATCTCAATCTTGGGGCGGGAAGTTGGCTTTGCAAATCTCCCAAAAAAATAATAATAAAAAAAATCTTTTTCTTTTGATTTTTGAGTTAATATCTCCCAAAAAAATAATAAATAAAAAAAAGTCTTTTTCTTTTGATTTTTGAGTTAATATGAAAAACATGTCCTGGAGAGGGTTTATTCTTAAATGATGGTATATGTTAGAATTATTTATTAAAAAAAATAGAAAAGTATGAAATTGTTATTAAGGAATTGATAAAAACTAAAATATCTTAGCATAAATCCTTGATAAAATTTTTTTTTCCCTTTTCCTTTTATTTTTTAATTAAAAAATAAGTTTTTTTGAAAATAATTTTTTTTTAAATTAAAAAAATAAATATTTAAATATTTTTATTTTTTAATTTAGTTTTTTAAGTAAATAATAAAAATTAATATTTCTAAAATTAATATTTTTTTAAAAATTTAATTTTTAAAATCAATTTTAATTAAAATTTTTAAAAAATAATATTTTTTTAATGAGAGAAGAAATGTTAGAGATATCAAAATCTCATTAAAGATATTTTTATCTTTATCATTTATTTAATAACAATTTCATACTTTTTCTATTTTTTTTAATGAATAATTCTAACATATATGATGATTTAAAAATAAATCATCAATTGCGTCATGTTTTTCATATTAACCCTTGATTTTTCCACTGGTTTTCCGTTGTTTTCTTTGCTTTTTTATATATATTTTTTCTGAAACTATAAAAGCTTTTCCCTGTTGTTAATGGCCCCTAGTTTTACTATCTTTCCCACCCTTATATATTACCACCTTCTCTCCCTACAGTTTTCTACAAATCTTCACATATTTTCATAGTTTCTTTTTCTCCTTCTTTGTGTCTCTTTGCCAATATCAAGGCTTATCTTCTTGATTCAAACGAACCCATTTACATAAAAAAAACTTCATTTTTTCTTGGTGGGTTTTTATTCTTTTTGTGTTTTTTTAAGGATCTGTATTGGGTTTGGACTGGTTTCTTTGATCAAAATTTCTTTTCTTTTTTTTTTTGTTGAGTTTTAAATTCTGGGTTTTGTTGCATGAAAATAGTGATCTTGAATAAACTTTTAAACAAAAACCTTATGATGGCGGAGGCAGGTGGATTGGTGGATCAAAGAAAGGATATTATGAGTCCTATAAGGCATGTAAACAACAAGGTGAGAATGAGATACATTAACAAGACAATCAAGAAGAACAGATACAAGAAAAGAAAAAATCATCAGGCTGTTGTTCTTCCAAGAGTTCCTAAAGTTCTGCAAAAGCTGTTTGATTCTTGTAGGGAAGTCTTCAAAGGCCCTGAAACTGTTCCTCCTGCTTCTGATGTAAACAAACTATGCAACATTCTTGGTAAGTTATTATAAATTGATTTGGCAATTCGTGTTTGTATACTTTATTGTATTATAATTGTGTTTAAAATATTTTATATTTATATAAATTTTGATACATTAATAATTTGTATTTTTTTTATTCGTGTCATATTTGTATTATTTTTTTATGTCGTATTTTTAATTTTTTTTTTCATATCGTATAATCATATCGTGTTTAATATCGTCATATCTAATTATCAGAATTCAGTTCTTTCGGTTTGATTACGAAAACTAAATTTTAACTTTTTAAGTAATATTTTAATTTGTTTTAGCCTGCAGCAATCTTTGTCCCTTTTCAATATCCCACATTACAATGTGATCTACTTTAGAACTTCATCAAAAATATATGATATCCACAACTTTTATATAAATATCAAATGAAAATTCAAAATAAACAAAAAAATGGATTATATTTGGACCCCAACATTTCAAGGCTTAAGATTCAGTCCATTAATTTTTTATCAATTATTTTTCAATACATTTATCGTTACTATTGACATGAGTAGGGTCCACTCATTAATTGTAAAAGTTTAACTTGTGAATGGTAATGATGATGTATTGAAAAGTAATGAAATAAAAAAAATAATAGAGGAGAGCCGGACCCACATTTCAATATATTATTATATATATATAATCTACTTACATTAATATAAAATTAAAGTTATTTTACACATTTTTCATAATTTTTTATACAATTTATATTTTAACAAACTGATCATTGGATTTAGCAATATAATTATACTCGTCGTACACGTAAAGTTTTTAATCGATCTGATATCTCTATCATATCGATCAATAATATTATCTTTTTTAATATATATTAAACTGTTGAATTTTTTTTTACGTCGAACGAATAAATAGTTAGAAATTTTTAATTTACTTAAAATTCAACGTGAATGATCTACGTGAATAAAACATGAAATACGACGGTAAAATTAAATAAATATAAATCGTATAAAAAATTATGAAAATAAATAAAACAATTTTAGTTTTACATAAATAGATCTCTCCTCATATATATATATATATATATATATATATATATATATAAAGGTTTGCTTATTTCTATGTGCAGCAAACTGGTTTTGAATCTAAATATTGAATGAAAAATTTATTAAATATTTGATCTCCTTTGAATTGTGCATGGTGTATGAGATTGGTTTTTATCATTTTTTTTTTTTAATTTGATGATTAAATTCATTAGTAATGGAACCGCCTGCTCAAGGATAGAGTAGCCGTTCGACTCGATAGATTCGGCTTAAATTGGATAAGGTTTGGTCAGATTTTTTGTAATTTTGGTCAGTCCGATTCGAATTACTATTCATTAAATAAAAAATATATTTTTTAAAAAATTTATTTATAAAATATATGTAAAAATAAAAATAATTTTTTAATAATTTATAAACAGTAAAACGAGTTTACAGGCTGATTCAAACTCAATTTATAACGAGTTTAAGCAAAAAAAATATTGAATCACGATCCAGTCCGACCCATGAGTTTATCTAGGAACCGGCAATAACCAGTTTATCATTTCTTTTTTGTAGATAAGATGAAGCCAGAACATGTCGGGCTTAGCAAAAATCTAGAGTTCTTCAAGGCTACGAGTGCGGTGAAAGGAGCTCCAAGAGTCGCATATACAACCATTTACCAATGTGATGAGTTCTCGGTTAGAGATTCTTGGCTTTCCTGTCTCTCATTTTATTAATTTGGTTATATTTTATTGAGTTTCAAACTATTGCCAATTAGCCCATTTTATTAATTTGGTTATATTTTATTGAGTTTCAAACTATTGCCAATTAGCCCATTAGGTTGCTATAGGGTTTCCTTTACTTTTTGGCTGGTTACCAACACTATATTACCGAATTCTTCAATTTTTTTTTAAAGTTGACATTTGTGTCCGACACGGTTACGGGTATGAGTTATGATTCTATAAATATATGAAAAAAATTAAAAAGAATTGCATACACTCATATCGAACATATATATATTCGTATCTAATACTTATCACCAAATTTAGATGGATGACTGCAACTGTAAGGTTTTGTGATCAATGAGAAAACTCTAGCAAATAAGGTGCTAATTAATAAATTATTTATAAAATTTATGTAACTTAAGACCTATGTTAATTATTTGTATTCGATTGTTAGTGTCGGATACGGGTATGTGTCCGATACGGTTATATTAATTTTTTAAAAAGTTTTTTCTTATATTTGGAGTATTATACTTTCATATTTATGTCCGAATATGTGTCGAATACGATGTTGAAAATGAATACTTCAGAGAAATTGAAGATTCGGAATTTCGGAGTAACAAAGGTTAATACTCATTTCTGAAACAAATGTGATGATTTCTAAAAGTGTAAGACAATATTAAGTTGATGTGAGAAGAAATACATGATTTTCACAAATATTTTGAAACTACATATTGGTTTAGAGAGAAAATGTATATATATTTTTAAAATTCACACATGAACTGAATTACTCAAAGAATTGCATAATCTAAGTTAAATGGATAAAAATAACACTTGGTGACATTTTTATTAGTAATTACAATATCTATTCGAAAATAAGTGTAAAAAATAATATAATTTTCCTTTTGTAATTTTTGAGCTGCATGCAGATTGAATTTTCTTGTTGTTCTTGTGCAGTTATGCATTTTCTTTCTTCCAGCAACTGCTGTAATCCCTCTCCATAATCATCCAGGAATGACTGTTTTTAGCAAGCTTTTACTAGGAAAAATGCACATAAAATCATATGATTGGGTTGATCATCTTGCCAATTCTGAAGACCCTTTGCCACCCAGCTCCCAATGTAAGTTTAATCTATCTTTGCTTGCAAGCATACGGATCTAGCAATCTGTGTATTCGTGTCGTGTTCGTGTTAGTTTTTGTGTTAAAATCATGTTTAGACCTGTTCAAAGTCCGGGTAGCTCATCTGGCCCGACAAGCTCGACCCATATTGGGTCGAGTCTGGGCAAAGATATTTATGATTCAGGCCATCCTGGCCTATGAGCAGGTATTTTCGTGTTTAAAAAGTTCTATATTTATATAAATTTTGACACATTAATAATTCGTGTTATACAGATTTTGACACGTTCGTATATTCGTATTATTTTTTCAGTGAGATTGGCAAGGTTGAAAGTCGATAGTGTCTTCACGGCGCCATGTGAGGCCTCAGTCTTGTATCCTGCAACAGGAGGCAATATCCATGAATTTACAGCCATAGCACCATGTGCAGTGCTTGATGTTCTTGGTCCTCCTTACTCTAAACACGACGATCGGGATTGCTCCTATTACAAAGATATACCATTCTCGGCTTTCTCAAGTAAGTGAAGCTTTTCATCACCTTTTAGATCTGTTTGTTAGTAAACTATGAAGTACCGACACTTTTGTCGAGTGTGCTTAAGTGTCGGATACGGTTTCGACGCAGCAAAATACGGAATACATGTCGGATATGTCAAAAAACGCGATTAAAATATGGTAAAGACACGACTGGACGTGTCTGGATACGTGAAAAAAGTTTTTTTTTTTTTTTTTTTTACATTTTTCTCTCAAATATGGAATCAACAATAAGCCATTTGATTTTAATGAGTTTTTTAAGGTTCGAATTTTTAAAAATTGAAAAGCTATTTTCACGTTAATATTTAATTGAAAAATATCAATCTTACATTTTTATTGTATATTATTATATATAAAATATTTTTAATTGTTGTGTCTTATAATACCCATGTCCTAATTTTTTAAAATTTTCGTATCATCGTGTCCGTATCGTATCGTACTATTACGTGTCCATCCTTCCTAGTTATTAAATTTTAACCATGACAAACCGCAATTTGATTATAAATTGGATTTTCCCATGGACAAAAGAGAAGTTTAAGCCTGTCACCAAATTCTTAACTCTTGAAGAAAGTATTACATGTTATATTTACTCGGATTCTGATGAGTGTCGGATACAAATATGTGTTCGATACGGATATAATTAATTTTTTTTTAAAATTTTTATATATTTAGAAGATTATGTTCTATATTCATGTCCGAATATGTGTTTGACATTATGTCGGAAGCGAATATTTTAGAAAAAAAAAAGAGTTTAGTATCATAGATTACATGTATGATTAACTTGCCAATTGGATTGTGCAGATAGAGAAACAACAGTGAGTGAAGAAGAGAGTGATTATTTTGGATGGTTGGAAGAAATAGAGGTGCCAGAGAATTCAAAGATGGAAAGAATTGAGTATTTGGGTCCTCAGATTATAGAAAGTAGTTGCTTATAAATTATCTAAAGTTTATTACTTTCCAAAGGAAAAGAGAAAAAGTAAAAAAAAAAAACTTTAGGAAGATATTTGTTTATTTCTTTTGTGCTTTAAAATTTAGGGTTGTAGATGGTGGAAATAGCAGTGTTTTGGATGGTTTTTGTTGAGAAAGTAGAGGCATTAATTATTGGTTTGCCAGGTTGGGCTCATGGTTTATGAATTTTTTTTTATGTGGTTTGAGATGGTTTATATTTGATATATTGATAATGTATAAATTTATATATTGTTTTGATGATGTCATTTTATAAAAAATAAAATTAATTGTATTTATTTTAAAATATTTTAATAAGGTGATATCGTTTAGTTCATTGATAATATATAAATATATATATTATAAGTGTATATTATTTAATTTACTGACAGTGTATAAATATATATATTATTACTACATCAAATATAAATTCGAGCCTCAAAAGATCGAGGCCTAGTTTAGCATTACCGATGGAAAAAAGTTTGGTTTGAAAAAAGTGTGGTGAAAAAGTGCTGTGAAAATTGTAGTTTGAGAATTTTAAGTGTTTAGCATTACTGTAAAAAATTACTGTGAAAAGTTAAAATATCTATTTTAGATATGACATTGAAAAGTAAAAAAAAAAAAGTTAATTTCAATGCTATTTAAGTAATTTAATATTAAGATATATCAAAATATAAAATTTAAATACTTTTTAAATAATTAATATAATTATTTATAAAATTAATTTAAATATATAAAAATACTTTTTAAATATTAAAATTAAGTATAAATATAACATTTTATAAATTTAAATATTATATATTATATATTTGAAATAAAATATAAACATGAAAAGGCAAGCTAGATAATGAATAAAAAATATAAAAGGCAATCAGATTTCTAATTGGTTTCTTTTACTTTATTTTCTGTAAATAATGAATTATTTTTTGGGCTTTTAAGGCTAGTTTAGCATTGCTGTTGAAAAAAGTTCGAGTTGAAAAAAAGTGTGTTTATAAAGTGTGGTGAAAAAGTGTGGTTTAAAAACTTTTAAGTGTTTAACATTGGTGTGAAAAAGTGTTGTAGGAAATTGAAATATCAAAAAAAGATATGTTTAAAATAATAAAAATGTAAAGATGTGAGGATAATAAAGTCATTTTATCCAAAAGCCAGCTTTTAAAGCCCAAAAGTTATATTTTTTGGCTTTTTGGTTTGACTTTTCAAACCATGGTTTCAACAGCAAAAGCCAAATTTTTTTATCTGTTTAGCATTGCGTTTGCGGTGAAAAACAGTTTTTAACCTTAAAAACTGTGCCAAAAACAATGCTAAACGAAGCCTTAGTCTTTTTATTTTTTCTTTTCAAAATCATAATTTTGGTACCGCAACCACACTCTTTTTCCAGTTTTAAGGTTTGGCTTTATTTTAACTGTCAAAAACAGCTTTCAAGTTGAAACACACTTCATTTAACATTGCTTTGCTGCCAAAAGCAGCATTTTGACAGTTAAAAACATTGCTAAACAAGCCTGAATTAATTTTGAGCAAAAAGTTGGCTTCTAGGAATAACTTTTCCACATATACCACCTTTTGTCATTGTAGTTTTAGATTTTATTTTATTTTTATCTTTACTTATCCATAGATATTTTTACTTACAAATTAAGGTATAAGAATCTGCCAATAAATAAATATTAAAGAAAATGCAATCCATTGATCAATTATGTCATGGTTACACCAAAAAAAAAATCATAAAATTAATTTAATGAATTTATACAGTCACTTTTAAAAGATGCGATCAAGCAAGTTTAGGGTTTGAATATTAACATATACAATTCTTTTTTCTATCTCAAAATTGTAATTTCTTTTGTATAAAAAAAGTAAAATTGGGCAAAATTAAAAAGAAAATAAAACAGTAAATTCATGCATGTCTTTAGATTATAAGCATTTTATTTTTTTTAATTAGGCTTTTATAACTCATGAGTTCAAAATTTAGAAAAGGAAATATCAAATACATGCAAACTTACAAAAATAGTTATTGTTTAATAGACCTAATAATTATAAAAATTTTAATAAAATGTTTTTGGACACTAAGCAATATGATATAATTCAACTCAAAAATTAAGTCTTGGTATAAATTATCAAGGATGCTTCCAAAATATGTTTGGATATGGACAATATATGCGTATCTCTTTTCAAAATTTATTAAATATAATAGAAATTTTAAAATAGTAAAAGTACTTATGTTTACACATGTAATTCATCTAAAATTTTAAGAAAAAATTAGACTATAATATTGATAAAAAATCCTGAATTATTTTATTTTATTTAAATAAATCTTTATAATTTTATTGTATCAAAATAAATTTGCTATCTTTTAATTTATATTTAAATAAATTTTTATTTCAAATGAAATATTAATTTATGTTAAAATTTTATTTAAGTGTATAAATTAAAGATTAAAGACTTATAGATATAAATAAAAAATTAAAGTCTTATTTGAATGCAAATTAAAGTTTAAAAACTTATTTCAATGCAAATTAAAAATTAAAAACTTATTTAAATTCAATAAAATATAAAAACTTACTAAAATAAAATGATAAAATTCAAGATTTTTGTTGTTGTTGTTGTTATTTTAATCATAAAATTATGGATCTTACATTCAAATTCAAAATATGCTAAATTAATCTGATTTGCATGTTTATTTTTCTTCAATCAATAATGTCTTTATATAAATATACTTAAGATTAAACATTTTTCATATTTTAATTTATTTTGATAAAAAATTTCACTTTACATTAATTTTTTAATATAAAATATTTTAATTTTTCACAAATTGAGTTTTTATAATATTAAAAAATACAAATATTTATTCTTAAAATAAATTATTAATTAAAAAATCACTTATATTTATATCTTATAATTATAATTAAATACATTAATAATATAATAATATATATATATATATATATTCACACGCATGTAACACTAGTTTTAAACATTAGTTTTAGAAAAGAGAAAGAAATAATAGGATTAAACCTCAAGAAACCAGCAAAACCAGAGCTATCTAAGAGGCAGAAATCAAATCATTCAAAGAAAATCATAACCGAACAATGCACACAAATACAGACTATAATACTCCAATCCTAGCAGGAGGTTGAAGAAGGGTCTTCAAGTTCGCTAACACCACCAGCATTTCTTATTTTAAGAGAATGATGGTAGGTTACTGTTGCTAATGTACTGCACTCAGTCAGCAGTCCAGCTCTGCTCCACTATTTCACGCACTCTTCGGTTGTATTCCCTCTTATTCTCACTAAACATTCGAGCAGCTTCCGAGTTTGCCGGAGAGTTCGGGTTTGGATCACAAAGTAGAGACTGGCAAAAGCACAACAATGTCATCAGCTATGTTACTCGGGACAGATACATTTAAGTTTTTCTAAGTTTTTTCATGTATTTGAAGGGTCTTTAGAGGGTCATATCCTCATACCCATGTCCGAATATATGTCGGACATGGGTGTCGGACACGGGTACTTCAAGAAAAATGAAGAATCGGAACAACATAGGTCATTAGCATGTGTAAATCTGCTTTAATAGAGATGCTCAGATTCACATTTCCTCGACTTTTGAGCAAAGTGCATAATGATAATTAACAAGAAAAACCATTTATACACAGTCCTGATTAGAGCCCACTTTTAAAATGCTTGCTTGATGTTGATCATCTATATTATCTGGATTCGTCATTTTTCTTAAAGTACTATATTCGACACATATTCGAACATGCCTATGGGATATGATCCTCCAAATATATAAAAAAACTTTAAAAACAAAATTATGAATACCCATGTCGGATACATACCCGTATCCGACATTCATCCCATAATCCAGGTAACATAGTTGATCAGAATCGTTACCACTTAATGACAAATTTCAAAGCAATTCCTATCAAATGCAATGATTTAATGACTGATCAGAACGTTACCACTTAACTCATAAAGTTTGAATTTGAAATTCAACAAAGTGCAAAACACCATGGTTAAGGGAAGCCATTGATGAGAAACAAAATTTCTTCAGAAAGAAAATAAAAAGGTAAAAAGCCATAGAATGCTGCACCTGGATAGAGGTGAGTATAGCTGCAACATCATATATAGGACTCCATTGATTTTGTAAAATGTCCAGACAAATACTCCCATCTGCATAGACTGATCAAATCATGACTGATCATTAGATGGCAAAAAGAAACAAAAACAGAAAACATATTGCACATAAGGCCACAAATAAAATCAATGAACAACATCTTGTACATACTATTTGGATGAAACATTCGTGAGACGAACCGGACAGTTGGAGGCTTATTTGGATAATCCTCCATAAACTGCAAAGTCAACTTGAACGTACCTGAGAAATCTCAAGAAATTCCTTGCGTTACATAAGAAATACAAATTAATTTATTATCTTAAAAACAAGAAAACTAAAATATCACTAAGGTGGTAAACAGAAAGTATAACCAAGTCTATGTTACTCGAACTCGGCTGTATCTGATACGAGTATGTGTCTGACACGGGTATGTTCAATTTTTTCTAAGTTTTTCCATGTATTTAGAGGGTCATATCCTCATACCCATATTCGAATATGTGTCAGACATATATTTCAGACACGGGTACTTAAAAAAAAAATGAAGAGTCGAAGCAACATAAAACCAGGCAATAAAGAAAAAGAAACCTAAGATACTAGTGAGTAAGATGTCATGGCTCACTCATTAGTCACAATATTCATTTACTAACTAAATTCTCCATTTTATATTGCAGCTAAACCTCGTCAAAGCTCATGAAAAGTGCACCTGCAAACATGTCTTTTTTTTTTTTTCTTTTGTCAAAGGAAACATGAAATGTCTAAACACCATAAAGTTAACAATTTGATTGAGTCTTAACCTTGCTACCCCTACCCCATTATACCAGGTAACCCAGCCAAGCCCCCAATACTCTCTTTACAGTCAAACAACCAAGTTATAGCAACAAAAAGTTTGCAATAAATTAACCATTTGAAATGTCACAGTTTTAAATTCCAAAGGTTTCAGTAACAATTCCACACATTATAGCCTATGTTGCTCCGACTCTTCATTTTTCTTGAAGTACCCGTGTCCGACGCATTTCCGGACATGGGTATGGGGATATGACCCTCCAAGGACCCTCCAAATACACGAAAAAACTTAGAAAATTTTGAATATACCCGTATCCGACACTCACACCCGAGCCCAAGTAACATAGATTATAGCAACAATTTCATGTAACAAGGGGGAACAAATTCTCCCAAATTCCAACAAACATGCAATAGATTGAACATGACTTGCTAGTTCTTAACGCTAAACTGATCAAACAAACATTCAACAGCAGATAGTGGCAAAGAAAAGTAAAGAAAATGCAATTGCTATTATGGCCAAAACCAATGATCAATTGACAATAATCATCATGATTCATGACCATCAATAAAAATAAAAATAAAAAACAAGAGGAGCACACAGAAAAGATAATCTCTAGAGCCACAAACCACAAATAGTTCATCGATAATAAACAGATTGCGCAAAAATTCAACCGCACTCTGCCTTCACCAATTCAAGAAATCATGTGTGTTTGAATCATGTATCAATGCATATTGATTCAAGCATGCACGTCGAAAAATACATGACAGATCAAATTCAAGGCAAAATGACTCAATTTTATTGATTTTCACCTAAAACCCCAAAAAAAAGGTAACATAATTACAGCTCAAATTTCACAACTCCAACAAAATCCCATAGAAAACATCAACAGCATAACAAATAAAAATAAAAATTCAACAACAAGAAAAGAAAAAAATTTCACCTCCATCCCAAGGAGTATCATCAGGCCTGCAAAAAAAAACCCCAAAAATAAATTTAAAAAAAAAAGCAAATCTAAAAAAGAAAGAAGCAAATAAAAGAGAAAATTAAGAAATACCCAAAAATGACAGCGTTCCAAAGCATGATATTATTATCTTGAGGAGCCCCACTAATACCAGCAGGTGGATCCTGCTGTAGCCTCTTGAAGTCTCTCATCAGCCTCTTCCTTGCTGGGGTTGACATAGCCCTTCCTTCTTTTCTGAAAACAACCCAATCCAAAAAATAAAACCCAAATTTCTTTTACAGAGAGAAAGAGATCATAGGGAAATCTACGAAAGATCCATCTCTGAGATTTTGGGTGTTTCACGAAAGAGAGGTCAAGCTATGTTTTTGTTTTGTTTTTTTCTTTTATTTGTATTTGTTAAAGAAAAAAAAGAAATGAAAAGCATGGGTGGTGATTGTGACTGTACGGAATGGACGAATAGTATTGCGCCACATCATTGCCGACTAATGTCTATTTTCTTTATTTTCAAAACAAAAATTCTATTTTTTTTCCTACATAATTTTTTTTTTCATATACATTTATTTTAATTTTTTTCTATTTGCAAATAATAGGCTGCTTTCTTTTATTCATTTTTTACCTATATTTATTTATTGTTTCATTTTCCCAAATTTTGTATTACTAGTCTTTTATTGGAGGGAAAATATAAATGTTTTTATTTATTTATTTTGTTATTTAGAAGAATAAAGTGTGAGGAACTTACCTTTTGAGCAAAAAGATATTGGAGAGTGAAAAAAAATTATAAAGTTATATATTTGTGGTGAAAATAAATTTGTTCATGTATCGAATTTAAGTTTAAATAAAATATTAATACAACATGTTCTTACTCGGACCTAATTCGATCTTGCTCGAACATTCAAGCTTAAATCCATGAATAGATCCATTTTCAAACACAAATATATAAAACAATGGTGTTTATAAACATTGGAGTGAATTTCATTGTTTTAAATTCTTAACTTAAAAGTTTATATGACTATATATATTAAAGATTTATACATTTGGCATAAAGATTTATACATGCATATATTATAATAACACATATAAACAAAGATATATAAAGAAAATTAAACTTGAAATTTAGTTTTCAAGGTCAAAAAATTTGTACCAAGACCATAGTAAATATATTTACTATTTACTTGTGTCATCTAAGATTAACTTTAACCCATTTTGAAGTTGTAGATAAATACTAATTGGAAAAGATAAAACATAATTACACATGCATGAATGGTTATGTTACCTGAATTCGAGAGTGTTGGATGTCACTATGCATCCAACATGGGTATATTTAATTTTTTATTTTTATTTTTTCATATATTTAGAGGATCATATACTCCATACTTATAATTGAATATGTGTCGAACACGAATATTTAAAAAAAAAATCCGGATAATATAGATGTACTCTACTTTAATTAGATTAATTAACATCAACAAGTAGGGAATAAGATTATTCTACCAATTTTTCTTTCATGTATATATCTCATAAATCTTGGCAATTGGCATGTATGTTTATTTTATGTTTTGGGAATAAGATTATATAAATAGAAATAGTTTTGCATGGAAAAGAAAACGATAGTAATTCAGGGCGGGCAGTCTCGGTCCGTATTGGGCCGGACCTGAACAGGTCTTTTAGTGATCCTGGTCGGGCATTGTTCACACAATAAAAAATAATATTTTTTAAAATTTAATTATAAAAATATATAAAAAATAAAAAAATAGTTTTTTAATAGTGTGAACAGTAAATATAGACCGACGGGGCAGGCCTGGGTAAGAAAAAAAAATCTGGACCGCGACCTGGCCCATGAGCATGTCTAGCATAGCATGGCATATTTCTATATTAATAAAGTCATAACTTTATTAATTTGTAAGGGAAAAGGAAAAAGGAAATATAAGGTTGTGCTTTGAAACTATGAATTTAGATTTCAAAATTAGTGTAAATTGTGTAATAAAATACATGTAAATATAACATTCATGATTATTTTTCAAATTCATGGATTTGTTGGATGTTTATTTAGTGGTAAATTTGAAATATGTATATATATTTGTGAATTTGAAATTCATATTTGTATATATTTCAAATATAATCATATTAAATCTTAATTAATTTATACAGAATATACGCATATTCCATTCTCACAACTTATATATATAAAAAAAAAAAAAACTTATTTCAAAATTTTAAATTTATGTTTTCAAACATAGCATAAAGTTTATCACCGGTGGATAATTTGAGTTGCGAAAATGGCCGGAATCCGGCCATCTTCTTCATCATCTTCATCATCATGGCATGGCCTGGAGAGTGGAAGATGGTCCATAGTTTTAGAAGAATTAGGAGCAGTAGTTTCAGCTGCCGCCACAAGGTCAAATTGGAGGTGAAGTTGCTGATGTTTATGATGTTATTTGAAGCTGAGGAATTGTTTGAATATGCTGCCTGCAGCATTGCAATATTATGTTGTTCATGTTGTTGTTGTTGTTGCTGTGAGCTTTGAAGGGCATTTGCTATGGCAAATCGACTGTTAATCAGCTGTTTTTGAACCATTTTCTATCAACTTTAAGCATGGATAATTACTTCCTATTCATTTCAAAGCATACTCATAAATGGAATCAAATCTGATCAGATAGAGATTTTAGGTTCGACTCATAATATTCCTTTTTTATATATAAAATAATAATAATGATTTTAAATTACGTACTTTTAGCAATCACAGAATATTTTAACAAATTTTTGCTCAATATTTTACTAAGAAATTATTGGAGCAAATCTTTTGGTTTTTTTATTTATTTTTTTTAAACTTTGTTGGAATGGGTCGTCCATAATGGGTAAGACCCTACATAATCTAATAAGTGCTTAAGTGTCATGGTCCTAGAGAAGAATCATGAATCTCATATCGGTTATGTATTAGAGTTCAACTGGGCATATAAGTGTTCATACAATCTTTCACTTGTGAGACGTCTTTTATGGACAAAATCGTAAGGCCCAATGGGCCTAAGCAGACAATACCTTACAAGTTGGTATGGATCATGACATTTGATATCAGAGCCGGGTTTATAGTGGACTCTCCTTAGAGTGGGAAGATGTTATGGTCCTAGAGAGGAGCCATGAATCTCCCATCAGCTATGTACTAGAATTCGACTGGGCATATAAGTGTTTACACCATTCACAGCAAATAGGATTAAAACATTTATGGCTCCCACATAAATAAGGAGCTGGGCAGCAGCTACAAAATGAGAATTTGAGAGAATATAGAATAAGGATATACAAACAAGAACCAATCCCAATGAAAAGGCAGAATAAATTGGATTGGTAAGTAATACCACTCCCAGGCCCCCTAATATAAGACCCGATCCCAGAAAAACTAAAAGAAAATCGTGTATTGGTCCAGGCAAATCCATTCTGTGTAAAATAAGAGATAAATAAATCGAAATGCTTTTCATGATCTTATTGACCCGACCAGGAATTTTTTTTTTTATGATACGTTCCTAATTGAATAAAATCCTAATCTATTAGGTGTGAATTGCTCTAAGTACAATTATTGGACAGTTTCGTTTTTGATTCTTTTTTTGTTTGTTCAAAAGGGTATTTTGTTTTTTGAAACTATAGATTTCGAAATAATTACGAATATATTAATAGATTTTCAATAAAAAGAAAAATGAATCCGAAATTCTTATCAACCAGTTAATTTGTAATTGAATTTTTATTTATTGACCAAACAAAGAGAAAGGCCTCATTCTTTTAATTCAAACCAAATATTCTTTTAACTTAAACCAAAACGGAAGGCGTCTTTTGTAGACAAAACCATGAGGCCTGGTATAGACCTTAAAACTAAGGCAGCACATACTTATTTGTTTTACTATCATTTATGATAACTAAAGCACAAATTGCCTATAAGTTATTGCATATAATATAAGGAAGACCATATTTTAATAATATATGTGATTTTTTTACTTTTATGCAACTTAAAGAAGATGTTGCAAACAAGAGAACAACTTAGCCAACATCATTTAATTGGTTTCAATTTAAAAAACCAACAAAAAAGGAAGAAACTAATTAAATATGGCAGTGCATGTGTAAATTATTCTGTTGTTGTAAAGAAAGTATGGTTGAGACACAACCATAAACCGGGTCCGATAGCCTGGCCTGAGCTTCATACGATATTGTGACCACAGCATCATGTCTCCGGTTCACCGGAATGTGAAGCAAGAGCTTTGAAACGTTACTTGCACCGAAAACCTTGTGCACCGCAGCAAACCTGGCTGCACCCTGGTCTGACCCAAAGTGGGGTGCAAAAATGCACCCACTAATACACTTCCTCCTAAAGAACTTGCATGCCCCACATGGTGCTGCTTGCGACTGAGGAAAGTTCTGCCACCACCGGCTCAACCGCCTCGACAGGCACGGTGGCGCCATGCTTGCCGCCGGTGCCCTTCCTACGAGTTTCAGACATGCTATGACATTGTGGCTCGGCTATGTGAGGGATATTAGGGTTAGGGTACTTAAAGAGAGAGCAAATGAAAAAGGTGGTGATTTTGGTTGGTTAATTATGTGAAACAAAAAAAAAAAAAGTTGGAAGGAGGGCACGTTTGTCTCGTGAATGGGGTTGTCAAGAGGAATGTGGTAAGCTTCCTTTTTTTAAAAAATAAAAAAATAAATTATATTTAATACATTAATAATGTATAAATTTATACACGGTTAATGACTCAGATGATGCCACTTCATTAAAAATAAAATTATTTGTATTTATTTTTAAAGATTTTTAATGAAGTGACATAATGAAGTGTTATCATCTGATTCACCGATAGTGTATAGATATATACATTGTTTGTATATCAAATACAAACTAAAAAAAAATTTAATATAAAAATTAAATACAGAAAGAGAGTAAGGGCGTTATGGTTGGTGGGGAGGGGAGTGAAATGGGAATAGGCTGGGTGGTGTGAGGGGCACCTGCAAAGGGATAGTAACTTTGTTTGAGATGTGATTTGGGGCTTTGGTTAATTAGTAGTTTAATCAAGGTGTTAAATATTAGATTATATATAAAAAGACGAAATTCTCAATCGATATAATATAGATATTGGATAAATTTAAAATTTTATTCGATCGATACGATATAGATATCGAATAGATTCAAAATTTTATGTGCACACCGAATGTGATTATAGATTACTAAATTCAGTTGTCTGCTTGTTAAAATATCAATCGTACACGAAATTATAAAAGCGTTCGTAAATTTTTATACGATTTATATTTGTTTAATCTGACTGTTGTATTTCATACTCTATTTATGTAGATCATATAAGTCAAATTTCGAGTAAATTAAAAATATTTAATTATTTGTTTGATGTATAAAAAAACCGTTAAATATATATAAAAAGCCGGTATTTTCAATCTATATAAATATTGAATCGATTTGAAAATTTGCGTACACGACAAATGCGATTATATTATTAAATTCATATGTCAATTTTTAAAAAAATTAATCGTAT
The DNA here is from genome assembly GCA_030761205.1 of Fremontodendron californicum. Classification (NCBI taxonomy): domain Eukaryota; kingdom Viridiplantae; phylum Streptophyta; class Magnoliopsida; order Malvales; family Malvaceae; genus Fremontodendron; species Fremontodendron californicum. Next base: position 3,292,696 of record JAULJL010000047.1, read on the forward strand.
ATAAAATTATAAAAACACGTAAAACTAATTAATTTAAAAAAAAAAAGTTTCATGTGTGAGAATGGAAGAGGGTTGTCTTTATGGGAGGGCACAAGATTTGTGCGGCCCGTGGCCTGTGGGATTAGTAGCTAGCTACCAAACTTGCATGGATGGCATGCCAATTGCCAAGAATAAAGTTTCAACTTCTAGTTTTTTCTTGTTATAATGATTTATATAATACTACATCTTATTAATTTGTGTTATTTAGCTTAACTTTTCATTATTAGAAGATACTACATGAAATGCAATAATAAGATTAAGTCTTTTTTAAATCAAGCATTTCATATTAATGATTTAGATCCTTTTAAATGATCTTAAATGTTAAATGTCAAAATTTATAAAATGAATGATAAATTTATTTTTTTTACAGTCTCATTATATAGAAAAACTTATATAAGAAGTTTGATCATTTTGATAACAAACCTAGTAAAACATCTATAAATTCTTTTAATAAACTTCTGTTGTGCCTAGCCAAAGAGAATCGATTAATCAAAAGGAATGTACTAAGATCATAATTAGTTTAATCTATGCTATGAATCATACTAGATCGGACATTGCACATGTTGTTGGTATATTTAATAGATTTATTAGTAATCTTATTAATGAACATTGACATGAATTAAATAGATTGTTGAGATGTTTGAAGCATACTTTAAATGAAATTCCTATTTTTTAATGCTATAATGATGCAAATTGGGAATCAAATTAAAAAAGTTTCAAGTACACTAGTGGTTGGTTATTCATTATAGGTGGTGCTATTATTTTTTGGTCATCAAAGAAATAACTTGTGTGACATTATCTTTCATGAAATTTGATTTATTGCTACGTCACATGTCATCAAAGATTTACTTTTTTTAAAATGTTTCTTAAATGCAGAACCAAATGATCAATCACTTTATATTATGATAATCACTATTTACGAAATAAAAAATGAAAGATTATCTAACAATAGCAAACATATTGCTATCAAATACGATAATTTGAGAAGTGTTATAAAGAACGATAAGATTAATACTTACTTACAAATTAAATGTCAGTAGATCCTCTTACTAAACTCTTATCGGGTGATAAAATTGTTAATACAATGAGAGATTCGGGATTAGTTATTAGAAATAATTTTGATTGATAACAACTCTATCTTATTAATATCGCTTAAAAAATTGATTCTTTAAATTTAAAAGGTAATTTCTTTATTCTTTAAGTTTAAAAGAAATTAATAATCATTGCGTACGAGAATCCAAAAGATATCAACCTTGAATTACACATATACTAATGTAAAGTATGAATATGTTAGAAAATGTATGTGTCACTAAAGTAATAATTTTATTGCAACGTGATAATTTTTCAAAAAGAAAAGATAAAAAGAAAAAAAAAATAGAAAAAGAAATGGTTAAAAAAAAAAGAACTGGAAAATTTGGGTAACCGATGTCCGTGAGTGTTAGGTTTTAGTTCCCTCCAAATATTTTCCGGCGCCGTGAAAAAAAAAAACCCTCCGGTTTCAGATTCTATCACTGCAGTTAAAGCCAAGACTGAAAAAACATTCACTTTCTACAGTTTGTATTATGGATTACTCCAAGCAATTCCCAAATGGTAATTTTCCTTTCTTTTTTCTTTCTCCGCACGTTTTCCGTTTGGTTCGGAAGAAAATGTAGCAACTACATAAAAGAAAAGAAACCCAGATAGGAAAAAGAACCCATAAAATGAAATATGGGTTGTTTTCTTAGAAACCCCAAAATCCCTTATTACACTAATAGGGTTTTTCTATTTTTCCCCTTTTAATTGTACTTTTAAGGTTTTTCCTTTTTTTTGAGCTCTGAGTTTAGTTTTGAGATGTTCAATTTTGTAGTTTCCATATTGTGGTATAAAATAAACATGTACATATTGTATTTCTGTGTATTTGTTTGTCTTCTATGATTTGTTTGGTTGCCTTTATTTATTTGTTTCTTCTGTTTTCATTATCATATAATTGCAGCATGTTAACTTTACATATATGAGCTGATCATGCTTTTCTTTTTGGTCTTTAATCTTGATGACATGTGAGAACCACATTTTGATTTTTACTTTTTTTTTTTGGTAACCATGCTAGCATTCAAGTGCTTCAATGATTTTTGTTTTTGTTCATATGCAATCCCATGGGTTTTGATCCCCTCCCCACTACTCGAATTTCGAACCTAGAACTCTGATTTTGCTAAAAGGTTACTATATAAGATAATGTATTTTTTAATGCATTGAATTCATTAAATTAATTACCAACTACTATATAAATAGTAATTTAACTAACTCGAAAGAGTGCCCTTAAGACACTCCTTAGCAAAACCCTTAAGTGTACTCTGTTTTAAATGTTGAGGTGGCTCTTTGAATGGTGCTTAGATGATGTTTGTTGGTTTGACATATCTAGATATAAACCGTTTGATTGAAAAAAAACTAAAGATAACTTGATTGTGAGGGTGTCAAGTGTTTAGACATACCTTAGTTACCACTTTTCTGAATATAGGTTGTATTAACAAATGCTTCTAAATTCGGAAGTAAAATTTGTTGTTGAAGTTGCTAATTTCAGCTTGTCATTCTTCAACGCATAGGTCAACTTCCATTTGTTTGACTGAAGTTCTTCAGATTGTGAAACGCCTTTAATGAGGGGCTTGTTGTCTTTGTACCTCCATACCTATCTATTAAACTTGATATGAGTGTATCAACTCTTCAAGCGAGGCAAGCAAGGGATACTGGCATGCCCTTGCTATTGTAAAAATTGCTGCTGTAAATGTAATTGAAGCAAAATGTAGGGATGTTAGACAGCTGTGAGTTAAGTAATCCTCATTGAAATGTTGAAAAATAGAATTGTTGCACTCTTAGTAATGTGCTTCTTCTACTAAGTAACATTTCTTTGACCTGATAAGCATTAAGAAAGTGGTCAGTTTTTTCCCTTCTTTTTAGCGCCTCTATGCAGTTGTGGTTGTATAACTACTTGGCCATTTCATATTGTAATTTAGGTATTTTATTTAGGGAAAGCAAATTAAGAAAAGAACAAAGTAACATCTAACTTTAAACTGTTGAATGTTATGGTTTTAAGAAAGGGGGTTGGGGGGGGGGGGGGGGGGGGTTAGACCAAGGTTTACTGGCAACCAAGAGAGTTCTAATGTTATATAATAGACTTCCGTGTAATGACTAGGGCCTGATCATGTTATTGAAACCTTTGAATGACCTGATTGATACTTGTACTGAGAAATTAGGAATATATTTCGCCTTAAAATGTAAATAGTCCTTTGTAACCTCTTTGGTGTGATATGGCTTCATTGCAGAACCCCATGGAAGGGATAAAATTGACGTGACATTTCAAATTCAATGTCTGGAAAAAGAGGCTTACAGTTCTGTTTTGAGAGCTTTCATTGCTCAATCCGACCTTCTTTCTTGGGTTTGCTTTTTGTACTCCTTCCCGGCTTTGCGTTAAGGCTTTCTAATTTTGTCATCTTTAGTTTTCACATGTTCTCTGCCTTCCATGTCCTGTTTTCATTTTTTTTCTCTATTGATTTCATCTTAATTGCCTGAAAGAATTCTTTTACTTTTAGGCTAAGGAGGACCTCATGACAAAGTTGCGGCAAGAACTTAATGTCACTGATACAGAACATGGAAAACTGCTTTTGAAAATTAATTCAGATGACTCAATTAAAGTGATAAGGTGTTTGTAATAATTTTGCTTCACCTGTTACTTCGTAATTATCATTGTGTTTGCTTTGAACATTATGGTAGCAAAGAAGGTGTATAGTCTCACTATTAGTACTACTTGTTGTGGGTGGTCATAAATTGAGCAGGGAATGGCAAAAAGGTGCCCCTTATGTTCAAGGTTCATTTGTTGGTGAATTGAACGCTTCAGGACCTGCTCCTAACTCAATGGACCATGCCTTACAGAAAAAAAGGAAGACTTCTCATGCTTCTGATTCAATCTTCCATAAGCAGGAGCCACATGGTCAGGCTTCAGTTCTTCCTTTTCCAATTCCAGTAAGTAGAAAGAAGTTGGCCCATCATTTTTGTTTATTATATTTCTATTTGTATCTCTAGAGATAGATAGATAATTAGATAGATAAGAAAGAGAAGATGAAAGAATTTTGAACATAGTGGGGGAGTTAAGTAGGAAAAGTTTTAACCTCATGTTAATGTAAAAGAAAAATGGCTTACAAATAAATAAAACACAATTTGTTGAAGAAAGTTACAATAATAGAGATGAGTTGGTGTGAGACTAACTTAGGCAGGGACTTTATATATATATTTGTATAGCTCAGATATTTGAATGAGGATTTGAAAGTTTAAACCTGCTTTGTTGCATGTTAAGAATTATATAGTTCCAAATATAACTTGGTTATTATCAGGCAAAGTGCGTAGATTTCAATACAGTGACAAATTGGTTATGTTCTCATTGAATTTTGGCCACTCTATTCAGGCACCATCAGATGACAAAGGAAGGGGAATAGCAAAATCTGAAACAAATGCACTACCATACTTTGATCATTTAAATAAAGGAGATGTTATTGAGATTCGTGAAACAAAGAAGCTTCTTCCTGAGGTGAGCTGAAATTTTGGTTTGTATGTTATTTCTTTTCTAGGATATCAATAGTGTTGCTGTTGTCGGACCCTAAGTTGCATGCACTAAAATGGCTTGTTCATTAAATAACTTCTTGATGCATAAGAGGCAAATGTAAACACTTTTTAAGCAGCTATTGAGATCCTTGTGGTCTAAACTCTAAAATATAGTTCCTTGAACTCCTTTTCATCGTTGAAGCAGATGAAGTCCTTGTTGAAATAATTCATACAGCAATAAAGGGATGTGGTTTACTTTCTCCCTCAACACTATTTTTCCAAGTTTTAACAATGGTTTTCACTGCTGCAATGTCCTATGTTGCCACCAACTTTGTTTTCAACACTAATGACTGTGACTTCCACTCAAATTTGTTGAATTGCATAGCTCATTATTTTCCAGAGACCTGATTTTATTGGAGGCACAGAAAGGACCAGAGATGATAAAAACATGAAATGATATGTAATCTTGAGCTATAGCCGAGGAGGATTGTATTCTGTTTATATATATTTGTTTATATATATTTAGAGCTGGATTTGGGGAGGGAGAGGACTTTATAGATTTCAAGCTTCAGAAGTTTTAATTATCATTTAGTGATTGAGTAATTTACATTCTGGGTCACTGAACTTGGCATCAACTTTCGTATAAGTCACAAACGTTTAATTTCATCAAATTACATCACTGAACTTTATTATTAATAAATTAGGTCACTTATGCTAATTTCGTTAAGTAATTCTAATGAAAAAGCAGACTTAACTAATTTTTTTTTTAAACTAAAATGCCAGTCAGACATTATCTTAATGAAATGTAAAAAATATATGCATGTTAAGTCAGCTTTTTCGTCAGAATTACTTAATGGAGTTAGCATAAGTGACCTAATTTATTAATAATAGAAGTTCAGTGATGTAATTTGATAAAATTAAAAATTTGTGACCTACATGAAAATTGATGCCAAGTTCAGTGACCCGAAATGTAAATTACCTTTTAGTGGAGGGTTGAAAAGGTTTGTGATAAAGTGACCTTTTGTCACTCTTACTTTGTTTAGAGCTGGATTTGGGGAGGGAGAGTAGTTCATAAATTTTAAGCTAAAGAAGTTTTAATTATCATTTGGTGGAGGGTTGAAAAGGTTTGTGATAACATGACCTCTTGTCAGTCTTACTTTGCAATGATGAGAGGAATGATAAGAGTATATTATTTTTTTTTTCTTTTTGAAGTAATGAGAGTTAAGCATTTCGTTACATAATTTGGGATTCTTAAATTTGTTTTCAGTGTTAGGTGGATATTAAATCTTTTAGGCAATTAGCTGAAAGGAACAGGGCTTCAAGGAGCCAGAATTTTGAATTCATTAGAATTAGAATTGCTCTGCTTTTGTTACTTCCATTACACTTATTATTCTTTTCATTTGGATTTCTCACAGGTCAATTGAGTGGTGACTTTGTCGGCCATTGTAACATATTTTCATTTGAGCATGCGCTTATGATAGAATTCATATATGTTGCTCCGACTCTTTATTTTTCTTGAAGTATTAATGTCCGACGCATATTTGGATACGGGTATGGGGATATGACCCTCCAAGGACATGAAAAAACTTAGAAAAACTAAACATACCCGTGTCGGACACATACCCTTATCCGACACTCACACCCGAGTCCGAGTAACATATGAATTCAGCTGCTGACTCTTGTAGCAATTCTTTACTGTTCCAAAATCTAAGACATTTCATCTGGCAGATTGAAAGGATGATCTATGGAAGAGAAGGCATTGTCCCCGCACAAGTCGAGATGGCAAAATTGATCCTGGAAGTAAATTTTGGTTCTTTCAATTGAAGCAATTACCATCTACTCCTTTTAATTGTTTTAGTTAGTAAGAGCTCATATTTTATTGTCTAATTCCACTGATTTGGAAATTTTGGTCTAGGATCATGAAAAATCTCTCCTTTTGGCACTTGCTAAACTTTCTGATGTATCAGCTGATGGTAAGTAAGTCTCATTTTCTCCTAAGCTAACTAGATTCTTTTATGACTTGCCTACATCTGAATTCTGAAGCATATATAATTATGTATACATGTTCTAGTTTCAGACAATTCCCCTGATCAAATTCTGAAGCATAACTACTCTTACGGAGACGCAGAGGTTCATGAAAATAAACGACAATTAATGACGCTTAGCGACTGTTACGGACAGGCTGGCCGGTTACATAGCTATCCTCCTAAGAGGTATTCCCCTAAGAAACGATATCCTTAGAAGAGTTATGATCCTGCCCATTCGGTCAAGCTGAAAGTCCCTCGGCCTTGACTCGATGCATATAGAAGATACTTCTTCGCAGGCATTTTCGTTCACCTCGATAGAATAGCCGTAAATATAACACTAACAATAGATTTGATGTCAAGAGTGAAGATAGTTTTGTTTAAACATAGTATATGATCCCTTTCTAGGTTTTTCTATGGAGCCTTGGAGCTTCCTGCTTTTCTAGGTTTGAGCTTTATATGATAGTTTTGTATGGATCTCATGAACATTGGCTCAACTAGGCTGTGGTTGGGTTCTGGAATGTTGCAAAATTGGTTGTACTCTCTCTAAGTTGTTCTGACTTTTCATTGTTTTTGAAGTATCTATGTTCGACACCTGACGCATATCCGGATTTGTCGAGATGGGTATGTGGATATGATCCTTCAAGAACTCTCCAAATACATGAAAATCTTAAAAAAAAATTGAACATACTTGTGTCAGACATATACTCTAGTTCGACATCTACACCCGAGTTCTAGTACTATAGGTTAAGTATAAGGTTTTCACTTCTTCTTGTTATTAATTGATTTTTTGTTATTGGGGATATAATTGTATGTGAATTGATTTTGATGGCTAAGCTGACATTTCACTTTGCATATTTTACTTGATAAAAAGCTGAATGAAACTATTCAAAGGTGGGACCAAAATTGCACTGTGCCAAAAACTGAGGCAAAGACAAAATTGATATTTATGTTTTTATTTAAACTTAATAATTTTGGACATGATATAAAAATAATACATTTAATAAATATGATACGATATATTTAAATATAATTAATACGATTAATACGATACTTTTAATACATATATTTTTTATTTAAAATTTTAATATATTTAATAATTTATAATATTTATATTTAAATAAGATACGAAAAGTATATAGAACACTACACACGAACATAAATTACCATATCTTTTCCTATTCAAATTAATGGATCAAATTGAATCTCAGTTGAATGGGAGAAGAAAAAATAATTTTGCTCGTCATTGTATTTGTTTCTTTAATTACCTATCCTGTCAATAACAGTTTCCTACTTTCCTTTGCATGTTGACAAAAAAAAAAAGAAAAAAAAATTGGAGTTTTGCACTTTGGTTCCATCTTAACCAACTATTCTTTCACCATGTTTCTATCAAGGTTTGTAACACCAAAGATCTAGAGAGCTATGGAAGTTTGTAAATTATGGATATATCGACGGATTATAAGAGAAATGCGAATGATTATTAGCTCAGATTACATACATGCTAGATTAGATATTTGGAAGTTGTGGGTTTGAGAAAATTTAAGCATGTAATGTTCATACCTTTGTCCAATCCATATTCAGACATGATCCTTTAAATATATGAAAAAACTTACACAAAATTAAATATATCCGTGTCGAATACATACTCATATCCAATACTCATTTCGAATCCGGATAATATAATATATCCAATACCCATTTCAAATCCGGATAATATAATATATATATATAACAGTCAATGAAAATACAATCAGTAAATTAGTTGGTTACTATACAGTAAGAAAAATTGATTGCAATCTATACATCTAATAATTACATAAAGTTTTCAAGTGATATAACAGTACTAGGTAAAAGTATGAAGTTGGAAGGGTCCAACTACTTGAATCAACCTTAAAGACATGGAAGTCAAGTAGATCAGAAAAAGCCCTCCTCCAAGGACCCCATCAAGCTTCATATCTTTCGATGGCAGAACCAAAAGTGCCCATAGCAAGGCAGCAACTAGAAAACCCATTGTTTCAAGTAGGTAAGGGTCTTTAAGGATCTTAACAGGTGAAGGGTATCCATACCAGGCAGAGCCAATGAGAGAAAGTCCTAAACCAAAGAGAGTGTTAAAGATAGGGCCAGCATAACAGCCTGATATAGCCACTTGTGCCCCTTCTGGACCACCATTTAATGCCATTGTCAAATTGGTTATTAGATCTCCAAGTGAGTTGCCCCAAGCAAGGACTGTGAGACCTAGAATAGAAGGACTTATTCCAAGTATGTAGCCAATTGAAATTAATAAGCCAACCAATTCTTGAGCTGTAATGTAACTCCAAATCACACTCATTAAGAACCCTCCAGCTAGCCATGGGAACAAGCATTTCTTTGGTGGGCTAGAATTTTCAGTTTTCAAATATGCAAGAATCCCAAAAGTGATTCCAAACAAAAACCCAATTCCATAGACCATAAGGCCTGTATTGAAGCTGAGATTGTCATCTTGAAGGTCCCAAAGTACAGATAAGAGAATTGGTGCCAAAGCCACTGAAACAACTGCTACTGGCTTAGACCATCTCTTTTGACAAACAATTGGGATTGTCAATCTCCTAGGTAAATAAAGGGGCATTTCAAGGATCCAGAGTAAGAAACTGCAAGGACTTGATATTCTTAAACAAAAGCAACATTTCCTGACTTCTACTCCTTTTTCATCTTCCAGATTCCCTTCCTCTAAACAATCAAGCTCTACTTTCTCGATTTCGTTCAAAATCGGTACGCTCAAACCACTGTTGTAACTTGAATCTGAATCCATGTTGTCCATGATGGCACCAGAATTCCAAAAAATATATATGACATAAACAAGGATAACATAAACAATATACATTGAAGAAAAAGCCATGGCTCCCCAAAGATTGATATTCCCATAAGCCAATATCAAAATTAAGGATGCAATAACCAAGAGGAGGTAGCAAACATCTCTTATAAAGGCTGGTTTGTTAACTCGAACCCGTTTCCGGTGCACCAAAGTGCTTATGGTTCCAACCACAACACAGGTTACAAAAAAAGCACCACCCAAAACTGTGTTTAGGCCAATGTCCTGTGTTCCACTATCCATGAAGGAAACTATGCTTGAAAACACATCAGGGGCACCATTGCCAAGAGACAAAAGTGTAACACCAGCAAGTGTAGGTGACAATTTTAACAGGCTTGACAAGTTTTCAAGAGAATAACAAAAGTATTCAGAGGCTGTGTTTCCCAAAAGATAAAACAAAACAAGGAGCCAAAGAATTAAAAGGCAATGACCCAAAAGGGGAGAATTTCCAAAATTGCAATAAAAAAGGTAAAGATAATCAACATAGCCTTGAGAGACACATGGGTTATTATTGGACTTAAGGGAAGAACACTTGGCTTTGTAATCATCTAAATTCTCCAGGCCCTTACAATAATCTTGCTGAATATTGCCAATATTGGAATTATTGCTGCTTAAAACAACAACTCCTGAAGACCTAAAACATATCATCAAGAAAACACAGGCTACCAAGAGAAATGAAATGTTCAAGAAAATTATGTACCTCTTGATTTTGTTTCCAGATATAGAAACCCAAGTACCCATTAAAGAAACTCAAACCAAAAATTTCTTCCAGGGACAAAAAAGATTGTATTAAATCATGATTAAGAAACTTGGGCAGTTGCAATCAGGGTATAAGATTGAGCTAGAATCAAACTCTTTTCCTCTGTTAGCTAAACTTGGAAGAGAGAAGTAAAATCCAAGATAGGAACTAAACCTTTGAATGTGCTGTTAAAGCAGTTTTCCCAGGAACATTTCCTGGTTTTCTGTTGGCAGGAAAACACAGTAGTTTGGAGAGTTCTACACTGTGGGAGAAAATTTATTGTTTTTTTTATAGGAGTTGGATAGTGACTTGGCTAAGGAAACAAGGATTACATAATTAAGGCTACAAAAAAGAAGGGAAGGGTATGACATCATACACTACAAAAAAATAATATAAAAATAACATAAATATATAATATTTTAAATATAATTAAGATATATAAAAAAATATAAAAAAATATTAATTAAAGTCTAATGATACTAGTTAAAATATTATTTATAAAAAATATATATATATATAATGAATACATTATTTTTTTTAAAATTTAATAAAAAAATATATTAAATAAAAAAAATTAAATATAAAATAAATAATTATTAACTGATATTTATAAACATTAATTAAATAAATTCATATATAAATACAATAAAAATATATAAACTATCAAATCTGAACTAATTAAAGCTAATCAGACACTTGGCAGTCATTTTGAGACTTGGTGTCCATATTCATTGATTGATGTAAGTTGAGGGCTTTGTAAAAGAAAAGAAAAATTGATGGGATATTGTTAAAAGTAATGTGGAAAATAAGCTAAAGAGATTGATATATATATATATATATATATATATATATATATATATATATATATATATAGGGATAAGTAAGAGATTGAAATATTGTAGGACCGTCTTGCATAAATTTGGGGGACCAGACACATTTCCCTTTGAAAATGAGAATACATGTGAATTTGAGAAACCATTGACACAATAATTGTTTGCTCACAACTAGACATTAAATTGTAGACAACAATATTATCTTTAATGTACATGAGCCTCGTGTACAAGGTACTATTATAAGTTAAATTTAGTAGATAAAAAAAGGTTTGGCTGAATTCAAGATTTAACTTCAATTGATTCATGCATTCATTTTTAAAAATTGATATCCAATAGATTTGAAATTTGAAATCCAACATCTATAATCTCTTTTCCTTATCCGCAACTTGTAACATCCATTATAAAAAAAAATTAGTTCAATTAATAAATCTGTTAGTCTTGACTGTCGATAATTTTAAATTTAAGTATTTTTAACAATTCTCATTTATAACTATAATTAAAAGTTGTTCTCAAGCAATGAGATTGCTCAATTTCAAATAAAGGGTGTTTTGTTTGAGGACAACTAAACATGGGTATTAAATGTGTTTGAGATATTAATTAAGGGTATTGTTATTATTATTATTATTATTATTATTATTATTATTATTATTATGAAGAATGAAAGAAAGAAAAGAAAGAAAAGAGAAAGACGCAAGAAATGAAAGACGGAAGAAATGAAGAAAGGAAAGAGAAAAAAAGAGAATTTTTGTATGTTCGTGTTGTGTTTGTGTACGTGTTATTTTTTCGTGACATTATCGTATTCAATTTATTATAAATTTACATAAATTTTGACAAGATAATAATTCATTTTATGTAAATTTCGACAAGTTGATATATTCGTGTCGTGTTCATTGTGTTGTGTCATGTTTTAATTATTTTTCTTATTTTATGTTTGTGTCGTAATAGCTCAATTTATTTTATATTCTGCATAATTTATCATAACGATTCAATTTTAATTTTATATTCATTGACTTAACAATTGAATTATTATATATGCCATACATTAATATAAATATCTTATTAAAAATTTTAATCCAATTTTTTGATAGGTAGCCACGACATATTTTAGTTGATATTAATTTCAAACGTACGATTATTTAATGATTTAATTTGATACATTTTACATTGATCTTGATGATTAAGCATCTTATCTTTTTAAAGATATTTTATTCATGATGGTTAAAGAATACATTTGAGTAGCTATCAAATTCAAAAGCATAATTTTTGTGACAAATTGGTAAAAGAAATAAACTAAAAAAACAGCTTATAATTAGCTATGAGGACTACCGCAAATGTCAGCTTCTTTGTGAAAGAAAGTGTGGAAGAAGCCAAGAAATCATTATAGATGAAGTGAAAGGCCAAGGAGAGGTGGGTTTTGGCCCCATTAACATAAAAGAATCACTAGTCTATTCCTCCCTTATTTATATTATAATCGTATTCAAAATATTATATATTTATATAAATTTTGATATGTCAATAATTTATTTTATATAAAATTTTACATATTATTATATTCGTGTAGTGTTTATATTATTTTTTCGTATCGTATCGTGTTTTAATTATTTTTTTTATATCGTATTCGCATCATATAATCGTATCATGTCCAATATTATTAGGTCTACCAATGAGTTTCGACTCAAATGACATGAGGATTATAGCTTAAGACGTTGCGAAGGATCATTGTTCGAGTTTGAGAAAGAATATTATCGCTTGTCGGTGCTAAGTTATGTTGGAGTAAGGTGCGTATCAGATATAAGTATATGTTCGATATTTTTTTACAAAATTTTCTATATATTTGAATAATCATATCTTATACCTATATCTAAATATGTGATGAATATATATATCAAATATAAATATTTTTAAAATAAAAATAATAAATAATCCGAATAACATAAATTTCAAATATATAATCGATTAGGAGAAAGGATGAAAAGCCTTTCGAGTATAATCTAAAGTATTGAAACTAGGGTTTAGAGTTCATCAAGTCAAAAGATAGTTAAATTTTATTTGTTATTTTAATTTTGACACTTATTAATAAATATTTGATCTCTCATCTTATCCTAAAGCCGTCAAAGTTGAAAAACGAAAACTTGAAATTGGGATATCACCTTTTGTAATGACATTTATCAATTTTTCTATAATTTTTGTTTGGTAATTCTTTCAGTGATTTTATGTAGAATTATTGTTTACTTTGGAAGACACTGATTAGCCATGGCTAGCCGTCCATGCCTACTTTATTATTATTATTATTATTATTATTATTATTATTAATCCTAACTTTAACTTTATTATAAGTTTATATTATATCTACCAAAGTTTTTTTTTTTTTTTTTTTTTCTTCTTAATCTGACTTTTTGCATATACATGACGATTTCCAAAATTTGATTTCCTTAGCCATCAATGTTCCAACTTCAATTAATCCTAAAAATAGAAAAAATAAAAATAAAAAGTGGGATTTTCATCCCCAATAATTACTTTGCAACTAAAAATGACAGAAATCGTGGAAAAATATAGCATGTCATAAAAATATTTTGCTCAAGCAATAAAATTTAAGAGTAAATGTTTCTTATAAAAAAAAGAAAAAAAATCTGAATTTAAATCAATTAGTTTATACAATATTTTAAAAGAATAATTTTTAACAAATCTAAAATTCTAATTTTAATTTTTACAATTTCTTCTCTTATTAAATTGTGAATTTGCGATTTTTTTTATAAAAAATGTTTTTCATAAAGTCATGGATTTTTAAAATTTGGATCCAAAGGCTTAAAATTAGCCCACTTCCATTCGACCGTAAGGCTGACAATGTTGAATGGTCCATTTCATAGTCTCTCGCCATGCACCCATTATCTTTTTATTTGAAGATTTATTTTATCTAAATTGAAATAATAACTATTCATATAATGATTTGGGTTCTATAAATAAATAAAAACAACAGCAAATGTTTACACTAAATTTTGATACACCCATTATGTTAGTGAAGAAGTTTACTAATTTTTTTTTATTTTTAAAATTACTTTATAAATGGGTAATTTTTTAAAATGAATGTAAAAAAGTTTATTTTAATTTAAAAAAATAAATACATAAATATTCTTAGGATCCTACTTTATTTTTAAGTAAATTTTTTAAAATGAATTGCAATTAATTCTTGACGTAAATTCTATTAATTATTTAGATATTAGTAAATATAAAAATTGAAAAAAAAATTAAAGCCACTAAAAAACCTCAAAAAAGTTTTATAAAAATATTTTAAAATAAATTAAGAATCAAACAAATACAATTTTTATAAAATAAAAGTATATAAAAATCCAAACTTCATTTAGCAAATATTTTTCTCTCTTTTTTTAACCAACCCGAGACCCGACCCATATTGAAAGAATGGAAGAACCCAACTTCTTTTCCCACCAAACATCGTTAACAACGAGAGCCACTCAAAAAACTTCAATTCTTCGATTTCTTCGAAGTTCTCTTAAAATTTTCGATTTTACTTCAAAACCCATTTCTCAAATTCCCAGGTTTTCATCAAAGAAACTTGCTTTTTTATTTTTATTTTTTTATTTTGGGATATAATGGAGTATGCCATGAAAATTTCGTCTTCAATAGTATTTCCCATAAATTCAACACCAAAATTAAATTATTGTAATAAAGTTTCATATGGGTTTGGATCCAATGGAAGCAACTCCATCTCTAAAATCTGGGCCCTTTGTTCCAATGGCTCTGTTTCTGCCTCTGCTTCTCATGGGGTTAGTTCAATTTCTTTCTTTTCCCCCTTTTTTTTTTTCATAATTTTTATGTATATTCATATTAAACTGTGATGGGTTCTCTAAAATTTTCTTAATTGAAAAATTATAGAATGAAAAAGTTTATTTCAATTTCAGTCATTTTGTTGTTTGTTGAATTACATTGGATTTTTCCTTCTGGAAAAATGCTGAATTTCTTTGCAATTTATATTTTCTTGTTGGGTTTCCTTTGATTTGACTTAATTCAACTTGATAAATTGTTGAACTTTAAGTTTGTCCATTTATATGCGTTAAGCTTTAAATGTAATTGTTGCTCTTATTCAATCTTACAGTCACCTCAGAAAACACTTATTTTTGGCAATTTTAGTATAACTATCAGCTGGCCAGAGCTAAAATGCATAAACTTTACAGTTTGGATCTTGCATTTGCTACTTGTTTTCTATGCCTTGAGTAAAAAGCCAAAAGTTCAATTTGGATACAAAAGCAAGCTATATTTTTGAACAGTTAAGAATTTCGAGGACGAAATTCACAATTTTACTTTTGTATAGGAGTATGTTAGAATTGGTGTTACATTTTATTTTTTTTGTTCATTTTTAATCAATGGCCAATTTTCTTTCTGCCATTTGCTTTTAGTTTTGCTCTTTGAAAACTTCTTATGAAAAATAAAATGCAAATAGTGGAAAACAAGTAGCAATAGTAACAATCGGACAAAGCCTCGATAATTTGGAAAGTTTGTTAGTTTTGTTTTTGTCACGGTGCTTCTTTTAGGTTCATCGAAAATCATTATCAGATTGATTTCCTAATTATTTTGTATCTGTCAGTAATGTTATCATTTTGGCTTTCTTGTGGTTGCTTTCCTTTCCTGTACTTTTAAGATAATTGTGCTGTAGAGTAACTAGAGTTTCGTCTTTAGAAGTGATTCTATGACTGTTTCTGAATTCTGATGCTAATACACCTTGAAAATAAGTTAGTTATCGTTGTGTATAACTGAAATGGTAAATTCCGATGTACAGGCTGAGTCAAGGGCGGTGGGAGATGCACACAGACGAAGAAGCAATCTGGAATCTCGATTTTGTTATGATAAGCCTATCCTTGAGGAACGAATAGAAGAACCAGTTGGGGTATCTTTGGCTGAAAAAATAGTTGGCGATAATCCCCGTTGCACTTATTGTCAGGCCAAAGGTGCCGTCCTTTGTACCACTTGCGCCGGTTCTGGATTATATGTGGACTCAATATTGGAGAGCCAGGGTATCATTGTCAAAGTCCGCTGCCTAGGTAGGAAAAATTTCACTTCAACGATATTCTGTACATGTTCATGGATGTTTATGCAGTCAATATTCTACATCTGTTATGTTCTTTTTCATTTGCTATAGAAGGCAACTATTTTCGATTCAGAAAGCCTGGTTCTGCATAATAGACAGATGGAGTTCTAAATAGGATCCTTAAAATGGGTCTATTCTGTGGAAATTCTTTGTTTTTGCTGTTCTCTTTGATCTGGAAGGAAATAACAAAAGGATCTTTTCTGAAGTTAAAAGAGAAGTTTTGAAGTGATTAAAGTAGGGTTGTACATTGATGCCTCTGCATTAAGTAAAATTCAATGTATGATGTGTATAGCCTCATTATTGGTCATTTCTTGCCTTAAGGCTCCCGTATCTTGCTTTCCTGCAATGTAAACATTGTGAAATAGAAATTTGCAGTGCTGCTTAGTGTAATGCATTATGTTTTTACATTTATGTTACTCGGATTCGGGTGCGAGTGTCGGACACGGATATGTTTGATTTATTTTAAGTCTTTTCATGTATTTGGAGAGTCATTGGAGGATCATATCCCCATACCCATTCCGAATATACGTGGGATATAGGTACTTCAAGAAAAATAAAGAGTCGAAGCAACATAGGTTTACATTGCCAAAATGAACAAGTCAGACCTTCATTTCTATTGATGCACATGGATTGACTTGACTATTCTACCTATTAACATTACTCGGACTCGGATGTGAGTGTCGGATACGGGTATGTATCCGACACGGATATGTTCAATTTTTTCTAAGATTTCCATGTATTTGGAGGATCATATCCTCATACCCATATCCAGATATGAATCTGACATAGGTATTTAAAAAAAAAATGAAGAGTCGGAGCAACATAGCAGACATCCATAGAATACAAGCTTGTCAACTCCGCTTGTGAGTGCTACCATATTTGTCCCCATTGAGGGACACTTGAGTTTTCTAAACTTTTAAGACTTGGTGTGTTCTAACTTCTAAGTTTTTATTTTATATGGTTTTGCTGTTTTATATATATATATATATATATATATATATATATATATGTTGCCAATATGTTATAATAGTATGATATTTGTTACTGTTCAGGTTGTGGAGGAAGTGGCAATGTCATGTGCTTAGAATGCGGTGGCCATGGTCATCTAGGCTAGGACCCAAATAACTTGTGGTTGGCACTTGGCAGCCAAGCCTTCTACGTGTAAGCATTTACACATCGGAATTTCATTTATTCTAGCTGTGTAATTCGTTTATAAAATTCAGTGGTCCTATTTTGATAGTAGTTCATGATAATCATTTGGAAAATCCCTTTGGTATGTTGATTGATCTGGAACTGCATTTGCTTTATGGTGAAATGTATGTCTGTTGATTTTCTCCATGGTGCTTGTTCTTGGTTTATCGAACGAATTTTTTTTTATACAAAAGAGGTCGCAGCTTAGGGATAAAAGAAGGGCTTGAAGATGTTAGGATTCGAATTCCAGATTTGCTGGATGCCACCTCTTAAAGGTTGTTGTATAAACCAGTTGAGTTAAGCTCCGGATTTTCATCGAACAACTTTTAACTATCTGAAAACATAAACGACAGATGTTGAATGCTCTTTACTTTGTTTTGTATTTTTGGCTTTGGTAAAGATGTTGACTGCTTAATCATTTTTTTCAGGTCAGCAGCACCATCTGATAAAAGGGCATTTTAATAAAAAAATTCAAAAAAAAGGAATTTTTTTCTTATTTTAAGTTTAATTCCACAAATACCCTACTAGAATCCAATCTTTCTCTCACATTAGATTTAACAAATTTGGACATAACGTAATTATACAATACAGAAAAAATAATTAAAATAAAATACAACATGAAAAATAATATGAACACGATTCGAATACACGAATATTTTAAAATTTATATAAATATATAATATTTTAAACATAATTATGATATAAAAAATAACACGAATACAACACAAATATACGAATTATCAAATTTATCTCACATAAAAAATAGACAAAACAGTAAAATTAAAAGTCTTTCCCTACCAAACAAATTAATGGAGTGAGAGATGGAGGCCTTCACTTCAAAGTAAGGAACCCTCCAAAGATCTAAATCTAATCTCACACACTTCCATTTTACCTTTTTCATTATTTCCCCAATCTTACACAAATCCCATAATAACATCCCTCCAATATTATTAACCATTTAAAACTACCTCTTTCCTCTTCTTCTTTTCTTATGACAAATTTCAAATTCCCAACTAAATTGGGGATCAAAATTTTTATGATTTCCTTCATGTTAACCTCAATTCTGTTCTCTGTTATTCAATCCGATTTTGATCCTGTTAATGCTATGAAGTTGCTAAATTAGAAATGTTCCCCTTTAGTTGATCAACAGATCTCTACATCTCAATTTATTTTAACTTTTTATTCCTTAATTGTTTTTTTTTTTTTAAATCTTAATTAAAGGACATCTAGCATCTGACTGTAATGAGTTGATCAAGAGATCTCAAGATCCTTGGCAGTTAACTTTTACACAAGATTTGTCCCCCCCCCCCCCTTTTGACTTCTTTCATAATTGCAATCTATTATGTTAAGATTCAAGATTCGGTGCATGTCGAATACAAATATATATTTATTTAAAAATATCATATTTTATATTTATTTTTGAATATATATCAAATATAAATATTTTATTAAAAAAAAAATCCGAATAACATATATCATACTTGATTGAAGTCAGACAACAAACGAGTACAATATAAAATTTCAAAGACTCAAGCTGAGTCCAATGTGAAGTATCTGTCAATCAAATTATGTTTTAAATTATCAACTTTTCTCTTTATAAACATGAAAACATGTTCCCATATACAAGCAAGCGCTCCTAGAAGTTTACCTTTAATGCAATGCCAACGGTCACCTTGCCCAAATATATTCATTTTAATTTCTTTAAAAACACCATTGTCGCCAGACATCAACGGTCACTTTTGCCACTTTCCAACACCAACTTTTAAACCATTCATTATTTCTTTTTAATACATAACCAAAGATTACCAACTAAGCAATAAAACAATATTTATGCTACATAGACTAAAAACCAACATGTCCTAGTAGCTAAATTCACCAAGAAAGTGTATCAAAACACGCCCGCCGGAACCGGGAGTCTACATAATTTGATCGGAAAGTGACGGTAGTCGCCGGAAGAAGTTGATCGGAAACGATGGCATATCATCTCTGAACCTTGGATGGCGGATGTAGTAGAACCCTAACCCTAATACAAAGACCTTGAATGGTACCACATAAAATAGCAATGAAGCAAATAGGCAAAATACCACAAATATGCCAGTAGCTCTTGGGTCTTTCCAATTAAACAAAGCCTCTAATCGTTCCCCTTGGGCTGCCACATCTCCTAATAGTGTTTGAGCCCGGCTCGCCAGTGCGCGCAAACGATCGTATCGCATTCGTATCGTATCTGACGATCGTGTTGTTGGAAGTCCATCGAACTCTTCATCGAGCTCATCGGGACCCACGGCATCGACGTAAGAGAGTCTCAGGTCCACGTTGTGTGGGACCCTCATACGATAGCGAAATCTCAACGCTAGGATCAAGAAGGCGTACATGAATACGGTGGGGAGCACCAGATGCGGACATAGCACCACTAATAAAAGCAACACGTGAGCCAAAACACTGGTTGGAGGATGTGCCCACGTGCGAATCCCATCTAACCAACGTGCCAAAGTTGCCACGTGCGACAAACATCCCACAACTCTAAACCAATTCGCCTTGCTTCTCCTCATGCTCCACACGTGTGTATCAGTATCCAACATGAACTGAACCACTTCTTGTCCCAAAGGTGGCTCGGACCTGGCTAACCTAGCCGTCACTATGCGCATAGCCGTCTGGCGCAGTATGTCTTGCTGGGCTGGACCCAATGGGCTAAGATAGTGCATTCTTGGTAACATTGGGGTCCCATAAGCTTGGATTAGACTTAGCCATGATGAGCAAGAAAATCTAACGGCTATCTCAATCTCTCCCATCTTCTTGGCCCCATTTGGTAACAATACGGTGAGGGTGTAGGAATTTAGGTACACCCTATTTGTATCGAGCGTCGATAACCTTACACGTATTTTACCAATACGTACATCTCTACCGGGCTTCCCCGCTTCATCACGCTTGTACCTTCCATTATCGAATACCCCAATGGTAAGTACCGTACATGGATCGTATACATCCCAAGTGTACTGCTCGTTCCAACGTGGATTAAACCGATCAAGAATTGTACGTGTACGGATCCACTTGGGTCCATACTTAGCCACCACGTAAGCATCAGTCGTGCCACGTGTACCATCTTTGGTCTTGGCAGGCAACAAATTACTAGCCCCTCGGATCCCAACATCGAGCAATCCAATCGGAGCCTTAGCTAGCTGCTTAGCCGAGGCTCGAACATCGCTAGTCACGTGAGCAGCTTCATCAAGCACGTGATACCCACCTTCTAAACATACTTTCACATGTATTCTACCTGCGTAAGGCTTATTTTCACCGCCAATCAAATTAAACCACCTTGATTTTGGCTCCATTTTATCATCGGTCCGCCTCTCAAGGCTTGGCACATGGATTTTAGCCTGACCCACCGGCTGCCCATTGCTCACATCTTCAACCGTGACCACCAAAAACGGCTCAAATGGCTCAGCCGCCACAAAAACCAAATTCTCATTCCAAGCTGACCCAACCTGAGTCCTAGTGGTTTTAAAAAGTTGAGCCCCAAGCTGAGCCTTAACATAAAGTTCAGGACTCCGAACCTTAGGTTCAGATCCCAAACCAAGCTGCAAATCTTGGGTTTGGATAACCGTTAGTCTCAAGTACCAAAGCTTTGGAGACAAGTAAACCTTAGCTCGGGTCTCGGGTATTAACCCACCCGAATCCGACTGCCATGCTTCCTGGAAAGCTTCATCGGCCTGAGTCCCGATCCAGACGGAAACCATGACGTCATTTCCCGGGGAATTCTCGGATTCAAGACTATACCATTGAGGAGCTAAAGGACTATCCGGAGGAACCCTTTTTGGCACTTCTTGCAAATCAAACGACACCGTTCCTAAACAATTCTCCACCAAAGAGGAAGAAGAAGCTCCTTCTTTTTCTTCTTCTTTTTTCTCTTCTTCAGTCCAAACTGAAACTTCTAAGGAACTTGAATTCAATCCATCTTTATCGAAAGCGAAAACTTGGTCCCAATCTTTATCAATTTGGCTTTTGGTTTTGATACTGTGAGTACCAATAACCAGCTTGGCATGAAGGGGACAAGCTGGTTCTTTGTTGGCTCGTTTTGCTTTAACAACTCGGACGTATAAAAATGGCATACGGTCAACGAGATCGTATGCGATACGGCTATGGTCACCGGAGAGTGATCGGAGTTCTAACTCGTTAATGACAAGTTCAGTGCTTTTTCCTGTTTCAGCCTTGTTTTTTGTTACCTTTGTTGATGATGGCTCTTCTTTATGTGCTAGTGGCGGGTTCTTCACCTCCGCCGGCGGCGGAGTCGTCGCTGGAGCGGCAGCTGCGACGGTGTCTTGAGGGTTACTGGTACTACTCTCGGCCGGCGGTGGATTTGGTTTCTCTTCTTCTTTGGGTGCTTCTTCTTTAGGCTTTTCCTCCACTTTTTCCTCCTTCTTATCCTCCTGTGACTCTGGATTCTCCGGTGGCTTCTCCTCTGCTGTCTCTGCTTTCTGCTCCGCCGCAGCCTCCGCCGGTGCCGGAGGCGCTTCTTCATCAACATAAAAAACTTTAACTCCAACCTCACCTTTAATCTGGGAAAAAACACTCCTTTTCTCCAACGGGTAATAAACAAGACTTTCAGCTCCAGCTTTGACAAAAACACTGCCGGCCAACTTCACTTTACCCAAAAAAGTGCTTCTTTTCCCTGTTTTCTTATCATTGTACAAATTGATCTCCAATATCTCCGTAGCCATTGACTCTATATCATGAACCAGAAACTCCATCTTCTCATCCCATACAGGATTTAGATCTCTGAACTTTGTCTTGGTTCTTCTTCTTTGACCATCAAAATCAACTATAGCATAAGCACTGGCTGTTCCTTGCCCATCTTTTGGCATCAGGTTTTTGGCATTGCAGATTTCAACTATCAGCTTTCTAGTACAATTCTCTGCCATTTTCTTCTGAAACAATGAGATTATACAGACAAAATTCGATCTGGGTTTTGAGAGATTGTGCAAATTAAGCAATAGAAAGAGAGTTTTTTTAAGAGAGAGAGAGAGACGTTGAGTGTTCTTTTTTTGTGAGTAAAAGTGGAGGAAATGGGAGGTCAGGTGGGGGATTAAAAAGGGAAGACTTTGAAAGAGAGTGGAGCGTAGACACGTCAGCAATGACACATAGGACAATGTTACACGTGGCAAGATCTTGGAGGGCGTGATCGGTTTGGATGGGTTGTGGAGACAGGATCAGCTAAAGCCCCCAGCTTGTCTGTTGCTGAAAACTATTGGTAATTTGTAATGAGGCTTGGGTTTGTAGATATTTAATTACCAAAATGCAATGAAATTTTCATGAATTTTTTGGCTGGGAGATTATCTTTTTTTCATTTTTTTTGGTGTGAATTTGATGGACACAAGGAAGGAATCATGAAAGAGTCATAATAAATGTATGGAAACCAAAGTTTTGCATTAAGGAATTCCTTTTGCTTTTGGTCTTTTCCTGTTTTTCACTTTTTGACTGTGTGAGTTTGTTTTGTACTAATTCATCA